>OY728158.1:1912381968-1913076130 GCA_963277665.1 Viscum album
TCGGCCAACATCGAACGAGTAGTAATTTCTATCAGTTTGAACTTCTCGCGAAGGCGATCCCGTTCTAGCTTCACACGATGATGTTCAGCTTGGGTTTGGTCTAGAGCAAAGCCCAGTGGTGCTACCTCCTTCCCAAGTTCTGTTAGATGGGCTTCGATCGGTCCAAGACTACTGGGTGTGGCCATCGAATCTTCTTTCTATATTAATTAACGAAGATTACTTGTATTTAGAGACAACAATCAAAACGTTTAGTTTCCAGCGGTCATATTGACCAATGGTCATATAACAGTCAAAAACCAATGGTATCATTTTAATTATACTAATGTTATCAAATGAAAGTTTTTTTGAGTATAAAAATAAAATAAAATAACACATAAAATTAGGAAACAAGATTTATTCAAAATTTTGGGTCGTTACAAGCACCTTGTTTGGAAAAAAACAGAAATATTCCTTTATAAAACTCTAATAAAAAGTCAAAAAAGGGTATAAATGACTTTAACCCATATTATGTAAAATAGTAATAATGTTTTGGAAAACATTTTTAAGAAACATGGATGTGGATGATAAAGAGATCCGAGTAGATTATTACGTATAAACAACCTCGGATAATGAAGAGATTACGAAATAAACCCTTACCTTGTACTTTTCCTTGATTGGGGTAGGTTGAACTTCTGTATAATGGTGAAATAATTGTTATTAAAATATAAAATAATCATATACATTAATATGATATCATATATGATCTTTTAACATTGATTTGTTAATAATATCTTAGTATTATCATTGTTTTGGGTGTTAACTTAATCATTTTATTTTATATGTTTTGTTACGTAAGCCGTGTTTTTCATGGATAGGTTGTATATTAATCATATCCAGAATGATATCAAGTCCTTATATACTATTATTAATCATCATATGAGAATTATACTTGAAGGGATACGATGGAGAATGAATCTCATCGCGTTCGTGGAGACGGTAGTCCGTACGTACGCACGAGCGACAATATCATTATTTTGATATTAAAATAATATATAATTGGATGGTATATCATATATACAGAATTATTATCATGTTATATTTATTATTTACATGAATTATAAATCATTATTATACCCATCCAAAATAATAATTTATTGAATAACAATTACACCACGATGTGGAAACGGTAAGCCGTACGTACGCACGTATGGTGACATGTTATTCAAAGGGTGGATAGAATACTGAATATGGTTGTACCGTATTTATAATAACATCATAGTATATATAAGATACTGGAGTTATTATTTTATAATGGTAATAACAAATAAAGAAGAAGTGGAAGAAGAAAGGAACATGAAAAAGGGTGGTGAAATCATTACCTCTTATTTGGGTTCTTCCTTTTGATTTGATCAAAAGGGCTCCTTAAGTTGGATTTATGACTAAAGTAAGGCCTCTAGGATGAAGTGAGGGAATTTGAGAGAGTATTTGGGCAGAGGTTGGCCGAACCAAAATGTCTTTGAAGGTGTGATTTAATGAGAAGGGAGAGTGCCCTTTTATAAGAGGGGTGATGGGCACCTTTGGAAAAGCTAGAAATATTATTTTATAATAAATTTATATTAGGTTTCAAATGGCTCTAAAGTGGATTATTTAAATGTTAATGTGGGGATAGGTCGAAAACAACTCAACCAATAGATTTTATACAGGTTTGTTCCATTATACTAACCTTATCTTTAAGTATTAACACTTAGTTAATTAGTTTCACTTTTACAATGTCTCTTTGTATTTTTATATTATATGGTTAATAAACTCACTATATACATCCAAGAGACTCCCCAATGGTCCATTAATGATACACCTATCATGATATATGTCTCTTGTCATAACATTAGATTTTTAGGAATTTAATATCAATTAATAATATAATATTGTTTTTAAAAACTCTTTTATGTCAATTTTGACACTATTCAATAGTTTATTTTTGTAAAAATCATAATGGAATTATTACTTCTAAAAAGGTTAATTAAACCATTCCTAACATGTCATATTAACCTAAAAAATTATTGTAATTCATAAAAAGTATGAAATTATATTTATTTGGGTATCTACAATATCAATAATTTTAATTTTGTTCTATTATGGTAATTACTGCATCAACATTGTGTCATATATAAATTAAACTATTTAATGTCTAAAAATTATAAATAAAATATAATTATGTAGGAAATCGTTTTATATTTCTAATGAATATTTATAGTCGAAAATATAACATATATAACCCTATGTAAAAATTGTTTTTCTAAAAGATATATGCTTGTGTTATTTTTGTATTCATTTTCACTTAATTAAAATAAAGTGTCCCTATCACTTACAAGTGGCACCATGGGGTCCCAAAATCGACCGAAAGATGCCCATGGTCGAAAATGTATCAACCAAGGTTAGGAAACGTTTTAGGGTAATTTTTTTATTATTATAATATTATTTTGTAACCCTTATTTTCCGGATTTACCCTTTAACCATAGTAAATAAAATATTTACCGAAGTAATTATTCAAAATGTCTAAAAATAAAAGTTACCTATTTAAACACTTTTAACATCAAGATTCCAAATATGGAATCCATTTTTCCAAATTCAAAACACATAAGTGGAAGAAATTAATTTAAAATTAATTCCCGTTGTTAAAACAAAAAGCGTGTTTTTAAGAGATAATAACTATCAAAAGATTGACATTTGTTTATGTTCGGTTTAACTGTGAAATTTTGTCCAATGACTAAAATTATATTAAATGGTAAAATTATAGTCTAAATATAATTTAAAACCACTCAAATTCATAATTTATCACTACTAATTATTTTGATTAAAAAAGTAGTTTTTAATTAAAATTTAGTAATTTTCACTATTCATCAAAATATAAATTAATCCAAAAAGTACCAAAATTTCACCCTAGGATAAATTCGATATTTAGAATCCAAAAATGAAGTCCATTTTGAGAGATAAAATTTATAAAATTTTAAAAAGTAGGTATTACTATTCATTACGGCTAGTTTGATTGGTTGTAGTGTGTGCTAGAACTCGAAGTTGCGTACAACACACGCTACTGTATTTTTCAAAGAGAAGAATATCGTGGAAGATTGGGGTGTTACATTGTAAATTTTTTTATGTCCCCATTCGAAAAAATAAATTTATTTAGTCAAATTGAATATATAATAGTTTAAAATATTGTATTTAAAAAGGGTTCACTATTAATGTCGGTAAAAGTGCATTTTTGAAAAATACTTCTTTTATCTGAAAAAAGGAATTTGTTCTTACATTATGTCTAAGAAACTCATAATATTGATTCTAAAATTATAAGGATTATATAATGTTTAAAATTTAGTTAATACTATTCATAACCTCTTTTGAACGGCTTGTTTGGTAAGTCATGGTGCGCTTGAACTCGATGTTGCGTGTAGTGGAAGTTATTGAATTATTTTGAAGAAATAACACACTATGAAATATTGGGGTGTTACAAATAGGAAATTAAGAAATTAAGTGATATTTGATATCCTTCTATAGGTGAAACACGAAAGGCATAGTCACACAACCTTTTCCCGTAGTCAAAAAGAACTTGGGTGGAAGCCCCTTACAAACCTAGGACTTGCATGAGCCCCTTTCAAAATCTCCAAAAGTGGCTTTTAGAGTTTTTAGAAAATCCTTTACCTAGTGTTGAATTCCTTATTTATCTCCATCCAAGTCCATTTAGACCTTAACTACATGAAGAAACTTTATGCCACCCAAGTCTACCCTATCTAAGACTCATTCATCTCACCCAGGTCTACCCTATGTGAGACATGTTTAGCTTTATCTAGCCTCACTTGGGAGAGACACCTTATTTCTAAGAAGGCCTCACCCACATGGGTCATCCTTAGTTCCCATAACTTAGGACATTGATTGCAAGGAACATCTTTTCATGGATACCTCATCAAAGGGGGACCTATCCAAGGCCTCCTCTAAATCTTCTAGATATATATAATTATAGAATAGGGCACATTATCATGTCCTGTCAATTACACATTCCTATGGTAGTATAAGTCCAACATTTATCTTACCTAATAGGTGGGATCCTTTGAGTTTTTTTGATTATAAATTCCTCGGGTAATTAGTATCTTAACATTTTGGATAATGACATGACCCTAAGGTTGATAATAAATGAAGAGATGGGTATATCAAAGCTATGTCTCTCTCTTCGATTTAGAAGAGTTAATCTTACCTCATCCACCAACATAAAAGTTGTAAAATGTATATGCAGAGTTTCTTTTTATAGATCTTTATCTATATTTCCCTTAGGGAATACCTCATAGATTTACACCCTAGTCCATATTGTGGGTAATTCCCGTACCTTCTATTGAAATGACCTTTCAACCAATAGATGAAGAAGATTTTTTGGTATTCCAGATCATCCACTTCCTCAATTTTTTGATAGCAAGCATGACTCGTGGGGGCTTAGAGGTTTCTGACAATCTTGACATTCACACAATCATCTACATATCTCAGTAGAGAGTCTTTGTTTTATGGATATTCCTCTCTCCCTAACAAATGAATCCTACATAGGTGTGAGATACAAGACTACGAACTACATGGGATTTGATTCCTATCCAAACAATATACATAGGAAGCCTCCCTGAGGTTCAAACCCATCACCCCAAACATTCCATAATATTCCCTAGTCCATATTATTAGAAGTTCCATATCATTCCTGGGAGGTTACAATGCTTCCAGGTCCCTATGGCCGCTTCAGTGTAAGTCTCACACTATCCCTTGAATAGGAACATTTTCCCAAGACATCCTTGCCACTTGACATTAAACCACAAGGTTTTGTCCTTGTCATACAAATTTAAAAGGTATGATGTCCCGAGTTAAGTAGAACTGAACTATGTGGATTATAAATCCTTTCACAAGGATATGTAGGAATACATAATCATGGATCTGATCCCTAAATAAAAACAACTCTTTTATTGCTCTATGACGATAAATTCCATAGATACCCACTTTGTGGATTAAAACCAACATGGTAATAATAAAATAAACAAGAATACTTAATCCACACACAATAGGGTACCATTTATGGAGAACCTCAGATCATACAGATGTATAAATTAGTGAATAACCTTGGATACATGCATATGATTCTAAAAACAATAAATGCTAATATTTGATTATTATCTTAAGGGTTAACTTCTTCATATTTTGTATATAATAAAACATTAAAAAATATATCTTAAATATAAAAGAGTTTCCTGAATTAGAAAATAGTTCCCCAAAAAAAGTGAGATGAGCCTGACCTCTAATCCTCTCGACCAATCGGTGTCACGAAGAATTGTTGGATATATTCCCTAATGAGCACATACCTTAGGAAGTAAGGTTCATAAAACATATCAAATAAGGGAACCCCTGGTTGTTTCCAACTTTATTAATGAAAACCATTGTAAACCACCCAATAGGACATGGAAATATGCGTCTCATGTGAATTTTATGCCACCACCACCAAAATATTCCACTCACACCCCACAGGGTATTTGGGATTAAAATAATTTCATAAATATTGGGAGTTAAAAATACAGGAATCATAATGGAATAAAAAAACATGGGCTATGAGAGAATAAAAATGTAATGTGACATTTAATTTCAGCATAGATGTAAGCGTAGAAAATATTATGTCAACGAAACCCATAAATACATTAATAACATGTTAGGATTCAGACAACATATTGTGTACCATCTTTTGGTCTTGGGTTAGCCTCAGGTATACCCTCTTTTGGGCTTGGTATAACCTCCTATGTATCCTTTAAGCCCATATAATTATTACGAAATATATTTAAGGGAGATATTGGTCAAAAAAATCAGAAAATTCATATATATGTGTCTCACTAGTACATAAAATATTCATTATGTCATATCACATAAAAATAAATGGTTTTCATAAGCATTACATCATAGTATAACCCATAGAAAATGGTTTTATATACATTTTATCATAAAATAACCCATGGAAAAAGAAATGGGGTTCATAAACATATACTCAAAATAATAATAAACCATCTAGAGAAAGAATAAATATGAAATCATTGGATATATCCCTAGTAAATATTGAGTAACATCAAAGTATGTCACCTTATATGGAAAACATTTTGAATGAAAAATCAATTTGGATATTTTACAAGTAAAATATCCTCTCCAGTATGAAAAATTATTTTTAAAAAATAAAATATAAAAAATTAATTTTCCTTAAAAATTAATTTTGAATCTTATAAAGGAATATATAAAAAATTTAGTGGAAATGATGTCATGAAATGGTGTCCACATTAAAACGAATATTCCAGTCACATTTTTTTGTTAAAGTAAAAAAAGATTTCATTTAAAAATGACATGAAGATTAATTTTTAAAAATCTTATAAAAAGTAAAAAAATATTAAAAATGACAAATAAGTATCCCATTGTAATATTAAAAAATTGAAACTATTTTTAGAAAACATGGATATGGGATAAAAATGGGTTTTGTCTGAAGAGAGAAATAACATGGGTTTTCATTAAAAACATTATTTTAGAATCCTGAGTAAATAAAGAGAGTAAGATGAAATAAAAACATGAATGATAAAGAAATTTCCTATGTATAATTAAATTAATTATTTTATTTAGAGATAGATGATGATAATTCACCATCATATGAATAAACAAAAAAAACATTGATAAATGATGATATTGTATAATAAAACCCTAACCAACTTGGAAAAAATTTAATAATATGACAAATGGAAGAATTAAATTAAATGAAACTTTAAAAATATATTTATAATTTATAAATTCATGATAATAAATGTCAATGGTTTTGTATATACACCTCATACTAGAAGATAGTCGCACAACACAACATATGTGTCAAAGTAAAATTGAGACAAAAAACCCTTACCACTTTAGTAATATTTTGAATCGTAAGCCCCAATAAATCATAAAATAAAATGAATATTTTAATATCATGAAAATAAGGAGATTAATTATATATCATATCAATGGGGTCAGTATATATTCCACATAAAGGAAATGAGTGGTGAATTTTTATGTCTCCCAAAAATAAAAGATACACTCGAAATCCATGACTATATGTCTTGACTTCAATCATATAAATTAAAACATCCTATATAATAAATATAATTTTTTTATAAATATATTAACAAACCATAATTATATATATTTTCATATATTATATACTTATGACCATTTATTACCCAGTTATTAACAATGTTTTGTCAAAATCATGTTTCAAGCATTAACTGCTTTGTTTTTCTTGTATGTTTTTATTTTTTATTTGTGATCCTATTATCATATATATATTTTAAAAATTACATAAATAACATATATATTTATTAAATATGTATTTATAGTAGTCCATAAATAGTAGATATATAAAATTAAATACATCGTTCATGGAGACGGTAGGCAATACGTATACATCAATGTTGTTTCCATTTTATTGATGGATGAATTAAAAGACAGGTAAAAAATATATTAACTTTAAAAAATATTTTATATTTTATATATATCAAATATATTTATTTAAACCTATCCTTATTACCTTCTATGTAATTAATTTGTGAAGAACGAACTGCATCGCTTTGCGAGGTGGTAGTTTCCAAACACACAAGAAACGTTGTCGAATCCACCACAGAATGTAAAGTAAAGACATGTATGTTTCATTATATATTTAAATAATTATTTTATTTTACAAATATCATTTAAATATATTTTATCCATAATAATACCCAACCTTGATAGGTGTTTATGAATAACATGTCAAATCGGTTTGTGAAGTTGTAGTCCACCATAAACACGAACGGCGTTATCATCTTCCATTTGATCGAAGAGTGAAGAGATGTAGTATGTGAATATATAATAATAAAATAAAAGTACATTTAATATAATATGGTAATTATATTATCATGTTATAATAATTAATTAATTATTTGGAGGAATAAATAAAATAAAACACTCAGTTATGGACGTTGCCTATTCATTAAATAACTTCTTTTAGTTTGCACAAAAATACTTACTAGTTTGGATTTATGAAAAAAATAAGAAATATAGGATGTGATATGGGAATTAAGTAATATATTTTTTTGGGTATTGTTAGACCCCAATAGTTTTTTAAGTGTAAAGGGAAGAGGAGACAGGGTGGACCCTAATAATTGAGGTGAGTTTCACACTCATAAGTTTTCAAAATGAAAAGGAGTACCCAGGTTTTTTACATGAAACAAGACTCAAAAATGTTCTATTATAGAACCTTACATGTGTTAAGATTAAAATAATGCTATGAAATGGGTTTTGGAAAATTCTATGTCATTTCACTCCTTATTTATTTAGTTTGACAACCTAGTAAATCCATTTTCACCTTAACCGTGGTAATTAATTTTTTACTTCTTTTACTATTGATAATGATAAAACATTATGTTAAAATTATTAGAAAATATAAATTAATATAATTAAAAATATTTTATCTATATATTAAAATCCAATTTATATAAATGGAAAATGTTATTTAAATTTTAATTCCTTAGAAGCGATGAAAAAATGGTTTTCCATAGAGAACATTTTAGAAAGTTTTTATGTAAAAATTAATGTTAACATTGATCCAAATGACATAAATTCAATTAAAAGATATATAAGTGTTGATTAACAAATTTTACTTTTGATCCATTTTAATTTTTTTATGTCTCTAAAACCACTTAATTCAAAACAATTCATAATAAATTTTTTTTCACTATTTACAAAATTTTTATCCTTGCCAAGAATTATCTACTATTCACTCTATGATATTTTTTACATAATAAATTTGAAAAATAAGTTTATTTTTTCAAATATATTTTTAAAAATTTGAAAAAATAAATATTATAATATGTTAAAAAGGTGACAAACCTTTTTTTAGAAAAATATAGTTTTTAAACATGCTATTGGATTTATTTTTATCTGTTACATTGAAAACACATAATAAGAATGTTAAAAAATTGATTGAATTTATAATATACAAATTTCATTAAAAAATTAAAAAAAGTATCTATTTTATTTATGTGGGTAAAATGTGTATGTGCACATTGAATTATTTTTTTGAAAAAAATATTTCCTTTTATTTAAAATTGTTTTTATTTTAATTTTAAATTAAATTTTCACCAAGGAATTCATTATATATGAATATGTAAACAATATATTTTCATCATTTAGTTAATCCTATTAATTCAAATGATTAAAATAGCTTGGTGATAACTATTATATTAAATAATAATATTTAAATAGTATGTTCATTTTTTTCAAAACTTTATGTTTCATGTACTGCGAACTAGACATGGTGTTTTGTGGAACTTAAGAAAAAATCAATATTTTTTGTAACTCAATATAAAATCAAATTTTCATGTAATTAAAAATATAAAAAAAATTATTTCACAAACTCTCAGGGTGTTACATGAACACAGTGTTGAAAAGAAGATTCATTTTACCAAAATAATCAAATATTTCAATAAAGAGTATTAATCTATGATACCATACTCATACTCATTAAACTTTATTATTTCATGGGATATGAAATAACTTTTTCCAGAGATATTCTACACACAACGTAATGAACACATAAAAATATTTCATGTTAATAAAATATTACTTCACTGTAATTTTATATGAAAATGATCCATCACCTCCACTTGAGAAATAGTTAGACATGATCAAAAATGTTTTCCATGGGTGACAATCATAATTTAGTATCAGTGTTTCTCCCCTTTATGGGGAAAATCTAATTATCATCATGGGAATTGATGAATTATAAGATAAATATCACTTCTCCATTAATATCTCGAATGTTAGTTCAAATAAACAAGAATAATGGGATAATGAGGTTCTTAAATGATTCTTAGCTATAGTACCATGGATGATATTTTCTCAAACTAGAGACTCTCTCAAATTTTGTTTCATTTCTCTTCATTCTATAACATCATTTAAATTTCCATTTTTTAGAATTTGAGGGTGAAATAGTTATAATCTTCATCCTAGTATGATCCATCAAATCACATGCATCATCATGTTCTTTCCTTTTCAATTTTTTTGTTTTTTCAATTGTGATATCCCAGACATAGTTCAATCAATACTAAGAAAACCCAATTCGCCACATGACCTAAAGAACATCTCCCCATACACCAAAGGTTGTTGACTAGTAACTAGGGTCCCAGGTAGAATAGTGTGGAGACTATTCCCTCACGATCATATTGCAGTTTAGTGGTACAATAATAAAAATCAATACATAAAGCATAAAATAATAATGAAAAACTAAAGAATAAAAATATATTATATAAATAAACATGTAATCACATCCATCAATGTCATATTCAAAATTATGATCATGGAATGCTATACAAAAGGAAATATAGTCATACATTGAAGGAGGTACACATACATAAAGGTATATCAAAATATCCAAAAGAGAAAAAAGACTATATACAGATAGCATCATGAGCCATAGGTAGGTCCTATGATCACCTAATCAAATTCTATAATCAATCAAGTATCGATAATGAGTCACTTTCTCTTATCCCTATCGGCGTCCCTGAAGTCCATCTGATTAATAAATGGAGGTACGAGAAGGGCGTGAGATAAAACCATTTGGACACTAAAAATGGTGTCTGATTCCATCCAGTCTATAAATACATAATAAAAAGTTTTTAGGTAATAATTAATGATATAAATGATGTGTGGTGTATGAATAAACAAAATAGTATAAGTTCCAATGGAACACCCGTACTATGTTACATGCTTTAGGCTAAGCTATAATGTCTATGAATAATCATTTAGTCCTGATTTAGTTTATAATAAAGTCCCAATACCTAGATCCTATCCCAAAAAACCCCCATTAGTTGTATCTAATAGGATATGTATAAAATCCCATCATAATGTAAGATTCTAACCAAATCCAATCTTTATCGTTATCTTGGAAGACATGTGATATAATAATTTAATTTAATATATCAAATAATCCTAAGATCTTCCTTGGAATTACTAATTTTGAAATCAGGTTTTTCCCCAGGAATACATGAACCCATCACCTTACAAGCCCTTATTAGGATTTCCTCATACAAACCCCTATATCACTATAGGAGTGGTATGAAGTAACCTATTTATTAATATATCTTAGGTGGCCCACAAAGGTATCCTAAGTGTCACTCATGTTGTATATAATTATCTTTCATCTGTTTCTATCCTTGAAAGTCCACATAGGGGGTCCAAGTATCACTTGTGGCATAATAATATTCTCCCTTTTGGGTTTGTCCCAGGAATTCAATAATGGAAACCTACGTATCACCCCCATCATTATATAATTCATATTCAAAGTGATTCTATCTATGGAATTCATATAAAAATCATTGTATAACCCATGGTTCATGATAAGTTCACTACAATCTGTTTAATTAAATAATCTTGATGAGTCTATATATGGAATCCTGAGTCCAAACCCATCTCTCACTCTTGGAATGGAAATATGAATAGTTGTGCACCAAAAGTCTAACCATACCATTTAAGTTCACATTTTAGTTCAATTGGCCATCACTTTTATACAATTGAACTAACACACATCAAAAGTTGTTTTAAATGATATTATATAATTATAAGGAAAAAACTTACATGAATTGACCTATTCATTCTAATTATACATTTAAATTATAAAAGGAAACTGAAGAATAAGAAAGAAATAAAAATAACCAAGGGTCTAGGTATATGGTCCTCCATTCCCTCTAAATTTAATTCAATTACATCTTTATCATTTCATTTAACATCCCAATTAAATTAGAAAATAACATACCTAAAAAGGTTATTCAAATACATAGTCCACCCATGATGTTTAAATCTCATTTTATAGCACACCCAAGGGGTGGTTCAAATTCAAGGTACTAAACCTTACATCATATATAAATGAGTATTTTAATTTACATAGTTCACACCTATTATTTTAATTTAAGAATAGTTCCGTCTAATAATAATCACTCATAAAATCCATCATGTAGAAACGTGACATAATATATACACACCAAGACTGTGATAAAAAGGAAAGAGACCACCGACATTAGATTGGTAATTGATTCCTCATCCATTTTTGGCCTCTGATCCTGGACATATTGGATGAAATCATAAAAATTGATAAATTATATAAAAATATGGCATATGAGATCAAACTAAAATACCTCATTTTAGAGGGAGAAAAACAATAGAATGCACAAGAGGAATAGAGAACTCATTGGTTGATATCCAATGAGACTAACAAAAATTCATTCGGAGTCTGGATGGTTTAGATATCACAAGGCCACGCTTTAGTCGGATGGAGAGCTCACCACAGTTGAGTTTTGATGTGCATTCAAAAAATACAGAGAAACGTTTTAAGGGTTATATGGTTCTTAATGTAAAAAATGTCATTTTACCAAAAATGAAAGAGTCTTATTATTTTTCTACATAGTTTTCCAAACCATGCAACAACCATGCACCCAACTCTAACCCATGACATCCCCCAAACGTTTTGTCTACATAGTTTGAAAAACCATGCATTGACCATGAAAAAACACTCTATCAAGAATTCTGCAACACTTGCCTGGGTGAGCGGCCAATGTAGCACAGTTTGGGAAAAAACCATGTAGACCACTGCTATACACTAAGAAAACCTACGCAGTATAAAAAAATGTGTGGCCTGGATGGACCAGTTTCTACTAACTATGTGTCTAATTAGATTCCTCCAATAGCTGGGGATTTGGGCCCGAACAAGAACCACACACCCTCGTAAGTCATGTAAACTCAATTATAACTCATAAAAGATTAAAATTAATAATTAAATGAAAATGAGAAGGTTCTACACATCATAAAAACGATGGGTTCTTATAATCTTCCCCCCATAAAACAATTCTACACCAAATTTCTCTTCAAAGGGTGGTAAAGCATCATTTGAGAATAATTCTAGCCACTGGGAACATATGTCGGCCTACTACTCCAAAGTATGACCATATACACGACAGTGCTTCCATAACACTAGCATCAAAGGAATGGACTAGGCTTAGAGAACTGTCACTCCATAATAAACAATATGGATAGGATTCTCCTCAAAAGGATGTGACAAAATCCAACTCATCCTCTTCATATAAAAGAATATAAAAAAATTGGAATGATAACAGTGATACTGAGATACATGGAAGACTTCATTTATGTCTTGGTACATCTAAGTTAAATGAAATAGATAGGATACCAGCCTAAATATATCCATAAAATCCAAGTTCCTGACGTAATGAGGTGATAACATCCCTAGTTTTTTAATCCTTATATTACCTCGTCTAGGTGAAACATGTAAGAAGACTCGACTCCTGAACTCAAACTATAGTGGTTGGTGATGACTATTAATGTATGAATTCTTCCAAGATTGAGATGTAGATATCTTCTTCATTATAATTTCAGTGTACTCTGAAGTCTCCTGAATGATATGAGGACCCAATAGTGTTACCTTTCCTACCTCTAACGAGTAAATGGGTGAATGGAATGACCATCCGTATAAGGCCTCATAATGAGCCATATATATGGATACCTAGAAGAGGTTAATATAAATGAACTCAGTTATGGGTAAGTTCTTATCTGATGAATCTTCAAAATCAAGGATGTATACTCAGAGTATGTCCTCTAGAACCAATATTGTATTCTCATACTAACTGTTGGTCTCTCGGTTATAGGTTGTACTCAGTAGTTTTTCTGAACCCAGTGCCTTCTATAACCCCTAATAGAACTAAAATGTAAAATGTGACCCTAGTCAGATTTGATAGAATTTAGAAGTCTATGGTGGCATATAATCTCACAAATATATAGAATCTTGAGTCTATCCACTCATAAAGTCTCCCAATTATGTTAACAAGGGTGAAATGTTTTATAATTACAATAATCACACATATGGGGTTGCTGTTTCGAGGTGATATAGGATCCTATAATGAAATTCATAGTGATATCATCCCATTTTCAACCAGTAATATGAAATTACAATAAAATATCAATTGTTAACTAGTGTTCTTCCTTCATGTTCTGACAGGAGGAACACAGAGTAACAGACCCAACTATCTCCCTTTTCATCCTAAACCACTAGTATTAGTAGCGTAAGTCATGATGCATATTGATAAGGTAATGATGTACTACCCATATAGAGGCATGATACTATCACAGAAATTCCTCTCAGATATATGTAAGAACTCAAATACATCAAAGAATGAACAATATCTCATTCTCATTAATAATCCAATCAGGAGGTGGTCTATTTCATTCAATTATCTACCATAGGACCAATCCCTCTTAATATGATAATTGGATGATCTGCAGTCTATCCATAATTGAATAGGAAACTTATTAATATGAAATTAAATACCATCCAAGATGACCCTGAACCTTCAAATGAATCTTAGAAAATATGTAAATAAGCTAACACATACTACTTGCTTCAAGAACTATGAGCATTTGAGTCCTCCTTCTTAGAGAATCTTTAAATTCATTTCCCTTTTTGGGTATATAATAAAGATCAAGATTGAGTGTGGAACTTCTCCTCATTCCCCCAAGGTGATGCCCTATCTGCAATGATGTTGTCCCCCTCATCATCAGTGGTGAGGGGGGTATATTTTCCCATACCTTCCTCTAAGGATTGGCCACCTCCTTTCCCCTCCTCACAAATCTAATTTCCTTTCTGTCCACTCTATCAATATCTATTATTCTAAAGGTTCCTACCCTTTGTGATGTATTTCCTCAGATCTCTCTTTCATCCTCAAAGTTAAGATAAGCTTAGAGCTTTTTGCATTTGACTCTAGTTTATTGATTTAGGTCTCCATGGCCATCAGTTGCAACTTTTGATTGGTTTATCTCCATTTAATAGGGTTTTTAGGGATGCTAGATTGTGGATTTCCATGATAAGTGAAATTTAATGATCTATTTTTATACATCAGATTATTTTATTTGAGAATTATCCAAATTAATTTGAAACTATAATGGGATTCATTTCATTCATTTATGGTGGTCATATGAATTACATATTAAATGAGGTGGTCCTTATACATCACTGTGGGTACGTTTTCCTGACCCTACAATACCCTTTAAAGATACTATAGTTATATGTTTTCTTAGAATCATGGATGGAATTTTTTTGGTTAGATACTATAATAAATTTAGTCTTTCATCTAATTTTCCCCCACATATGTGTTAAATTTTATTTCTTCAAACCACTAGTGGAGTGGATTTGGATCGATTTTGGGGAATATTTCCATTGCAAACAACCTATTGTGTTTGAATCATGGTTAGATTATTGTATTTATTGAAATTTAATGGGTTTCCTACCTTAGAATTGTCATTGATGGTATAAATACAGGTCAATGGTTCCAAATTAGATGACTCATTGGTCTCTTGGGAAGGATAATGCCATTGAGTCAACCATGGACATGGTTGGTAATAGTTGTTCAATTCTGGAGAACTCTATTTATGAAGATCCAAGACCTAGGAACGATGATATAATGGTTGCTGACATCATTGAACATTTATGGAATGTTTGGGTTGACCCTAATCTAATAATGCATTATACTTCATTATTAGAAGGAAATGAGTATGTGACTAATTCTACTACCCAGGAACCTTACCCCATCTCATTGAATTTTGGATCCTATATAGGGGACATGCAGTTTAGTAGTTGAAATAATCCTAAAGTGGTGATACAGGAAACATGAGAGGGAGGATAAATGGGCTATAATAGTAGGGAGAACTCAATGAATGGTACATATGGTTGGATAAATATTGTTAAAGGTTCATATCCAAGAATGATCTCATTTAGATTTAATCTGAGTAAACTTTTTGAAAGCCTGGGAATTGAAGAGTTGGTTCTGGTATAAGGTGATCCAGATGATGCCTTTAAGGAAGGGAAATGAATTTCTAGGGTAGAGTAAAGTGATGTTGAAAGTAGATATTTTTCTAGAGGCAATGTAGAGGGATGAATCATTGGAGTTTATTATAGCCCAAGGAGAATGATGTGGTAGAAGGGAATTAGGGACTCAGGGAACAAAATTCTGCGCAAGGTGATGAAATCTGTTGGGAAACATGATTATTAATACCTTTAAAAACCCTTGGAGACAAGGTCTACCTCAAATTAAATTCCTAAAGAGATGGAATTTGTTTTCACTATTAATTAGTAGAGACATATATGTGGAGTTTTTAAGGAAAAACAGAATGCAAGTGGTGTGATGAAAGATCCCAAAGGTATGAAGGGTGACTCAATGGTGGAGGATATTTCCATCATTGAGTCTTTCAATGGGAGGGAAAATCCAAAAACGGGAGGTAGTCAATGTGACTTCACATAAGGGGACAACTTGGGATCTTATCAACCATTTGGAGGATGAAATGTTGGAGGTGGACTTTCTGATTAAGGCCCTTATAGAGGCTATAAAACAGGTGTCTGATATATTAATAATGGTGTAAAAAAATAAAGAGAAGTTCTATTTTATCAATAAAAATGACCTTATTCTAAGAATAATATTTAATTAAAAGAAGGTAAATGTAGAGGAGATAATTCAAATGTGGGACAAGATGGATTATTGGTTCGAAGACCAGATCAAGGATGATTCAAATACAAATGTAAATAGTCTCTAATGGAATTTATATAGGGATTATGATTCTAATAGGCTGAAACATGATTTTAATGGTTTGGATATATCTTAAGGTGTCTGATGATTTGTGGTTTGGAATTGTGAGGTTTCTCACATTTTTCATAAAATTGGGTGAAAATAATAAAAATGTTATTTTTTATCAAAATGTTCAAAACCAAAATACTGAAGGTTTTCATCCCACCTTCATTTCCTAATATTAAATTCATGTTGTATGAATATATACTTGATGATTTTTTTCGTCCTTATACCCCATAAAATGATCTCTTAGTAAGTAATGCCTCCAACAACGTAAGGAATGTAAAACAATATCTAATTCAAGACTGTGTATCTAGTAATTCCTCTCATATGGCCTCAACTGAAGATACCTATATGCTACAAATTTCACTTCTAGTATTATAAATTATCATATAATGATACCTGTTGCATTATAATAAACTCTATAGCTTCTACCCGGTACTGGAAAAATCAGGATGGTTGCCAAATTTAGTCACTTCATAGCTTCTAAAAGGTTGTCTTGCGGGCTTCTGGACATATTTACATCACACCCTTATTAGTAATTCCAATAATAGGTTCTTCCAGGTAAGATAAGTCTTATATAGATGACCTATAATGACAAGATAACACTAATAAACTCTGTATATTAAATAAATTCATGGCCTTCTCTAAGGGAACTATAGCTCTGACCATCACTAGGTCAACCGGTACTTTTATCTCTGAGATAATATAACCTATGATGTGAATATTATTCTTCCAAAAGTGTAAAATGGTTAGATTAGAATATATGATATGATATCTTAGTGTACTTAATAATATCTCAAGATTCTTGGAATGGATGTGTTGACTGTGAGAATACACCAAGATATCCTCCAAGAATACCACTATAAACGAATCCAGATATGGATAGAGAACCCATTTCATCAGTTTCATCAAAACGTCTAGGGTGTTTTTGAGACGGAATTACATGTCCAAATAATCATATGAGCCATATCTATTTTGGAAATTTATACACATTAGATTCGATGGTCAAACAGACCCCTAATGATAACCTGATCTCAGATCATGTTTGTAGAAACTCATTTCACCTCATAGATGGTAAAATATATTGTCTATTCAAGGAAATGGATACTAGATCTTAACCATTAGAAGGTTTAACCAATGATAATACTCCAAAATCATGATGGTAACATCCCCCTTCTTGGAAAAAAGTACTGGTGAACCCCATTTCAAAAAACTATGTCATATAAACCCATTTGTTTCCAAATCCTGTAGATACTTATTAATCTCCTGTAACTCAATATTAGAAATCCTGTAAGGAGGAATGGATACCAATCTGCTTATAAACTCAAGGTCAATGAATAAAATCTACCTATCACTTGGGAGGTAGTCCTGAAAAGTCATATGGTGAAACATTCCTAAAATATATACCATTATAGGGAAATATTCCTGATGCATTCCTTAGTAATCTTGATATAAGAAAACAATATATGGTAAAATCCCACCCAGCCAATAATGCTCAGTTCTAGAATAGTTATCCTATACATCTCATTCACCCATGTGAATTAAAAACTTGCCTTATTGGGATATGAATCACTATTAGAAAATAAGGTTTTAGAGACCCCCTACAGGGGCGACTGATATTAGCAGTCGCAAGGCTTATCAAAAGAAAACATCACCCCTACCCCCGATTCCAAAAAATACCCCCCGCAGCCGCCCATCCCCTCCCTTGTCACACCACTTCCACCACCTGTCCCCTCCCTCACTACACTGGTGACACCTCACCTTCTGCGCCTCAAGCTCCCCAACGATGCTATAGCACATCCCAACCCTCACCGCACCGCCCATCCTCCCCCTCACTACACCACCAGCACCTCACCGCATCCTCATCCGGTTCTCCGTTTCCATCAAAGCCCGTCCCCTCCCTTTCTTCACTGCATCCGACTCTGGATTCACTCTACTGCCCCTCCTCTTCCTCATAGTACCTCCTCCGGGTCCCCTCCATTCTGAATTTTTCACGCTATCAGGTATGCTCTACTTTTTGTTTTAGGGTCTTAATTTTGAGAAATTTACAGCACAAATTTGGCATGCATGAAGATTACATAAATATTGTGTGTGAATAAAAAGTGTGGAAATGGAAGTTCTGTTGTATACCGGTTTTTGTGCATGAATAATTATGAAACAATTTGTTTTGGAAATGTGTGTATGAGAAAACTTCACACTTTACTTAAGGTTGGAAGTTACATACAATTCCGAGTCTATGTATCTGTTGAATGGATTGATATTAAGTTGCGTTGTTATTTTATTTATACCATTATTGAGTTTATCACATGTCTATGTGTGTGTTTGTATCCCATTAGAAAATGTTTGAGGTTTGACCACATGTGTGTTCTTGAATATCCCATGAGACCCATGTTTGAGTTTGATCACATGTGTTTTGATATTATATGTTATTATTAATATTATATGTTGTTCTTATATATGATATTCCATGATTCAATTTTACATACTTTGTATATTTTATTTATGTGTTTTTCTATGCATGGTACCGATGTTTCTGGTGTACTCATCGTGGCCCACTAGGCCTTACAGGGGATCATGATAAGATGATGTATTTTCCAAGAAGATTGGATTGAGATAGATGATGGGGTATATTCTATTTTTTTATCCTCACATTGGGTTATGGTATAATTATGTGATCTGGACCGTGAGGTGAAAATAGTGCATGATGGCATTGAAGGACATGACATGAGACATAGTTTAGGGATACAAAGGCCCAAGGGAGTGTATAAATGTTTTGACCTTATGGAATAACTGAGAGAGATATGGGTCTTGATGGGCTTCTTTGGTTTGAATTTACACTCTTACCTTTTTTATGTTTTGGAATACATGATGTGACATTGTGGTTGACTAAGTTCATGAATTTTTTTATAACTACATTTCCATCATGGAGCCAAAGTTTGTTTTGTGCATGACCACCCTGAACAAGGTTTTGTGTTTTATTTCATGAAAATTTATTTAATATCACAACATAAACTCTTATACCATTTCACACATGTTAAGGAAAAATTGGTTGTTTCCTAATACTTTCATATTCCCACCATGCATGGGCATCTTGATGCTTGTGAAGACTTCATAGTCTTGGATACAACAGAAAGGCTCTGATGATAGAGGCTAGGATACTGAGAACGGTGTTTAGAGGTAGAATTGGCATGGAATTTAGAGTGATGTATCAATATTTTTTTCACATTATTATTATTTCCCACACTTTTTTTTTGACATAACACTTTGGGGGTATTTGGGTTTTTACTATATGACCTCAGATAACTTCCATCGATTATGATTTTTCACTGTTTATTGAATCTATTATGTTATTGTGTATCATTTTCATTATTGATACCAATGGTATATTTTATATACGGATTAAATTCAGAACCTTACTACTATTAACAAACATCTTCCATAAAAGGATACCTGCTTGAGGCCACGAGGAACTCTTTCTTGGACCCTGTGATTCATCACAAGGCATCACATTCATTGTCCCACATATTCTCTATTGATAATATAAGTCAATATAGATTGGTATTTTTTTGGAATTGTATATATTTGATATTATACTTCATATAGATTAGTTAGTTTTCCATAAATTGGATATTGATTGCTATCTTTTATGGTTAATATTTACTGCCTGTGATGGCTCAAAGGTAGCGTGATTCCAAGAGGTAGTGAGACATTATTTTTATAAAGATACAGTTTCTATCAGTTTGAGAAGACTGTTCATCACTAATTGATTTTGGGCACTTTCATAAAAAATTATATTTGTGGATTTATTGGGAGGAATTAACTTAGTCAATAAGGATGATAGTTCAAGATTAGTATTTGATGAATTTTTTCTTGTAACACATTCGCAAGAAGGTTATATGTTGTGTTTATTTTTTTGTGATTTAGCAATTTAATTTATATAGTTATAGTTTCTATATATGTTTTTATTATAGTGTATCAAAATTTATTCCTTATGATATTAGTGGACCACATATTCCTTATTTTTCATGTTGGTTTGTAATTTTTTACTAAACCCAATATATAATATTTTTTGTTTCTAAACTGATCGAATCCCCCAACCATCTGATCAAAAGTGTAAATTATTTTCATTATATATAACCCATGATTTATCTAACTCCATATTATAAAGAACAATATATTGAAATGAATTAAAATGATCATGTTTACAGGAGGATGAGTCACTTTATGGAAACACATTTGATAACCAAACCTGAAATTCACAGCACAATGATGACAAACTTGTTGTGGATGACCCAATCAGTTACCTTTGGATAAAAATTAACAAATGATTGTGAAAAATTAAATAGTTTTGAAGAAAAATTATTATACTGAATATTTGAATAATGAGCTTCCAGAGCTATAATATTCCTTTCTTGAGAAAATTTTACTCTATGGAATTATAGACCAAATTATTTCTCAATATAGTTTCATGATTATAGTATCATCATTAGATTTACCATAACTACATGGTGATGATGACATGCGCTTTAATTTCAATTCCGTTATCTATTATATTGTTTATTATTCCATGATATTAATTATTTATTTTATCAATGGTCTATATGCGATTGGTCAGTATTAATTTAAAATATATTTGATATGAAAAATGCATGCAATATAAAGTTTTGTGTAAATGTTTGTTATACAAATATTATTATGGAAAAGAGATATATTTATCTTCCAAATTGAACGTCTAGAGAATATTTCAATGGAATTATGTAGTTTTTTTTCACTTTCAGATTTCAATGTGATTATATTAGTTTTTCATATAGAAAATGTTCCAGCCGATATCAATTCACATGTGATACCATGAGAGAGCACCTAATCTATAACAAATTTCTAAAAAATATAAGAGTTAGACTCATCATGGGGAAGAATATATTATTTGTCAAAATACAGATGCAGTTTAGATGGATGTTTATGCGAGGATGAAAGATCCAATGCATGAAATTCTTACTAAAATGGTATGTGGGTTGTGTTCTAAAATAATTAACATCTAGAATGTTTATAATGGTGAGATAAATCTATGATCTAGTGAATGTCGTGATTCGAGGACATTTTATGAAGTAATTGATGATGAAAAAAATGGAATTATACCCTGGATATACTGCTTATAATAAAATTTCATTTATTATGGAGTTGTTTCATTTGAAGTCTTTTAATCAGTGGTTAGACACATCGTTCTACATGGTGTTGGTGTTATTGAAAATGGTTTTTCCTGTTGACGCTAAGATTCTTGAGTCCTATTACCATGGTTGTAAGTTGATAGAGAACTTCAGTTTTACATATGAGATTATAGATGCATGTGAAAACAACTGTATTTTTTTTATAAAAGAAACATCCCATTTGGATATTTGTATGTTCTATGGAACTTCCAGGTGGAAAGAGAACAGGGGAAATCAGACTCATCAAAGTCATACTACGAAATAGGAAAAACCAATTTCTGTAAAGAAAATGTGTTACTTTCCCCTAAATCCAAGGTTGAAAAGATTTTTTATGTCATCTAAAGTTTCTAATTTAATAAGATTGAATTAAAAACGAAATTAAGAAAGTGATATGTTAACCCACCCGGCAGACTCTCGTGCATGGACGAATTTCAATAAGAGACACCCCGACTTTGTTAAAGATGTTCATAATGCCTGATTGCGGTTGGAAGAAGATAGTTTCAATCCATTCAAATCTATGATTAGTGAAAATCATAGCACATGGCCCGTGGTGTTGGTTCTATATAATATTCCTTCGTGGATTTGTATGAAGCATCGATTTATATTACCTTATAATCTTATTAACAGACCTATAGGTATGTGGGATATGATTGATGTTTACCTTCAACCATTGATTGATGAGTTGAATGAATTTTGGGGTGATGGTGTGATGACTTATGACTGTGAAATGAATGAAATTTTCAAACTACATGCTACTTTATTGTGGAAAATCAATGACTTCCCGGCTTATGAAAATTTATCAGGATGGAGTACAAAAGGGGAATTTTCTTGCCCTTTTTGCAATAAAATTAAAAAATCTAGATGTCTTAAACATTCTAAAAAATGGGCATACATGGGTCACAAATTTTTTCTCCCCCCTCAGGATAGGTTCATAAAGGATAGAGTGACATTTTATGGTTCTAGAGAGTTCAGATCATCACCAACGATCATGGTAGAAGTTTAAATGTTATCGTAGATTGAGGAAGAAAATATCTACATGGTATACGAATTTCAGGATTTTGTGGATCATCCATTACCTAATATTCATGGTGCGGGTAGACAGCGCAGTCACAATTGAAAAAATAAAAGTATTTTTTATAGTATCCCCTATTGGAAAACTAACATCCTAATGCATAATTTGGATGTCATGCACATTGAAAAAAATAATTGTGATAATATATTGTGGACCTCTTTAGGTGTTAGTGGGAAATGAAAGGACCATGTTAATTCACATCATGATTTGGAAGAAGTGGGTTTAAGGGAATAGTTTTATTTATAGTTAGATAAGGGAAACAAGGCATATATGCCGGATGCACAGTGGATGATGACTAAAAAGGAGAAAGAGACATTTCTTTCCATTTTGAAGATGCTCAAGGTGCATGATGATACTATTCTAATATTTCAATGTGTGTGAATCTGATGAGCATGACATTAAAAGGGTTTAAAAATCATGACAATCACATAACACTTTAGCAGTTTATTCTAATTTTAATTTTTGATTGTTTATACCCAAATGTTGTTCAACCATCGATTGAGATGAGTATTTTTTTAGACATATTTGTTTTAGAAATCAATGAATGAGTGGTTTAGAAAGTTTTTAGACCAAATTGTACTAATGCCTTGTCACTTTGAGAAACTGTTTTCCCCCTAATTTTTTGATTTTATGGTTCACTTGATATTTCACCTAACTGATGAAGTAATGGATTCTGGTCCAGTGAAATTCAGGTGGACATATCTTATTGAGTGGTATATGAAAGCATTGATATGATTTGTATGCAACAGAGCTCATCTATAGGAATCAATAGGCAATAGTTATTTTATGGATGAGTGTAATACTTTTTTTGAAGAATATCTTATGGATGTTGAAGCAAAATTAGATAAGCCATCTCAGATTCATGATGGTCTAGTTGGAGAAGGATCCATATTTGATATGGACAACATCGAGTGGATACAAGAACATCGATATATCTTATTCAATACTCCATCAGTTGCTCCATTAATGCAGTAAGTGTTTTATAACTTTTATTGTTTAAATTTTACATGTTTTGTTTGCATAAGCTGATCATTCAGACATCGTGTTACCATTTGCAGGAAACACATTAATAAGCTAAAAAATAGATGTCTCATGCGAATGAGTATCAAATTAAATAATTTTATTATGCATCATTTCATTATTGGGTCAAGGATTTTGTACGTATAAATCGATTTTCATTATGAGTGAAGTATTATACAAATTTATTTTTTCATAAATAATTATTGAATACTCTGAATTATGGCAGTTCATAACCTGAGGGAATTTGGTGACCCCATGCTAACTGAAGAATTTATCCAACTAGTTGAGGGTCGATCTATATCGGCTCGTTGTTATAATACTATATATGTTAATGGATTTTGATTTTTCATTAAAGATGTCGACGAAAAATGATCAACACAAAATAGTGGGATCAATTGTCCATTCATCGATTCTAGTTATTACTATAGTCAATTTACATACATCATTGAAGTTGTATACACCCATGGGTTTAATTACATATTGTTAATGTGTAATTGGGTTGATCTAGTGTGTGGAAGTAAATTTGATCAATGCCAGTTTACATTGGTGGATTTTAACATCACAACCAGAAAAACGTATTATTTGTCACTTTGGGTTCGAATCATAGTTGGAATGTTTTTGTGAAAATCTCCTAGAAAGGAGTGTTTTTATTTGAACAAGATGAACCTGAGACTGTTCCATTTATTTCCCAATAGCTAGATCAATATACCGTAGTTCAACATGAGGACGATATTTATTGAATTAGAGTGTCCGTTGAAGAAGAAATGGTCGATTTGCATGTTTAATGAAATGTATAATTGTTTTCCCTCTCTACAATTTAAATCATTTTTTTAAAATTGTTTAAAACCACCCAAAACTAATTTGGTATATAATAATTTTTTATTAGTTAGAATCAACCCCCTGCCCCCCCCCCCCCCCCCCCCCCGTCCCTGGAAATCCCCCGTAGCCCTAGAAATCTCCCACTTATAACCCCCTTGGATTACCCCCACTCCCAACCCCCACCCCCAGCCCCAGATAGCCACCCCCCAGCCCCAGACTCAGACAACCCCCACTCCCAACCCCCCCTTGGACACCCCCTCCACCTGGACAACCCCCACCCCCTCCACCTAGAAAACCACTCCCCCTCTACCTAGATAGCCCCTCCCCTCCCCTTGGACAACCCCCACCCTCACCCACCCCAAGAAAGCACCGCTACCATTCCCCACTCCCAACCCGCCCGTGGACAACCCCCCTCCCCCCCCCCCACACGCGTGCACACACACACACACACTCACCCGGACCACCCTTGGACACCCCCCCAAAAAAACACCCCCAGACAGCCCCTACCCCCACCCTCACAAGCACATCCCCTCCCCCTCCACCTGGAAAGCACCCCCACCCCCTCCCCCTGAACAACCCCTCCCCCTCCAAATGGATAGCCCCTCCCCTCCCCCTAGACAGCCCCCCACCCACCCTAGTTTGAACCCCCCATCCCCCATCCCCCACTCCAAACACCCCACTGGACAACCCCACACTCACCACAAACCACCCATGGACACCCCCTAGCTATACATATCCCCCACTCCCAACCCCCCTTATTGTGGAATTCTCCTTTCAATAACATAATAGTTGTGTTGTATTGGTACATACTAACACTCTTTATAGAAGTAACCATATTTGGTGCAGTAATCATTGAAGTTTCCAAAATAATCAAATCCATTTTTTGCAAGACAAATTGTGCAGTTTTTTTACTCCTTGCAGTTATCCAATGGGTTTTCTCTTTGTTTATATTTTTCTCCCCCTTCCATTATTCCTTTGAGTAGTAAATGCTAAAATGTTATGTCAAAACTCTATAGCATTATGTCTGAACCTCCAACAACACCAACAGTGGACAAAAAATCTATTTCTATTCTCTTTAGAAGTTGTCTGACTAGATTTACTTTCTTGTTATTTTTGGGTGGAAACCTCAATCTTTCTTGTTCTATTCAGGGGGTTTCTATTCTTAAACATGCAAACATTCACCATCACTACTACAACTTGTCCCTTTATCAGCGCTAAAAACCCGGATTAACAACGCTAGAAAAGTGCTGTTAATGCCAGTGTAGATGGGGGGGGGTCCCCTTTATCAGCGCTCCGAGAAGCGCTGATATATGAGACCTTTATCAGTGCTAAAAAAAGAGCTGATAAAGGGTGTCCTTTATCAGCACTCCTCTAGTGCTGTTAAAGGTGTCCTTTATCAGCACTCAAAAAAGCGCTGATAAAGACAGCATCGCCTGCACCAAAAAAACAGAACCTACACACCAGAATACCTGCACAATACCTGCACAATGTAGCACATGCACACCTGCACACCATAGCACCCACACACAATATTTTGACCGACAACAGTATATACATTTACTTAACATCATGAATACAAAAAAACACTTCGCTATATACATTTCAAACATTTTTTTACATGGTTACAATTACAATTTTTCAACAACAGTTATAAACATTCATGTTTCATCCATTGATATCCGTGATCTTCTCTCGACGGTATTTGTTACCGTACAAAGCATCCGAACTCATGGAAAAAAATTCACCTATATAAGAAAACAAATATTATGTTAGTAATACAATAATGAAAGAAATTAAAACAGTAATATGAAAGAATACATTAATATGGAAATTTGAAACTAAAATATGAAATTTTAAACTCAAATGTTTTCATTTTCATAAAAATGAAAGGGAATAATGTAAAATCAATATGTTTTTGATTGATTTATCTCATTTAATAAATACTGATTCTTTATCTAATGAAAAGATTTACCGGTCACACTGTGCATTGGATTGAGGTGCGGTCAATTATTACACGTCACAAATGTATCATGGATCATTGTCCTAAAGTTTCAAAACAATCCGAACGCGTTTGCTCGGTATTCCATATGTCAATAGTGTTGTTTTCCAAAGTTTATCTCAATTTGAAACTGATATCAGACACTTTTAGCCATACTGATCACACCGTGCATCGGATTGAGGTGTGGTCGATTCGTAGATGTCACAAATGACTCATGGATCGTTGTCTTCAAGTTTCAAAAACAATCCGAACGTGTTTGCTCGGTATTCCGTAAGTCAGTAGTGTTGTTTTCCAAAGTTTATCTCAATTTGAAACTGATATCAGACACAATTAGCCATACCGGTCACACCGTGCATCGTATCGAGGTGTGGTCTATTCGTACACGTCACAAATGGCTCGTGGATCATTGTCCTAATGTATAAAAAAATCCGAACGCATTTTTTTCAGATTGCCGTATGTCAGTAGTGTTTTTTTCTAAATTTTATGTCATTTTAAAATTGATATCAGAAACTTTTAGCCATACCGGTCACACCGTGCATTGGATTGAGGTGCGGTTGATTCGTACACGTCAAAAATGACTTGTGGATCGTTTTCCTAAAGTATCAAAACAATACGAATGCGTTTGCATGGTATTATGTATGTCATTTGTGTTGTTTTCCAAAGTTTATCTGAATTTGAAATTGATATCAGACACTTTTAGCCATACTGGTCACACCATGTGTCGGATTGAGGTGTAGTCGATCCGTACACGTCACAAATGACTCAAGGATCTTTGTCCTAAAGTTTCAAAACAATACGAAGGAATTTTCTCGGTATTACGTATGTCAGTAGTGTTATTTTCCAAAGTTTATCTCAATTTGAAACTGATATCAGACACATTTATCCATACTGGTCACACCGTGTGTCAGATTAAGGTGCGGTCAATTCGTACACATCACAAATAACTCATTGATCGTTTTCTTCATGTTTCAAAACAATACGAATGCATTTTCTTGGTATTCCGTATGTCAGTAGTGTTGTTTTCCCAAGTTTATCTCAATTTGAAACTGATATCAGACACTTTTAGCCATACCAGTCACACCGTGCGTCAGATTGAGGTGCGGTCAATTCGTACATGTCAAAAATGACTCGTGGATCGTTGTACTGAAGTATCAAAACAATCTGAATGCGTTTTCTCAGTTTTCCATATGTTAGTAGTGTTGTGTTATAATGTTTATGTCATTTTCAAACTTATACCAGACACTTTTAGCTATACCGGTCACACCGTGCGTCGGATTGAGGTGCGGTCAATTCGTACACGTCACAAATAACTCGTGGACCGTTGTCCTAAAGTATAAAAACAATCCGAATGCGTTTTATTGGTATTTCGTATGTCATTAGTGTCGTTTTCCAAAGTTTATCTCAATTTGAGACTGATATCAGCACTTTTAGCCATACCGGTCACACCATGCGTCAGATTTAGGTGAGTTCGATTCTTACACGTCACAAATGAATCATGGATCATTTTCCTAAAGTTTAAAAACAATCCGAACGCGTTTTCTCGGTATTCTGTATTTCAGTTGTGTTGTTTTCCAAAGTTTATCTCAATTTGAATCTGATATCAGACACGTTTAGCCATACCGGTCTCACCATGCATCGGATTGAGGTGTGGTTGATTCTTACACGTCACAAATGAATCTTGGATTGTTTTCCTAAAGTATCAAAACAATACGAACACGTTTTCTCGGTATTTTGTATGTCAGTAGTGTTGTTTTCTAAAGTTTATCTCAATTTAAAACTAATATCAGATACTTTTAGCCATACCGGTCACACGGTGCGTTGGATTGAGGTTTGGTCGATTTTTACACGTCACAAATGACTCCTGGATCGTTTTCCTGAAGTATCAAAACAATCCGAATGTGTTTTCTTGGTATTCTTTATGTCAGAAGTGTTGTTTTCTAATGTTTATGTCATTTTGAAACTGATATCAGACACTATTAGACATACCGGTCACACCGTGCATCGGATTGAGGTGCGGTCGATTCATACACGTCAACAACGACTGATGGATCGTTTTCCTATAGTTTCAAAACAATCTGAATGTGTTTGCTCGGTATTCCTTATGTCATTAGTGTTGTTTTCGAAAGTTTATCTCAATTTGAAACTGATATCAGACACCTTTAGCCATACCGGTCACACTGTGCATCTGATTGAGGTGTGGTCAATTCTTACACATCACAAATGACTCGTGGATCATTTTCCTAAATTTTCAAAACAATCCGAACGCGTTTTTTCGGTATTCTGTGTGTCAGTAGTGTTGTTTTCTAAAGTTTATCTCAATTTTAAAATGATATCAGACACTTTTAGCCATATCGGTCACACCATGAATCAAGTTAAGGTGTGGTCAATTCGTACACGTCACAAATGACTCAGGGATCGTTTTCTTCATGTTTCAAAACAATCCGAACGCGTTTTCTTGGTATTCCGTATGTCAGTAGTGTTGTTTTCAAAAGTTTATCTCAATTTGAAACTAATATCAGACACTTTTAGCCATACTGATCAAACCGTGCATCAGATTGAGGTGAGGTCGATTCTTACACGTCACATATGACTCTTGGATCTTTTTCCTAAAGTATCAAAACAATCCGAATGTGTTTGCTCAGTTTTAGGTATGTCAGTAGTGTTGTTTTCCAAAGTTTGTGTCATTTTCAAACTGATATCAGACACTTTTAGCCATACCAGTCACACCGTGCGTCGGATTGAGTTGCAGTCGATTCGTACACATCACAAATGACTCATGGATAATTTTCTTCAAGTTTCAAAACAATCCGAATGCATTTGATCGGTATTCCGTATGTCATTTGTGTTGTTTTCCAAAGTTTATCTCAATTTGAAACTGATATGAGACACTTTTAGTCATAATGGTCACACCGTGTGTTTGATTGAGGTGCGGTCGATTCTTACACGTCAAAAATGACTCATGGATTGTTGTAATAAAGTATCAAAGCAATCCGAATGCGTTTTATCAGTTTTCCATATGTCAGTATTGTTGTTTTCTAAAGTTTATGTCATTTTCAAACTGATATCAGACACTTTTAGCCATAACGGTCACACCGTGCGTCGGATTGAGGTGCGGTCGATTCGTACACGTCACAAATGACTCATGGATCGTTGTATTCAAGTTTCAAAACAATCCGAATGTATTTGATTGGTATTCCATATGCCAGTAGTGTTGTTTTCCAAAGTTTATCTCAATTTGAAACTGATATCATACACTTTTAGCCATACCGGTCACACGGTGCGTCAGATTGAGGTGTGGTCAATTTATACACGTCACAAATGACTTGTGGATCATTGTTCTAAAGTATCAAAATAATCCGAATGTGTTTTCTCAGTTTTACGTATGTCAGTAGTGTTGTTTTCTAAAGTTTATGTCATTTTCAAACTGATATCAGACACTTTTAGCCATACTGGTCATACCGTGCGTCAGATTGAGGTGCGGTCGATTCGTACACGTCACAAATGACTCATGGATCTTTTTCTTCATGTTTAAAAACAATCCGAACCCGTTTTCTAGGTATTACATATGTCAGTAGTGTTGTTTTCCAAAGTTTATCTCAATTTGAAACTGATATCAGACACGTTTTTCCATACCAGTCACACCGTGCGTCGGATTGATGTGTGGTTGATTCGTACACGTCACAAATGACTCGTGGATCATTTTCCTATAGTATCAAAACAATCTGAATGCATTTTCTCAGTTTTTCGTATGTCAATAGTGTTGTTTTCTAAAGTTTATCTCAATTTGAATCTGATATCAGACACTTTTAGCCATAACGGCGACACCATGCGTCAGATTGAGGTGCGGTCAATTCGTACATGTCAAAAATGACTCATGGATCATTTTACTAATGTATCAAAACAATACAAATGTGTTTTCTTGGTTTTCCGTATGTCAGTAGTGTTGTTTTCTAAAGTTTATCTCAATTTGAAACTGATATCAGACACTTTTAGCCATACCGGTCACTCCGTTCGTCGGATTGAGGTGCAGTCGATTTTTACACATCAAAAATGACACATGGATCGTTTTCCTGAAGTATCAAAACAATCCGAACATTTTTTCTCAGTATTCCGTATGTCTGTAGTGTTGTTTTCTAAAGTTTATGTCATGTTCAAAATGATATCAGACACTTTTAGCCATACCAGTCACACCGTGCATCAGATTGAGGTGCGGTCGATTCTTACACGTCAAAAATGACTCATGGATCGTTTTCCTAAAGTTTCAAAACAATCCGAACAAGTTTGATCGGTATTCTGTATGTCAGTAGTGTTGTTTTCGGAAGTTTATCTCAATTTCAAACTGATATCAGACACTTTTAGCCATACAGGTCACACCATGCATCAGATTGAGGTGAGGTAGATTCGTACACGTCACAAATGACTCAGGGATTGTTGTTCTAAAGTTTCAAAACAATCCGAATTCTTTTTCTTGGTATTCTATATGTTAGTAGTGTTGTTTTCTAAAGATTATGTCATTTTCAAACTGAGTAGTAAGAATTCACTAATCTAAGGATATGAAACATAAGAAAGGGAGATCATAAATTCTCAATAAGTGTAAAGGGAGACATCAATGACCATATAAAGATAACATAAGTATTAGGAATTCACCTTCATTTTCCTATTTGTTTACATTCTTCCATCAGGTACGCTGCCCATTCATTTCTAAAGACATTTATATCATCTTCTGAATAGGAGTTTTTGCGACAGTCATAATAGTACTGAAAAAATATAAATACACAAAGGATTAATAATTATTTTAAATAAATTAGTAATTATTTTCAAAAATACCTCTTCAGGGATGCTAGTTTGTTCATGAAATATGATCTCTTTCATAAATTTACAAACATAATAACCACAATCCTTGTAGTTTGTTTGTTTCGGACACTGAAGAAACATCAAGAAAAATACGTAATTTGTTTTGATATGTATTTGGATAGTGAAATATAGCTATATATACCCAGATACTTCTCCATTTTTAGATCTTGTGGGTATTGTCGTCCTTATGCCCTGGATTCATTCCAGCCTTTAGACGATATTCATACACCACCCTATCATAACAAAATCCACATTAAAAGATAATATAAATTATATAACTAGATATTTAGTTCTAAAATGCTGGATCTAGTGTATTACAAATTGACAATCGCCATCATGTGTGGTCGGTTAGTTGGATATCCATGCAGTGAATCCAGAAAATAAATCTTCGGAGTATCCAAATTGACTGCAATGAGCATCCAATGTTCCCTAAAAAAACAAAAACAAATAAGTACTGATATAAATGAAAATATAATTGATATGATTAAAATTTAGAGTTTTACCCCTGAAACGTTGGTATTAAAAAGATTCTGTTAGTCATAATTATACTTTGAAACATTCTGTGCAGATTTGACATTAATTAAACCTGAAAATTAGAATCTATTTCTTCTCGTTGTGTAGAAATGGTGTGAGGACTAACGAGTCCAAATTTGTATTCATGGGAAAATCCATTCAATTGTTTTTCATATATACGCCTGTGAAAAATATGATATGTATTTAGCCATAATTATCAATGTATACCAGCTTCTGTAAAATCAAACCATGAAAACATACCCCATGTATACATTTATAACTGAGGCTCCTAGCCAATTGTATGTGATGATCTCAAAAACAGTTTCTTCACTAACGAAATCTAATGTTTCCTCTCCGTACATATCTTTTTCACAAACAATTGTATGACTCTTTCCGTCTTTCATTTTCGTATCCACATGAGCTTGCAATGATATTAAATGTGGATATAGAACGGGCGGGGTGAACACGCTCTTAGTAGATCGTTTTGATCGGTTTGTTGATCCAATGTTGGAGCCGCTCTTTCTTTTTAGCTTCTCCATTTTTTCCTTTTGTAATAAAATTCATTGGTTCAGCCATTTTCTAATTTAATGTTAAAGGCTCTGCTTGAAAAGTAAATTGGAAATGAATACCTCCTGGTCGACATGTTGTTTTACAAGATTCAACGGCCATGAAACGAATGTTCCAACAACTTTTTCCACCATATGAATGTCTTTATCATCATTTGGCATGGGTATCTCGGCGCTAGACTCATGATATACGTTAATCGACACTTTGACATGACCGGTTGGAAGTGGTCTAGAGTGTAGCATGTCATTTTGCATATTGAACACCGTAGCCCTCGCTACAAGGCGATGGGTGGGAGTTGACAGATATAAATCACAGTCATTTTCACCCTGTAGAATATCATTACATGAATGGTATCAGTGTCTATGTTATTCACATTTCACAAAAACGAATATTAGAATATTGATTGCCTCAGTTACGTCAAGTCTTTGAGGGGAATGGATCGCCTCAAAGCTAGTGAGGGGTGGATCTTCTCAGGCGGGCTATTCTTGAGTTTTTTGTTCTCTTCGCATCTCCTCCATCAAACTCTTTAGCATCTCTCCCTGATTTTGGAATAGTTCTTCAAGGGTAGCTACTCTATCTCTCATTACATGCAATTCTTTAGTTTGTTCATCCTCTTGTTTTTTTTCTGAAAATATGCCCATAGTGACACCCCAAAACCCACACCTCTGACACGACCATACTGTTCTAGCGGTTTCAAGGCTGTTGAATGTATGTCTGCATCTGGTGCGGGTGTTGTTGATTCCCGTGACTATGTCAAATAGAAAATATGGAAAAATAAGTAAGCATCGTTATGTAATAGTGATTTAAAGAAAAACAAGTTTATATTATGTCATACTTACACATGTTTCCCACACTTTATGTTTGTTTTCATCTATCAGTTTCCCCTCTTTATTAACACGAGCCTACTTCCATAACACATGGCTTGGAATGGAAGTGAATTGAGATTTTGCTTCATCAATCTGCATATAAACAGAGAAACATGGTTACAGTGTTGTTTAATGTCACATAAAATTATTAGATTACTTTTAAAATATGTACCAATTGTTTTTCAATTGAAGCGTACCCCATCCTTGCTTTACGGTAGGGGTACACTGGTTTTGCTGCCCGTTATTTATTTTCAGCACTAAATTGTTGTTTCATAAATAAAAACCTGTCAATCAACGTGATGAATACAAGCAACATTACACAACATGTAACCAAACACAATGTACATGAAAATTCTGTTCCGCATGACGATTGTAAAACGCATCCCAAATTCATTGGGATATCAAGTGTGCATAAAGAGGAGGCGGGTGTGGATTGATTTTCCCTTCAGCATCTTTCAAGTGATGTTTTGTTAAAATGGTGTGAAAGCCTCTATGAATCCTTCCTGCCAGTCTTAAAACATATTCTTTGTGAGAAACATCTACTATAAATTCACTCTGCAAGAGATGATGAAGGGTTAGTCAATATTTTAGTATTTTATTTTATTTTAATAAATTAAATAGATGATATCGTAATGATACCGTAATCTCTTCCCACATTAACGTTTTCAAACCACTGAAAACATGGTGCCATGAATCTACATCAATCGGCACATGTTGTCGAGTGACGATTCCAATGTAGCTACTAAACATGGCTTTGTTGGGGTTTACATGCTGGCCTAGTTTATTCCATCCCACCTCATATTTGATGCCTTTTTCTTTTTCCTTAAGGATTTTGGCTAAAACTGTCAAACTACGGTGCACCTGTTTTTTTTGTGTCGCTGGGGTTTCATCGCCTACCATTTCCACAGTTCTGCATCATCATTATGTTTCTCCGAAGCACTAGCATCGACACTGGCATCAGCTGCAACGGGTTGAGAGACATTTTGTACGTCAGCAGTGGGACCAGCTACAACAGGTTGAGAGACCTGTTGTCTCTCAGCAGTGGGACCAGCTACAACAGGTTGAGAGACATGTTGTGTCTCAGGATTGGGTGCATCAGCAGGTGAAGAAGTCATTATCTGCAGAACTGGTTTAAAATTTAATTTAGATCACATAAGAGCAGTAGCGAACAAATAATAACATAATGTAACACAGTCTATATTACAATAAAAATCAATAAACTGATTATTGAACTCTTTTTTTTAAGGCTGAAGGGATTTTACCCCTCTATCAACTATCCATATCCCTTCATTGTGGTCTCCTCTGACATAGAAACTGTCGTCTAAATTGGGACTACTGTGAAATGATTGTGAAGTCCAAATTAAAGGGTCATCTTCCGTTGAATTTTCATCTGACCCTTCAGCTGTTTTGGTTGATAACAGAACGATTGACCAGTTTCGGTTTGTGGGATCTGGAACATAAAATACTTTCACTACCTGTGATTCCATTATAAACGGTTCTTTTTTCTCCCCTTCCTTATTGAAATCAACTTTCATGAATCCAAAATCATCTATTTTAACAGCACTCCTGTTATCAACCCACTTGTATTGAAATATAGGAACTTGAAATTCCATATAATACAACTCCCATATTTTTTTGATGATGCCAAAGTATGTCATATTCGCATAAATTGTATTTCTGTCCTTAGCACCAGAAACATGCATCGCTTCAGCCACAAGTGTAACCCCACTATTCTGCATGGTACTGTCTTCATCATGTTCATTAGTATAAAATGTATAACCATTAACTACATAATAATTGTAATATAATGCATACACACTTGGTCCTCTGGCTATCCATTGAAGTCATTCCGAAATTAACTCAGCCCTAGATGGATTCAAATGCCTAAGAATTTCTTTTTGGATTTTAATATATGTGTCAACGTCGAAACTGTTATGCAAAATATAAAGGTGGGCCTGCTCCCGATATGTAATATTGATTGTGACAACCTTTCTTCCAGAAATTCCTTCACCCTCAAGCCACCCAGTGTGACGAGATTTCAGTAAGCCAATGCTTTCCAAACCAGACAAGTATTTGGTACAGAATTCAACGGCTTCCTCAACAATATATCTCTCTACAATACAACCCTCTGGACGACTTGGATTATTGACATACCCTTTCAAAATCTTCATATACCGTTCAATGGGGTACATCCATCTGTAATGTACATGACCACATAGTCGAATTTCTCTTACCAAGTGTACCATCAAATGAACCATCATATCAAAAAATGAAGGTGGGAAGAACATTTCTAATTCACATAATATGACGACAATTTATTTTTCCATAGCTGGAAATTTCGTCGGGTCTATAACTTTACTACATATTGCTTTGAAGAAGAAACACAGTTTCGTTAATGTATGGCAGAAATTCTTGGAAAAAATGTAATGTAAAGCAATTGGAATGAGATTTTGCATCAAAACATGACAGTCATGTGATTTCAGACCTTTTAACTTAAAGTTTCTCATTGACACAAGGTTACAGATATTTGAAGAATACCCCTATGGAACCTTTACGTCATTCAAGAAGTTGCAAAACTGATATCTCTCCTGCCTGGAAAGAGTGTAAGTAGCTAGAGGAAGAAATGTTCGTTTTTCACCCTTCACTGGTGCCAACTCTTCTTGTATTCCCATCTCAACCATGTCCAACCTAGCCTTAATTCCATATTTTGTTTTTCCATATGTTTTTAGCAATGTGCCGATAACACTATCAAATACATTTTTTTCTACATGCATAACATTAAGAAAATGTCTTACATATAGACAATTCCAGTATTGTAATTCAAAAAAAACTGATCTCTTTTTCCAACCGATTTTTGTATGGTTTTTCGAAGCCGTTTTACCAAAAGTAGTGTCCACATTTTAAACTTTCTGAAACAATTGATCGCCTGTTAGTGGAGACAGTGTTGTAAGTTCTTCTGAACTTCCATCAAATGATTTCGTCCAAGAACGGTACTTATGTCGTCGCGGTAGAAATCTGCGATGTCCTAGAAACACAGTTTTCGATGAATGTTTCAACCTAATTGATTGTGTACCTTATTCGCAAACGAGAAAGCCTTGAGTTACATTAATTCTATATCCTGAAAAATTTCCATAAGCAGGGAAGTCATTTGTCGTCCCGTAAAACATGAATCTCAAAGTGAAATATTCCTTTCTGTAAGCATCATACAATGTAACACATGAATCCCACAATAATTTCAAATCTTCGATCAATGAAGAAAAATAAACATCAATATCATTACCCGGTTGTTTTGGTCCTGCTATAAGCATAGATAACATGTTGTATTTTCGTTTCATGCATAACCACGGTGGTAAGTTATAATTTATCAACATAACCGGCCATGTACTGTGACTGTTTCTTTGAAAACAAAAAGGATTCACTCCATCTGTAGATAACGCAAGACGAAGGTTTCTCGACTCATTTCCAAATTCAGGATACTCATGATCGATTCTCTTCCACTGAGGAGAGTCTGCTGGGTGACGTAGTATCCCATCTTTAATTATTGTATCTGCATTCCATGTTAATTGTTCTTCAGTCTCCCCACTTCCAAGTAGGTGTCTAAAACTTGGAATGATTGGAAAGTACCATACAACTTTATTAGTACTAGATTCATCTTTCTTGTATCGAGAAGCACCACACTTTGGGCATTCCTTAAGTGATTTTTGGTCCTTGCGAAACAGTATACAGTCATTCGGGCAGGTGAGTATTCTTTCAGAGATCATACCCATAGAGCGTAGCATTCGTTTGGCATCGTATGTTCGTCTCAGGAGCTCATTGTCTTCTAGGATCATGTCATTCATGAGGGAAATTAGTTTCGTAAAACTTTCGTCACTCCACCCGTTGTCTGCTTTCAAATTATACAGCTTCAGTACAGCTGACAATGCTGTATATTTAGTGCAACCGGCATGCAATGGCGTCTTTGCACAACTTTTTAACTTCTCAAACAATTTTGGGCAATCGCGAAGTTCATCTTCGAAGGTCCTTGTCATTTCCTCAATACGATCTTCATCATCATTCACATCTGTAATCACATCCTCCATACGGTCATCTTCATTGTTCATGTTTGTAATCATATCAGATGATCCATAAAATGCAGTGTCACCCCAGTCACTACCTACATTTGTTGTTTGCCCATGTTTATTCCAACATGTATAACTCTGATCTATTCCGTGACAGATCAAGTGTTCTTCCAACTCATATTGACTAATTTTTTTTGAATAACAATAGCGTAAACACGGACAAAGGATTTGAGAAGAGTCACATGCATGATCTGTTGCAAACTTGATAAACTCTTTCAAACCTTCTTCATACTCTTTTGTCAACCAATTGAGATTCATCCATTCATTATTTATATTCATCCTATTTGAAAATCCATAGGATGAGTATATAGGTTAGAGGAATATGAGTATAATTTAGATAAAAAACAAGATACTTCAAAAATGGTAGGGGGCGTGCTCATTAATAGCAAATCTTGGGTTGTTCTTGGGATTCATCCAATCTCTTCCTCTCTTCGATCACTCCTGATGAGGGGTTGTTCTTGGGAGTTTTTTATAGTGTGTTAGTGGGGTTCACCACTATAGACATGGGTTAACCATACCTTTTGTGAGGAAGTAGGATAATCAGTGCAACTTGTGGATCAATCTCATAGGGCGGTCTCTATAGGGTGTCCATACAAGAAAATACCTCATGGGTAAGGCCAATAGGTATCCTAACATGTGCATCAAAAGTAAAAGTGTAAAGAGTTGATTGAAACACATGGGACCAAATGCATAAGTAACAAGCAGTATATGTTTTCCACAAGGGCACACATGGAAGTGGCCATAATGGGCACCTTAGTCAATGTGATGGTTATGTGGGAGTCTCCCCATGCTATCCAGACATGAGCTAATTCACAATGACTAATCCTCAGATAATAACCCTTCATCTGGGTGCTCTTGGATGTGGGAGGATCATGGATGCTCGTGGGCTCATGAGTGATCAACACCCAACTCTTTAGCGTATTTGTCTTGTTCAGATCAAGACACAAAGCAACATAGGTAGTGGATGTAGCAAAGTCAGAAGAATAAACTCCAAGATAACTCTGAACTCACCCAGTGTCAAATCCCAATCCCTACCACCTAGTTTGAAGGTGATACAGATTAATTCTATCTTGAAAGTTGTAAGGAACTCTAAAAAGAGCTCCTAAAACGTCTCATCGGGAACATCAATAATTTGGGAGTGTTTCATTGATGTGAAGGGATACCATAACAACCTCGTCGATGAGGACCTTGTGTATTATGGCCAAATCCATGGATTTGTTGGTGAAAATTGACTTGGATTGAAAATGGTCCAAGCACATATAGTGTTGCATTTCCTCAAAGTGAAAATAGGGATGGACATTGGTAGGTGGAAGCACATCTTGTGAGTGGTGGGATGCAAAAGGAAAATCAAAACCCAATGAGATGGAATCTTCAAATGGTGGTGTAAAAGAAGAGGGAGAAGGAGATGGTGGTGTTAGAGTTTGGGTCTAGTGCTTAGCTGCAATAGGTCACGATCCATAAGCTATGTGTTTGGATGGGGGAAGGCACCTACCCTTAGTTCAAATCATGGTGCTAGGAGGGAAGTGAGTATGGGTGGAGGAAGGGGAGGAGGTTTAGTTAGAGGAGAGGGAGATGAGGGGGGAGGGAAGACATGGATGAGGTGGGGATACGAGGGAGTAGTGGAGGGGGGGGGACAACAAACCCAAGGTTATAGCTTAAATATCTCAGTCCTGAAGTTTATTTTAACACATCCAATATTGATATATTTTATTTCAAGAATGGGACAAGGCTAAAAATAGTCAAAGGAGTTATAAATTAGTTTATCCCAAGGGAATCTTCTTTAACTAAACTAACAAGTTTGGGGGGAGGGATCCTATGATGTTAAATATGGTACACAAGTTACCTAGAGAGGCCTAATTAACCAGGAAATCAGTGACCTTCTAACCCTCTTTCTATGTATGAGATATATCCATGTGGTTATTGAAAAAAATTATGCATCTCATAGTGAATGGGACTTATAAAATACTGGGTAACTCAAGCGCAACCACGACTCGACACCATGGATATGTTGTACCTCCAACCTATGCTTAGGTTCTCTGTCTTCATCATCACATATCAAGTGTAGTACCCTACTAAGGGATATTAATTTCATGATGGTCAACTTCTTTTTTGTACAACATATAAACACCATTCATGCTAACACACATATGATGTGAATCATTCAAGGTTTAATGTCATATTATCATGAGTATATAATATAACACATAAAATCATGTGATCACAATCCAAACATAACATTTACCCACAATAACAACACTCATAAAATCCAAAAATCAATATTCATAATTTGGGATAGGATGCAAGGGATCACCACAATGCAAACATAATTAATTCATGCAAATTCATTTTGAATCACCTTAAAGAGGAGGACCCGGTGGCGGAGGAGAAGGAGTCGTCGACAGTGGAGGCACCAGAGGCAACAGAGGCCACGTGCAGGCTGGGCGGAGGCAGCGGAGGAGGAGGAGGAGGAGGAGGAGGAGGAGGGGCCACGGTGGTGGAGGAGGGAGCGAAGTAGGCAGAGGAGGAGGAGGAGGAGGAGGCTCCGGTGGAGGAGGAGGAGGACGAGGCCGTGGACTAGGTGGAGGAGGAGGAGGAGGAGGAGCAGGCGCAGAGGATGAGGAGGAGGCGGCGACCGAAGGAGGAGGAGGAGGTGGCCGGAGGAGGAGGAGAAGGAGGAGGAGAAGGAGGAGGCGGCGGCCGAAGAGGAGGCGGCAGCAGCGGCGCAGAGGAGGGCTTCCGCGAGATCTTGACAAGGTGCGGGGAGGAGGAAGAGGACCTGAGGGTTTTTATCAATCCCACATGAGCCTTTATCAGCGCTAGTAAAAAGCACTGATAAAGGGTGTATTTATCAGCGCTAAAATGAAAAGAGCTGATAAATACAACCTTTATCAGCACCTTTTTAGCACTGATAAATAGTCCCTTTATCAGCACTAAAAAAAGTGCTGATAAAGGCCCACCCCTTTATTAGCACTTTTCCATTAGCGCTGATAAAGGCAGGTGCATGCCTTGCCCAGTTTTGTGGTAGTACATTGATTATGTGGTAAATTTATGGTAAATTGTATCCTTCCATATTTGTAGAATTTTTTACTTTACTCATGAACTAATATTTAAAGCAAAGTCAAAAATTTTATTTGATCTTCATGTAGTTTATTTGTCTCTTGTAAAGAAATATCTAGCCCTCTTACCCTCCTGAATTGTTCCTCTAACTATGCATATTTTTAATTTATTAACAACTGTACAAGTTTTATTTTATTTAAAACAATCCAATTTATCTTTTTGAAACATTGGATGGTCCCTTACTAATGTTTTCTATGACTGAAGGCATGTCAGGGGAATAAGCAGCAGATCAACATCATCCGTCTAAGCCATCAATGTATCAGGGTCGAGGAATGTTTGAATGTAACAATGTTTATTTTTTATGTAATTTATAAACACACACACACACATATATATATATATATGCACATCAATCAAATTATGTATAATTTTTTTTCAACATGATTGTACTCGACCACTTTTTCCTCTCGCAAGAGTAGACCTGGTCGTGGCATTTCATCATGGAATTACGAGATGACCTTTGATGTTTCATTTGATGAGAGATTTCATCATGTGGGAAAAAAGGACCCTACATTTATTCATTATCTGGGTCATATCATATGCGACCCACATCAATTTATATTAACCACACATTACTGGGATTCTATCCCTCAGGATACATTTGATCAGCTTTGGAGGGAAGTGTAGGCAAGAAGACCATTTTAGTTTCTTCCCTATGTTTAAAAAAAACTGAAATGTGCGATTTCTTTTATTAAATAGAATAACATGAAAGTGTTCCTTGATGAGTTTTGGTTGCTAAGTATAGGAAAATGTTTTAATATGTAAAAATATTATAAAGTAAAAGTCAAGAGGGATTACTGGGTACCAAACATGGGTGCCCCAGACATTCTGGAAAAAGTCCCGAGAGGTGTTATCCTGTCTTAGTGGCACGACTTAGTTGCATATTGAACTACTAAGGTTTCTACGGTTAATATATTTATTTTTTATATATATTTTCAATAATGTGTGATATTATATTTGTTTGAAATTTTAATTAAATGAATGTAGGAGGTGTCAGCACACCATTCTGAGAATCGAGCGTTGTAGGGACCACCTCACAAGCTCGGGACTATTCACGCGTCTCAGATCTGACATGATGTATCTATTATTAAAATTTTAATTTATTATTTAATATGGTTTTTCTTATATTTTTATATTTTATTGGTATACAGTTTTGAGAGCCAGGTTCATCGACTGATAAATTGTCAGTGTGGATGAGAACTCATGATCGAAATGATCTAAAGGCTACAACACTTATAGTAAGTGCCTGTACTCATTAATAATAATTAAATGAATTTGTATATAAACATATATATTTATATATATTTAAATATTTCATAGGATTAATTTTAAGATGATCTAGAACATTTTCTAGAGGACACATGATAGGTTCCCATGCAAAGGGATGAGATATTCCATCACATTATTGGTTGTGAAGGGCATGGATATAACTTTACCTATAGAAAAATTATTCATCATTAAGCAGTATCACGTGCTGATGTTGTCAGTCATGTTGTTTCTCGGATGACACAACAACTGTAAAATTTCTAGGCACAGTAGCACGCTTATGGGGAGGTAAATGCAAAATTGATTGCTGAGGTTAGAACACTGCGGGAATATTTGCATCCGGGTGATGGTGTAGGGGATCATACAATGCAGGTTTATATTGAATTTATTTATCTACATTCTATTATTTTCATTATTAAAATATTTATAATATTTATTTTTTGTAAGCCCCTGGCACACCTGATGGAGGTAGCTTCCATGACCATGAATGACGCATCATATTCACGAGGTGTGTTTCTTTTATATTTATTATTGAATTAATGATATATATTGATTTCTACTTTAAATGTAGAATTTTTTGAGATTATAACAATTTACTTTTTAAAAAAACTCCAAATTTTTATAATTTTGAGACTATGACCATTAATTAGATACTTTATTCTGATAGATAATTTTTTAGAATCCCCATTGGAGGATAGGAATTAGGCTAGGTGGCCCAAAGGAAAAATGGCCCATTGGCCTTATGGACCAATGGCCTAATGTCCTATTAGCCTAAGGGATGAATGGCGTACTCTCCTATGGGCCTAATCGTCGAATATCTGGATAGCCCAACAACTCCAATGGTCAAATTCCCCAATGGCCTAAATGGCCTAACTCTCCAACTCCCCAACGGCCAAATTCCCCAATGGCCAAACTTCCCAATGACCCAATGCCCCAATGTACAAATGTACAAACGACCAAACTCCCCAACAATCTAACATCCTAACAGCCTAACAGCCCAACGTCTGAATGGCCTAACGACCCAATGGAACAACTGGCCAAATGGACTAATGTCCTAATTACTTAATGTTCTATTGGCCTAACAGAATATTATCCTATTGTAATAATGACTAAATGGCCTAATGGCCTTCTTCCAAAATGAAAAAATGACCTAATATACTAATGGCCAATGTTGAATCTTTATACCATGATAAAACGTTTCCTACTATGTTTCTAGATAGTGTACTATATATATATATATTATTCTTGTTAGTATGTTTTTTATGCAGTGGATTAGCTTTTTTTTCTTGATATAAATTGAAAATAATTTAAAGCCAGAATTGATTGACAATTAATTGGATAGATAATTAAGAGTCATGTTTACTGAATCTGGTTATGGTTATAATTTTATAATAATCAAATTTAAACATTGTGCATGTGTAACTAAAATTGTATCTATTTTTGGGGGTTGTTGGGTGGAGGGGGAGGGGGTCAGGGGCTGTTCGGGGGGGGGGGGGGGGGGTTATCTGGGGAAGGGGGCTCTCTGGGGGTGGTTGGGATGTCCAGGGTGGAGTTTGTTTGAGGGTGGGGGGGGGGGGGGCTGTTCGGGGGTGGGGGTGGGGGGATGTCATGTGGTGGGGAGGCTGTCTGGGGGGAGTTTTTTAGGGGGGGGGGGTTGTTGTCCAGGAGGTTGAGGGCATATCCGGTGGTGGGGGTAGTCCATGGGTTGTTTCTTTGTTGTTGGGGGGGGGGGTGTCCAGGGGGAGTCAGGTGGGGGGATGTCTGGGGGTTGGGGGGGTTGTGGGATATTTGGTGGTGGTGGTGGTGGGGTGGGTGGGTGTGGGGGGGGGGGGTTGTGTGGGGGGTGATGGGGCTATCCGGAGAGAGTTGGGGGGGGGGGGCTTTCGGTGGGGGATTGTTCGGGGGGAGTTTTTTATGGGGGGGGGGTTGTCCAGGGGGAGTATTGTTTGGGGGGGGGGCTGTCCAGGGGGAATTTTTTGGGTGGGGTATGGGGGATATAGGGGTTGGGAGGGGGCTATTTTGTATTGAAATGTAATCTATATAGTTCAATGTTGAGCAAACACATCTGAGTGGTTGTCCAAACCTATTTTCAAACCACCTAATCACATTCTAGAAAAATAGAAGGTCCTTAATAGATTAGAGTAGTGAGTGTAATGGTCTAATGTCAAATTTGTAATAATGGCCAATTGGATAAATGGATACTTGGCCAATTGGCCAAATTCCCAAATGGACAAAATCCTTAATGCCCTAACGACCCAAGGGTCTAATTGACAATTGAAAAAATGGAGTATTGTCTTATTTAAAAAATGTCATATCAGCCTAATGGATTATTAGCCTATTGGCCTAATGACCAAATGGACTAATGGAATATTAGACTATTGGGATAAAGGCCAATTCACTAATTGGAGACATGGAAAATTGGCCAAATTCCTAGATGGCCAAATGGCCAAATGACCAACTGGCCAAATACCCTAACACCCTTAATGCATAATGCTCTAATTGCACAATTTCATTATTATATATATACTAACTGAATAAATATTTTCATTTTGAATTTTATTTGTTTAGTTGTTTTTTTTGAATATTATTGAAGGTTTATTGAATTAGATGATTGGAATGGATTGGATTTGTTCGGATCACTGGATATGTAAAGAAGTATGTCTGTCATTTTTTATTTTTGAGGATCCTACTATTTCTACTATTTTTAATTGATTTTTTTCTTTTGATTTTAGATTTGTTTATACTAGTTGGGAAGAAACTATATAAATAAAAAATACAATTTCCTAGCTTAGAGGCCACCTATGGTAGTCTCTAATAGTTGAAATTTTTTCCAGACTACAGTGACTACCATTGGAAGTCGCTGTAGCTCAACCCAATAGTGACCGCTAATAGAATGAGCATTAGGACCCCTACAGCGACCTCCATTGGTAGTCACTATATCCCTACACCGACGGGCCTAATGCAACCACCATTAGCAGTCTCAAGGAGGTCACTAATGACCATTAGAAACCACAATTGGTTGTCACTGATGGTCCAATTTTTAGTAGTGAATGTTACCCTTTTGTGTTAATGGTCAACTCCATCAGGATAGGTGACCTACCATTCCATTTGGAGAATGATATAAAACCCTATCATTTTAAAGGAAAAGAGACCCCATAAAAAGAAACACCCACCTCTCTCAAGGGGGAACTCCCTACACTTGTGTACACTCTCCACATGAATCCCCAATGAAGTATCAATTCTCATGATTCCATTGTAAAAATGAAAATAGATCCCTAGGATTTCCAAAATTGAAAAAAATATAAATTAATGAGAAAAAACTATATCAAAAAGAGGGGATAGTAATGTAGATGCTACTAGAATAGAACATGTCACTGTAGAATGTTTGGATCTCTTATCCTCTGGTATTTGATTCACTACATAGATCTACCTTTATTAATATCTCTATGATATAGACTTGATACCATGATGAGGTTTGATTTTCTAGCTTTGTAAATATGGTTTCTGGTTACCTCAGCGATGACAACTCCTTTGGCCTAATCATATGGCTACACTATAGCTCCCTTCTTGATGATAAGCTGCTGACTCTGTTCAGGAATATGGAGTTGGTGAAATCCCTCACTCACTATCTTCTGGATGAAAATATCTATAAATTCACTTAAGATGGCCAATCTTTCTGTAAGATCAGTACTTGACTAGGTACCTCATACACTGAGGTCCCATATGTTTCATTCTACCACACTAATGGCACAACACCTAGAAACATGAGTATGTATTCTGATAACTGATCTCACCCTGTGTAAGAACCAAATGAAGCTTACTACTTTTTTTCGATGTATTTTCATATTTAATTGTTCAACCACCCAAACTTTCACCCCCATCATCTATTAGGTTATTCTCTATGAGAAGTTCCTGATTCACAATTCCAGATACAGTAGTAAGCTAAAATAAATTCACCAATGATTTGATGACATACCTGAGACTATCCTAAAATCACCAAGATTTATTTAACTCATCACATAATTCAATAAGTGAGAAGAATTGGAGATATATGAAATGGGAAGAATAATCCATGACTCATAATGTGCCAATACTCCAAGTGCACAAACTCTCATGCTTTATCAGACCTTAACGTATCAGGATAGAAATAATCATATAAGGACATCTGAAAATACCTATAAACCATATCTCAATGAAAACATGTCTATGTAATAATTTTCAAACATTTCTTGGAAAAATATTGATGAATATATGTAGCGAGTTTCACCCTCCTTCCGAGTGGTATCTTGAGATTGTTGAAAATAACATGTGTGGAATCTAGCCACAACTCCACATTCTATATAGATATGTAACCTAAAAATGTGGTAAGATAAAGTTTCTAGAACTCACACATAAACTATTAGATAGTTAGGAATTTTTACGGGGCTCCCTATATAGTCTGTGTAAAGTATAGAACACGCTCTTGAAACCGGGCATCAACACACATATTAGGTATAACTGGTGATGCCTCAAGTTTCACTACTGTTGGTTCTATCGGTGATCTAGGGACCACCACCTCTAGAGTATAGTAATAAACACCCTTTGAGAATATGGCTCGAGGAAATCATGTTGGAATGTCTCTCTAATTTACAAACACATATCTCTGCACAATATTAGATAACTGGTAGAAATGTTGAAATATGAATAGGATAGGTGAAACCCTCCCCATGTAAGAGTTATGATTCTTTGCCTACTCTTAAATCTAGGTCTGGGTAACATAAATATCATAATTAAAGTAATATACATTGCCTTATACCCATAAATAAGGTTATATTAGGGTTACAATATCTATTAGAAGTCAAAAATACCAATATAAAGAGTGTTAATTAAAATTTATAAAGGAAAAACCCTTTCAATTGGAATTGGCATAACTATTAATGGTGAATATTTTATTTTAGAATTAAATTTCATTTAAATTCATTCCCATTTATATTTAAATTCTATCAAATGGTTGAATTACTTAGATATCCAGTTACAATTAATAATCATGCACACACCTTATAAATAGAAATTTGGAATCCATTTAATCAAACCCAATTATTTATTGAACCCTACATGATTCATTAGCATAACTTCATGGATATAGAATTAAAGGAATAAAATTATACTATGGGAAATTTATGTTATAATATAAAAATTTCATGGAATATGCATGGAATATAAATCCTGATGTTTCTATAACGATGTCTGATGTAATACTTCCTTTCTATATTAGGCAGGATTAAAAATCCAGAGTCATGAAGAACATCAAACATCACGTGGATCACTCAACATTTAAATGAAGGAAAATATGATAAGAACAATCCATAATAACATGTATTATCCCAGATAATTTAAAATTTAATTATACATCGGTTAGCTACTCCTAGTAATATTCTCATGAATAAATATGGAAATGTATTATTTATCCATTCAACCATCCCAATTAGTAATTCATTAAATAAAATCACAATAAACATATTTGATATAACTTTTTTATGTCCCAAGCATAGTTTAATCAATTTCAATTGTTCTCAGTTGGATATATGACCTCAAGCGCACCTCCCCATATTCCAGAGGCTACTGATTGGAAATGAGGATCCATAGTGGAACAGTTGGGAGACTATACCCTCATGACCATAGTGTAGCACAATAGTATTATTAGAACAATCAATAGTGAAGGAAGAAAATAATTAAGAAAACTTTTTTAATAAATATCCATCATATAAATAACAAAGTAATCATATATATCAATGTAATATACAAAATGATGATCATGGAATTCAATTCAAAAGAAAATATAGGCAGACATGACAATAGGTACACATACATACAGGTATACAAAAAGAAACAAAAAGGACAGGAAGACTACATCCATATGTAATTATGATCCACATATCGGTTCTGTGATCCCACAATATCATACAATAATAAATCAAGTATATAAAATATGGCACTTTCCCTTGTCCCTGCCTAAATCTATAATGTCTACCCTAGTACCAAAAGATGGTCCGATTAGGGTGTGAGATAAACTCAGTAGGCCACCACCAATGGTGTCTAATTCTTTCCAGTTTATAAATATATAATAAATATTGTGTAGGTAATAATAAAGGTTGTAAAATTAAGTTTGGATTATGAATTACCCACATAGGTCGTGGTTCACATGGAACACACGTCCTTTACTATCTGGTTTGAGCTAAGATAAAATATCTCTAAATAATCATTCAGTGATGATTTAATCTATAAAAATTTCATAGGACCTATATTTCATTGCATGGAACATCTATAACTTAAAACACGTAGTATTTATATAAATAAACATCATAAAGTTAGTTTGCGTCTGAATCCAAGCATGTTATTTGGCTTAGAAGACTTAACGTATACTGATTTCATTTTATATTTCAAATAAACATTATACCTAATTTGGAATTTCTAAATTTGGAACCTAGGTATCTATCTAGAGATAAATAAACCCAAGAACCTATAATACCATCCTAAGATTTCATAATAGGAACCCTGGTATTGCTCTAGGTGTGGTATAAAGTCAACAAACTATGATTCCTTCCATGGCGATCCACAATGGGATCCCAATTTCCAATCGTGGTGAATATAATGATATTCACTACCATTTTGTCACTGAAAGTCCACATAGGGATTCTAAGTATCACTCATGTTATAATAATAGTCTTCCCTCTGATTCCATCTGTGTCTTTACTTAATGTATAACCGTGTATCACCCCTGGAATAATATTATCAAGCTACCCAGTTAGTCCATCCATGGAACTCAAATAAGAACCTATATGTCTCTGACAAATCTTGATAATTTCATTACAATATATTTAATAAAATATGATCTATGAGTTAGTATATGTAATTCTGGTTCAGTACCCATCTCTCACTCTCAGAATGGAAATATAATGGTAATGTGCCCAATGTATAACCTTATTATTTAAGTTAAAATTTTAGTTATATTGACACAAATTTTTATATAATAAAAATAACTCACTATATAATTTATTTTAAATTATAGAATAGGCTTAGAAGGATTAGCATCACATGGAACCTCCTATTTATTCTAATTATACATTGTGATTACAAAAGTAAACTTAAGTATGAGAGAGATAGAATAATGACCAAGGGTCTAAGGATATAGTTTTCTATTCCCTCTTCACCCAATTCAATTATATTTCAATCATTTTATTTAGCATCCCAAGTCAAGGGATAAAGAAAATAACTAAAAAAAATTAATCAATTACACAGCCTGCCCCAGGTTATTTAATCTCATTGGACAAAATTCCCAAGGGGTGGTTTGAATTTTAGGTTCTTAACATTTAATCTTACATAAATATGTCTTGTAATTTATATAGGTCAAAAAAATTTATTTAATTTAATAATAATTCCATATATCTTGTGTCTCTTGGTAAATTTATCACACAACCTAATGAAATTGTAACTCCCTGACCCCAGTTATCGAGAGCCAGTGCATTATTTTAATACATTGACATGATTACAAATAATCAATTATCAAAGGACCGATCAATTTAGCAGTCTTGTAAAATAGATTACATACATTAACATTGCAATACAATTTCAAACATCAAATACATCATAGATAATTATTTGAGAATGTTATTATTACCTTTAGATTAACCCATCATATAAATCATAATACACTTATTGGAATCCTGAGAAATAAAATATAAGAAATGGGTGATCTTAAATGCTCAGTAAGGGTAAGCAATACAACAAAATATAACACAGACATTAGGCATGGTGAATAATTTAAAACACATGCCTCTAAAAATAATAAACATGAACACTTTAGAAAAAAAAATATGAGATGATTAAATAATTACACAATAAAACATAGTCATGAGTATTCTACTAGTCAAATAACCATATGAACCATCAATAATATTTTTATAATGACAAAATGTATAATTCGGGACATTCTAAAACATTTTGTTAAGGACTCATCAAAGATTTCTAAAAATGATTAAGGCCTCGACCAAAACCACATATCAAATTGGGAAAGGCCTTGACCAATTCAACATCTATTTGTCTCATGAGACCAACCGATGCATCGAGGATATATATCGGGCTCCACCCATCACTTACTAATTCCAACACATTCCTCATATGAAAATGTTGAAACAAAACATAAAAATTCATATTAAAACTAGAATACGATATTTCAGCACTTTAACACTAAAAAATGAATGGTATAAAAACCACACATCCATAATAAAATATATCACAAAACCTTCAATACAATATGGAATATTCGTATCATAATAAATCAACCTTGATCAAAAATAATATCCCATAAAGGATGTTGACATAGTTGAAAATGATCAGTAAAAATCATTGTGAGAAATATCCCTTTTTCATGAAATCATTTAAAAGTCACATAATTTATAAAGGAAGTTATTTAAAAGATAGTTTTGAATAAAATTGTCCCATACAGCTTTGTAACTTTTGAAAGTAATTAACATTTTAAAACATTCATGTCCATATAAATAAATCCTTAAAACCATTTTGAAAACATGGACATTAATGAGAAAGGTTTAGAAGAATAAACCTTTAAAACATTGAAAATGATGTTTTATTAAAAGATTCCCTTAAAAATAATCCCTTTTAAAACTCTTTTATGAAACATGTACATGGATAATAAATATGTCCCAGTAAAAATTTACCCATAAACAATTTCGAATAATAATGAGATTGAGGAATTAACCCTTAGCATGCACTTTCCTTTGGTCGAGGGTACATTTAATGTCCTTTAAAATGACCATAGTATGTTATTAAATTATTCTAGAACCATATTCATATTTATTATAACATACATGGATCATTTATGACTTTATACTACTGATCTAATAATGATATCCATGTTAAATTATCCTTTCGGGTAATAATCACTTTCTTTATCGTACGTGTTTTAACTTGTTATTCTTGTTCGTATCATTTAGATCCTGATTTACATAATTCCAGAATATAACACATGATTTATATATCATATATATTTTTAATATAAATATTTATAATACATAGATATATGAAATGGAAAACACCATTTATAGAGACGGTAGGTCGTACGTACGCATAAACTATGTTTCCGTTTTCATATCATATTGAATGGAAATAAGTGAATAAGATATATGTAAGTAAATATATATCTATTAAGTAGCATTATTATTTCATATATTACATAATTATTAACAATATATATTTTTATAATCAACATTGAATGGTGAATGTGTAAAGGAATCTCATCGTGTTGTGGAGACGGTAATCCGTACGTATGCACGAGCAACAATATCATTATATTGATTGTGAAATCATATGTAATTGGATGGTATATAATATATACAGAATAATTAACATGTGATATTTATTATTTACATCAGTTATATTCATTATTATACCCATTCAATTAATGAAGTGTTTGAATAACAAACAACACCACGACGTGGAGATGGTAAGCCGTACGTACGCACGTATGTCAACTTTATCATTTATAGGATGGATAGAATAACGAATATGGTTGTACCATATTTATAATAACCTCTAAATATGTAAGAGGTATGAGATTTATTATTTTGGTATGGAAAAAACAAAGAAATAGGAAGTGGAAGAAGAAAAGAACTTGAAAGAGGGTGGTGAAATTATTACCCCTTCTTTGGGTATTTACTTTTGAGTTAATAAAAAGGGATCCTTAGGTTGGATTTATGATAAAATTAAGGAATATAGGTTAATTTGAGGGAATTTTGGAGGATAATTGGGTAGGGTTTGGCCGATCCAAATATCTTTGGAGGTGTTTGTTGGAAAGAACGGGAAGTGCCCTTTTAAAAGAGAGGTGATGGTCACTTATGAAAAAGATTGAAATGTTATTTTATAATAAAATCATTTCTGGTTTCTAATGTCTCAAAAATGATTTATTTCTATGATAATATGGGGATGGGTCTAAAAAAACTCATACAATAGGTTTATTAAAGGATTAGGTCACCATATTAACCTCATCTTTTAGATTTAACTCTTAGTTAAATAGTTTAACTTTTATTGTTTCTTCTTGTATTCTTACACTATATGGTTAATAAAATTACTCTAAAAATACAAGAGAACCTAAATTGGCTCATTAATGACATATATAATATTATTTAATCCCTTTTGTGGAACCTAATATTTTTAGGAATGTTATATAATTTAATAATATATATTTGTTTTAAAAACTCATTTATTTCAATCATGGCACTATTTAGTATTTGGTTTTTGTGAAAGTCATCACAATTTGATTACTTTGAATAAGATACATTTAATCTATCCTAACATGTCCTATTCAAATATAAAATTATTTTATGTCATAAAAACTTCGAAATTATATTTATTTTAATACTTATAATACCATTTACTGGATTCTTTCATTAATTAGTTAACTACTGCATCATCATTATGTCATAAATAAATTTAATTATTTAACGTATAAAAATTATAAATAAAATACCATGATGTGTGAAATAAATTTATATTTATATGTAATCTTTATAGTATAATATATCTTATTTATAACCCTATATTAAAAATTGTTTAGTTATTAAATTTTTAATTTAACACTTTTAACTCTTCTTTAAATAAAATATTAATAAATTTCCTAATCTAATCCAAGTAGACCTAAAGGATCATATTTAATTCATAAGGTTTATTTTGGTCTAATTTCACTTACCAATAGAGTTAGGACATGTGTTAGGGTAATTATAATATCATTTTTACCCTTAATTACCCTATTTACTTTTAACAGTGGTAAATAAAAGTCAAAAGTTACTATTCAAAAATATTATTTTCATCTTATTGAACCAAATTTTACATACTGATTTCATTTTTTTCTCTTGAATTTTTTAAATTCAACTCACAAAAGTTGTAAAATTATGTTTTATACAAATTTCCAAATGCTCCTAGAAGGTGGGTAAAAGATGGTAAAAAGTTCAATAAACCTTTATACATATAATTTTATTATAAAATGACTCCAATGAATTACATTGAACACAAATAGGTACTATATATCAATTTTGACTTAAAATAAATTTAAATAACATAAATAATCTTTAAAATAAAAAGTCAGTTTTAAATAATAACGCAATGTTTTTCACTATTTATAAAAAATTGGATATTTTCAGAAAAATAACCAAAATTCAGCTTAAGCTAATTTTGATATTCTGAATTCAAAAATGAATTATATTTTACCAAATTAAAAACATATAATTTTAAATAATTAATTTAAAATTAATTCCCATTGTCAAAACAAAAAAAAACGTGTTTTTTAAAAGTAAACATTATCAAAAGATTGACATGTGTTTATGTCAAATTTAAATGTGAAGTTACTTATAATGACCTACATTGTATTAAATGATAAAAATATAATCTAATTATACTTACAAACAATTCAAATTCATAATTTAACACTATAAATTATTTTGATTAAAAAAGTTGTTTTCAATTAAAATTTAGCATTTTTCACTATTCATCAAAATATGAAAGTTATCAGAAAAGTACTAAAAATTTATCCAAAATAAATTTTTATATACCGATTCTGAATAAGAATTTAATTTCATTAAATTGAGTATATAAAATTGTCAAATATTTTTTTTAAAAGGATTCTCTATTAAATAGGTGGTATAATTTCATTTTTTGAAAAATACTTCTTTTATCTGAAAAATTGAATTTGTCTTTATATTATGTCTAAGAAACACAAAATAAGAATTTTAAAATTATATAGGATATATATAAAATTAAAAATTTAGTTAATACTATTCCTAACCACTTTCTAAACGGCTAGTTTGGTAAGTCGTGATGCGTTCGAACTCATTGTTGCATATATAAAAAGTTATTGAATTACATTGAAGAAATAACATACTATGAAATCATGGGGTGTTACATTATCCACTCATTCAATAAATTCTATCCTTGAAATTGGAAATTGTTTTAAAAACTAAAAGGTTCAAAATAGAAAAATACATTTGTGGAAAACCCACATCGGAAATTGGTTTAATAAAATTTAGGCTTAATAAAAGGGAATGGGAAATGAAAAAGTCACCCCCAAATTATGATCTCAATTAGAAGAACATTGGTGGAAATTAGAGACACATAGTTAGAGGAAGAACGTAAATATTTATAGGTATTTATTTAGGTCATCAATTACAAACAAGTGTAATATTGAGGGCCTCAAAGCCATCAATCTATGATGATTTAAAATATCATTGGTTCAACAAAACATAATGTTTTAGGATAAATAATTTTTTGGTTTTAAGATCCATTCCCTAAATTTTAAGAATGAATTTATTCATAGAATAAGAGAAAAAAATATACTTGGTAAGTAGAGTTTCATCCTTAAACTAATTTCTACCCCAAACTCATATTTTACTTCAAAATATAATATAATTTAAAAATATTCTATTTATTCTAATCATATAGGGTTCCAAAAATAATTAATTTATAATTAATTTGTCAAACTATTTAATAACAATATATTACACAAACCTGGACATCATGTAGGAATGTTGTATGTGATGCACCCTTGTCTCCCATCGGTTGCGGGTTCAAGTCTTGCAGCCTTATCGGACACGCCAGGCTATCACCCGACCTCCGGGTTGCCCTTTTTATGATAATCCAGAAATAATCTCATGAAATGATTTAACCTTAACAATAGTATCCAACATCAAACATAATTGATTCCAACCTTCAGACTTATCTAAAATACTTCTGTCCAAACTCACAGTCCAAAATTTATAAGGAAGGTCCACACAATGAAGATCCTTTTTTCCACATAATAACATGTGAATACCTTAATCATGTATTATTTTAAAACACTGTAACACCCTGAATTACCATAAAACCTTATTGATTACATTCATGCTCCCTTATTCCTTATAGAATACTAGATATACTCCTTCTATCCAAAAATGTTGTAAACTCCATCAATTTTGGAATATAAAAATCATTAATCAGTTTCAAGGTAGTCAATAATATCCAATATAATATATCCAAATCAATCATATATTATTTCAAAATAACTACGTCAGTATCAGATCCATATTATGGTTTATTTTTCTCTCAACCATATATTTTCTAAAAGAATTAACCTCATATTGAGTCCCTTTTCTTTGTTCGACACAATCTCAAGTCCTTAATGAAATAGTACTGTAGTACAATCCTTCTATAATCAATAATTCTTATAACATGTACATCATTAATAGAATAGTCAAATGAAATAATACTTTAATAACAAAATAATAACTCTAATCAATCCTATTCATCTTCAATAGTATCATAACGTGATTATTATCCAATAGCAGCATATAGGGTATACTCTGATGATTTGGACATTGATTCGCATAGTGTCCCAACTCCTTGTGGATGAAGCATTGTACATTTGAAACCTTTTTATTACCATTGCAATCATGTACTTTGTGTCCTTTTTCTCCACACTTATAAAAAACTCCCATTCCCTTCAAGCATTTACCAAGGTGATTCTTTCCACAGTTATCACATATGAGAAACTTTTTCTTTCCCCTCTTCCCTTTATCTATCTTTCCTTCTTCCATCATTTTATTCTCTTGATTCCCTACAAAGAAATATGACTTAGAGAATTATTTACTTATCTTATCAATACATGATACTATTTATTAATATGATGAGAATACATGGGAGACTATCTCCCTTTTAAATGTTGGCTTAATACCATGAAAGATATGATCCTTCTTAATCTTTTGATCAGGCATATTGCTAGAATTATCATTTATTCTACAAGGCACCATTTCTAAACAATGGCATATACTAGGTTAGTTTATGAATTAGAATGCATAATTCCAAGATTATAAAATAACTTACGTAAATTGAAAATATAATTCATATAATCTGTAATCAAAAAATGTTTTCTTTGAGGAATTATGTACTCTTAAATCCTTCATAATGGCTTGTAATAAAAATGTGAATTATCCTAAGCATATCCCCTGCGAGTGTCATGACCAAGAGTGAAGTAAGACCCATTGTCATGTACCAGGATACCCCGGGTCAAGCTCGAAACTCCTTGTCGGAGTTTTAACTCCTAGGTAAATTTGGGCAAGTGCCACCTCTACCTTCTTATATCCAGACAGGGATGTATTGCATAAAAAATATACAAAATCTCTACATTACCAAAATTCTAGGAAGTTGTTATATACTAATCGTCAAATTATATCTTAGGCTAATGTTTTCAAATCAGAGTTTTTCTAAATCTATTTTCAAGGTTGTTAAAATATGTCTAATACCAACTGGAACGCCCCGACCCCAGTTACCCAGAGCCGGTGCATTATTTTAATATATTAGAATGATTACAGGGAATCAAGTCCTGAAGAACCAATCAATTTAGCAGTCTTGGAAACTAAATTACATACATTAACATTACATTACAATTTCAAACATAAAATAAAAAATATATAATTAATTAATAATTCCATTATTCCCTTTAGCTTAACACTGCATATCAATCATCATACACTTCTTGTAATCCTAGGAAAATAAAACATAAGAAAGGGGTGAGATCAAATGGTCTGTAAGGATAATAAATACAATGTATGATAACATAAACATTAGGCATGGTGAATAATTTAAAACACGTGACTTTACAAATAATAAACATGAAAAATTTATGGAAAGAATATGATATGAGTAAATAATTCCATAATAATACATAGTCATGGGTATTCTACTAGTTGAATAACCACGTGAACCATCAATAATATTTTTATAATGAGGGAATGTATAATGCGAGACATTCTGAAACATTTGGTCAATGCCTTGGACAAGACGTATAAAAATGATTAAGGCCTCGACCAAAACCATATATCATATTGGGAAAGGCCATGGCCAATTCCACATCTAATTATCTCATGGGACCTACCGATGTGATGAGGAGCTATAGCGGGCTCCACTCGTCACTTACTAAGTCTAATACAATCCTCATATGAAAAGGTTGAAACATAAAATAAACATTCGTATTAATACTAGCATATAAAATTACAATAATTTAACCCTAAACAATGAATGGTATAATAATAAAACATACACAGTAAAATATATCACAAAAACTTCAATACAATATGGAATATTTGTATCATAATAAATAAACCTTGATCAAGAATAATATCCCGTAATGTATGTTGACATAGTTGAAAATGATCAGTAAAAATATTTGAGAGAAATATCCCCTTTTCATTAAATCATTTAAAAGTCACATAATTTATAAAGGAATTCATTTAAAAGATAGTTTTTAATAAAAGTGTCCCATACCACTTTGAAACTTTTGAAAGGAATTAACATTTTAAAACATTCATGTCTATATAAATAAATACTTAAAACCATTTTGAAAACATGGATATTAATGAGAAATTTTTAAAAGAATAAATATTTAAAACATTTAAAATAATGTTTTAATAAAAGAGTAACTTAAAAATAATCCCTTTAAAAACACTTTTATGAAATATGGACATGGATAATAAATATTTCCGAGTAAAAAAATACCCATAAACAATCTCGAATAATAATGAGATTGAGGAATTAACCCTTACCTTGCACTTTCCTTTAGTCGATGGTATGTTTAACCTTCTATATAATGACAATAGAATGTTATTAAATTATTCAAGAACCATATTCATATTTATTATATCATAAATGATTCATTTATGACTTTATACTACCCATTTAATAATGATTTCCATTTTAAATTAACATTTTGGGTAATAATCGCTTTCATTATCGTACGTGTTTTAACTTGTTATTATTGAACGTATCATTTAGATCATGATTTACATACTTACAGAATATAACACATGATTTATCTATCATATATATTTAGAATATAAATTTTTATAACAAATAGATGTATGAAATGGAAAACACCGTTTATGGAGACGGTAGGCCATACTTATGCATAAACGTTGTTTTAGTTTTCATATTGTATTGAATGGAAGTAAGTGAATAAGATATATTTAAGTAAATATATATATATATATATTAATCAGAATTATTATTTCATATATAACATAATTATTAATAATATATATTTTTACAATCATCATTGAATGGTGAATGTGGAAATGAATCTCATCACGTCGTGGAGATGATAATCCGTACGTATGCACATGTGACAATATCGTTATATTGATGGTGAAATAATATGTATTTGGATAATATATCATATATACAGATTCATTAAAATTTTATATTTATTATTTAAATCAGTTATACTCATTATTATACCCATCCAAATAATGAATTGTTTGAATAACAAACTACACCATGACGTGGTGACGGTAATCCGTACGTACGCACGTATGGTGAATTTATCATTTATAGGACGGATAGAATAACAAATATAGTTGTACCATATTTATAATAACATAAAATTATGTATTAGGAACTAGATTTTTTTTTTTATTGAAACAATAAAGAAAGAGGAAGTGGAAGAATAAAAGAACTTGAAAGAGGGTGCTGAAGTTATTACCTCTTTTTCAGGTGTTTCCTTTTGAGTTGATCAAAATAGATCTTTAGGTTGGATTTCTGATCAAATTAAGGACTCTAGGTTGATTTTATGGATGTTGGGAGGATATTGGGGTAGGGGTTGGCTGAGCCAAATGTCTTTGAAGGTGTTATTTGGAGAGAAGGGGAAGTGCGATTTTATAAGAGAGGTGAGGGTCACTTTAGGAAAAGATTGAAATATTATTTTATAATAAAGTCATTTTAAGTTTCAAACTGCACCAAAATGATCTAGTTCTAGGATAAGAAGGGTATGAGCTGAAAACCACTCAACAAATATGTTTTAGAAAGGTTTAGATAACCATATTAATCTTATCTTTTAGATTTAACTCTTAGTTAAACAGTTTTCTTTTTCCATGTCTTCTTGTATTCATACACTATATGGTAAATAAACTTACTTTAAACATCATATAGAAATTCAAGTGGTTAATTAATGACATATTTAATATTATTTATTCCGTTTTTCCAAACCTTATATTTTTTGGAATATTATATAATTTAATAATATAATATTTCTTTTAAAAACTCATTTATGTCAATTTTGACACTATTTAGTATTTGGTTTTTGTGAAAGTTATCACAACTTGATTACTTATAAAAAGATACATTAAATCAATTATAATATTTCATATTCACCTAAATTTTTTTTGTATTTCATAAAAACATTGAAATTATATTTTTATTAATATTCATAATACCATTTATTTGATTCTTTCATTAATAATGTAATGACTGCATCATCATTGTGTCATAAATAAATTTAAATATTTAATTTTTAAAAAGTATTAATAAAATACAATGATGTAGGAAATATTTTTAGATTTCTAATAAATATTTATAGTCTAATTTATCTTATGTATAACCCAATATTAAAAATGGTTTAGTTATTAAACTTTCAATTTAACACTTTTAACTCTTCTTTAAATAAAATAATAATAAATGTCCTAATCGAATCCAAGTGGACCTAATGGATCATATTTTGTTTCTATGGTTATTTTGGGTTGAATTTCACTTATCCAATAGAATTAGGAAATGTTTTAGGTAATTATAATATCATTTTTACCCTGAATTACCCTATTTACTTTTAATCGTGGTAAAAAAAGTCAAAAGCTACTATTCACCAAAAAATATTTTTATCTTATTGAACCAAATTTTACGTAATGATGTCAACCGTATCTCTCATTTTTTTTTAAATTCAACTCACAAAAGCGGTAAAATTATGTTTTATGCAAATTTGCAAATGCTCCTAGAAGGTGGGTAAAAGACGGTAGAAAGTTAAATAACACATTATGCATCTATTTTTATTATAAAATGACTCTAATGAATTACATTGAACATATATAGGTACAATATATCTATTTATATTGAAAATAAATTTAAATAAAACAAATAATTATAAAAATAAAAAGGTAAATTTTATACAATAACGTAGTGTTTTTCACTATTCATCAAAAATTAGATCTTTTCAGAAAAATAGAGAAAATTTATATTAAGCTAATTTTGATATTATAAATACAAAAAGAAATTATATTTTACCAAATTCAAAACATATAAGTTGAATTAATTAATTTAAATTAATTCTCATTCTCCAAAAAAACTCAGGTTTTTGAAAAGTAAAAATTATCAAAAGATTGACATGTGTTTATGTCAAATTTAAATGTGAAATTACTTATAATGAACTAAATTGTATTAAATGATAAAAATATAATCTAGTTATACTTCCAAACCATTAAAATTCATAATTTAACACTATAAATTATTTCAATTTAAAAAGTTGTTTTGCATTTAAATTTGGCATTTTTCAATATTCATCAAAATATGAAAGTTATCAGAAAAGTACAAAAATTTATCCAAACTAAATTTTTATGTCCCGACTCTAAAGAATAATTTAATTTAATTTAATTATGTATATAAAAGTGTCAAATATTTGTTTTAAAAAAGATTCTCAATTAAATATGTGATATAATTTCATTTTTTGAAAAATATTTCTTTTATCTAAAAAATTTAATTTTTCTATATTTTATTTCTAAGAAAAAAAAATAGAATTTTAAAATTATATAGGATATATATAAAATTTAAAATACAGGTAATGCTGTTCATAAAAACTTTTTGAACGGCTAGTTTGGTAAGTCGTGGTGCGCTTGAACTCATTGTTGTGTGTAGCACAGGTTATTGAATTACTTTGAAGAAATAACGTACTATGAAATCTTGGGGTCTTACAAAAATACTATTTAAAAGACATGATTATGAGGAAGAAGAACGAGACCACATAAATTCTCTTGGTAGTCTATTCATTATCTTTTTTGGCCTATAATATGCGATAGAATGTGATAACTTTATAAAATAGAAAATTTCCTAAAAATATGGCACATGATCTGTCAAAAAATAACTATATTGAGATGGAGAAAAAAAGGAACATGTGTAATAGATAAGTCATTGGTGGTTGTTAAATTAGTCCAAGAACAGCTCGAAAAGAGTTTAGATAGAATAGGTGTCATAATGCCTTGCTTTAGACAGAAGGATATCTCCTCAAGATTGAGGGCTGTTGTGAATTGGAAAAGAGAGAGGGGAAATGTTTGATGGTTATAAGATTCTTAAGGAGAAAAATTCCATTTTACAAAACATGAAAGGGTCACATAGTTTGGCCACAGAGTTGGCCAAACCATGCACCAACCGAGCACCCAACCCTACCCCTAGAAATCTCTCTCATGGGCTAGCCACACGGTTTTACTAACCATGAATAGACCATGAAAAAATAAAATTTCAATAATTATATATCACTCAAATGGGTATGAAGGCTGGGTCACACATTTAGGGAAAACCGTGAAACCCAATTCTAGCCATAAAACACCTCATACAGTTTAAAAAAACTATTTAGCCGGGGATACATGGTTTCTACTAGCCATATAGACCATATATTTACTCAAAAATACGAGTCTTTAGGCTATGAAAAATACTTAGAAACCCTTATAACTCCCATTACCTAATTTGGAACCCATAAAAAATTATGAATTCAAATTTATTTAATAGGTTTTGTACCTCATAGAAAATCTATTTTCTTACATCCTTCATGTGTGGGTAGAAAAATCATACGGTTCTTTTCATTATGGAATGTTTTATTAAATCCTATACATAGAATCTTAAATCATTTATAAATACGATCTTTTAAAAACATAATATGGTATTTTTTCTCATGTGGTAAATTTTTGGGACTTCATTTAGCATGAAATTGTTTTTTTTCAATTTTACAAACTAATAAAAATTACGTTAAACAAAATGGTAAAAACTATTTTTTCTTTCTAGTTTATTTTTGTTTTTTAATCATGGAATAACAATTCTATAACTATTTTCATGCAATTTGTAGCATAATGACTTTACTGGTAACATATTTCACAGATTTTACTTACACAATCAAATTTATTCTATGTTGATAGACTTATTGATTTCCCAGCATCAAACATAAACATTATATTCCTATTAATTATTATCACATATCTTTTTATTTTTTATGTTTAGAGTTATTAAATCTTGATATATTATACCTTGTAGGAAGTGACATAGTAAAATATCATTCAAAAGCTCAGTTTCAAAATTTACTTTGACACCTACACTAACCTATATAATTTTTTTTTCAATAATTCCGAACATTTCTATTTTTTTCAGATCTTATTTTTAAACAGTCTTTATTATAATTATCATTCATAGAATAATAACACTCATTATTTAGACAATCAAATACAAAGTGTATAGTTTGACCACAATTGAAGTATCTTAATGGATAGAATCCATCAAATTTTCCCTTTCCATGTCTTTCCTTTTCAAAATAAAGTACATGAATCTATTATAATTTTCATGACTTACCTCATCCTCACCACTATAAAAGGGTAATTCATATTTTCCCTTCACCTTGGTGCTATTTATTTATTCTAAATCCTTTTCATCCATATATTTCATTTGGAACACATGATATTTTCTCATCACAAAATTTAAAAGTGTATTATGAAACTCATCAATAGATAAGTCTCCACCTTCATATAAGGAATAATGTTTTGGATAAAATCTATTAGGAAAGTTGCACATCTATTTCATGCTAGTAGATGAATCTTCCAAGGTATCTTCAAAACCCGTGATAAGATTTACTTTCAAATTTACAATAGTAAATTATTCATCAACAATCTCATCGTTATCCATTAATATATATATTCAAACTTATCACTCTATATTTTTTAGTTTGGAATCATTTATCTTGAAATTACCTTCATACAAAACCTTGAATTTGTCCCACATATCATTGGCTATTTTTAGTTCCATAATCCTAGTGATTAACTTATCAGAAAAGGATGAAAATATATAATTTATATCATTCCCATATACTTTCATATTTATCTAATCATCACACATTATGGTTGAATATATTTCATATTGGATAAACTCAACTCTTACAATATCATAACTTCATATCCTTGTGAAAATGATTTTTCAATCATTTGTCTCTTCCATCCATAATAGTTCCTTAATTAGAAGAAAGGAACTAATCTACTATTTACTAAATTGAAAATATTCATCGCTAGTTTTCAGTAAAGGTTACTACCTTTCATAGGGATCCTCATGATAGCATGTAACTTATAGATCCCATCATCGGATATATAACTGAGATTGGGAGGGGTTGAATTACTGATGTAATTTTTACATGTTATTCTTTTCAAATCAATCTATGTGATCAGTTAATATCTCAATACCGTGTTCTATAGAGTCTCCACTCTACCATATGAATAAAATTAAAGCATCGAAAATAAAATTAGGATGAATATATATTTTTCAAGGATGTGGGTTTATTTATTCCTTTTTATTTTAAAGATGATACAAGACATATATTTCGGACTTGTAATAGGAAAAGTTATTTTAAATATAATAAATCTCCTGAAATAATTAGTTGAAAAATCTTGTAATGACCAATTACTAGTGGTTAACATGGGATGTATCTTGATGGGATATTTAGACTTGAATCCCACCGGTGATATTTATACCAACTTCCACTAGATATGATATCTCCCAAAAAATATTTGGTTGTTTATGTTGGTATCATACTAGCTCTTCAATAGTCTTTATAACCTCTTTTGAAAAGGTCTTTAACTATTAATTATTATAGATTTAGTGTGCACGTTGACCTTGTTTAGTCTCATGTCCACACAACAAACTATTATATTTATTCACTTTAATCCTTTCTCCATATAAATAATCATAACTTTTCATGTTTCAATACTCAATGATACATGAAAAATATTGATTTACGTTTTCACGAAATTGTGTGAATGTTCTATAAAAAAGCACTTTGATATTTTATGTAAGAATAAATTTTGAAAAACTGACTTAATTCTTGTACTATTAGTGCATGAATAAAATATTGTTTGAGACTTATACAACATATAAACCATATAAAATATTATTTAGTAAATTTTTATATTATATGATTAAGTTCACTTTTTTATCCATCTCTAAACTACCAGAAGCTAAAATTATTTTGAGTATATCATGATATTCTTCCATCATTTTTTATAAAGTGTTTATGAAATAAATTGTGAATGGGAATAATCATATGAATACATGCACTCATCTCATTTTAGCATGCTCATTGGTATATGCATTGGTCTTCACATGTGCATGAGTTTATTTTGTAAATTGTATTCTCACTTCCTCATGAAATAACCTCTTTCATACAAGTGATGCTTCAAATTCACCATTCCTTTACCTAGGGGTCGTTTTTAATTTCCCAAGGTAAGAAATTCCATCATGTAAATTAAATGATTTCATAACATTCTTCTTCACACAAACCAACGAGGTTATGAGTAAGGGTATCATGCAATACATAATTTATTCACGTAATATATTCTTAATGAATAAATTTGAGTGTTTAAAACAAGTCAAATTATTTTTGTATTACTCAAATTCCTCAAAAAAGAATAATCTTTTAGGAACTCTACATTTTTTAATAATTTTCATAGATGATATGATATTCTTTATAAAATTGATATATTTGTCAGTTGATTAGCATTATCTCTCTCATCCATTCCTCTCTTTATGTAGAAAAGTTCCAACACCTTTGATCCATGAAAAATTTCATGTTAATGATCTTTAAAATCCAATCAAGTCATGATTTTAATAAATGCATCTAATCTTGGTATTTATCCAACAAATTATTACCAAAATAATGGCATATTTTCTTATGTGACTATTTTTTTTCTCTCAATGAATTCCTTAATTATTTGTGATATAGATTACATGCCTCGACATTTTTTAGAAGCTTGAACACATTACATATTTTAATATCCAACTAAAATTTAATTTTTATTCATCCATTTAATCTTTATTGAATAAAAACATGAGTGAAATATATGTATTGTATTTATGGACATGGATTTATTCTAAATAAATTATCCCTTCTATATCATCATGAATGATGGATGGTACCTTGATCATCAAACATGGGTATGAACAGTGAAAAATGTCCCTGATAGGAGATATGATATGGAATGCTTGAAAGATCCAAAGGCTAGGATTAATTTTATTGGGTAGCCTACATTCCATCCATATATATTTAATTGGATGAACAATACTCCACTTTCTTATGTACTGTATTAGAGTATAACTTTGTTTATGTCCACATAAAAAATGATCACAGGATGATGACCAGAAATACAATGGTTGTGAGGGATCATAACCCACAACACACAAAACATTCCCCAAGGTCTGTAAAACTGTAAAGACCTGGAAATTTCAAGGAAAATTTTTTCTTAATTTTCTTTGAAATTTACAAGAACGCTGTTTCTGACGGCGCCTGATTCCGAGGCCCGGTGTGCCCGAAATTAATTTCCAAAGTTTGGCTCGGGTACGTTCAGTGAATGAGCGAGCGGGAATTTCTATCTTTTGAACCGGTGCTCGGAATTGAAATCTGATTGCACCGATGAACTCGCAACGCCGGTAATCGCTTAAGAGAACCTTTACCGTAGTTGCGTTTATGCGGGAGGAGAAGTTAATTTTTGGGGTTTAATTAAAAAAAAGTGAATAAAATTGTTAAATCAAATTTTAACAATGTTAAGTGGTTAACTTCTCCCATGGGAAGTTGGTGGTGGGCCCACATCCATCCAACTTCCCATGTGTGGATATTTGAAAGGGTGGGGCCCACATGAACCCCCCCCCCCCCAGCTTCTCAAATTCCTTAAACTCCCTAACCCTCTTAACCCCTCACATTCCAACTCCCCATTAACTCACATTCTTTAATATTTGACAACTTGATTAATTAATGAGGTGAGTTAAGTATGGTTTATTTGAATTTCAATCTTTTGAAATTCTTGCCAACACTTTGCAATTAATTAATTAAACCAACTTAATTAATTATTTTGAGTGTTTGAATTCTTTTGAATTCATTTTTCCAACAATAAAAAGAGAGATTATATTCTTCTTTTTGGGTAGGCATAAACCCTGTCGGGAGAACTAAGGAGAGGAGAAGAACTCTTGGAAGATCACCAACCTCTCGAGGAAGAACGTTCCACGTTTCCGAAGAACGTGAAGCAACACCTCTGACTATCTTCAACCAGAGTAAGGAAGGGAAGCACCGCCGCCTACAAAGTATACAGAGGGTGACGTCTCGGCTCGACTTCACCGAGCTCTTCTCCCACCAACCTAGACGGAACGACGCCCGACCTCCGCGACGCTTGTATTCCGCGGGTCGTTGAAGAACTCCGTTCCTGAAGCCGAGGTAGGGGAATTTATTTTGGAATTCTCTTATCTTTTGAGAAAAAAACGACGAGCGCGGACCAACCAATACCGGGTTGATCCGCGGATCGTCCGATCAAGCGGTTGATGATTGAGGGTTTTTATTTATTTAATTGTTCATGAATACAAACTTGGTGATGATCGTAGATTAAAACCCTTTTTGTTATCGAATAACGCGAGGGGGTCGGACCGCACAAACACGGCCGACCCTCCTCCTTTGTTTTTCGTGATGGTTTCTTGAGGATGATATGAGAAAACGTGGTGCCGTCGCACCACGCGATTTATTGCGGAAGATACGCGCGGCGCCGTCGCACCGTGCCGTGGAAAGAAATCCAAGAACGCGACGCCTTCGCGTCGCGTCGAAGAAAGTCAAAGGTGCCGCGGCCGGAGCGGGGCCGCGGCGGAGGGAAGCGATGACGTCGCATCGCGCCGAACGGAATAGGCCACGGCCGGTTCCGGGCTGCAGCGGAGCAAGACGACCGGCGGCCGGCACCGGGCCGCCGGTGTCGGCGAAGGAAGGACCGGCCGTCTCCGGTCCTTGCTGGCGAAACCGGCCGGCCAGTGCGGGCCGGCCGGGCAGTGGAGACCGGGGGAATTAATTTCCCCCGGTCGGGTCTCAAAAGCGGCCCCAATTAAGGGGCCGCGGTTCTCAAAGGGGGGGGGGGCTTTGCCCCCCGCGCGCGGCACCCGAACGGCGCCCAGGCCGCGCTGCTGTGCCGGTCAGCGCCGCCGTGCCGGTCCGCACCGCCACGCTGGACCACGCCGCCGTGTCGGTCCGCGCCGCCGCGCCACCAGCCGAGCCGGGATTTTCAGAGCCGGGCCGGGTCGACCCGGTTCGGCCGACCCAGGGGGGGGGGGGGGTCGGGCCGGGTCGGCCCGGGCCCAGACCCCCAATTTCGGACCACTTTTGGTCAAATGCCCGTATCTTGGGCTACGAGTCTCCAAACGACTCGCCGTCAGCGGCAACGCGATCCTTGGATCGAGACGGTCATTTCGGTATACTATACTCAAGGTGCACATTTCTTTTCGGGAGCCTACGTGGTTAAAACTCCATAGTTAAGCGTGCTTGGCCTAGAGTAGTGATCAGGATAGGTGACCTCCTGGGAAGCTTTCCAGGGTGGGTGTGAGACGGAAAGGCCAATAACTAACAGACCGGGCGTTCGATTTACGCGCCGTCTGTTTTGTTGAATTCCTCTTGATGAGACGGATCTTTTGGCATACTCTGCCCGAGGTTTTGACTCAGGTGGAGTACGGTCGGGTTGGTTTTGCCTTAAAAATAAACCGGGCCCCTGGAACGAAAAAGCCAACAACTCTCAGACCGGGCGTCCGATTGACGCACCGTCAGTTGCGTTGAGTTCCTGTTGACGATACGGAACTTTTGGCATTCTCCGCCCTAGATTTGGATGCAGATGGATAGTGGCCGGGTTGGATCGCACAGAAATCCAACCGGGCCCCTGGAACGGAAAAGCTGATACCTTTCTGACATAACATCCATTTGACGAACCGTCAGCGGCGTTGGTGATCTCGTTGAGAAACGGTCCCTATGAGTATACCCTATGAGAGTTCGGGGTACAGTTGAGATACGACTGGGTTTGGTTCGCTCACAAAACCAACCGGGCCCCTGTGACGAAAAGGCTAATAACTCACAGACCAGGCGTCCGATTGATGCGCCGTCTGTTGTGTTGAGACCCCTATGACGAGGCGGTTCTTTGAGATACTTCTTCGTGGGACTTTGAGATACTTGGAGTATCGACCTGTAGCTTGTGGAGCGGACCCTCCCAGTGACGAGCGTGCGGAGTACGGAGACCGTATAACTGGCTGAGACCTGACGACTGCTTGGCCGACTCGACTTGGACTGAGTAGACTAGCCCAGTGGACGGAGCACTACTTTCTGAGGTGCAGACCCATGGCGGATGGAGCACTACCTGTGTGACAGTGCAGACCCGCGGTACTCGTCCGGAGAGTAACTCAGCAGGCTACTAGGGGGTGTGCACTACTGTGTTTGGGTGACATACCTCGGCGGGAAGCACTACTTTGTCTGGGTGGCTGACCTTCGGTACTCGACAGGAGGAGTAATTCAGCAGTATTAGGTTAGTGAGCAGTACCTCGGAGTCGTGACATGACCACTGTACACTCCAGATATGGAGCTCTTCAGTAGTTACGGTTTCGATAATGAAATTCCCGGATTGAGCTGAGACTTTTGACCTTGTGTTTACCTCATGATTGAGATGGGTCACTTCCTAACTTATGTATATGTATGGGAATATACCTGGGTAGTGGTTATCCGTTGATTTCACAATCCTTGTGTTTCCTCATGATTGAGATGGGTTACTTGATAACTTAAGTATATGTATGGGCATATACCTAAGTAGAGGTTATCTGTTGAGATCTTCTTTGTGGTTATACTTGTTGGTTTAGTGAGACCTTGAGGGTCTCGGGGTCCCTACTGAGTATCGTTATACTCACCCCTACATGGGCTATGCCCGCACCTCGTTGTGTTGGTTGCAGACGATGGGCAGTGCTAACGGAGGCCGAGTGTTCGAGGACTGGACGGTACCCGGAGGTGGACTACACGACGAGTCAGTACCCGGAGGTGGACTACACAACGTGACGACTCACAAAGGAGGTTGACGGATGAGAGCATGGAGGAAGCTATCTGTACCTACCCTTCAGGTAGGATCCGTGGTGGACGACCAGGAGCTGCGCTATCTGTACCTACCCTTCAGGTAGAATCCGAGGAGGACGACCCAGGAGCTGCTTCCTTCTTCCAGCTGTTTGTCTTTTTGCTGTTGTACCTTGTTCATTTGTAGTTGTACTTTCTTTTGGGTTTGTATTCTGGCCCATTTACTTTTCATCTTTTCTTTTGTACTTAGTGTTTTGCTTCCTCTTGTACTCTGTGGTGCTTGTTTTCTTTTATAAAGGCAATGCCTTCCCAGTTATCGGGATTTTATGCCTTTGGTGCTAGTCTCCAGCCCCTGGCCTATGGAAGGCGGGCTTGGGGTAGTCACGGCACGGGCCCCAAGGACGGGTCGTGACAAAAACACATACACAAGCCCACCAGTACCCATTTCCGATCTGCATGCTCGCTCACCTATGCATCTCTAGGGGCCCAATTCACCCTCTTGATTTCCTTCCACCATGAAGGCCTACGAGGTAACTCCCTTACATGGTAGAGTGTCCCATACAACAATGTGGGGTTGATCTAGAACCTAGCTAATGTGACATAGTTTTTTAACTAAGACCAATCAAATGATTTTTCCAGTATTCTCATAATCCAAAACAAATTCAATTCCGTTTACTAAAAAATACATATTAAGAATTTATCATGAAATAAAAATATTATTTATTTTACATTGAATTATTTTCAAAATCCAATTACTCTATTTTTTCATGTAAATATTAGTCTTCATGAAAATAAACATATTCCTAGTTTTCACTTGTAGTGGAAAATTTTAAAACTCCTCATCACACATATTTAAAATTTAAGATCAATTTAACAATCACCATATTTGATATGGAGAATAATAATTCTCCATTATTATAATTTTCATCTCTAATAAAGACCTATAAATTTTTGAATATTTATTGAAAAAATCCAATTCATGTCCATTTGGTTCAACAATCTCCTTTTATAAATGAAGATAAATGAACTTTGTTTAATACCTATTACCTTTTCATTGATGGAATGACACTATTCAAGGTTAAATGGTTAAAATGTTTTAAATAATGATGTTTGGGGTGAGATAAGGTATATAAATATTTACCATTAATTTTAAAAATAATTTATAATCAGGTTTCGGGTATTTTACCCCTAGATTTTTACATTCTACCATTTTTGTTTTTACCCTAATAACTAGTTTTAATCCAAGTAATCAATATTTTATTAAAAATATAAGGAAAAACGTTCATAAAAAATTTATGTTATGAATCTAAAAGTATGCTCTATATAATGCAATTATATTTATAAATATTATCAATTTATTTCTAAATTGAAACACTTAATATATAAAAAAATGTTTTGTAGAAAAACATTGTTACCACCCTTAAGTGTTCTTAATATCATATAAAATTAATTAAACATTATATAAGTGATAATATAATTTGAAATATGTGTAAAAATCATGTAAAATTCATTAAATAAAATAGATCAATTTTATTAATTATATAAAAAAATTACACATCATTAGTAAAACAATTATGTGAAAATAATATTTTCATTATTATCATGGTTTTAAACATTAATCATTGAAATTATAATTTTTTACCTAAAAAATAAAATGTAAATCATTAAATAATATTAAAATGATTATATAAATTGTAAAATTATCTTTTATACTTAATTTATATATGTGATGAAATCTAATTCTTAATATAACTGAACAAAAAATGTTTTTGGAGTAAAATATTACTTAAATATTCAAAACATTAAAAAAGGTTTTTATTAATTCAAAATATAATTTTACAAATATTTTATTTTAGTTTATTAATAAATATGTTTATACAAATATTTTGTTTTAGAAATCATTTAACTCATTCTTTTATTAATTAAAATTGCAATATTATAAAAAGTAGTGTTTTTTCTATTATTCACCAAAAAATAAATTATTTTAGAAAAATATTATAAATTGAAAATAATATATTTTTAACATTATGAATTCAAAAATTAAATTAATTTTTAAAAAATAATGTTATAGATTATATAAAATTATATTTTTGATGAAAATACTATATATAATGAAAAAAATCCTCTTATTGAAAAATTCCCATTTAAAAAATTAAGTGGTATTTATCCTAATTTTGATAAAAATATAATTTATTAATTTTTTTTATTATTCATATTATTATTATTATAATATTTCCTTAATAATATTCCTTTAATTTTTCTTAGATTTATTTTTTTATGATGTATGTGGAACAATCTACCAAATAAATTATTAATTTATAAAATAAACACATTCCAATATATCTGGGTGTTACAGGATATCAAATTGTTATATTATCATAAAATAGGATATATATATATATATATAATGTTATATAATAGCAATATGTCCTTTAAGGGATTAACTCCAACATTCTTCATCATGGTTTTATTTTATGAATAAGAAATCCAAGAAAGCCTCAGTACACCTCAAAATTCTATGATGAGGAATTAAGAACTCAATGATTGATGAGTTTCCTTATAATGTAAAGTAATTTAAAAAATAATAAAGTTCCACCTTCTAAATTATAACATTTAAAACCTATCATGTATACATATTGAAAAAAATAAAAGGGAATAAGGTGAGGTTTCCATCATCTCCTTTGAAAGAGAAACATGTTTGAGACATGGATCTCAACCTGAAAAATCTTTTCCCTATAACTATACTTTCTTGAGAGAACCTTAATATTCTATTACCTTTTAATCATTAAATATAAAATTACCTAATATTTTTTTTGGATTTATTACATTCGTTAACAATATTTTTTTTATTTTTCTTATTTACATTAGAAAACGTAACAAATTCTCCTCGTAATTCATAGTTTATATTTCTTATAATTTCATATTGACATGGTAGGATTGTAATATAGTCCTTGAAGACATTTAATTCCTACATATAAATTTGAAATAGTTTCTTATAAAATATATTTCTATCCATTTTATACAACCAATCAGTAAATATGAGATTTTATTCTGGTTTAATGACTTGTTTCTCTTTTGAACATGAATTGTCTTGTGGTTTCTCCATATATTAATTTATTTCCTGCTAGTAGGATAAAATATCCAAGAACTATTTTTTACCATTCTATGATTTACCAAATCACCACATAGTTTCTTCACAACCTTTGATTTACATTCTTAAGGAAACTCTACTAACTATTCTTTTATAATTTCAACCAATGTAATTGTAATATTTTCCTTCTATTAGATTTATACCCTTTTTTATTTTCACCTTTCTCTATTTTGTTCTATCTTATAGTGCCTATTAATAATTTTACATGGTGTGGAAATTTTTACCATAGTATAATCATCTCTGTATAGGTTTAACATCCTTTTAATTTTCATTTTATATCTTCATGGATGTATCTTGATCAGTTTTATTGTTCTATTTACTCCTAAAGGAAGTTTTATTCTCATCCATGATTGTTTTAATATTTTTATATAGTATTATCTTCATATAAAAGATTTAATTATGAGTTATTGATATATACCAACACTCCTAATAAATATTCACTCCTATTTAATAATAATCATATAGGTTATCCAAGAAACTAAATGTATTATTGATGGATATATTCTTCTAATTCACAAGATATTAGCACTATAAAACAAGTCTTATATTAAATTCCAATATAATACCCCTAAATAAAGGACTTATATAATCTAAAAGGGTTTAAATATAATTCCAAGACTCATTTTCACTACAGACAAACCACTAAAAAATAGATTACAAAACACATTACCTTTATTGATGATATACTATATCTACTTTTAGCTTGTGTACATTTCTTTTTTTTTGGTATATATATATTTATTTTGGGATATTCCATGGGTGATACAATTATAGGATATGATGAACTTTTTACTCAATGATTTAGTAAATTAATTATATTTTTATCTATCCATTGTTTCCATTATATTAAATTGAAACATATACTGGCATATGAACCAACATTAGTACAAATTAAATTAAATGGGTGATGGATTATTTTTCTACGATAAATTATTTTAAGTTGATCATAATTTGTTTTTAGTCTATTTTTACTACTAATATGAGTCTTTTTTGTTAAAATACATTCATTATATGCTTGTGTTATAAAATTTCTCTTCTATGGTATTTTGGATGTTCTAGCTTGCGTTGATTATAGATTTCTCATTTTTACTAAATGTTAAAGAGAATTCATGTTGAGTTAATTCTTCCCATACTCAACTAATATAAATTCTTTTTGATTATCTATTTAAAATATCAATACAATATTCAATATTTTTACAACTATCATGTAATGAATTGGAATGATCCTCAATCTTTTTAGATTTTATCTCTTGTTGGAATCCTTGACCTAAACATTAGGTTTATGGGAATCTTATAAAGTATGAATCTTACACTAAAAAACCTTATTAATCTCCCACTTACAAAAAAAATTATTATCACCCTTTTAGCCAGGGAAATATGTTCATTAAAATGTAATATATATCATTCATTGTATTTTATGAGTATAAAGAGAGTGTTATATGTAATGACCAAGACTATTATAAATAAAATTCACCTTTTTGTTTTAATTAAATTTATTATTAAGTTATATGGTTATAAAAAAACATGAAATTATTTTGTTTTATTATATCCATTTGGATTTAAAAGAATGTTAAGTATTATTACCATCGATAATATAATCGTCGAACAATTATCATATGATTTGTATAAATATAGGATTTTAACAATTCCAATTGACATAGAAAAAGGACGTTATGAACTCAACCAGTAGTATATTACCCTATGAAGCCCATTTATTAGATATTATAGTGGAGATATAATATTGGGTCTTCTCTCTAAACCAATCCCAAGATGATATCCAACAACTTAAGAATGAGAAAAACTGTTTATGGGGTTAGTTCAAGCTCATCGAGAGCACAACCCAAAGCATGTTCGCTGAACCTCCCCATAAATGTTCAACCATAAAGAACCTTAATATTAAGGATATTTATGGTGTAGTAAATGTATATGTATCAAGACCATACCCATTTTAATATATTCATTATTTTTTAGAGAATAATGAATGTATTATTGTTACCATAAAAATGATTTTTATTTTAATATAATGATTCATAAATAATAGTTTTGGTTAATATTAAAATTAAATAAATGAATTGACAAATTAATGTATTTCTAAAATAAATAATATTTTAGTCCTATTAAATAATTTTTATCAAATATAAATGGTCATATAATATTTATGAAGTTTAATTTAATTTTTATGACTGTTCGGAAACTGTTATTGTCAAAAACATGGCATTTATTAATGAATGTTAATTTTATTTTAAAAGTAAAAATTTAAATATTTATAAAATTATTGAGTTCAATTAATATTATTTTTTGATCATAAGATCATAAATATCCAATAGTAAACTTTACATAATATTCTGAAATAGATGAATTTTCAGGTAAAAATTAAGTATCGTATAAATATACTTTGTGTTTCATGAAATCATAAGGACCCAAAAGTGATTTAAGAATTATTATAAATGGAATAAAATACCAAATAAATGTTTTCCATTTAAAATTATTTTATTTTATTTATAATTTATTTATTTTGTAAATATATTATGAATCCTCCAAAAGCAATAATATATTTTAATGTTTTAAAATCATTTCATTTAGAAGGTGACTCCCTTCAACATAAGTAAGGGAATTATTTTAATAATTTCAGACCTTGGAATTATAAAATCATAAAAATAAATTTCATGTGAAATAACCAATGGGAAAATACAGTGTTATTGTGTGGGTTTTTGTATTTTTTATTATTTAGAGACCAAAACAAAATTATAATGAAATCCCCTTCATTTCTTTATAAACCTACCCAAGCCTAGATTTTAATCACTAAAACACCTTAGAGCACATAAATACTCTACTATGAACTCTCTAGATTCCTACCAAGTTGCCCTAGGCTCCCAAGAATCCCATAAAAAACTTTTGGAGTCACACGCTAAAGTAAGGGATCCTCACCTTCCTATCATTCTTTCGATTCAAGCACATTATTTGAAATTAGCCTTCTTCATTTTAATTTTTTTTGTTTTAATTAATTTATAATAAATACCTTACTGTCCAATTTATTTTATATGAATGAAATTTCATTTATACCCTATCATTATGACCCTTACATAGGTCATTACTATGTTGAAACTACATAAGGGATCTTTCAATATCCAATTTATATCAAGCACCTCTTTTATGTCTTGTCTCATAAATTCAATTTAATTATGTTGGGATATGTTCTTCAGTATTCCATTACAATCCATTTAATGTATAAATGATTATATCCCACTTTCACTCTCATTAATCCTCCCATGGTCTTTTTTGTACACCCGTTATCATGCTGAAATATAGTAATGACTTCTCTCTATTCAAGTTTCTTCATTTACTTATGCCTTCAATGTATAATTTATAACAATGGTATATGTTTTTAAATTACCCTATTACTTCCCATTTTATTTCTATGTGTTGATATATCCCCTTCCCTCTCATCAACACATTTTTATTAATCTTTAAGTGACACTGTTATGTTGCCTAAATTTCACTGCGATGTTCCCATGCCAAAATAATTATATAGTGAATATCACACCCATTTCCTATCAAATATGTACAAATTTATGAATGTGTAATTTTTTTATTAGGAACTCACATAAATTTATTCCACACTCTGTGACCATCGAATAAATTATCATGATGAATGAATCCGTGTAATATGATCTCTATGGAACACTTAAGCATGAGAATGGAATGAATGTGACGAGTTCGATCAGAGTTTTATTTTGATCTAATGCATTGGGTAATGTTTAGTATCATTAAACATAATGTTGGGATTTGTATTGAAATTATATACTATATTGGACATTTTCCACTATGATGTATTGTTGGTTTATCCTTGACATATGTTTATGATGCGGTGTTTTAAGGTGTTTCCACATTTCCCATGTTGCCTTCATGATTATCATGTTATATCATGTCTTACTATTCAAGTTTATGATTATAACAATTTTTATGCTCCATTTATATGCCTATTGTGTGACATGTATCACCATATGACGTGTTTATTACCTTACTAGGATTTATAGATCACCCATTTCATATGTTTTTCTATAGTATATCTCATACTGTTTTATAAATCTATGGAATTTTAGAAGCATGTTAAGGAAGTTTTCAATAATGTTCTTGTATCCCATGTTCAAAACGTTATGTTATGTACCTAATTACCTAGTATAATTGTCTTATAAATTTTTTTGGTTGTATTATGTGTAAGTTTATTTAAAAAATTATGCATTTATATAAAATAATGTCTAGTGTTTTATAGTTGGTATTAGAGCTAGAGTTTAGTTTTTTTAATAGGATTTGAAAACTCTAGGGATGACCATAGGGATATGTCTATGTGTAAGAAAACATCCCTAAATTTGGGTAAGTATATAGTAAGTGGTTTATCAAGACAATACATCACTATTAGGATACTACAAGTGTATGTGGTTATTTCACAAATGTACCTAGGGGTAACAACTCAAAAATGGTGTCCCAGTCCTGACTCAGGGTAGGCTAGTACAAAAAAATGGACCTTAATGTGCTCTAGGTTTGACACTCCCAGAGGATATGGTTTGGAAAAATCATGGTCTCATTTTGAAACATTATTAATGGAAAAAAAATTCTGATAAGAATATATGTCAGGAAAAAGATCATAGATAACGTAGAGTAAAGCCTAGAAATTCATATGTTAAGGAAATAAAATGTAATATATAAGTTATCTATTTAATTTCATTGGATTCCCATTTATCTATTTAATAGTTTAAAATAATAATCCCTAATTTTCATTTTTTTTAAATCCAATGGCTGGAAATAGGAGGAATATGGAAAAAAATCAATGTGATGGTAAATGTGATGACTACCCCAATGATATGCCCAACCTGATGGGAGTAGGAATCACTAAATTTATCATGATAATATCTCATATGACTAAGGTTATAAATAAAAACCTGGATCAAGAGAAGAACCGAAACCCCCTAATAGAGAATAATCATCTATCGATAACTTCATATGAAAAGGTTCTTTTACATTTTATGGATCATTTGATCCCTTAATTTTAAAACAATGGATCAAATACAATGATAATATCCTCTCCATCCTAAAATGTTTTGAGAAAGAGAAGGTTCTACTTCTTGTTTGTCATATGGTGGGAGAATTTGATTAGTGGTGGACATAGATCGAAAATACAAAGCCAGAGGAGAAGATCTAAGTTATGGAGTTGAAGGAATTCTAGAAAATGTTTTTCTATAAATATTTTCCTCACAATCTCTAACATAAAATGGAAAGGGATTTCATTTCCCTCTATAAAAAATGAAAAATATATTGGGTCATATGAGGAAACCTTTACAAGACATTCATGATAAGCCTATAGCTTTTTCATTACCCTCAAATGCAAGGTTGAATGTTTATTTGGTGGGATAAAACCTAGTCAATGAAAATCCCTGAAGATATGTGACATTGATATCTATGAGGAAATTTTCTAATGTGACCTAAAATTCAAAATGTAGATCAATGAATACCAGGGGTATACTGAGTATAATAATGAGAAAGTGGAGTTAAATTCTTGTGGTCCGATGGAGAAATCAAATGCTGCCAAGAAATTTCAGCATCCCACTTTTCAAAGGCGTGGAAAGAAGCATCATAAAAATTAACTAAGGGGGTGAATAAATACTTTAGTGGATGGAAGGAAGAGAAACAAAAAAAAACATCCAATTGGATAAAAACACTAATGTAATGGAGAAATGTAATTCCCATTTAACCCTTAACACATTATTCATTACTTCAATTACAAAGAATCATAGAATGTTGAAAACCAGTGCACTATGACAAGGGTTTTCGGAGACAGAGGAGGTGGATCCTGAAAATGAAGTTTTGACAGGTTCACTAGTTATTCTGTCCAGAATAGAGAAAATAATTTTTGATTTTTTTTCTATGAATTCTTTTATATCACGAATATTTTGTGGAATTATCCAAACAACACCATAAAGAATAGAAGTAGAAATGATGGTGAAAATGGAAAGTGGGGAAATTATTGCATCCAAATTATATGAATCCTTCAGTATCATTTTTTTGGGATTAAATTCAAAAAAAATATTATTATAATCCCTTCGGTTGGATTTTATTCAATTTTGGTCATGGATGGGGTTTCCCTATATAGTTACAACATAAATTTTTGGGAGAATAAAATCACTCTCCATATCTCAAATCATCCCCTGAGTTTGTACATTTGTAAAGAGTAGATTGAATATTATTTATCACCAACATCTCAAATATTTATATTATTTCCCTATGAGAAAGTGTATCTAGATCAAATAATTTAGTCTAATGAAAGAACAATAATCAAATATATGTCTATTTTGAGGGAATATGCTGATGTGTTTCTTGAAGAATTTCACGGTCTTCCACCTATATAATGGTGGGATTTTCCATAAATATTATAAATGGGGAATTATAAATATCCAAGACTCTGTATTGAATGTATTTTTTGGATCTTGAGCATCTAAAGAAACAACTATAGGTTAATCAGGATAAAGGGTTCATACACCCATGTGCTTCACCATGGGGTGCAGCAGTCATCTTTATCTAGAAGAAGGATGGGTCACTGTACCTTTTCATTGACTAGAATAATAAATAATAAGTATCCTCTTACTCATATTGATGACTTGTTTAATCATCGTTGTGGATTAGAATAATTCTCCAGGGTGGATCATCATTTTCAATTTTATTAAGTAAGGGTTATGAAGGAAGATATCCCCAAGATCATTTTTTTGTAAAAGGTACACGCACTATGAGTTCATAATTATTCCATTCAAACTCTGTAATTCTACCACAATATTCATGGAATTGATGAATAGAGTCTTCTGATATTACATCGACAATGTTTTTGTAGTATTTATTGATGATATTATAATATACTCCAAAATCAAGGAGGTGCATGAGGGGAATCTAATAACTGTTCTAAAGACACTATGAAATGAGATTCCTTATGCCATATAAAAACAGTGTGAGTTCTGGTAGAAGGAAGTATCTATCTTGGGGAATATAATCATAAGAATTGGGATATATATGAACCCTTAAAATATGGAAGTGATTTAAGGATGGTCTAGGAAAAAATATTTGACCAATATACATAGTTTCCTTGGGTTAGATTGGTATAATATCATATTTTTGAGAAATATTTTTCGATTTTCAGACCCTCTTACCATGATAACTCAGAAGGGAGTGATGTTTTTATGGATGCAAGAATGTGAGGAAGGCTTTAAGGATATCAAAAAGAGACTTATCACTACACTAGTAATCAAAATTAAAAATGGTGGGGAACACTTTGTGGTATATAGTGATTCCTCAAAGAATGGACTAGGTTGTATATTGATTCAAAATGATAATGTGACAACATACACCTTATGGTAATTAAAAATTCATGGGAAAAACTATCATACACATGATATGGAGTTGGTAGTTGTGTCCTTTGAATTGAAAATATGGTCTCATTATCTCTATGGGGATAAGTGTGAGATATATACTAATCAAAAGATACTCAAATATATATTCACACAGAAAGAGCATAATATATGCTAGTGAAGATAGTTAAATTTCATAAAGGATTATTAATTCTCAATCCACTACCATCCTAGGAAATGAAATAATGTGGTGGATTATCTATGTTGAAAATATCCTTCATCTTTATCACTGATGAGAATTTATAAGGTTCCAATATTCTTATATCTGTAAAGGATGGACGTGAAAATAATTAAGGAATAAACATCATCAAGCCTTTCTCAAACTATTCCTAACCATCCCTCATTGAAAAAATTAAAGATTCCCAAGGAAATTATATAAAAATTAAAAAGAAGGTGGAATCCATGAGAAAGGGTAAATCCTAAAAGTTTAAAATTAATGAAAAAGGAATTTATTGATTTGTACCAAAACTACGTGTTTCATGAAATAATGAGTTAAAGAAGGAACTATTCGATGATGTACATAGTTTAACTTTCTCCATTCAACCAGGAAGCGCAAAGATCTATCAAGATATCTATGAGCACTATTGGTGGGACAAAGTTGAGAAGTAGATGGATAAATATACATAAATTTTCTTGGTATTTCAAAATGGGAAGGATAGAAAGCAGAGGACTAAGGGGACGATGAAACCATTACCCATACCAACATGAAAATGATAGTACATCACCATTGACACTGTCATCATACTTCTGAAGACATCTATGGAAAGCAATGTTATATGGGATGTGGATCATCTTACAAAGATAGATCATTTTTTATAATATGAGAGGACTTATCACAGTATTAACTAGCACAAATATACATCATATAAGTTTCATGGTTGCATGAAGTACCCCTATAGATTGTATCCGATCGAGATCTATGATTAATCTATATGTTCTAAAAAATTATATGACATGTTCAAAACACATATTTTAACTTTAGTACATCCTTTTAGGATAAAAATTATGTCCAATTTTAGTGGACTATTTAGACAGTAGAATAGATTTTGAGAGCATGTTCAATAGACATCAAAGGAGTATGGGACCAATATATTTCTTTGGTCAAGTTCTCTTAAAACCAAAATTTCCACTCGAGCATCCAAATTGATCCATTTGGGGCCCTTTATGGTAAGTGGTATAGAACACATGCATGTTGGGATGTAGTTGGAGAAAAAAAATTCTAAGGACCTAAAATGGTTTAGGAAATGGCTGAAAGGGTTAAGATCATTCAGCATCACATAAAGTATGCTCAGAGTAAAGAAAAAGAGCTATCCTGATAGTCATCACTGATACCTATAGTTTTCAGTTAGATGCATATAATTACTCCACATATATCCTTGGAAGAAAGTAATGATATTTGGGAATATGGGAATGATTAATCCATGATTGATCAACCCCTTATAGGTCCTTGATCATATTGGAGTGGTCGCCTACTGACTAAAAATACAATAAAATCTATCTCAATTACATGATGTATTTCATCTATCCATATTGAGAAATTATATACCACAACCCTCACATGTACTCAATCCTAAGGTAGTACCATTGATGAATGAAATATCTTATCAGGAGAAGCCGGTACAGATCTTGGATCATTGGAAAAAAGTTCTACAATATAAGACAATGTACCTTATCAAAGTGTTTTATGGAAAACAAATGTTTGAATATGCAACATGGGAAAGATATAAGGTGATAAAGTAGAGTTAACCACATTTATTTTAGTGTGGGAAATGAAAATTTCTAAAGAAAAATTTCTTATGGGGGGAGATTGTAACATACCAGATAGTTATAAATAAAATTCCACTTTTTGTTTTAATTAAATGTATTATTAGGTAATATGGCTATAGAAAACACATGCACTTATTTTGTTTTATTATATCAATTTGTATTTAATTTACCATTAAGTATCATTACCATTGATAATATATTCATTTAATAGTGATAACATTATTAGTATAAATATAGGGTTTTAATAAATCCAATTGTCATAGAAAAAGGAAGGGATGACCTCAAGTAATAAGATCATACCCTATGAATCCAATTTATCTGATATTTCAAGGGAGATAACATATATGATATTTTCCCATAACCAAGGCTAAGATGAGATCAAAAAATTAAGCATGAGAAAAACCATTTATGGGAGAAGTTCAAGCTCCTTAAGATCATAGCCCAAACCATGTTCCCCAAACTTCCCAATGAATGTCATAACATCACACACCTTACTCTTAGAGAATTTTATAGTGTATGAAATGGATATGAATCAATACCCTAGTAATATGAATATTTACATTATTTTGTACGTAATAATGAATATATTATTATCACTTTGTAAATGATTTTTTATTCTAATTTAATAAAGAACAAATTGTATTTTCGGTTAATATTCAAATTCAATTAAGGAATTTTTGAACTAAGTGAATTTTGAAATAAATAATATTTTAATAATATTTAATAATTTTTATAAATTATAAATTATCATAGAAGTTTTATGAAGTCAAATGTAATTTTTAAAAGGGTTACAAAATCATTATAGTTAAGAAACCCAACATTTCTTAATAAATGTTGATTTCATTTAAAAAGTGAAAATTAAAATATTTATAAAATAATTTATTTAAAATGAATATTATTTTTGGAATCATAACATTGAAATTATTAAATGGTGAATTTTTCATATTTTTTCAGACAATTGAATTTTTTGGTAAAAAATAAATATCATATAAATGTTTTCATGTTTTATGACATCATAAGGACCCGAAAGTGATGTAATAATTACGATAAATGGTATAAAATACCAAATAACTTTATTCTAAATAAAATAATGTTCTTTTAATTTGAATTTACTTATTTTTTAAATTCATTATGAATCCTCCAAACCTATTATTTATTTTAATATTTTAAAATCATTTCATTAGGAGTGTAACTCACCTCTACATAATAAAGGGAATTATTTTAATAATATAGACCCTTTTCACTATAAAATAATACAAACTTCTCCCACTTTAATTAAAACTTTGGAAAAACCCATGGGATGGTTTGTAGTTTTATATATTTTTTTATGTAGAGTCTAAAACATTAATAATAAGGAAATACCCCTCATTTCATATATAACTCATACTCTTTGGATCATTTACATACTACTAAATCCACTCTCTAGAGTCCTCCCAAGGTAACCCCAAGTTCTTAATAATCTCGTCCCAATATTTTATAGTCACACACTCAAGTAAGGGATCCTCACCTTCCTCTCCTCCTTTTGATTCATGCACATTATTTTAACTTAGTCTTCTTATTTTTTTTTCAATTATATATAATCATTATTTTATTATTAAATTGAAATTATTTGAATGATATATCTTTTTTAATATGTCATTTTACCCTTAATTAAGATTTTACTATACTGAAATTCTGTAAGGGATCTTCCACTGTACTCTTTTCATCAAGCACTTCTTTTAAGTCAATTATCTTCAAATTCCATTTTATTATGGTTCTATATCTCCTTATACATTCCCATAATATCCGTTTAATGTATAAATGATGATATCCCTCATTTCAATCTTATTAATCCTCACATGAGCATTTATATACACCTATTACCATGATAAAATAGAGTTATGATTGTTTTTCTTATTGAGGAATCTTTATTAACTTATGCATTCAATATCCAATTTCTAATGTTTTTATTTTATCATCCATATCCTTATTAATTCCAATTTTAATATATGCGATTATACAACCAATTCTCTCTCATAATCCCATTTTTAGGTATCTTTAAGTGAATCTGTTATACTACAAAAACGTTCACCACAATTTTTCAATGCTAAAATAATTGTGTAGTGAATACCATACCAATTTCTTATAAAGGGTGTTCACATTTATTAATATTTAATTTTTGATTGGGGAAATATATAAATTTATTCCTTAATATTTTATCATGTATTAAATTATTAGTATTATTATTGAATCCATGTTGTATGATCTATGTGGTACACATAAGCATGAGATGAAATGAATGTGCTGGATACACCCTGAATTATATTGCGCTCCAATGCATTGGGTAATGTTTAGTATCATGATACATCATGATGTAAACTGGATATAAACATATTACTTTATATAAATTTCCACTATTATTTCATGGCATTTTATCCCTGACATATGTTTATGAGGTAGTAGTTTATTTTGTTGCCACATTTCCCATGTTTCCTTTATGATTATCATGCTATATCATGTAACATAATTCATGTTTATGATTCCTAATATATTTGTGAACCATTGATAAGCCTATTTAATAACATGTATCCCTTTATTCCTTGTTTATTCCCTTACTGGAATTTATATATCACCCCTTTCTTTGGTTTGTCCCTAGGTTATCCCATGATGTTCTAAAAATACATGGAATTTTAGAATATTGTAAAGGAATTTTTCAATAATATTGTTTTTCTTAGGTTCAAAATGTTATGTTATCTACCTAATTCTCAAATACATTAGGTGTATTGATATTTTGGGTGGTATTAAGGGTAATTTTATGTATTAAATTAGGTATTATTTTGAAATAAAGAGCATAGTTTTTATATTATATATTTGACTATTGATGTACAACACTATCTCCATACCTTTAGCCTCCAATTAAAGCAGTGATTTTTCATAAAATAGTTCCTTGATAAATCCCTATATATAAGTAGTTATATTAATTGAAAATTTCTTCAAATATTCATTGAATTTTGAGTATATATATTCATCTGGTAAGTGGACTCAACATAATCATTCTCTTAGTAACATGAAAGTACTTATTAAGTGTTTCCACTCTAAAAATATTTAATATATGAACACTTAACAATTTGAACAGATTTAATTATTACTGTATCCCATTTTTTTTATAAAATTATTTATTTCATTACCACCTTTTACTTCATGTTATTAATCGTTTTGGAAGAGACCATTATTTCAGTGTTTATAGTTATGTAGAGTTAGGTCTCTTTTTGAAGTACTTTTGAAATTTATTCATATCATCACTTTATATACATAAGTTTGAATAATTGCTAATTTTTTTGATCTTATTAGAGGAAATTTGGTTAACTCCAATACCATAGTAAGTGACCAATAGAACATGTAAGAAAATTGATAAGGGGAGGGGGAGTTAATTGATGTTCACCTATTTTACCATGGTTGAATTTCTCTCTTAATTATAAATTCATTATAATTAAACCTATATCTCTATTACTAGGTGTGAATCTATTAATTATCTCTCAACCATCACCACAACACAACATTCATGAATTAAATATGAAAAACTACACACAAGTTATTTTACATGGTTTGGTCCCAATGTGGGTAACCACACCTTACTATATTTGGGTCAAGTTTCAGAATGGATATTCCCACTAGTAAACATGACTGAGTATAATTAAACGATATCTAATAAAAAAACATGAATAGTAATTAATATAGTGGAGGGATATCTCTTGAAAATTCCTAACCATGTTCTCATTATTTTATATTAGCTCTCACCATTATGAGATAATAGCCAAAATTATATAGCATTCTCTTAATGGTTTCTTTAAACTAGCTATTGAAAAATCATAAAGGGATCCTAAAAATGAACATATGTATAAGAATTTAAGTGCTTTGAACCTTTGCTGTGATTTTTATGTTGTCCTGGTTATTACCCTCATTCTTCTATAATAGTCTTATTATTCATATCCTATGATATTGGGATATCATCGGGAATGCAATATCCTACTTCTCACTTGTCATGAGCCATAAAATAGTAGCATTATTTTCCTTCACCTTATCAGTTCTCATTATTATTCTATTTCACCCTCAACTAATAGGATCTTATTTTCCTAGATATGGTAAAATTATTCTCTCTTTGATAAATATATGATTTCTAGTAACTAAATTATCAATTTCTTATTCTTCTTCTATATAGATTAGTTTATTCTTCTACACAACAATATAAAGTCATTTATTTATTGAAATAATTCTATCTTTCAACTCACCCTCATTTTTTAACCCATTAAAATCTCTAAAATATAATTTCAATATTTTAGATATTAATATAACCATTAATATCTGAACCAAAGTCTACTTATAAAAAATTCAATGACATCACTTGGGTATGTACCCAAAAATATCGATATTTTCCTTTTTTTCAACCACATATCTCACCTAAATTTATAATAATTTCCTTTCCCAAATTTTATATTTAAAAATCATTTAAAAAATATCCAATAATTCCAACATCTTTAATTTTACATTAAATATCAATAAAAAATTAATATATTCTTCCAAGAGGATCAAGATTATGTTTCATTAAATAACCCCAAAAATAAATAATAAATTTTATTTTCTACATTTTGTGGATTTAATTTTCTCATATATGGATCTTTATCATTTCATGAATTACATTACTCATAGTGAAACTGATTCCTTTAGGTCGTCTTAATTTTATAACAAACAACCTCCGAGTAATAACATATCATTTATTAATTAATTATGGAATGGACTATTCTTAATCATTTTTATTGGAGAATAAACCCATTTATGATGTTTAATACAACAATTAATAGTAAAATTATTTCATGATTTAAATTTGTCTAAATATTGTTTATATAATTCATCTTTTATTGAAATTTCATTTTTTCAAAAAATTTCATAGTATAATATTTTATATTTTAGCAGTGTCTGATCAAAAGTTATAATTTTATATATATTTTCAATCACATTAGCACACTTTCTTCAATTAAAAACCAATCTTACACTTGATCTTGAAATATTTTAGTTTTGTACATATGTTGATGGTTTTAGAGACATTTCCCCTTTCATGAGAATGAATGTATTACACATAGTTCTAAAATTTGTATATATACATTGAACTTCTTACATATCCACTAAACATAATATATATCCTCTTACTTTTATAGTTTTTTAGTTATGATGTAAAAGGTATTATATTACTATTTTATTCCCAGGTTTCCTAACACATCATATTTTTGAACTAAACTTCTTTCACATCACTTAACTTTTTATTTTTTGGGATAAATTTATAATATATATTACATATTCCTTTTATTCAACTTTAAGAATTTATAGTGACTTCAATAAATCTCATATAACTTTATAAAATATAATAACATTTCTAAATCTCTTCATCACATCTACAATGTATTTCTTGTCATATGATTCCACAATTATGAGTACTTTAATAAAACTTCCTTTTTCTATTAGTTCCTAGTTAATTTTAGATTTCTCATGGATTCATCAATGTGATTCTCTAAACAAACTATAGTAGACTCCTTGGTAAATAAACCTTGGATGGATTATTCAAAACCACATCCTTGTGTTACTTCTTTAATCAATTATTTCCAGTTATTCATTCAATATCCATCACCTTAAACTCTATAAAATAATTATTTAAAATGATCTCAACTTCAACAACACATGTCTTATATACTATACCAAAAATATAAAAATTAATCATATATTCAAAAAAGCATGAAATGTTTAATCTATTAATTCCAATATAATAAAATAATCCATTATCTATCAGTATATAGGCAATATCTCTATTTAGTGTCATGTTTGACATTACCAAATATCATCAGATATTGAATTTCCTTCGTACAATGATTTTTTTTAAAATTAAAACATATTTTCCAATAATAAATTTTAATTATTTAATATTAGTAAATGATTTATAACATATATATTTATATAGGGTCTATAATATGATAAAAAAAATTTCAAGATGAAGATAAATGTATCAGAAAACTAATTGGAAGAAAATATGATAATGTGAAAAACTGTCATCAAGGTTTTTCACATCATGTAATATCCATGAAATGTTTGTAAAGATAAAAATACCTAGATGAAAAATAAATAAAAATGTTACTTTATGAAAAGGATTTTCAAGTAACTATTTTTAATAGAATATCTATACTTTAAAAGAAACTCATAAAGAATCCATTGGTGTCTAGAATTCATAGTTAGATATCAAGGGTAACTGAATAATGGTTCTTGACCATTTATTTAAAACAAATATTAAGATTCATGGTGAATATATTGAAAATATGAGAAAATTATGTGATTAATGTTTGAAAGTAGGTAAATAATAGGGAAAACTCAAAATTTTATGTGTCTTGACTTAAAGGTAAAATTAAAAAAATGGAAGTTTTTTAAGAAAAATATTTATATAAGTCAAAGAAAAAATGGTGTCTCATCTTATAAGAATGAAGAGAGTATTTATTATAAAATATCTTATCATATGTGAAAGGTAATACTGTGTATATATAATAATAAATCAACTACATGATTAAAATTTAAATACGTACATTAATTCAAGATAATATTATTTTTTCTAACAGTATTGGAAGAACAGGAGGGCATGGAAATCACCATCAGTCCCAGGAACTGTGCAACTCTATATGGAGAAATGATAATTGATCAGATCTGTGAGGTTAGGATCTTGGATAATTCAATGATGTAGATACTTAGGGGGGATGGTAGGTAGTTTTAGTGTATTTGGGTCTTTGGGCATTCAATTCAAGTATTAGGCCTTATGCCTCGAAGCCTTCTGATAATGTACTAGGACTTGTGCCTATGATACAATGAGTCATGTTAGGGTTTATTCTCAACCTTATTTTTAAAAGTGGGTTACCCAAAAATTCATAATAAATTTTGAAGTCCCATGGGAAAGGTTGACAAACATTAATACTATTTCCATTAAAAGTACACATTACAAAACATTCTGCATAAATATAAGTAGGTAAAAGTAATGAAAACCAGACCAATACTTCAAGGGTGGATGCAAGAAAGATTAATTTTTTTACATAAAATGTTATTAAAACATTGGTTTATTAGTTAAAATACAAAAATCATTCCAAATATCTTGAATGAATTTCAATGGATAAATAAAAAATAAGATAAGGGTTAGCTAAGATGCTTAGTAAGGATAACAATATAGCAAAAACTATCAAAAATAAGCATAAACATTTAAGGCAATGTATAAGAGTAAAACAAAAGTATTTTAAACATAAAATTCACTATAATATGGTAAAGGCAAATCAAATAATTCCATTTATTGTTCACATTTATATTTTACAAGTAGAATAATCATATTTAATATCAATAGCCAATTTCATAATGATGGAATACATAATTCTGGACATCATAACTACATAGTCAAGGCCTCGTGCCAAGAATACAAATAATATTTTGTCAAGGCCTTGTTCCTAGTCACTAGTTTGTCTCATGATACTTACCGATGCATCAAAGTGCTATAGTGGGCTCCACTCGTCACTTACTAAGTCCAATGCATTCCACATATGAAAAGGATGAAAGATAATATAAACATTTTTATTAAAAATAGCATACGAAATGTTAATAATTTAACCATAAACCATGAATGGTATAAAAATAACACATCCATATTCAAACATTTCACAAAACATTAAATACAATATGGAATATTGTATCATAAAAAATTAACTTTAAACAAGCGTAAAATCCTTCAAAAGATGTTGACATAGATGAAATCAAAACTATTTGATAAAAATATATAATTTTATTTTGAAATCATTTAAAAGAAACATAATTATAAAAGAAAACATATATTTTGAAAATATTCTTAAAATATTTAAAGGTAATCATTTAAGGATTTATAATGACGTAAAATAGCCTCACCCTCTATATAAGTTAAAAAAACATTCTTACGTTAATTTTCCAAATAGGTCATAAAGTACCTTGTTTGGAAAATGACGTAAATATTCCTCTAAAAACATTTTATAAAAAGTAAAACAAGGGTATAATTGACTTTAAACCATAGTGTAATAAATAGTAAAAATGTTTTGAAATACATTTTTAAGAAACATGGATGTGGATGATAAAGAATGCCTAATAGACACTTACGTATAAACAACCTCGGATAAATAAAGAGATTGTAAAATTAACCCTTACCTTGTACTTTTCCATGGTCGATGGTACATCAACCTCTTTTATAATAGTTAAATCATTATTAATAAATTATACAAGAACCACATACATAAATATGATATCATATATGATCTTCTAATATTTCTTTGTTAATAATATTTCAGTAGTATCATTATTTCAGTTGTTAACTAATTCATTTTACTTTATATGATTTGTTATGTAAGACATGTTTGTTTTGGATAGGATGTATTTTATTCATATCCGGAATTATATTAAGTTCATTAACATTATTTTTAATCATAAAATTAAAATTATTCTTGAATGGTTATGATAGGTAATGAATCTCATCCCGTTCTTGGAGACAGTAATCCGTACGTACGCACGAGCGAAAATATCATTCTAGTGATGGTGAAATAGTATATAATTGGATATAATATCATATATAAATAATAATTAAAATGTTATATTTATTATTTAAATCAATTATACTCATTATTATATCCATCCAAACTATTAAGTGTTGAATAACAAACTACACCACGATGTGGAGACGGTAAGCCATACGTACGCACGTATGGTGGCTTGTCAATCATAGGATTGATAGAATAATTAATATGGTGGTACCATATTTATAATAACATCATATTATGTAGAAGTAACTGGAGTTATTATTTTGGTATGGAAACAACAATGAAGGAAGAAGTGGAAGAAGAAATGAACTTTGATAGAGGTGATGAAATTATTACATCTTCTTCAGGTTTTCCTTTGGATTTGATCAAAATGGATGATTAGGTCAGATTTATGATCAATGTAAGGCCTATAGGATGAATTGAGGGTAGTCAGGAAGATATTTTAGTATGTTTTGTCTGAGACAAATGGATTTGGAAGTGTTATTTTGGGATAAGGTTAAGTACCCTTTTATAAGAGAGGTGAGGGTCACATTAGTAAAAGATTGAAATATTACTTTATTATTCAATAATATTAGGTTTATAATAGCTCCAAATATGATGTATTTAGAGGATAAGGTATGTATGGGTCTAAAATCTCTCAACCAATAGGTTTTAGATAGGTTTAGGTCACCATATTAACCTTATCTTTTAGATTTAAGTTTTAGTTAAATAGATTAAATTTTACCATGTATTCTTGTATTTTTATAATAAATGGTTAATAAACTTACTATAAATAGCCAAGATAACCCCAAGAGGTTCATTATTTACATATATAATCTTATATAAGTTCTTTTTCCAAACCCTAGATTTTTATGTATATTATATCTTTTAATAATATTGTATTTGTTTTAAAAACTAATTTTTGTCAATGTTGCCACTATATGATATTTTGTTTTTGTGAAATTCATAACAACATTATCACTTCGAAAAAATTTATTTAATCAACTGTAACATGTGGTATTAGTCTATAAAATTATTTTAATTCATCAAAATCCTAAATTTACATTTATTTGGATATTTATAATATCAATTATTCTAATCATTCATTAATAAGGTAATTACAGTATCTTCATTATGTCATAAAAAATTTAATTATTTAATGTCTAAAAATTATAAATAAAATAACATTATGTAGGAAATATTTTTATATTTCTAATGAATATTTATATTCTAATTTATCTTATGTAAAACCTAATATTAAAAATGTTTTAGTTATGAAAATTTGAATTTAACACTTTTAACTCTTCATTAAATAAAATAATAATAAATATCCTAATCTAATACAAGTGGATAAAAGAGCATCATATTTCATTACTAAGGTTTATTTTGGTAGAAAAAAACTTATCCAAAAGAATTAGGACATGTGTTAGGGTATGTATAACATCATTTTTACCTTTAATTACCCTATTTACTGTTACCCGTGGTAAATAAAATTCAAAAGTTACTATTCACCAAAAAATATTTTCATCATATTGAACCACATTTTACTTAATTATGTCCACTGTGTCTCTCAGATTTTTGAAATTCAATTCACCTAAGCGGTGAAATTACTTTTTATGCAAATTTTTAAATGTGCCTAGAAGGTGTGTAAAAGACGTTAAAAAGTATATTAAAACATTATATACATAATATTATTATAAAATAACACCAATGAGTTAAATTGGACTGATAGATGTATTATATATATATTTTAACTTTGAAATAAATTTAAATAAATAATAATAATTATTTAAATGTAAACTTTTATTTTTATCTATAACGTAGTGTTTTTCGGTATTAAACAAAAATTGAATGTTTTTAGAAAAATTCCAAAAATTCACCCAAAGATAATTTTGATATTCCAAATTCAAAAATGATTTCTATTTTACCAAATTAAAAACATATAATTTCACTAATTAATTTAAAATTAATTCCCATTTTCAAAACCATAAATAAGGTTTTTGAAAAGAAAAACTATTAAAAGATTGACATGTGTTTATGTCCAATTTAAATGTTAAATTACTTACAATGACCTGCCTTTTTTGAAATCATAAAAATATAATCTAATTATACTTTAAAACCACTAAAATTCATAATTTAACACTATAAATATTTTTTATTAAAAAGTTTTTTTCAATTAAAATTTTGTATTTTTTCACTATTCGTCAAAATACGAGAGTTATCATAAAAGCACCAAAAATTTATAAAAACTAAATTTTTGTGTCCCACTTATAAAGAAGATGTTTATTATGTCAAATTGAATATATAGAATTTTCAAATACAGGATTTAAAAAGGGTTTTCCATTAAAAGGCGGTAAAATTTAATTTTTTGAAAAATACGTATTTTATATGAAAAAATGAATTTGTTCTTATATTATGTCTAAGAAACACATAATATGGATGTTAAAATTAAATGGACTATATAAATTTCAAAATTCAGTTAATACTATTTATAACTTCAGTTTTAAAAACTAGTTTGGTAAGTCGTGGTGCACTCGAACTTGGTGTTGTGTGTAGCGCAAGCTATTAAATTACTTTTAAGAGAAAATGTACAATAAAATACTAGGGTGTTACATTATCCACTACTTCAATAAATTGAATTCTCACAATTTGAAATTGTTTTTTGAATATAAAAGGTTAAAAATAGAAAATACCTTTGTGGAAAACCCACATTGTAAATAGGTTTAATTAAATTTAGTCTTAATAAGAGGGAAATGGTGATGAAAAAGTCACCAAAAAATTATGACATCGAATAGGAGAAAATTGGTGGAAATTAGAGACACATAATTGGAGGAAAAACATAAATATTTATAAGGAGTGATTGAGGTCATCAATCACAAACAAGTGAACAATAAATGGGATATTGAGGGCCTCAAAGACATAAATCTATGATGATTTAAAAATCATTGGTTCAATAAAACATAAGTTATCAGGATAACAAGTTTTTGGTTTTAAGATCCCTTCCCTAAAGTTAACGAAATAATTTCTTCATAGAATAAGAGAAAAACATTACATGAAAAGTAGAGTTCCATCCTTCAACTATCTTCTACCACAAACTCATCTTTTACTCAAAAGATAATAGAATTCAAAAATATTTTATTTATCCTAATAGTATAGTGTTCCAAATATAATGAATTTATAATTAATCTACCAAACCATAAAAAAATTACATTATACAAACCATGAAATCATGGCCCTTCGATTTAGGGTTCAAGTCTTGAGGCCTTGTCAGATGTGACGGGTTGTCACTCGACCTTTGGGTTATTATTTTTATAAAATTCCAAAAAAATACTAAGAAATGTTTTAACCATAAACAAAAGTATCCAATGTACAACATAATCCATTCCATCCATTATACTTATTCAAAATAATTCTATCCAAACTCATAGTCCAAAATTTATAAGGAAGGTAAACATAATGAAGATCAATTTTTCCACGTAATAACAGGTGAATACCATCATGATGTATTATCTAAAAACATGGTAACACCATGAATTACCATAAAACCTTATTGATTACATTCATGCTCTCTTATTATCCAATAGAATCATTTGGGGTATACTTTGATGATTGGGATATTGATTCATGTAGTTTCCCAACTCCTTAAAGATGAAGCATTGTACATTTGAAACTAATTTCTTCCCTTTCAACCTTGTACTTGGTGTCATTTTACTCCACACATAAAACAAATTCCCATTCCCTTCAATCATTTACTAATGTGATTCTTTCCACAATTATCACATATGGGAAAATCCTTCTTCCCCTTATTCCCTTTATCCATATTTCTCTCTAACATACTCTTATTCTTTGTCTTCCCTTCAAATTTATACGACTCAGGGAATTATTTAATTATCTTATCAACACATGATATTATTTCTTTATATTATGATAATACATGGGAGACTATTTCCCTTCTAAATATTAGATTAAGACCATGAAATATATGATCTTTCTTACTCTTTGGATCATGTGTATTGCTGGAGTTCTAATTCCTTCTACCGGGTTCCATTTAAAAATGATGAAATGCATTGGGTTAGATCATATCATAATGTATAATCCAAAAAATATAAAAATTCTCAATATTAATTGATTATTTTCTCACATATAGTCTCATAATCCTAAAAATGGTTTCTTTGCTGACATATTTACTCATAAATCCTTCATAATGGTTTGTAAAGAAAATGTGAATTATCCAAAGCATATCCCCTAGGAGTGTCGTAACCTAGAATGCAGTAAGACCCGTTGTCGTGTACGAGGATACCCCAGTTCAAGCTCGAAACTCATTGTTGGAGTTTTCACTTCTAGGTACATCAGTGCTAGAGCCGAATCTACCAGCTCATATCTAGATAGGGATGTATTGTTTGATAAACTCACAGAATCTCTACATTACCAAAATTCTAGGAAGTTATTCTATACTAATCCTCAATGTCTATCTTAGGGTAATGATCTCTAATCCAAGTTTTTCTAAATATAGTTTCAATGTTTTTAATAAACTTCCTATGATACCAATCATAATGCCCTGACCTCAGTTACTGAGAGTTGGTGTATTATTACATAACATTGGCATGATACAAAGAATCATGTCCCTAAAGACAGATCAGTTTAGTAGCCCTAGACATACTAGATACATACATAATTTTTACATTACATCATGAAATAAAAACAACAACATTGTTTCCCCTTTTAACACTCTTATATCCCTTAGCATATTCCTGCAGGTTAATCATAATATACTTATTAACATTCGAGGAAAAATAAAACATAAGAAAGGGGTGAGATTAGATACTAAATTAGGATAATAATATAGAGGAAACTATCATAAATAAGAATAAATATTTAATGAAATGTATAAGACTAAAACACAAGCCTTTTAAACTTAAACTTCAACATAATATGGAAAAGATAAATAAAATAATCCCATTTACTTATTCACATGGATATTAAATTAGTCGAATAATCACATGTTATATCAATTTCCAATTTCATAATGAGGTAATAGACAATGTCGGACATCATAACCACATAGTCACGACCTCGTTCCATGAATACAAATAAGATTTCTTCAAGGGCTTGGGCTAAGAAGCTAGTTTGCCTTATAGGACCTACTGATGCATCGAGGAGCTATAGCGGGATCCACCAGTTACTTACTAAGTCCAATACATTCCTCATATGAAAAGGTTGAACATAACCTAAAAATTTGTATTAAAACTAGCATATGAAATGTTAATAATTTAACCATAAACCATGAATCGTATAAGAGAGGTGCATGTCACTTTAGGAAAAGACTAAAATATTAATTTATTATACAATCATATTTGGTTTATTATAGCTCCAAAAGAATTTTTTTCATGGGTAAGGTGGGGCTTGGTCAAAAATCTCTCACAAAATATGTTTTGACATGTTTAGTTCCCCATATTAACATTATCTTTTAGATTTAACTATTAGTTTAATAGTTTAACTTTTACCATGTATTCTCGTATTATTATAATAAATGATTAATAAATTTTCTATAAAAAAAAGAGGACCCCAAGTGGTTTATTATTGACATATATAACCTTATTTAAGTCTTTGTCCGAACCATATATTTTTAGGAATATTATATCATTTAATAATATTTTATTTTTTTTAAAAGCACATTTATGTCAATTTTGACACTATTTGGTATTTGTTTTTTGTGAAATTCATAAAAAAATTATCACTTCAAATAAAAATTTAATTAATCCTAAAATGTCATATTTACTTATAAAATCGGTGGAATGCATCAAAAGTCTCAATTTACATTTATTTGGATATTTATAATATCAATTATTTTAATCTTTCATTAACAAGGTAATTAATGAATCATCATTGTGTCATAAATAAATTTAATTATTTAATGTATAAAAACTATAAATAAAATACACTTATATAGGAAATATTTTTATCTTTATAATTAATATTTATAGTCGAATTTATCTTATAAAAAACCCTATATTAAAAATGTTTTCGTTATGAAAATTTGGATTTAACACTTTTAACTCTTACTTAAATAAAATAATAATAAATGTCCTAATATAATCCAAGTGGATAAAAAAGGATCATATTTTATACCCTAAGGTTTATTTTGGTTAAAAAACACTTATCCAATAGAATTAGGACATGTGTTATAGTAATTATAATATCATTCTTACCTTTAATTACCCAATTCACTTTTAACTGTGGCAAATAAAATTCAAAAGTTACTATTCACCAAAAATTATTTTCATCCTATTGCACCAAATTTTACTTACTGAAGTAAACTGTGTCTCTCAGATTTTTGAAATTCAATTCACAAAAGCAGTGAAATTACATTTTATGCAAATTTTTAAATGTTCCTAGAAGGTGGGTAAAAGACGATATAAAGTTTAATAAAATTTTATATATCTAATCTTATCATAAAATGACTCCAATGAATTATATTTGAATAATATAGGAATTACGTATCTATTTTTACTTTAAAATAAATCTAAATAAAAAAATATTTATTGAAATGAAAAAGTCAATTTTCATCTATAACACAGTGTCTTTCACTATTGGTAAAAAATTAATGTTTTCAAAAAAATACCAAATATTCCCCAAATCTAATTTTGATATTCCAAATTCAAAAATGATTTCTATTTTAAAAATTTTAAAATATATAATTTTCATTAATTTATATAAAATTAATCCTCATTGTCAAAACCATAAAGCGAGTTTTTAAGAAATAATAACTACCAAAATATTGACATGTTTTTATATACAATGTAAATGTGAAATTACTTACAATTACCTAAATTATATTAAATAATAAATATATAATATAATTATTAATTAAAACCACTCAAATTCATAATTTTACAATATAAATTATTTCAAATAAAAAAGTTGTTTTCAATGAAAATTTTGTATTTTTCATTACTCATCCAAATATGAAAGTTATCAGAAAAGTAACAAAAATTTCTAAAATCTAAATTTTTATATCTTGATTATAAAGAATAATTTTATTTTGTCAAATTTAATATATAAGTTTCAAATATTTGATTTAAAAAGGGTTCCCCATTAAAAGGTGGGAGAATTGTATTTTTTTGAAAAATACTGATTTTGTCTGAAAAGTTGAATTTGTTCTAATATTATGTCTAAGAAACACATAATATCGATGTTAAAATTATATGGAGTATATAAAATTTAAAATGAAGTTAATATTATTGCTAACTATTTTCTAAACGGTGAGTTTGGTAAGTCTTGGGGTGCTCGAACTCGGTGTTTCATATAGCGCAAGCTATTGAATTACATTAAAGAGATAATGTAATTTAAAATCCTTCAGTGTTACACTCACTCTAAGGAGGAAAGAAGAAAAAACCCTATTCCTATATTAGTTTTTTATTTTTCTATTTAGGTAAATGAGAGTCAAGAGTTTAAGGGCGATAACATGAATAATATTTAGGTGATACAACAAGAGAATATATCAATCTTAGAGTTATATATCTCTATATTACTTCAATTATTAAAGAATACTAATAAAAATGGATTCTTTTAGTCAATTTTTAAAACAGAATATCCTTAATGAAGAGATGATTGAGTTTACCCTTGATGGGGAGAGGTGTTTAAAATGATAATAGATATCGAGGTTTAACGATAAATTTGGAAATATGGTAAGTGATGATCATGTCATTTTTTTATAATAATGATCATTTTCCCATCATGTATTTTCACAAAAATCAATTATGATGTTTTGGGTAGAAATAAAATATTTTAGTGATGTGAATTTAGAAGTGTTATTGATGATTATATGTGTTTGAAATAAAAAGGTGGGGAAATAAATGACAGGTCTTATTTTACAATAAGTATTGTTAATTTTTTTTGAAAAAACCAAAAATTATTATATGGATAGAAAAAAGTTACACGAGTACGAAGGACAGAATATTGTTACAATATTTATCATAAAGATGGTGTAAATAAAAAAGGAAAGTCATCGAGTAATGTTATGTCATGGTTTAATCCCTTATTAGCAAGACCGTCTACAACCATGTTCGCTTCACAAAAGGAATGAGTGACAATGTAGATGTATCCCAAAGTGAAGCAAGGCAGTTCATCCAACGGGTAGTAAGCATCCATAAAAGATTCACCACACCATTCCAAATAACCTGAACAATATTTCTCAGTTATGATTAGTGTTTATTTATTGATAAATTATAATTCGTATCAATATTTGAATTTATTTCCAACAATGGGGAGAATAATTAGTTGTTTGAGAATGTATAGATAGTTTTTTACTTATTGGTATTTTCAACAAATACATATGGGAAAATTGAATAATCTAGTGGATTAGGTTGACAAAATTTTTATTTTCTCAAATAAAAAATAATTTTAAATATGTTTATTTTTGAAATTTTTTAAACATATTTTCAGTGATTGAATGAAATATTGGTTGGTATACAACAGGAGATATTGTCTTTATTGAGTTGGTGCAGTCATGAAAACAGGTTTTAAAGAATCAAAAGTCCAGCATGACGAGTTAATAAGGTGAGGAGTTGTGATTAAATTAAATTAAGGTTTTAAATCCAACTTGATAATATTATGGAATGATGGGGATTCTAGGTTTCTTGTATAATCATAGGAAGATGCTTGATGAAATCACATGAATCATGAAGATGAGTACATCAATGTTGGCGAGTTTTATGGATATTGTAGATATTTTATTATGAATTTTATATGAAGATGTTGATGAGTTGGTTTTGAATGAAAATTAATAAATCCACCTAGTAATTCTATTGTGAATTAATCCAAGTGTTTTTATGATATTGAATTTTTATGATGTGAACATTTCAGTTGGATATTGATTATAAATTTGATGGGTTTCAATTCAGTCAAGATGAATTATTGATTTATTAATAACTGATTGGATCTCCATGTATAATCATAATATTTTGAATAAAATATATTTTATTATAGTGGATATTTATCCAAATACTCTAAAATTACTCTTTATATTTAGTATTTTCTTTAATAATTATGATAAAAAATATTGTGGAAATATAATGGATTCATTTTGTGATTTGAAGTTATTTTATTTGAGTTAAAAATGATAAGTTTGTTTTGATAATATTAGAGAGTTAAAGTGAAATGATATGAAGGATATATATGAATAACTCCAAAAATAAATTCTCTATGTGTGATTAACTATAGTCTATGAGTGAGTAATTTCAAATAAATGTAAGATTAACTATAAAAATAAATGTTTGTGTGCATTTTATAAGTCATATTAAATATTCAAGGACAATACCTGTGTGTAAATAGAAAATTTAGAATCCCATGTATGACTATCTTAAAAATTATAAAAGTTACAAAAGAGTAATATTCCTCTAAAGTAATATTAATAATGTGTTCATGTGTGGTTAAGATGATATTCCCAAATATCATTTATGTGTAATTTGTGCTTAAGTATGATTAGATCTAACTCTATGAAATAATAAGTTTCAATGGTCAAATGCATATTTAAAATTAATTTTTTGAATATGTAAGAGTAAGATATAGTTTCAATAGAAATTTAATATCATTCTAGAGGTCATGTAAGAGTAAACATTTATTATCAGTAAAAGTGTAATATTGAATATGATGATTCTATATAGACCATTATGAGTCAAATATCTTGATGGTTACTTGTGTTCTTGAATTATGTTTTTCTCACAATAGTTGACATTGTTCTATAAAGAAAAATATGGAATGTGAGAAGTTGTTTTCATGAGACCATGCAGTTGAGGAAAAGAAACAATTATTTGTGTGTCTTTTATAAAGTAAGTAGATGGGATTCGCAACGATTCAATGAAAATATCATTACTAATATTAAATGAATATGTAATTGGATAGTTTGAATGATAATGAAATATCAACGATCATGGGAATTATAATTTGAATAAAAAATTCATTCCATGTGATTTGTTTTTGGAATCAAATATAAAAATCATAACTATTTTTTAGGATCCTTGGATGATAGTTATGTGGATTCAAACTAAAGTATTTTTTTCTATTCTTTTAGAGTTGGTGAAATTTGTTTCCATGAATGGTATTTGACAAGTTTCAAAAGATTCAATATTGTTACCATTTTCTATAAAATATTCAAACTTCAAGTAGAAAATAATATAATAAATTAATTATATGTTTATGAAGTGAATAAAAGTCAAGAAGAAACCAGTGAAACTAACCGACTACTATTTCATATTCTGAGTCTTGAGGAAGAAGGAGAGAGAGATCATTTTTCAAAAAAACTACTTATTATTATTTTTAGAAAGGATTTGTGATTGATTTTTATTTTCAAAACGTTCTAAATTTATTGTGGATGAAAAAATAATACAGGATCCTTCTATTAATATTTGTTGATTATACTAAAAGTGAGAAATATCAATTTTCATAATAAAGTTTCTGAATATGTTAGCATTTAATGTTCTTGTGTGAGTATGAATATATATCAAATGATTCTATAATGTTATTATGTTCTCAAAGATCTTGTTTATAAATGAGTTTTAACCAAACCTTATTAGTTTAAGGGACCTAATAAAAGGAATCTTTCTAGATAAAATAATAATTTTGAAACGGTTTTAAGGTTAATAATGATACCTTCTACACATGGATTAAATTAATATTAATAATAATATATATCTATGTATAAGATTTGAAACAATCACATTAAGGAATCACATCAGGTATGAACCTTATAAACATATTGTGTGACGTTTTTCCATTGTTATAATTATATTATAGCGATGTTATTGTGATGAGTATCATGTAACAAGTCCATCCATATTGACATGATCAGTGTTTTGAATAAATAATGAGAATTTTTTTTAGTAAATACTACTCAAAATAATTCATAACCATATCAACATGGCTGAATTAGTTCATTGGGTATATTAATGAGGTAGGTGATTCCAAAATTAATCCATTATTTTATTATTTTTATTGTACCGTATGATATGAGGTGGTTGGAAAGTGTGTGTGAATGACTAAAAATGGAACCAAACATGAGTTAGTTAGTCATTGAGAGTTGTGTATAACTTATACAACCCTGATAAACTCTCCTAAACCTAAATTTCCTATCCATCATTATTTATGGGCATGTTTTTGTGGGAAAGTTGAATGTGGAATGGGGATTTGAGGCCGCAAAGTATATCTAGAATATTCATTGATTTGAGGAGAATTGGTAAGTTTCATCGTGTGTTATCTGTAAATTATAATTACAAATATTGGTTCATATTGAATCTATTAGCCCTGGTGTATGAAATTATGTGATATTGTACCCTATTTAGTGAAACCCTTGTGAGTTGAGGGATCATTTGGTATCATTGTCATGACAAGAAGTCATGATCTTTACTTATACTTAACCATGGTTGTGTTATATAGTAGAGATATACCATTAACCCCAGATTTGACTATAGTGATAACTATCTCATCTATAGTTGTTTTTCGAGTAGTGATAACATATTCACTTATAATCCCTTTTTATGATAGCTTTTTTAATCTTGCAATTGTCATGGTGATATCCCATCCAAATATATTTTAATATATCAATGGTATTATATTCACTTTTTTTAAATTGTTTTAATAGCTTGTTCACCTATGATTTTGGAGTGGCGATATCCCATTCACTAATACACATTGGGATAATAATATCCTATTCAACTTATTGTAATAGTGGTAAAGTATCCACTTATATTGTAACTATGGTGACAACCCAATAACTTTTTTATACGATATGGTGATAAATTATTCACCCATTCTAATTTTATGAGTGATTTTTTACCATTCCCTTATACTGACTAAAATTCGTGATTCCCCATTAACATGGCATATTAAGGATAGATATGATAAACCATTCATATGATATATTAATAGTAATAAACACTTCACTACGATTTTGATAGTAGGGATGAACATTTTTTCATTCACTTTCCATTTTTGATAGAGGGAACACTATAAAATTATGACCCTAGTGATGGAATGTATGTCATTCTTGGAGGTGGAAATTAATACCATTGGGGATGTTGTTTAATATGTTATGATTTCTGGTTATATTATCAAATTAGGTACACACCTATATCTATGTTTATTTTATACATTGTTAGAGTGAGAGTAGGTTGGGTTAGTTTTGTTCCTAAGATATTGAAATTTTTGTTCCATAAGGATTGTGTACAATGTATAGAAGAACATGTTCTATTACTTTTCATCTAAAAATGTGAGGTTAAGAAATATAACATTCTTGTTTTGAGTTGTGTGTTTAACATTTCAATGAGACTCTAGAATGACGAGACATTTTTAGTGCTAAGAGGTTAAATATAAGAATACACCACCAATTAACAAGCCAAAAATCCATATTTAGTTATTACCTCTTATGGATGTGTATCTCTGGGTGATCATGCTACAAGTCCTATACTATATGGGTCATTGGAAATTGAGGCTTGGACCATCCATTTTAGACATGACTGGAGAGTTTAAAAAGTATAACCCATCTCTAATTATGATTAATGTTGGTCTACTATGTTTAGAGTTTTGGATCTAGTCACCATGATATATTTTCAATGAGATTTAGATTTTATAAGATAAAAGGGTGAAGCTAGATATGTATATGAGTCATGGAAAAGTGGAGTACTGGTGTGATGTGATTGTTCATAATTATTTGTATATAGGTATATTGAATAAGGACTTTGATCATAAGTCATTATAATGAAAATTTATTGATAATCTAATGGTGGATATGTCTCCAATGTTATTGAATCGTTTTCATGGGAGATGTATGTGATGAACTATGCCACTCAATTTTTTTATACTCTTCATTTTTCACTCATATTAATGGGTTATGATACTATTATGATAATGGTATTTTATAATGGTTTAATATTTTAGATATGAGATCAAGTGAATTTTTTTTCCTACCATTTTTTTCTAATAACATGAACCATTCTTTATTTTTCAATAGAACTTGGTTATGTTTTGTAATTCTCGGTAGTTTAGATCTTATGATAGGATAAATATTAGGTGGTTATAACTAATTAAGTGACAAATAGACCATTCATAACACAATCTTATCTCTTCCTATGAATGTTTATAATTTTTTGGAGTATTATTAGTGAGATAGAATCATGAATCTCTAGAAAATATGTGTTGGACTATCAATGGAGCATCAATACTTTGGTTATATGGGGAGCATACCTAGATTATGTAGTAGTTAACTATAACTAATTAGGGAAATAATAGTTTTTAGACTCATTGTTTGGGAATGGGGTTAATATTATCACAATAGTGATGTTATTGGAGCCACTCTAGAAAAACAAGGTGTAATAGAGAACATTGTTACCAATGGAATGAGAAACAATGTAAATAGTGGCGTAACTATTAATGGATTCAGTAAATGAGAGCTTTAGGATATGGATCATGTTAACACCATGTGATTTATATGACTCCTTATGATCATAGAGAGGGTCCATTAATAGTTAGTGGTATGATCATTCTGAAATATACCTTGGATAACATTTTTTGACACAGGTGGTTAATATTCATTTATTTAAGACCAGTTGGTTCGTGATCTATGGTTAGTTATGGATTATTAAACATGAGATATTTCTACTAATACAACCTTTTTCTTGTGGTTTAAGGGTATTTAATGGTGACTAGGATCCACTACCATGGTTGGTAGTTAAATGAAAATCATGGATTTCATTATATTAAGGAGTTTATACTTCTATTTTATGCTTTTGATTGACTAAATGACTCACTATCTTTCTCAAATAGACTACTATGATAAGTGATTATCATTTACATCTATTGAATATGATTTTTTTTTCTTTATGAATGAGTGAGATTTATTAGTAGGCTATTTAGAAACTAAATTTCATATTATAGGGATTATGAAAACATAGATTTTGATTATTTTATTTTGGGTTTTGGAGGGAATAGATCAAATAATAATTTTGATTATTTCTATCCATTTTTAGGATGTTTTTCAATGTATTTATTGGTATTTACAACTTAATGATAGGATGAGTTCATGATCAACATGATTCTATGATGGAGCCCTTTCGTATTCCTCGTTATATAATATATCACTCATAGTATATATAGATGGAGATCTAGATGAGGGATATTAAGGTTAAGGGATTCATTCATCAAATAATATCCCCTAGGGTGGTCCTATTTAACTCAGTAAGAAGGGTGATAGTTTCTTATGGTTGTTCATGGATTATGAAAGATTGAAATTGTTAATGGTAAATAAATAGTTTCCTCTTCCATGTATAAATAAAATACTTGATTAATCAAGGAAATACATTAGTTAATAGAGACTGATCCCAAGTCTGGATATCATTATATTTGTTTGAGGCTAACTGATTTCCCTCTAATTACATTAAAGAGTAGGTATGAATAGTATGAGTTTCTTATTATGATTTTTGGGTTGATGATTTCACCAACTATTTTCATTTCACTGATCAATGTGGTTTTTGGATATATTCAGATTCATTAATGATCTTGTTTAATGAAGAAATTAATGTATAATCTAAAACATGATGGGATCATTCTTGATATCTAGGTATGATCAGTAATATATTTAGAGATCATTGACTATATGATAATCCATCTAAGTATCAATTTTATATCTATGAGGTTTTATTCATAGGAAATGTGATATAAGATTCCAATATATTGTAGGATCCAATGAATGCTAGGGTCATGGTATCATAGTAGTGTCACTACAATATTTTTGATATCAAAAACTAATTGGGTTCTCTAGATTACTGTAGGCAAATCATTTATGAGATCTCTAGGTTGAAAGTGTCGATGAATACCTCGGAAAAAAGGGTTGAAATTCAAGTGTTATAAATATTATTAGATACCCTTATAGAAGCGAAATTTTAGGTTAAAATATACACCTATTTTGAACATACCTTATATAGGTAATAAGTATACCACTTATTATATTGAATCAAGGGATTGTCTTGACGTAGTTCTGATACATGATGTCAGAGTAATAACTTATGAGTCCAACTAGAAATGATTTCCTAAGAATAATTACCAATCCAATGATCTATAATTTACAATTGTAGTGCAAATTTTTAGATACAAACAACACATATTTTTTGTAAGAGGTTCATGTAATATACCAACCATAATATATTTGGGTATATCGTTTCAAAGCCTAACATCAATTTTCAACATAAGAGGTTGATTGAGTGCCTAATATATTTTTAATATGGGATATAATATACCCATAGATAGGTTAATATTATAGAATTGTTTTTGAGTAGGAATACTTAAGAGAATATGGTTTGTATTGCTAAAATAATGTTGAATATAGACAACACTTCACTGAGACACACCCATATGAGTAGGGGTTTCAAGGAAGATCTACCCTCATTGAATTTAGAATTATTACCTCAATAAATGATATTGTGATTTTTTTAATATTTTCCATATAATACTAAGTTATTAGATACCACATATATTGTAGTAATCTCCCACTATATTTGACCAAGTAATATGATGGGATTCTATATATATGGTGTAAGGTTGTGATCCCTACAATCATGAATGAATAGTTGATATGATATTCACACACCTTAATATGGTTTTTTACCTAGGTATCAATAATACGAATCATGATATCCATTTTTTATTTTAGTATACTTTAATGAAGAATAAAATTATTGGGTTCCTTTAATGATGCCTCACCAGTCAACAAGTGATGGCTAATCAACAGAGATTTGATGGTCTTCTTTAGCCTCTAATTATTTTAAAAATGGAATAGGATAACATGATGACAGATTTCGTGATGGGATTTTTTGGATACCACAAGGTGATGATGTGGTGTAGGTTATTTTAAATCATTTGATGAATGTTACACATTTCTTACCAAACAATAATACCTGATAAGTTGATGAGTTAGGTAGGTTATTTTTTTAGGATTTATTTGTTAGAGTTGGTTCCATAGAATGAAATTATATATAATTTATGTTTACATGTGTTCGGTTTTTTAACACTAATAATCTCCATATTACATTATTATTGTTATTATGAATAAAAAATTATTTCATAATGTCTTAATAGTAATTATCACACTTAAAAGTCATTGTCATTCTCCGTAAGGATGAGAACCTTTAATTTCCCCAAAAGTGTTATGAACTAATTTTTCTAAAGATTAATGTTTTCATTTTATGGGTTTAAAATTATTTCATCTATCATGGGGGAGACTCAAAGGTTTTCTAGAAGTTTATCACATTTTATGCCCTTTACAATTTCTAGTAAATAAGATTATGAGAACATTAACTGTTAATAGGAAATAAACATTTATTTATGTCATTGGTTGTTCATATTTTTGTTTTTTATTTACCCTTGTAAATTATAATTACTATTAATAGATCACACTAGTAGTGTAGTTTGATTTATTGATGAAAAATGTTACAAAATATGTTCAATATGAAGTAAGATACATTTGGTAGAACACAAGTGATACAGAATTAATGAATAATTTGAGAAAGTATTTATCTATTCTATTATTTAAAAAATGATGATATATATATCCCTTTAAATGGAATGGAAAAAACTAATTTAATATAGGGAAATGGTGTTTTTTGGGACGGATCAATTTCATAATGTCAATGAAAGAGACATCAGGAACATATGTAGATGACACCATCACATAACCTGCTTCACTATAGATATCACGATAAAGTGATTATATTACAAAGTGAGGATTTGTTTGAGGTTTTATATCCCTACATCACCAAATTATTCATTTATGAGTGGCATTTAATGTTGTTAGATTCTAAACATGTAATTCTTGTAGTTCTACCCAATTCCATTGATAAATGGGCCAAGAGGGTCACACACTAAGTGTATCTAAAATAAGAGTTAAATTATACTTTAATTAATTAATTTATAGTAAATATTCTTTCCATATTGTGGTTTAATAATTATTTTTTATGGGTTTAAGTTAATTATTTAATCAAGATTTATACAGAATAATAAATATGTTTGTTAAATAATAATAAATATTTATTCTTAATATTTGGTGAATACAATATTCATTATATTTATCATTGAATATTGAAATATTATTTATTTAATTATTTAAAATTCATTATCAAAGGGATGAAAAATATTGAGGTGGGTAGTAGACTGAGTATAATGGTCCATATGAAATAATATATTTAATATTATTTAAATATTTATTTAACTAATGATATTTACTTATCACCAGGTGTTTCACATATCAAACTGAAATTAATATTGTTTATAAAATTATTAGATATTCAGCTTTCTAGGGAATAGTGAATTGGATAATGTCATTTTTAAATTACCCACTCTATACTAACTCTATAAAAACATAGTTATAACACATTCATAGGTTATTTTATTGTTTTTCACAATGATGATAAAAGGAATTCTATGAATCCAAAGAGACAATCCTATTAATAAAATGATCAAGAACAAGTGTGACGATACTCCTCCAACACCTAAATTCTTTAAGATATCCTGAATTATTGATTTTCATTGAATAGAGTCTTCACATGATAAATTATGAATGATGCAAGTTATCAGAATCGACCATGAAAGTAACTGATGATTCTATAATGAAATTATGAGATTTTTGGGCAAATTTGGATCACCACACAAGAGATTCTACTTTTTCATCCTTTGATTCAAATATGGTATGAACTTTTTGACAATAAAATCACAAATGAAGATATAATTACAATACAAGGTATTTATATATCTATCTATAAATTAATTATAAATTATACATGTGATCATGACTTGTAATTCATCCGTTAAGAGGTCAATTAATATTTTAATTAATTTTATTGGTCCAGAAATTATTTATCATGTATATCATGGATTATTCATCTATTATACATAAAATCTTTGTCAGCTACACCTATTAATTAAATATAATTTTCCAAGAACTATAAAGTGGAATAATAGAGGTCAAATAATTTACATATAATTATTTATTAATCATTGATTGGTGATATAAATGTTTTCAAGTTTAATATATGAATTATTCATTATCTAAATACAAACATAATACTATTATAATTCCTTATTCATTCATACTCATATAACCTAAAAAATGGTTAAATTAATATTATGATCATATAAAGTATTTATCAAGGGTTACTAGGTGTTTTATATAGATAACACAAGACTACACAATGTTTATCCCAAAGGTACATATTGTGGAGCCATGTTTTAAGAACATGGGTTTTGAGCCTTTAAGACTTTGAAATATTCATGATGTTACTCCAGAGTAGGGCGTTCAAACCGTTTGTGATTTTGAGCCCCGATGTGGCTAAAATTAAATTATAAGTGTGTTTAAACTATACACTCCAAATAAACAGAATAACTACAAAATGGTTGCTCGAATGGGAAAACTAAGGGCACTGTTGAGTCTAGAGCATGTCGTTTACCCTAGGAGGTGTGTAACTTTCACACGCGCGACCCTTCTGTGGAAAACTCCACTAGGGGAATTTTATTAATTTAGAGACCTCAGGAGTGAACTTTATAACATCTAAATGGAGTCTCGGATTAAAAGTCTGAGACCTCTGTTGCCCTCAGAACGCGGATTTTACCCTAGGGGTTTCTTAACCCCAACCCCACTGAAAGTCTGGGTATGGGCCTACTGGAGGGTGTTTAAGTGTTTCCCCTTCTAAAACACATCCACCCCTCCCCTTCCCCCTTTTTTTCCCTAGATAAATCTCTCCCAACAAGGGAGCAACCTCATCCATGCTCTCCCCCCTCCTCTCCATCAAGGTGGTGGTAGTTTCGATGGACCGTTCGTGAATCAACGGGCCATGCCCACCGAGGTAGGTTCACATGTTTCTTTTTTTAAATTTACATATACATTTGAACTCAAATTCTAGTGTCATTATACTATTTAATTCTCAAGAAAAGTCCATGTTTTCATATGGCTTGATTTGAACTTCCCAACGATCCTTTCGGGTCGAATTTTCGAGTCTTGGGGTGTCCAGGGTGACCATGGAAAGTTTTCCAATGACAATTTTGGTTTTCTGGTGGTTCTAGGGTTTTATGGACGCTCCGCGTAGTGGTCCGGCAGGCGATGACGGTGGCACGGCAGGCTCCCAGGCAGCGGCAGGGTGGGCTCCCAGGCGGCGGCGAGCGAGTGAGATGGAGGCCCGACGGTCTGGGCTGCGGGAGTCCGCGGTGGCCGGCTTCGTCGGTCGGCGTGGGGCGTGTGAGACCAGGGTCGTTGCAACCCTGGGAGATGACCTAGACCCATGCTTTGTAGGTATCATGGAAAGCGTGCCTGACCGGCCCATGTCGGTTCGAGAGAAGATGCACGGTGAACCGCAGACTGCAGGTCTGCAGGGGGAGGACCGGCTGAACCGGTCTAGACCACCTCGTCTCTGTCCATAGGTGTTTAAACGACCCTTGCATACCGAACATCAGATTGGTGCACCGTCTATGGTGACATGATCCTCGTCTCTAGACCGAGATTTGGAGATAGTCACTACTGGAAACCTGACTTTTCCCAATGCTTTTATACCAACGGTTTGTAAAAACTGTTGGTATAGGTCCTTTTTCCCAATGGTTTGGCCAAACCGTTGGGAAATCCCACTTTTTGGCCACTTTTCCCAACGGTTTTCCAAAACCGTTGGGAAATGTTATACCTATCCCAACGGCTTGGCCAAACCGTTGGGAAAAGTCCACTTTATTTCCACCTTTCCCAACGGTTTGGCCAAAACCTTTGGGATAGGTACACTGGAAATCAACCTCCAGCCCAAAATAAATTCCAGAATCAAGAACTATACCAACAGTAGTCAAAACCGTTGGTATAGGTCTATACCAAAGGTTTTGACAACCGTTGGTATAGGTCCTGAGAAATTTTATCATATCTTCTTACCTAGAATATTATATAAATCAAAATTAAAAATAAATATGACAATACATATATATATTTATGTAATTATGTTCACAAAAGTCATGTTATGTTAGTGGTTAAGTCGTTCAATGATAAACTAGGGGTCCTGGGATCAAATCCCAGCGAATGTTTTTTTTTGAAATACATATACCAACGGTTCCATAACCGTTGGTATATATTTTCATATTACATATTCCAACGGTTTTCGCAAAACCGTTGGTATAGACCTATCCCAATGGCTTACTTGGCTACGGTTCTCCAAACCGTTGGTATAGGCTATACCAATGGTTTGGAGGCCTATACCAACGGTTCCAAACTGTTGGTATATGTTAGTTTTCCAGTAGTGGGTCTCGATGGCGCGACACGCTCGCTAAGTATTGTTTAGGGCCTCACTGGGATTCTGCTTTCAGATGGCGTGAACACATCCGATGTCTGTTTTTGGTGTTGTCAGTGGCGTTGTAACCCTTGAGTAGAGACGAAGTTGTCCAAGGTGGTTTCAGGCGTTGAAGCCGGAGTTAAGGCATGGGCCCCACAAACCGTCTTTTATGATGTGAGCAGCGTTTTGCGACTTTTTTATTAGACATCCATTCGGGGAAAATGAGTAGTCGTTTTGGCATGTTCTTTCAAGAGCATCACGATGGCACAGTTCGCCTGAACTTTTTCGGGATCGAGGGGTGGGTACCACGAGACGCCATATGGGCATAAAGCGGTGTTGAATAACTTTTTCATCAGGAGTCCATTTCAAATAGTCTATCTCGTGTGTTTTTCTGCGAGGATTGCAACTGTGTAATCGGTTTGGGCATGCAGAGCCTCTTTTGAGATCTCATTAAATGTTGAAACCTGAAAGGGCATTTTTTGGAGGTTCCTTTGACATACTCCGAACCAATTCATGGTAGTGATGTTAGTGACACCCAGTGATTGAATGAGTAGTGCGGAGTTATTGGACCAGTTTCGGGTTTACCCTCCAACGGGGCTGGGTAGTGGGTTACCCACCAGCGTATCAGTGTTTACCCTCTAGCGAGCCTGGGCAGTGGGTTACCCGTTGACCTTAGGTTTTACCCTCTAGAGAGGCTGGGCAGTGGGTTACACCTTGAATTTAGGGTTTACCCCCCCCCCCCCCCAGCAGGGTTGGGTAGTGGGCTACCCGACGAACTCTTAGGGTTTACCCTCCATCTGGGCTGGGCAGTGGGTTACCCGATGACTTCTTTCAGACTCAACCCTTACTAGGAGGCTAGTCAGTGACTTTTATCCGTTATTACAGTAAAGTGACCCTTGGTTGTATGTTTTTGCAATGATATAGCTTTGATGTGTGGGACTATTGGGGCATCAGTGAAGGGTATCCTTAGAACTATTGCCAACTTATCATGGGCTGAGCATGGAGATTAAGATCCCCATACACACTCGTTCAGGTTTCTTGTTGAGCATATATATACATATATACACCCTACTTTTTTTCCCTCTCCTTGGTTTTAGATACTCTTCTTCTAGGTGGGGAAAAGACATGCGGGGTATGCCACGCACTTTCCGTGTCTAGCTCCTCATGGTTGAACGATTTTACTCCCTTTATTTTTTTGGTTTGAGCTGCACTATATTAACTGTACTCTTTCATTGTTATTGTTCTGTCTACTTTTCATCGTTTTAGTACCTCCTTTGTTCCTCCTTCGAGCTTTTCGGGCATCCTACTGAGTATCTTTATACTCACCCCTGCTTGGGCTTTGTTCGCACTTGGTTTTCCCTTGTAGATGACAGACAGGTTGATAGAGACTATGGAGGATTGTAGAAGACATAGGAGCTTGGTCTACATTTAGTGGTCATACTAGGACTTTCAGGTGTGACACTCACCAGCTAATTACTTTTGTTTAACTATTGTTGGGTTGTGGAACCTTTCGGGTTGGGTGCGTGTTTTGCCCTTTTTCTATTCAGTTATCTTGACAATACTTTTAAATACTTTACGTTTTTCTATTTAGAAGTCGATGCATGACGGTGGTAGGGTTATAGTTGTTTATTATTTGGTTTTATTTTTTACTCTGAACTTCTTCATTGAGTGGGCTGTGTGTACAGGTACTTAGGCAAAGGACTCCCCGAGATTGTTACGCCTTCGGTGCTTATCACCAGCCCCTGGCTTATGGAGGTGGGATTGGGGTAGTTGTGGCTCTAGACTGGTAGGGTCGGGTCATGACAAAGTGGTATCATAGGTGGTTAATTCCTAGGGGTGTTGTTTAGACGTCCCAAAAAAAGTTGATTGGGATTTAAGGAAATAGTGTCGACATGTGTCGAGAGTGTCTCTCAGGACAGGGAATCTAATGATGGTACGGATGGCTGATGTATCCATTCACCAGGACCCTGATAACCCACTTGTCAACTCGACACGCTACAACACTTGTTGCATGGAACTTGGGAACATGAATCTGGTAGGATTGAGTCTTTAGCTGTCCTTTTTGAGTCATATCCCCTTTGTTATTACTGATATATATACAAATGCTCATCTGATTGTGGTAATCCTTGATAATTCTCAGGATGACCCCATGACAGCAGCCAGCCAGGTTACCCTCTCCAGTTCATGACGATGACCTGGCGAGCGACAAGGCGTCTGTTCGTGGACCCTCACGTGATCTCCTTCTTCCCAGTGCTTAAGCAGTAGCCCCTCCACCTAGAGAGAAGTAGTTAGTACTGGTAGCACAGGCCGTGGTTGAGCGCAGGCTGAGTGCACTCTGAAACTTCAAGCGTCAGCGGCCGCAGAAGTTCTGTATGGACCCAGATCCTTAGGCAGCGAAAGATTGTCTAGAGTCAGTGGACCGACTTTTCAGGCTGGTACGGTCTCCAGTGGACCAGATGGTAACCCTAGCTTCCAGCCATTTTCTCAGCATGGTCGGGCGTTGGTGGGGGTTGGTTACGTAGACCCATGACGAGTCGTCTCTCACATGGGATAGCTTCCAGAAGCTCTTCCGTGAGGAGTACACCCCCTCCTGTTTACACTCCGTTCGGATTCAGGAGCTTCTGGAGCTGAATCAGGGGGGATGACCGTGGCACAGTACTCGACCTAGTTTACCGATCTGACACGCTACTCGTAGGATATGGTTCGCGATAGTTACTTTCAGGTGTGGATGTTTGAGTAGGGTATTCATAGGGAGATCTGTGCTAGTGTAGTGCCCTTGTGCATCCTTACTTATGTCGGGGTTCTAGAGAAGGAGCTCATGATAGAGAGTTTCTTGGCTGAGGGACACTAGCTGCCAGGGCCTTGTAGTGGCCGCTTCAAAGCAGAGTCTTCGATAGTAGGCAGGCAGTATAGAGCAGAGCCTCAGTCGAGGAGACCCTTCTGTGAGTAGACTTAGGGGTAGGGTCGTACACCTTAGTGCCACCATAGAGCACCAGGGTAGTCAGGAGAGATCCAGTGCTATGCTTGTGCGGACGGGGTCACATAGCACGGGACTGCCCGACCAGGCGTACCGAGCAGCCGTGGAAGGCAGTGGGCGCACCGCAGCGGAAGAGGCAGCGCTGTGACTAGGGATCCCCCAGGCAAGGAAAGGGTGGCCCTCAGGGAGGCGACGTAGGTAGAGTGGAAGGACCTGAAGGTGGGGGACGACATTTCGAGGTCCTTCCACTGCCACCACTGGGCGGCCCACGCCAGGCTCAGGGAGCTGGCGGTATGGGCCCCAGGCAGCTTTAGGCTATGGGTTTTCGTGACCCCCCAGCACACGAGATGGTCCGAGGTATGCTTTTTGTTCACTCCATGATTAATTCGGTACTAGTAGAAATAGGTTTCAATCATTAGTTTATATCGCTACTTTTAGTATGGGAGTTGGAGCTTCTAGTAGAGGCGCTGACACCTGCACTTAGCCTCGAGGTTCGAACGGGAAGTGCCTCATTGGTGAACTTTATCTGTAGACAGTGTGAACTGTAGTTTGGAGGAGAAATTTTCATGTGGGATCTACTCGTCATCACGATGGATCCTTATGATGCCATCTTGGGCATGTATTGGCTTTCCATGGTTCACACCCAGATTGACTATCGGTGTATACTAGTCAGATGCGTCCATTCTGATGGTACGAGGTTCACCATCCTTGGGGAATGAGATCTCATGGAAGAGAAGATGGGTACTATGAGCAGGAAACCATGACTGTTTTCTCACTAGTTGGTGAGCATGGATCTCGGAGTAGCAGACGCTACAAGAACCTGGATCCCTAACGTTGTAGTGGACTACATGGACGTCTTCCCCGAGGATGTCTCGGGACTACCTCTAAGATGAGAGATGGAGTTTTGCATTCACGTTTAGCCATGAACTGCCCCATATCATGTGCAGCATATTGGATGGCACCCACAGAGCTTCGGGAGCTATGACTTCAGCTAGACGACCTTCGTGAGAAGGAATTCATCAGGCCCAGTGTGTCCCCCTAGGAAGCTCTAGTTTTGTTTATGAAAAAGGAATATGGGAGCCTATGAATTTTTATGAATTATCGTCGCCTAAATTAGGTGATGATAAAGAAAAAGTACCCTTTCCTAAGTATTGACGATCTCTTCGACTAGTTGAGGGGTGTGAAGTGGTTCTCCAAGATTGATTTTCGGTCCGACTATCACGAGTTGCGGGTTCATGAGGCTGACATCACGATATAGGATTTCCCTTGTCGTTATGGGCATTATGAGTTCCTGGTGATGTCCTTTGGTGTGACGAATACCTCCACCATTTTCAAGGCTTTGATGAACCATATCTTCTAGCCATACTTGGACCGGTTTGAGGTTGTCTTTATTGACAACATACTCATCTACTCTATGACGAAGGAGGAGCACATAGAGAATTTGAGGATGGTCCTAGACTTACTCTGGGAGCACCAGCTATTTTGGAAGCTCTCGAAGTGTTAGTTCTGGACTCATGTGGTCCACATTCTGGGGTGAGTCATTTTGGAATAGGGTTTTGTCATAGATCCAACAAAGATAGAGGCAGTTCTTTCTTGGGAGCCACCCAAGAACGAGTCAGAGGTGTAGAGCTTCCTTGGCATGGAAGGGTACTACAGGAGGTTCATGGAAGATTTATCCTTGATTGCTGCCCCTTTTTACCACATTGACATGGAAGGGATGACCATTCACCTAGAGTGATCAATGCCAGAAGGCCTTCGAGAAGCTGAGGTAGGGGCTAACTAGTGCTCCAGTGTAGAGGCTGCCAAAGGAGGGCGTTGAGTTAATGATGTGTTGCGACGCTTTAGGAGCTAGGATCGGGTGTGTGTTGATGAAGAAGCAGACAGTGATTGCATATGGGTCGAGGCAGTTGAGGCCCCATGAGCAGAATTATGTGACTCACGATTTAGAGCTGGTAGCTCTGGTCTTCGCCTTGAGGTTATGGAGATACTACCTTTTGGGTGAGAATTGTTTGGTCTACTCAGACCACCAGAGCCTCAAGTACATCTTCACAGGGGGATCCAAATCTGTGGCAGAGGCGCTGGCTGGAGTTTCTGGAAGACTATGATTTTGAGACAGTCTACACTCTAGGGTAGGAGAATGTAGTTGAATATGCTCTTAGTAGGAAGCCTAGGCTTGTTTAGTGCAATAATCTTTAGAGCAGTTGGCATCCCTACGGCAGACCGTGGTGGAGCAGGAGGGTACTGATTTTCTACAGTCGATGGTATTGACTCCTTCACTCCCTGAGCGTGTGAGAGAGTCGCAACTGGGGGATGTCTACAGTGAGGTACTGCATGATTAGATATCCACAGGCGATGCACCCGATGGGTATTCAGAAGGAGGGAATCATGAGATCCAGTTGTAGGGGAGATCTATAGTACTGGTGGAGATGTAGGAGTTCCACACTTCTCCCTTGGCTATATATCCCAGAGTGGGGAAGATGTACATAGACCTTTAGCAGCAGTTTTGGTGGTCTGACATGAAGTGAAGCATAGCTGAGTTCATTTCTCGGTGACTTATCTATTAGTAGTGAAGGCAGAGCATCAGGTTCCGACAGGGTGGTTGCAGCCCCTTGATATCCCAGAGTGGAAGTGGGATGACATATCCATGGACTTCGTCACAAGGCTTCCGTGCACAACGAAGGGCCACAATTCCATTTGGGTGATAGGGGACCGGCTCACGAAGTCGGCACACTTTCATGCCATTAGGGAGCAGAGCTCGGTGTAGAGACTAGGGTAGCTGTATATTCAAGATATCATCCTCCTTCATGGAGTACCCTTGATGATCGTCTCCGACCATGACATGCGGTTTACTTTGCGATTGTAGTGAGGCCTGAAGGAGGCAATCGATACTCGGCTGCAGATGAGTATAACTTTTCACCCACAGACCGACGGATAGACAGAGCGCACTATCCAGGTGTTGGAGGATATGCTTAGGGCAAGCGTGTTAGACTTTGGCATAAGATGAGAGGATCACCTACCCTTAGTTGAGTTCGTGTATAACAACAGTTACCACTCTACTATCGGCATGGATCCTTTTGAGGCCCTCTATGGGAGACCCTTCAGGTAACCATTGTGCTGGACAGAGGTCGAGGAGACCTCCCACATGGGCCAAGAGTTGGTGCAAGTGACGATAGAGAAGGTTCAAGTAATTCATGAGCGGATGAGTACGGCTCAGAGAAGATAGAAGTCCTATGTAGACTGTCCCTGCAAGCCTTTGGAGTTCGAGCAGGGGGACCATGTCTTTTTGAGAGTCTCTCCGTGACGTGGTACACAGAGGTTCGGTCAGGGAGGCATACTATCCCTGAGGTTCATTGGGCCCTTTGAGGTCATGCGCAGGGTCGGTGAGGTTGATTACTGTCTTGCTCACCCCATAGCTGGAGAGGGTGCATGACGTCTTCCATTTTTCGTAGCTGAGGAAATACATGCACGACCCCACGCACGTTATCTACTGGGGAGAGATGGACATCGAGGACGGATCCATAATTGTGGAGCACCTGGTGGAGATTTAGGACCGGCAGGAGCAGACACTACGTGGATGGACCATACCTTTGGTTCATGTGTTTTGGCAGCATAGGAGGGTGCTGGAGAGCACCTGGGAATAAGAGAGGTAGATACAGGTTCAATATCCCGAGTTGTTTTTGTAGTTTTGTTTTTTGGGGACGAAAACATTTAAGGAGGGAATGATGTAAGAACCCGGGTTTTGAGCCTGTAAGACTTTGAAATGATCTTGATGTTATTCCAGAGCAGGGAGTTCAGACGACATGTGATTCTGAGCCCCGGTGTGTCCGAAATTAAATTCTAAGTGCGTTCGCACTAGACACACCAAATAAACAAGAATAACTCCAAAACGGTTGCTCGTATGGGAAAACCGGGGGCACCGTTGAGTATGGATCATGTCGTTTACTCTATTATGGGTGTAGCTTTCGCAGGCGCGACTCTTCTGTGGAAAACGCCACAAGGGGCGTTCTCGTAATTTAGCGGCCTCGTGCGTGACCTTTATAACTTCTGAACGGAGGCTCGGAATAAAATTATGAGACTACCATTGCACTCAGAATGCAGATTTTACCCTAGGGGTGGCTTAACCCTGTCCCCGATAAAAGTCCGGGTACGGGCCTACTAGTGGGTGTTTAAGTTTTTTTCATACTTAAACACATCCACCCCTCCCCTCTCCTTCCCCCATTTTGTTTCCCTGAAAAAAGATGTCCCAACTAGGGAGTATCCTCCTCCAAGCTCTCCTCCCCTCCTCTCCGGTAGGGCATTGTCGGCTCCAGTGGACCGTTCGTGAAGCAACGAACTACGCCCAACGAGGTAGGTTCACGTGTTTCTTTTTTTATAAATTTCGTATATACCTTTGAACTCAAATTCTAGTGTCATTAAGATGTTTATTTCTCGACTAAAGGTCATATTTGCGTAGGTATAGATTCTAAATTTGAAAAAATCTTTTCAGATCGAATATTTGAGCCCTAGGGTGTCTGGGGTGATCCTGGAAAGTTTTCCGGCCAAATTTTGGGTTTCCCGGCGGTTCTAGGATTTTCTGGCGGCTCCACGCGGCGATCCAGCAGGCGACGACAGCGGCGTGGCTAGCTCCCAGGCAGCGGCGTGGAGGGATCCTAGGCAGCAGTGCAGTGCGGCTTCTAGGGGGCTACGATTTGGGCTCCCAGGCGGCAGTGGGTGAGTGAGACGACGGTCCGAGCCGCGGGAGGGTGAGTTGGCTGGCTTCGCCGATCGGCGGGTGGTGCGCGTGACCGTGGTCGTCGCGACCCTATGAGATGACCGAGACCCGCACTTTGCGGGTCTTGTGGAAAGGGATCCAGATCGTCTTGTGTCGGTCCGGGTAAAGCCACGCTGCCCGCACGATGAAACGCGGGCCGCAGTTGACCGGGCGGTCCGAGCGGCCGAGCTGCGGACTGCCGGTCTGCATGGGGTGGACCGGCCAAACCGGTCCGGCCCACCCCGTCTCTGTACAAAGGTGTTTAAATGCCTTTAAATTGAAAACTGAACATCAGAGTTGTGCACCGTCTATGGAGACGCGATCCTCGGCTCGAGATGGAGAATTGGAAATGGTCTTGGGGATTTTTAATTTCCTGAGACGGGGGCTCGGTGGCGCAACACACCCACTAAGTATTGTTTAGCGCCTCTCCGAGATTCTTTTTTCGGATGGCGTGAACACATCCAAATTCCTTTTTAGGTGCCGTTAGTGGCGTTTTGACCCTGGCATGAAGACAAAGTTGTCCAGGGTGGTTTAAGGTGTTGAAGCCGGAGTTGAGGCATGGGCCCAACGGGCCGTCTTTTAAGCTGTGAGCAGCGTTTTGCACCTTTTTCATCAGACATCTGTTCACGACGGATGAGTAGTCGTTTTGGTGTGTTTTCTGAGAGAATCGTGATGGCGCAGTTCACCCAACCTCTTTAGGGAATGAGGTGTGGCCCCCATGAGACACCGTATGGGCATAAAGTGGTGTTGAATAACGTTTTCGTTGGGAGTCCATTTCAAGCAAGTAAATAGTCTATCAAACCTATTTTTCTGTGAGGATTTCAATTGTGTAATAGGTTTAGGAATGTGGAGCCTCTTTCGAGATCTCATTAAATGTGGAAACCTAAAAGGGCGTTTGTCGGAGGTTCCTTTGACACACTCCGAACCAACACACTATAGAGATGTAGTGACACCTAGTGATGGCATGAGCAGTGCGGAGTTATTAGACCAGTTCCGGGTTTACACTCCTGCAGGGCTGGGAAGTGGGTTACCCACCGGCGTATCATGGTTTACCCTCCAGCGTGGCTGGGAAGTTGGTTACCCGTGGAATTTATTGTTACCCTTCAGTGTGGCTGGGCAGTGGGTTACCCGTTGACTTTTGGGTTTACCCTCCAACGGGGCTGGGAAGTGGGTTACCCGACGAACTCTTAGGGTTTACCATCCAGCTGGGCTGGGAAGTGGTTTACCCAACAACTTCTTTCAGACTCAACCCTTTTTGTGAGGCTAGTTAGTGACTTTTCTCTGTGATTACTAGAGCGAGACCCTTGGTTGTACGATTTAGTGATGAGAAATATTTGATGTGTGGGACTATTGGGGCATCAGTGATGGGTATCCTTAGAACCGTTGGACACTTCTCCTAGGATGAGGCTGGAGATAGAGATCCCCTTACACACTCGTCCGGGTTTCTTGTTGAGTATATATATATACACCCTAATTTTGTTCTCACTCCTTGGGTTCAGTTACTCTCCTTATAAGAGGGGTGAAGACATGGGGGGTATGCCATGTGCTTTCCGTGAATATCTCCTCTTGGTTGGATGAGTTTACTCCCTTTCTTTTGTTGGGTTGAGTTGCACTCTATTTACTGTACTCTTTAAATATTCTTATTCTGTCTACTGCTCACCGTTTTGGTACCTCCTTTGTTTTTCCCTCGATCTTTTGAGGCATCCTACTGAGTATCTTTATACTCACCCCTGCTTTGGCTTTTCCCTCACTTGGTGTAACCTTGCAAACGAAGGACAGGTTGATCTATACTATAGAGGAGCATAGAGGACACAGGAGCTTGGTCTACATTCAGTGGTCGTATTAGGAAATTTAGGTGTGAGACTCACCAGCTGTTTAATTTGGTTTACCTGTTGTTGGGTTGTGGCACCTTGAAGGTTGGGTGCATTTTTTCCCTTTTTTTGTTCAGTTATATTGTCAGTACTTTTCAGCACTTTAATTTTTCAATTCAGAAGTCGATGCATGACTGTGCTTGGGTTATAGTTGTTTGTTCTTTGGTTTTCTTTTTTACTCTGCACTTATGCATTGAGTGGGCTGTGTGTACAGGTACTTAGGAAAAGTCCTCCCCGAGATTGTTATGCCTCTGAGGCTTTTCCCCAGCCCCTGGCCTATAGAGGCGGGCTTGGGGTAGTTGCGGCTCGAGACCGGTAGGGTCAGGTCGTGGCAATGTTTAATTAACTTAGATTTATAATATGTTTTCATGCATTTACTACTTGTGTAATTCATTTAATACACACCATGTTTTGATCAGGATCAGATAGATTGTTGTTTAACTAGAATACACATTATGCAAATGTTTTACACGTTGTGTATTCTATGTGTTGTTATGGTGGATAACTAATGTGGGTCCAATAACTACTGTGTGTTTACTACATGACATGGGGAATGGAAAAAAATGAAAATTTGTGGAAACATGTCTTATAGATGGCTAATACTCCATATACCTCATACATGTATATAGATGATAAACATGCCCAGTCTCTAGGAGTGTGTTGTTTATATTTGTAGAAGAGAATACACGACATGTTTCCTCAGTACACACTGTGTACAATGATGTGACTTATTTAATTAATTTAACATCGATAGGTAAATAATGATACAATTAAACCTATTTACATGAGTTTAGTGTTCCACTTATTTGATAGTGAAAACTATGTGATAAAAGTTTAAATTATATAATTAATTAATTTCCATGTTAAATTCTAAACTAACTTTTTTATGGTCTTTACATGTAGTGTACTCCATGTGTGTTAATTGTATCACATTCCATATAATTTATATATGATCATGTATCATTTTTTGATAAATTTAATCCTTCTAATAATGGTCCTAAAAATGTAGACTGAATTCCATTTGAAAACACAGTACAAGGACTATATTGAGTATTCTAGAAGGGTACTTGTCATTGAATCTAAATACACTTTCTTTTAATGTTAACATTAAATAAAATATATTTATTTAATTTATTTTAAATTATTGATGATGGAAATTTCTAGATACTGTGGAAGGAATAAATATTAATTTAATTAAATAGTTAATTAGATAATTAATTATATTCATCACTGAGGTTTTTTAATTAAATAAAAAATTAATGTAATTGCTACATAGATTAAAAATGTATATTTTCTTCTTATATGTATGTGATCATGATCTTAGAATAAACCTATGTATTCAATATTTTTCATTTAGTTTATTATTCTTATTAAATTAAATTTATGGTATTCACATCATCCTCTCCCTCTTTTAATAAGGGTTTGTTTGCATGTTATTTGTTTTATGTAAACATATTTAAATGAATTATTTTTTATACTTGACCTTATTATGAGTAATGATTGTGTAATATTTGGATATATCAGATGAGTGGAGGTTTTTATGTTTGGAATTGAGGAGAAAAAAATCGAGAAGGTTCGCAGGATCATTGGTGGAATATTGTATCTTGAACCAGTGATGTTAAAGGACTTCTTCCCCTTTGACACGAGTTGGTTTATCATCCTCTTTATAAAAAAACTATTAGATAAATTTCATGATCATACCAAATTATTTATTTATTTACATTAGTTACACGGTTAGTTATTTTTTTGTTTGGATGGGGTTGAAATTAAATAAATGAATTAATATATCATGAAATATGGATTTAAATAATTGGATTATACATAAACATGGAAAATCACTTATGTAAATACACTTAATTTTAATACACATGTAATAAAGATAATGAGGCCCATTTATGTGTAGATATAAAATTCATATAATTATATATTAAATTATTAAGACCTTCCACTATCAAGGTTGAAATTAAACCTTAGTTAAAAGTTCATCACTGACCTCAATTCAGGTGATTTAAATTATTGAATAATTCCTAATCTGGGTTATTATTTAACATACCCTAGTTTATATTAATGGTTGAATGATTCCAAAAGACATGGTAAAACTAGTATTGAAAAAGTTGAGGAAATATTTATTCAATATTTTAGGATTATGGATTACATGTAACATATTCACGAGTTGTGAGTTAATGGAAAGTTACACCTATATAAATACCATCGAATTTCTTATCAAGATTCCATTTTTGTTAATAAGAAAGTACATATAGATCCTTTACACCATATTATCTATATGACATGTTATTTTTATACCAATTATGGGGAAAATTAGGTTTTGAAAAAACTGTGGGAGATGAATAAAATTATAAATTATAGTTTATTATCTAATTTAATAATCCAAATAAATAATCAAATGTTCTATTATTTGTTATAGAAATCGAAAGCCATTTGAAATTGAAATTATAATTCTGATACATACTAGAGAGGGATAAACTTCCGAAAAACTAAAAATATTATGAATTATAGAAGTACTGGTAGGTTTTAAAATTCCATGAATTCAAATTTTACATGATTGAAACCCCATATTTTGAGTTTCTTGCTAAGGAGGATGATGAGGAAGAAGTATCTCTCTACCTGAAACATCTGGATGTTTCCATTGATGTCCAGTGTTTAATGTTTTCATCCATGTCCAGTGAGATTCTTAATAAACATGGGGATATGGATTTATATAACATCATTTCAACCTTTTTTTAGCATTGTCGATAAACTTCTACATAATAGAGATATAATATCTCTACATAACTATTCAGATGAATGCTTAGAGAGTCGTCACAAGTTGGGACACTTAAAATCCTGATGATTAGCTAATAGTGCCCATAGATATCTTTGGGTTTAATATCACTAATGAGAGGTGAATAGATATCATATTTTCCTATCTAAATTAAGGCTTATCTAGTTTCATTTGTAACTATAATATGGGAAATACATAAAGATTCATTAATAACTTCATACACATATTCATGACCAGGTTGATAAAGACAAGGAGAATGAAAAATATATTGTCCATATAGTGAATTAAAAATGACAGACCATGGAAAAGGTCCACAAGAGTTATTATAAGTCTAATTAACATGAGTAATAACCTTACAAGAAGAAAACGATCAAATGAAAAGCGAAGGAAAAAAACAGATTTTATTTTTTGTGTTGCAAGCTACGACATTGGAAGAAAAACATCACTAAGTTGAAGAAATATGTGGAAGCTTTAGTTGCATATATTTTTCAATAAAAAAATTATATATATACACATTGGGTGTACGATACAACATGTGGTGTTTATATCAGTATCCAAATATAGAAACCAAGTATACTCCTTTAGATATATAGGGGAGATGTAATTCATCGAGTATCCATGTAACAAATTTACATTTTGGATCCTTTAAAGTAATACTATTTTCAATATATTGTGTCACATGAAAAAAAATAACTTAACACCTAAAAAATGAACCAGGATATGTTCAATTTCAATAAATAATATAAGCATTAGAAGGTAAAATGATAATAATCTATTAATATAAATACATATTATTGTTTTTTATTTTATTAATATTTTAAAAATGATTTCTTTTGAAGAACCAATTAAAAATGGGTATTGAATATTACATTAATAAATTAAATTTATAATATTTAAAAGTTTATAATAATAAGTAATATTAGTTTTTAAAAACATATATTTCAACATTAAATTATTTATAAATTTATTTATAATAATATTAAAGACACTTGAATTTTAAAATTTTCATTTTATTTAATTAGTTATATTTTATTATAAAAGATACATTTATAAAATATCGAAACATAATTTTTTTTAGAAAACATAATTTTTTGGAATTTAATTTCAATTTTTTCCTAGGATTATTCTTTAATATTTTTCTAAAATAATTGATTTTTGGGAGAATAATAAAAAATTATGATTATGGTAATACCGTCAGTTTTTTTACATTATCATAATAAAATAATTAATTAAAAGTAAATAGAATTTTTTCTTATAAAACCTGAAACACACACACACACACACACATATATATTTATTTCTTAAAATAAATCATTTTGAAGTAGTTTATTGAATTTATTAAACCAATGTTCAATGTTGTAGAAATATAAATGATATTTTACGATAAAAATAGTTTTTTTGTACTATATTTTAAATGAATTTTCTTTACTTATAGAAATTAAATTTAACACAATGGATTCCATATTTTAGATAAAAATTTTCATATTTTTTAAAAAGGTGAATTTCAATTTTCGGCACAAAAGTGTTATCATTAAAATTTTAGTTAATGATCGTGGTATGAGTGAAATGTTTATTGTCAAAGAATTTTTTTATTAATATTATATAATTTTTATCAATTAAATTTACTTAATTTATTAATATATATATTTATATTAACATATATTTATTTGGTAACCAATTATATATAATATTAAGATTATATAATGTTTAAAACGTCATTTTTCTACTATTTTTTTTCAAAATATAATAGGTTATAATTTAATAGTTTTTTATCTTATTTAAGAATTTATTAGATTAAATTGAGATTAAATTTATGTTTATCACACAAAAAATTGGTAAGAGGGGTTATTTTATATTTTTTTGTCAACACATACATAACTTTGCTAAAAATTAGTTACCAAGGTAAAAAACCAAATGATAAAGTTTAAAAATATAAGAATAATGTAATAATTTTTTTTAAAGATTGCATATAAATTAATGATTGAGGGTGGAACCCAAACTCCATTATTTCTCACTTTTGGTTACATTAACCCTTTAATAGTGTCATTATATTATTGTAAGATAATGGGTATGCACCAAAATTCCATTTTCTTCACTTATAATAGGGACACACTTCCATCACTTCATGTCACACCCATCCCTTTAGACTTTTCCCCATAATCTTGTATATTACTCCTATATAATCCCTATACCACTTAATAGATCCTTTGGGTTTTATTGTTTTTTCAAATCCCTTCATAATCAAGGGGTATTTTTAAGAGAGTATTAACTTCTTATATGTAAGTGTCTCACTTATCTTTAGTTTTTCAACCATATTACCTTCCTTTCCATCAACGAGTTAATATTAAAATAAATAATTCAGTATTATTTCAATAATAAAACATTACTATATTAATGGGAAACCAATTTTTCTTTCCTTTCCATCCACATAGAAAAAAGATCATTAAGAATTCATTGTATGGATTACTGCCTCCACAAAGTAACATTATTTTTTTCCATGTTTATTTTCCTTAGTTATCAAAAACACATCAAATATTATTCATAACAAATAGAATTATAATTTTATTATGATGATATTATTAACATCCTTAGCCACACTCACACACAGGTATATCTTGTGTAAATATTTGGATTTATTTAACCACCTACTTGAAAAATACTTGAAAACTCTATCATATATGTATATGGGAAAATAAATACTAAAATTATATTAATTTAATAAGAAAATAATTATTTAATTTGTTTTTTCATTGTTTATATTATTTATTCAAATTATTGTGAAATATAATTTTCGATTGCTAAAATTTCTTAAATAATCCAACCCCAATTAACTTTTTCATTCAAAGAAAATAAAAAGAATATAATAAATAATTGGTATTTGTAAATAAATTCTAATTATAATATTAATTATAGATGAATAAGGTTCTTAATAAAAAATCTAAATTAGTAAATATTATTACTCGTGAATTAAGGTGCATGTATAAAATAAATCAGGAACAAGGTAAGAGTTTTTTTTGTCTCAAATTCCATTCTTTGAGATATATTTTTATTACTCATCTAATTTTGTTTATATGGTTTATATTATATATATTTGATTAATCACAACCTAAAATTTATTTTATTTATGATATGTTAAGTGTAGTTTCAAGATCTCTCTCATTCAAGGAGATTTTATTAAAATGACACTAAAGATGTAATAGGTTTCTCAACTCAAATTCCTTCTCCGGGAGTTATAAATGATCTACTTGATTATAACCATCTAATCCCCTTTTATATTTTCAATTTATTTTCATTATGATATATTCTATTATTATTTTGGGAAGATATATATTGTCATCCATATCATCATATTTGATGAAATTTATTATCAAATAAAAGTTTAATTCGGTAAGAATTACTAAAACTTCTTTTAATGAATTTTTACATTCATAACCATATTTTCCTTTATGATAATGTTTTTTATCCCTTGGAACTCAAACATATATTAATTTGTGTGGTTTTATTACTTATCATCACAAATATTCAATGATAAATTCTATTTCTCTATTTTCAATGTGGGGTTTTAATAAATAGTTTTCAAATTATTAAAAGGTTTTATGTATCACAGATATATTTATTATCTTCTAACCCATTATTCTATATAAAACATTAATGGATTTTTGAAGAAAATTTTTTGTGATATTTTATATAAAATTATGTTTCAATAAATCTCAATAAATATCTTTCTAAACATTTTGAAAATGAATTTTCAAAAAAAACTAATGTCTTTATCGCATAAAATTTCTTTATAAATGTAAGAAAAGAAAAATATTTTAAAATAATATAAAAATAATAGTTTTCTAATAATTTTGAAACCTCTCCCATGTTTTATGGTTTTAAAATGTAAATTATTCCTTTAATATTATTTTAGTTTTCTTTATAACAGTTTTCAAGAAAATACTTTATCTTCCAAAAAATTTTCAAATAAAAAGTAAATAATTATTCTAACAGTATTCATTATCTAACCATGTATTAGTTACCTATTTTTTTTTTTAAATTATGAACATTAAATATCCATAATATGAATTATCCATAACTACCTTTTAATTTTCTAATAATCTCTGGTGTACAACCCTATGTTTTCGTCAAATGATATTCATATGTGAATACACTAATTTTTTTTCATTTGATTAATAGGTTTTCGCCTAGATAGTTATATATCATTTACTAGGGGGAACTATTTACTTACCCATATACAATATATATATATAGTGTAAATATCAAATTATCTCTTATCTTGATGTATTTTTATTTACAAAATATGTTAGTGAATATCTTTGGTTAACCTTTAATTTTCCTCTTGTATATCATGTTATGAATATTTATAGAATTATGAATGTTTAACTAATGTTACTATATTTTAAAATGATATGAAATCCATTTTACATCTATGGGTTCTTTATGATATGACGATGATTGATTTTAAGTGTAAAACATGTGTGTGGATGATGATAAGTGGGGTCTTATATAACCCTCCAATTCCTTGTTTTATGTTGATATCTCTTGATATAGTCATGAATGGAAATAATTAGTTTGTTCCCATAGGTGTGGGAATATTGAGTTTGATATTATTTTCATGCATGTAAATAGTGGTTTTATTCACATGCTTATGTGAATAATTAATTTTCTCACAAGGATTTTCTTATTCTTAAGGTTGCCCAAAATTTCCATTTGGTTTATCATATTATTCCAAATTTATTTTATTAATTTCATTTTAGGAAATGTTATATTTCATTGTTATAATAACGATTTATTTTTATTCTTATAAATATTTTATGATCGAATGGATTATGTTTATTAGCTATTGTTCCCACACTCTGTTGGTTCAATTCTTATGTTCTTCCATGACTTCTTCCATGATTTATAACCTATGCTTTATTTGGTGTAAATTAATTATGTATCATGATTAAACCAATATTCTAAACTTATAATAACTTGTGATATTTTATTTTTACCACCAATGTTTAACCTTACTGATAATATGAGCTCACCTGTTTTTGGGTTTCCATTTCTCTAGGTTATGAATAAAAGTAATATTAATGATGTATATAAAAGATTATGTTATGGGGATAATTTTTGGGTGATGTTGAGGACATTTTTTAAATCAAGTAGTTTATTATATTGTGGAATAAATGTCCATTATCTAAAAAATAAATTATTTTCATTACTTAATATTCTATCTCAATTCAGTAATATTATTAACCAAAAAGGTATTGGTAATGTATTATAATGAAATATGTTCTTTAAGTAATTGATATGGTCAGGTCTGTGGGGAGTTACAAGAAAGTGGATTTCAACTCACTGGTTTGTCTATAAGAGACCACCACATTCTGTTACCAATGATGATGATATTGGTTTTAAAATATTTCTATTATGTACCAACCATTAGCAATAAATTTTTTATTTATGAAAAAAATCCACTGTTAGATTTATTGGGAACCAAACAATAATTAACAAAAAAATAAACCTGCCATAGCATTTAAAAATACCCAAGAATAAAAACCAGAAAGAAGAATAAAAATTACAAAAGGAGCGATGCAATTTCACAAGGATGACCAATTCCATAATACCTAGACCAATATGATAACTAAGGTCAAAATGTTTGAGGTACCACTGTTAAAAACCATACAACGTTAATGCTTCCTCAGCATCATAACCATCACTAGAAGTTGAAAATTAATCAGAACTAAATTAAGGGTAAAACAAAATGAAAATCCCATTATCTCAATTCATCAATGAATCCAGATTCATTGGATACACCATCCCCTGATGAATCTCTACTAAAACATAATATTTAACACAAAGAAAGAAAAAAATACAATGATATAATAGAAACAAATTCAAGATGAATAATAGAACCTTAGAGTAACAAAATTGTGGATAATAAAAACTATAAATAAAACCAACACCTAGCTACTATGAATCCCTATATAATAAACATGTTATATTGATTTTTTCATTTCAAACTGAGTTCAACAACGATATAGAAACCCAATCCAAAGTAGATTTTATAGCATAGGATAAAATTTTAATATTATCAATCATTTAACCACACATCAAAAACCTATTTTTATCCACCAATCCATGAAAAAATGGGATAGGGGTGTAGGAACATGAGGTCAACATAAATATCAAAGTGACAAAGGGATTCATAAAAAAAATCATCTTTACTAGAACCAGAAAAAATTCCCTTTAGAACCATCACCAATAAAAATAAAGCACCTAAAAATCAATAAAAGTTTATATCTAAACATCATCTAGACTATTTTTAAGGCTGAAAACTAGAATATTTATTCACCAGTGTGATCCAAAACCTTTACCAAATCACAATCCCCTTCCTTTTGAAATCTCCCTTGAAAAGTTAATATTCTAATGATGTCATTTCTATTGAGGATAATGACCAGTTGATTCTTTCATAAGAGTGTTCCATGAACATTGACATTTGTTTTGACCCCGTCCAAAACTATAAACATCACTCACTAGTGCCGAAAATGTTTTTTACGTCGGTAATTTTTCCTTTTTTACGTCGGTTTCTAGCCGACGTTAATACGGGAGACGTTATAAATAATGTTTTTGATGTAGGTTATTTAAAAAACGACATCAAACACATAAAATCACAATGTTTATGACGTCGATTCTTTTAGAACTGACGTGATAAATAAAATGGGAAGGTTTTATCACATCAGTTATTTAACAACCGACGTGATAAAAGGCCCGGAAAATGGTTTATCACGTCGGTTATTAAAAAACCGACGTGATAAAAGGATGGGGAAATGGTCTATCACACCGGTTATTAAATAACCGATGTGATAAACCAGGGGACGGGGGGTTTATCACATCGGTTATTATAGAACCTCCATGATAAACCGAGGGGAGGGGTTTATCACGTCGGTTATTAAACAACCGACGTGATAAACCGGGGGGAGGGGGTTTATCACGTCGGTTTTTGAATAACTGGCGTGATAAACCGAGGGGGAGGGGGGTTTATCATGACAGTTATATAATAACCAACGTGATAAACCAGGGGGAGTGGGTTTATCACGTCGGTTATTCAATAACAGACGTGATAAACCGGGGGGCGGGGGTTTATCACGTCAGTTATTAAATAACCGACGTGATAAACTGGGGGGAGGGGGTTTATCAGGTCGGTTATTTAATAACCGACATGATAAACCATTTTCCAAGCCTTTTATCACGTCAGCTATTAAATAACCGATGTGATAAACCATTTTCCAGGACTTTTATCACGTCGGTTATTAAATAACTGACATGATAAACCATTTCCCAGGCCTTTTATCACGTCGGTTATTAAATAACAGACGTGATAAACCATTTTCCAGGCCTTTTATCAAATCTGTTATTAAATAACCGACATGATAAAACCAATTTTTTTGAAATTGAATGCAGTCATCTGCTCTCCACCAGAATCAACCAGAAAACAAATCAGGAAATCGTACCACAAAAATAGAAGTAGATCAAAATTAAGCACGTACATTGATAACATATAAAACTTACCCCCTAGACAGCCCCCACCCTCATGTATACCCCATGGATAGCCCTCCCCCACCCCGTTGGAGCCCTCACACTCATGTATGCCCCCTAGACAGCCCTCCCCCACCCCATTGGAGCTCCCACCCTCATGTATACCCCTTGGACAGCCCTCCCCCACCCAATTGGAGCCCCCACCACACTCCTGGACTACCCCCTGACCCCCGGACAGCCCCAAACACCCCTCGACAACCCCTCCCTCCTGAACGGAACCCCCTCACCCCCTCACCCACTTGACAGCCCCCACCACACCCCTGAACAGCCCCAAACACCCCTGGACAACCCCCCACCATCATGTATACCCCCCACCCCTGGACAGCACTCCCACACCCCTGGACCGCCTTCCCACACCCCTAGACAGCACTGACACCCCCTGGACTATCCCCCCACCCCACCGGACAGCTCTCCCAGACCGTTGGACACCGCCCAACTCCACTGAACACACCCCCACACCCTTGGAACCCCTCCCCCACAGACCCAAATCCATACCAGAAAAACCATCATAAGTAATCCAAAACAAGAATCAGAGAAAAAATAAACATTCACTTATATAACATTCAAAACATACACTGTCAACTTCAAAAAAAACTAAATACAACCTAAACAACTACCAAATACACAATTACAACGACAATATTCAAAATTACATTTTACATTACAAACAACTAAAATTCAATCAAACCTGTAAAATAATTTGACCACTCCACTTGTAAGTGTTTGATGTCTTCATCAGTATAGGGTTTAGGGTCATCAAAAATCTATAAATGAAAAAGAAAGTAGTTAACATGTATAATGAATAAATCAAATTGAAATATAATGGAAAAGTTTACGAGGAAAACATACGAGGTCAAAATTCACAACTGTCCCTGTTGTTATTATTTCATACATAAATCTTAACATATAAAATCCGCATTCGATGAGGCCATGTTGTTCATGAAAATTCTGTTTGAATGAGTGTAAATTCAATATATAATTTTTATGTACTAAATCAAAAAGTACAAATTATAAATGGATATTTACCTTCGCATTTACATATTTGATCTTTGCACCTCTTTTCTTTGTGTTATTTCGAAAGTAGGCCCATGCACTGTTAGAAAATAATACGAATGGGGTAAATTTAAAATTAATTATAATATATAAAACTATTGAGAAATTGATACTTAATTTTCCAATATATTCTTAAAACATTCCCGCACATCACCATGGACAGAGCATATCCAATAAAGGGCTTTCTCCCTTGAAAAAAACCCCCTAACATCCAATGATCACTGATAAAAGGAAATTTGACGTTAGCGGTTTTTTATGTTAAAAGATAATTAAATCTTTGAGAGAAATGTGTTTCATACCTCTCACAAAAATGAATCATCCAACATTGTGTGATTATATTCTTTTCAAATATTTCAGCAATATAAACCATTCTTTGTTCCTCATTCAATGCACATGCTTTAGGGGATATCAATTGCGGGTCCATGAATCCATCTACTTCTGTCATCTCATTCCTCTCACAAATTTTATAAAGATACCTAATACAAAACATACATAAGTATACATTTTTAATAAATATAACGCAGGGAAAAGGTGTTAAGACTTACATGGAAAATTTTTTCACCATGTTGATCCCCAACTTATCTCCAGTAACAAGCTCCATGATATCAGTTTTTATAATCCCCACTCTTATTTCACGTCCACAAACATGAGCTTCCATTGGAAACTCATAATAACCCGACAAAAAATGTGAATATCTTGACAATCTTTCAAGACCATTTGAATCTGTATCTAATGTCATAGCCATTTGTCTTTGTTGTTTTCTATACAGTATTTCTTTACCTTTGAATTATTCCTGTAAAAAAATAATTGAAAAATATATTAGTTTTCAAATGATAAAAAAACATTAATAAAAAAATAAAATAAAATATATAACATTCATACCTCTATGGTAATGAGTCGAAGAAGTCTGGATGGCCAAATTAAAAAATGGCCGATACTCTATCCAATAGTCGCCACCTCATCTGTAGGTATTGGAACCCTAGCTGGTCTATCTATAATACCCTGTACAGTGACCCTCTGATTCTCTACCTCTAATTATTTATGATGAACTGTATCTCCAATACAATATACCAACCCATATTCTACTATATGATGTTGATAATCATCATCATACAACTCGCAATAAGCAGGAAGCTGCGGCGGAGGCGTAGGATAAAAAATTGGGTCCGTAGGCTGAGGTGGGGGAGTGGGAGCTACTGGCGGAGGTGGAGTATAAATAATGGGGTCTGCAGGGGGAGGTGGAGGAGTGGGAGCTGCAGTCTGAAATTGTCTTTGCATTTATGCAAACATAGACTGCACCGACTCTCTAATCTTTTTTTCCATCGTCACATTAATATTATGAACTTCAGCCTCCAAGGATTCTATTTTTTTATAAACCCCCTCAATGTTAGAAGTTGAAGAACGTGGAAACAATTTTCTTACCGATACACCTGTCAGATATCCTCTTACATGACCAGGATGTTCAGGCCTTCCTAATGCTGCAAATAAAATATCATCCCTCCCAGTAGCAGTAAATGTCCCCTATGAACTCTACTCCTCAAGAGAATCCTGTATTAATTAATTGAGCATTTCTGTAATGATTGAAATTATATGAAGAAAATAGTTAACTTAAATAAATAAAATAGATATCTTATAATACTCTCAGCTACGATTCACGATTATTCCGAAAGATATTACCCCTTTTTTCCCTTCCGATCTCTCTTCCATTTTTCATGTCTCGATGGAGGGGATGGAGGGGCCACCTCTCCAGAGCTTTAAGACTCAGCTCTTAGTTGTTGAAATTTTTCCTACATCATTTGTTCTTCCAATAATGCATACCCTCCCTGAGATAAACTATGAGGGTATATATTTTTAGATTGGATCTCCTGATGATCTTTCCTTGTTTTCTGTAATTTAAGAATAATAAATCATTAAAAAAACATTAATAAAATCACTTATATAAGAAAGTTTATAAAAGTTTACATTGCCCTTACCAGAAATGACTCTTTTCTTATACTTTAAAAAAATTGTCTCCATGTGTCTTCATCTGTAAAAGGATATATATGACATGGATTTTCATGACTCCTATGACCATAAATGAAATCAGATGAGAGGGTTGATTTGAAATCCCTCCATCTCCTGGCATCCAACGATAAGCATTTCTTCCTGACTCCTCTAGTGTCAGGAATATCAAATGTCATCTGATAAAGAAGAGGTTAAACATATTATATATACTAGAAACATTAATATAATAGTCAAACAATGACAAAAGATCTTACCAAAATCGTCTCCCACAACTGAGAGATAATCTCTTTATCCACACTTCTCTAATCATCATACTGAATGCTTACTTTTCTCTTAGCCCGAGTTGCTACAAAAATCTTAAAATCTTTTGGATTCGGACCTCTAGGAATATCATCATCATCAAACTCAACGACTATCCTCTGATCTTGCGTACGAGAAACTGATAATTTTGGTAAACGTGTCCACCCATGTTTACCAACCGTTGAACTCTTTGTCGAAATATGAGCATGTGAATGTTCATCCGCAGAGGTATGACCAGTAATATGCTCCTCTCCAGAATCATGTGGTTGATCATCTGAATGATCTGTCATTATCCTTCAAATCAAAAAAACAAACATCAGTTCACAAATATACAAATTCAAATATTTTAATACTACTATATTCAGAAAATAGAAAAGTGTACTAAGTTACATAATAGTAAACATTTGTAATTTGGTAAGCATGTTAAACAATGGTAAAGATGGTAAAGATGTTCAAGATGGTCAACATGGTCAACATGGTAAAAATGGTAAACCTGGTAAAGATGGTAAACATGGTAAAGTAATTGTCAGTGAACAAAAATAATAGATATATAATTCATGTAATGGTTATAAACTTGATAAAGTAAACTAAACAAACTTAAAAAAAACTAAAACATATACTTATTTTGTTTTAAAAGATGTTTTAATAAATAAAAAACTTACAACATCTAAAATTTATGGAAAAAATAAATGTAAACAAGAAATAAACATATGTTACCTGTAATTTTAGGAATGTAAAAATGGATTGTTTTCCCAAATTCCTTCGTCGTGATCATTCCTTATGGCACAAACTATGTCTTCAACATGATCATCATTATGTCCTGTTAATCTTTCCATGTAAGTATAGATTTCACATAAATCAGCAAATTCATCAATTTCATCCTCACCAAAATATTGTTTTTCCCTTGTAAAATAATAGCCCACTGCATATCTGATTGATCTACTACATAGAAAATTTATTTTTCATGTGTTTCCATTATAAAAGAATCTGCTGTGTCATCCAATCTATTCAGATTAACAAGTGTCATTCCAAATTCATCATGTCTGACACTGTTGTTACTATTAAACCATTTACAGTTAAAAACGGGAACTTTAATTTTAAAGTAATCAACCTCCCATATGTCTTCAATCACTCCATAATATTCACTTGATGCAGAAATTGGGTTTTTGTCCTTATCACTCGAAAAATGCATTTCTTCTACAAACACCAATACACCACTATTCTGAACTGCACTTCTGTTGTCCTGAGCTTTCGTATGAAATGTATAACCATTAATGTCATAACCGGACCATGTTATCACATTTAAACATGGACCACCCACTATCCATTTTAATGTCTCTGATACATCTGATCTACCAAGCAAAGTCTTTTTAATCCATGACAAAAAAGTTTTGTTGTTCTCATTCAAAATCCACATTTCTTTCTTCTTTGGATGACATTTTTTCAACTCATTAATATGCAATGTGATATACAGTTGAGCATCAGCTATGTTATTCAAGATGTATGATTCTAACTTCTTCATCTGTTTAGCTTACAATGATTTCACTTTCAAGCTGTGAATCCCCTTTCCCTCATTATTAACTCATTCATGGCGAGATGGAGGCAAACCTATGTGTTCCGCCGCAGCCAAGTAGCTCGTACAAAACTCTGCTACCTCCTCAGAAATATACTTTTCAATAATGGAGGCTTCAGGTCGATATAGATTTTTAACATACCCATTTAATATTTTCATATACCTTTCAAAAGGATACATCCAACCAAGATATACAGGTCAACAAAGATTTATTTCTCGAACCAGATGAATCATTAAATGCACCATTATATCAAAACAAGTTCGAGGAAAATACATTTCCAATTGACAAAGTATAAAAATTGCATCCTTTTCCAAAATGTTCAAAGCATTCACATCAATCGCCTTGTTACAAATTGAATTGAAAAAATAACACAACTTCATTATAGTCTTTCTGACATGAATGGGCAGTATTCCACGCAATGAAACTAGTAGAATTTGTTGCATCATGACGTGAAAATCATGTGATTTCATACCTATCAACTTCAAGTCCTTCAATGAGACCAAATTTTTTATATTAGAAGAATAACCTTGAGGCACTTTGGTATCATGGAGACACTGACAGAAGTTAATTTTCTCTCTCTTCGATAATGTATGACAAGCCGGGGGAAGAAATGTTCGTCTTCCTTTAGGAGTGGGAGCTAACTCCAAACGTATTCCCATTGATAGTAAGTCTAATCTTGCATTCAAACCATCTTTAGTCTTTCCTTTTATATATAACAATGTTCCAATCAAAGAATCATAGATATTCGTCTCCACATGCATGACATCAATATTATGTTTAACTTCATGATACCTCCAATATGGTAGCTCAAAAAAATTGACATTTTCTTCCAAATATGTCTATCATTACCAGATTTCTGTGTCTTTCCCAATGTCACATCAAGGTTTTTCACCCCCTCAAAATACAGATCAGGGGATAAAGGTTTTGGAGTAGTATCAAATTATTGTGAGACATTGAATGCCTTTTTTAGTCTTCTATAAGGGTGTTCCATAGGCAAAAACGTTCGATGAACCATGTACACTGTTTTCCCCCCATGATGCAATTGACAATATGACATCTGTTGTTCGCAAATTGGACATGCTTTATGCCCTTTAACACTTTATCCAGAAAAATTTCCATACGCTGGGAAGTCATTTATAGTGAACAGAAGCACTGTATGAAGTTGAAAATATTCCATTTTATAAGAATCATACACCCTAATACCAACAGCCCATAACAGTTTCAAATCATCAATCAATGGTGACAAGTAAACATCAATATCATTACCGGGTTGCTTTGGACCAAAGATCATTATACTCAACATGAAATATTTGTGCTTCATACAATCTTTAGGAGATAGGTTGTAAATTACCAATAAAACATGCCATAAACTATGTGTGCTACTGAGGGTTCGGTATGGATTCATTCCATCTGTGCACAACCCTAGTCTGAGATTTCTAATTTCATTTCCAAATGTAGAATAATGTGCATCAATTTTCTTCCATTGTGGACAATTAGCTAGATGACGTATTTTTCCATCACATACCTGCTCTTCATCATGCCATATTAACCTTTTTTCATCATGTGAATTAGCAAATAAACGTTTGAAATGATTAATTATAGGAAGATACCGAAATACCTTTTAAGGGAGCTTTGTAATCTCTACACCAGCCTGTGATTTTTCTTTCACCTTATACCGTGATGTCCCAAATTTAGGACACTTTGACAGAAATTCATATTCCTTCCTATATATAATGCAGTTATTCGGACAGACATGTATTTTCTTGTATCCCAATCCCATCAAGCATAATATTTTCTTGGCTTTGTAATGTGAATCTGGAAGATCGTTATCTTTTGGAAGAATGTCTTTCATCAATTGTAGCAGCTCTGTAAAACTTCTGTCACTCCATCCATGTTTCACCTTCATGTTAATCAATCTTAACACCGCCTAAAAAACCTTATAATCTGTACAACCTGGATATAATGGTTTTTCAGCATCACCATATAGGCCTGCAACTGTCGGTTCTATCTCAATTTTTTATGCTACAATATCGCGAATCATTTCATCAATTCCATCGGAGTTACAATCTTGAGAATCATCATCATCAGTGACATTCCGTCCAGTTTAACCATGCCAAATCCAAGGGCTGTAACTTGGATTAAAACCATGACAAATCAGATGATCTTTTATCTCTATACTTTTCAACTTCTTCATATACAAACATTTCTGGCATGGACAGAAAAAAATGTCACTACTTGGAACATTTCATTTTGCAATTTCAAAAAATGCATCAACACCTTCCTCAAATTCATTTCTCATTCGATGTGCCGTAATCCAACTTTGACTCATTATTACCTATAACAAATATCAACAAAAAATATATATATTTAAGATAATAAAAATATATGTTTATTTGAAAAAAATCATAATTTGAATGTAAAAAAATTAAAAATATAAAACAAATCTATGGGTATTTAAGAAAATATGCTTGAATATTATTTTTAAAACAAAATATAGTTAGATATAATAGTTTTAAATTTCATTGAATCAATGAAAACCATGCCTCCTACATAGTTGATAGAAAATTGGAGAAAATGGAGTAAACCTGAGAATCACCCCCACCCCCCGGACAACCCCCAAAACCCTCTAGACAGGCCCCCACCCCCTTGGACATCCCTCCACACCCACCCACCCCCTTGGACCACCCCTGGACACCCCCAACCCTCCAGACAGCCCCCACCCCTCTAGACAGCACCCCACCCCTCCTGGACACCACCCCACACCCCTACCCCTTGAACACCCCCTGGACACCCCCAACCCTCTGGACAGCCCCCACCCCCGGACAACCCCCAAAACCCTCTGGACAGGCCCCCACCCCTGTGGACAGCCACTCACACCCAGCAACCCCCTTGGACAGCCCCCGGAAACCACCCGTTTCCACATCTTTGATATAACATATTTTTTTTAAAACGTGACATTATTAAAAACGTTTCACGAAATATGATGAAGAGTCCAATCGTATTTCTTATGAAATTTTTCTTACTAGAAAGGGTCTTAGTATTGGATAGAATAGTAAATAAAGTGGAATAAGGCAGCAATATAATTCTAAAAAATGCATATAATCAAGCTTAAATATTTGAATAAATATGTTTGTAATCAACCATCAAATCCAAAAGGTGTATGAGAGAACAATTAGAGAAAAACTAGCAATGAGAGATCATAGTCATTGAGGGGGGATGGTGTCAAAGGAAACACAAAATCAAATGAACCGAGACCAATTTATGAAGTAATCCATGAAAAAGAAAAACCTACATCAAATAAAATCATGAAACATCAAAAAACAAACAAATACCCATTTGAAATAGAATCTAGTATCTTGATTCAGAAACTCTAAAAAATAAATAAATCACAATCTCATTGATTGAATCCTGAATTTCTAAAATAGAACAATACAATGGTTTCACTTTGGTTGGTGGTGCAATTATTTGTTGTATTCGATCATCAATTAGTTTTGTGACATAAAATCAAAAAATCTTGGGAAATACATATAAGTAACATTCATTATTCAAGTTCACATTCTTTTTGTAAAATTACCCATGTCTATATTATCATTAATAAAAAACATTATCATTATTCTCAACTAAAATCATGAGAATTTTGATATTACCATTTTTATAAACATATATTAATGATTTTATGATAGAGTTTATCATAACTAATAATATAAAAAATGGTACACTTATCTATAGTAGATTCATATAAGACAAAATGGATGCACGATATTTCTGTGACATTTACATTTTTTAAAGGGATATAATGATGTTTAATACTTCCCAGAAGGGTGAAATTATAAGGGAGTTTAGTGTCTTCTAAAAACAAAAAGTGGGTAAAAGTGAATTTGCTTCCATTAAAGAAAAAAAAATGGTTTATCATAGATTTATTAGACTCTATGAGGGTGAATGATAAATATTTATTTTATTATGTTCCATTAAAACTCATTTGTAAATATTTATTTTAGTTCAATTAATGAATGATAAATGGTTTACATTAATGGTTTTTGTTTTCTAAAAAAATGACATCTTCAATATGGATGATTGATTCCTATTCTATGATCAGACACTCAACAAGGATGATTCACTATATATGTTGATAATTTCTTTTAATTATTTAATCACATAAACATTATTGGTTATCCAACTACAAAATTGTTAGATGAACCTGATCGTTAAGTGAAATATAGGATAAATGGAATGGATGAATCAACCATACCTCAAATTTGTTTTTGATAATGAAATTCAAACAGGTCAAATCAGTAAATATTCCAAATCATTCCTTAATCGCGCCATAGTCCTTCAATAAATAGCCCCAAATATGTTTCCAATATAGGAGGATTTTGAGTCATTAAATGCAAGGTAATATATCAAAATTTGTTTTATAAAGAAATACAAAAACAAGACACTGAAGATAAAAACGAATTTCTGGTGCCAATGATATTCAAAAAGATGTAATAGGGTTCGAAATGGAAGAATCTAACCTACTTTAAACAAACAAATCGCAAAACATAAATATAGACTATCCGGAAAAAAGAACGAATGAAATAAATTTGTGGAAGGCTTACTTGAGTGTTGCGAGTTGAGATGATAGATCTGAGGAGAGTAAAGATGATAAATGATGAAGCCAAAATGAGTTTAACGCAGGTCGATCGACGAGCCGATTAGGGTTTAACACGTGAGAGAGACGAGCCGGCGGACTGTCGATCAAAAAATCGTAAATGACAGTCCACGGGGCTTTAATTTTTTATATGTTTTGTAACGTCAGTTATATAATAACCGACATTATAAACTATTTTTTAAATTTATAATGTTAGTTATTTTAAAAATGACGTAACCCCCCCCCCCCCCGCACTTGGGTTTTTTACGTCAGTTATAAAATAACTGACGTAAAAAACTCGTAGATATCTCATTTTTTACATCGGTTATTTTATAACCGAGGTAAAAAACACGTAGATAACTCATTTTTTACGTCGGTTATAAAATAACCGACGTAAAAAAACCCCCTCGCTATGATTTTTAACGTCGGTTAATTTATAACCGATGTAAAAACCGAACATGCGCGATTTGTAATGTCGATTATTAAAATAACTGACGTTAAAAAACTACTCAACAAATTTGTTATGTCTGTTATAAAATAACTGACGTAAAAAATCACATTTCACAGATTTTCACGTCGGTTATATATAACCGACGTAAAAAATGGTGACGTAAATAATGTTTTCTACACTACTGACTGGGATTGTAATCCCATTCCTTCAAAACCACCACCAAACACTTATGCTTTTCATCTTATTTAGATTCAAATGTTTTTATTTTAATGTTTCGAAATAATAAAATTTTCATTTTTAAGGAAAATGTTTTTATGGTATTGAAAATTTAAATAATTAGATTTTTTTATGTGAACCATGTATTAGAAATTGATAATAAATCTAGTTTTCATGACTCATTTAATATACAACTGTGGAATCACCCTCTTTTTCAAATTGATGATAATAATATATTAATTGTCTATCAAAAATCTTGTTAAAACTATTTTTAGATTAAAACACATTAAATATTACATTCATGTCAATAAGGGAAAACTAATAAACTATTATTTGGTGAGGATGGTGAAAGATACACAGAGATTCAAGAATTAATACTCACTAATGTGTGTGGTCCTTTCCAAGTAGAATCTAGATATGAAAATTCTTCCTTCATTAATATTATTAATTACTTGAGTAGATATGGTTATATTTACTTGATGATGAATAAGTCCAAGACCTTTAATAAATTCAATGAATTCACAAATGAATAGGACAATCAACATGGAAATAAGATAAAGAAGTTTCGAGGTGATCGAGGTGGTGATTTTCTTAATTAAGAGTTTATAAAATTTATTTGATATTTTGGTATTCTATATCAACTCACTTCACCTTATACAATAGAGTGTAATGGTTTTAGTGAAAAGACAAACCATACCATTCTTGACCTAGTTGTTTTAGTGATTATTCAATCATATAATCTATTATCCATTTAGGTATAGGCATGATACACTACAAAACACATTAAAAACGAGTGATAACTATGGTGGAATCTAGAATAACATATTAATTAATTTAAGAAAAGAAATGTATTTTTTCAAATACCCATTCATGGGGATTAAAATCATTTGTTAAGGCCCACATTGTCAATAAACTAGAACCCTGAGTATGAAGCTCATCAATATAGGGTGTAATAAGAAAAAAATCAGATATTATCTATAAAAGACCTCCGATAAGAAGATAATATTCATAGGAAAAGTCATTTTTTATGGGAGGTATTACATCGTCTTGTAGGATAGTAGGAGTTAAATTTACTTCAATTAAGTTAATTCTAATTATACTCAAAAATTTTCATAAGAAAAATTCCACAGGTCCACATAGATGATATTATTCTTAAAACACAAGTACTATATAGAATCACCAGAGATGTTGGAGGAATATAAATATTTTTTATGAATCAAATATTATAACACATTATTTATATAAAATAATGATCCTCTCTCCTATAATGAGGTAATATAGAAATTATAGGAAGCAAGTTAGAAAGAATCCATAAATTATGGGATGTATTTTATGTATTAGAACCATTTTTGTGTGTTCTCATCCTAATATATATATATATATATATGTATGTATAACCCATTGGATGAAAATGGATATTCAATAAAAAACATAAAATTGAGGTTAAAGTGAATAATTATAAAAACACATGAGTGTATAAAGGGTTCAAAAACTATCAATGCATTAACTATATAAAAAACATTTCCCTAGTTTTGATAATTAAATCCATCATAATTATACTTTCTATAAAAAGTTTACATGACTATGATATTTGGAATATGTATGTTAAAACTACATTCCACAAGAGGAAACTTTGAAAATATGTCAATATGTCAAACCAAAAGTGTTTGTGAGTCCAGGTAATTCCAAAAGGGTTTGAAAGCTATAGATATCCCTTTATTGATTAATGAAGGCCACATGATCATGGAAAATTTTGAATTATGAGGCTATAAATAATTTTGTTTCATTAAGAATAAATGCGAGCCATGTTTTTAGAATTGGTTCAGTGGTAATGAGGTTTCTAACCTAGTAGTATATCTTGACTACATATTTCACATTGGAAAAAACATACCCATAATCGAAAAATTTAAGGATTTTTTGAACAAGTGATTTTCATGATGTACTTTGGTGATGTGTCCTATATTTTAGATATTAAGACCATTTTTAATAGATCCATGTTATTCATAGACCAATTCAACGTATATATAATTTCCAAGAATTAAATAGATTTAGTATGGAAAATCCAAGAGGGTCTGGTTTCAAATTTTATAATGTAAACATATTTCCACAAAAAAGATTCCTTAGATTGAATATAAAAGAGAAATATTGAGTGATGTCCCATATGCTTCTGTGATAGGATCAATCTTGTATTCTATTTTATGTCATAGGATTGATGTTTCCTAGGCCGTGAGCATGGTAGGTAGATATTAAGATGATACAAGGTAACAAAAAGTGTATGTTATTAAGTCAATCCTCATGTATATGAAGTGGAATAAAGTTGCGTTATTGTTATATGAAGGAGATATGGATATATTAATCTGAGGTTATAAAGTTTCTTAACATGGAAGATACCATAATTATATAATATCATAGTTAATATATGAATTGAGTATCAATAGGTGAGATATGAGATGAAGGAGTACAGAGAAAGAGAAACCATTTTCCATCAAATATATAGTTGGTTCTACAAATGTAGTATCTTATGATGCAACCAAATAATACACTTGGATAAAAATATTTTCCAATTACATGATATGTATCCAAGTAGTAATGAACCTATCACATTATATTGTGATATTATTATATGGATAACTCATGAAAATGATCAAATATGATACCAATGGATAAAGAACATACTACAGAAGTATCACCCCTTGATGAATTTTTCCAAGAGGAATAAATTTTTAGTGGGAAGGTATAATATATAATATAATTTGGGGATACATAAGAAAAAAACTTATCACATTAGAATCATGAGTATACTGTGAGATCTAGTAGAATGAAAAATATTAGTAGTTGGATTTACGGAATATTGAGAGTTTGTAGAGTTAGTTACCTAGAACCCAATTCTATATACGTTATTTTTACTTGTATTAATTGTTCTAAATAATAGAAATCTTATAATACTAACATGATTATTGATATGGATGAAATAATATGTAATAATTTCATAAGAGTAACTATCACAGTCCAAGGTTATAACAATTCCCTACTATAATGAGATCATAGAAGTGGCATTATAGTATTCTTAAATATATTTTCTATAAAAAGACTATATCATTTTATGGGAAAAAAATGATAAAAGCTATCGTGGGTGGAGACTCAATGAACATTGAGGTAATTTCTCATGGTGTACTCTCTTAATATTTTCCAATGAAACATATTATTATAACATGAACTGGTAATAAGAAATCTGCAGTTATATATGCCATTGTTTGTTCTTATATGTAGATATGTCCATTCATCCTTTTAAATTAATATTATAATTTGTGTATATAATTAGTCATATAATTTAATGTATCAAATTAAACCGTGATAAAATATGTTTTTTTGTGTATTTGGATATGTTGGGTTCATCACAAGTGATATTATTTTAATGAATAATGTTATACAGTATTTTTACCTTACATTCTTTAAAGGATGTTGATATCATAGGAATTTTTACGGGAATGGAACAACCAAATAATGTCCATGGACACTATATTCCGTGGGTAGGTCTAACTCCATAAATATAAAGAAAGTTGCATCAAGATCATAGGTTGATGACACCGACACACAACCTTCTTGATTAGAGATATCATGAAAATGAGATTATAATATGTTGGGAGAATTTGTATGAGTATATATGTCATTGAATAATAAATTTCATTCTCTATGGGTCCCTTGGTGTGTTTCTAGACACTATCCTTGGACATTAGGTTGTTCTATATAATTCCATCGAGAAAGGGCCAAAAGGGTCACATACTATGTTTATATGAAATAGTTGTTAAATTATATTTTAATTTAACAACTTAGAAAAAATATTATTACCAAAACAATGATTTATATTTATTCAGTATTTTTTTATCATAATTATTTAATCATGTGTTTTTTTAGAAGAATGAATTTATTATTAAAAAATAATAAATATATTTTCACCAGATTTATTGAATACAATACTTATTAAATTTATCAATGAATAATAAATTAATATTTATTTATTTAACAAATTATCATCATTCAAGACCTGATATATAAAAAGGAGGGATGTAAACTGAGTTTAATAGTCCAATTGGGAATGATATATTAGATATAAGTTAAATAAATAAATACTTATTTATTTAAAAATGATATTTATTTATCCATACGTGTTTCAAAATTCTGGAAAATGATAATATTATTAAGATATTGTTATTAATGGTGTACCCTAGGGAATGTTTATTTTTAAAAGTTCTTATGTATAGCTACTAAACCTTCCCGAGAACTATAAATACATAGTTATAAAAAAATTATAGTTATCCAATTTTTATGAAAAAGAATCCTACAGGAAATTCTCTCAAACCCTATAGAGAGTCCCCTCAAGAAACAACTTAAAAACAATAGATTAAATCATACTCTATAATATTAATCCTGTGATAGATCCTTAAAAATAAATTATCCATAAAGTGATTCTTTCTAAGATTAATGATAAAGTATAACATTGATTAGAATTGACCTTTCTAGCACTAGTTGATTTTATGGAGAGGTTCTATGATTTTAATGAATTTATGAATCATCGCTTAAGGTATTAGACCCTTGGATATGATAATGAAACAAAAATATAATGAGATAAATAAAACATTTCTTTACGGAATAAATAATTACAACATAATATAATTCCAAATATATCTATGAAATAATTTTAAATTACATGTGATGATCCTACCTTTTGATTTTTGTGTTATCAAGTTAATTACTCATTGATTTAATTTCATTATTCATGAAATTATTCATCATGTACAACTTGTATTATTCATCAATTAAAAAAAATACAAGTTGGATATGCCTAATAGGCGCTTCAATAGTTCCCAAAGGCGTCATTTGTTTGATTACACACTATGATGAAGTGTATCGTATCCAATTGAGATGCTTTATATACATATATTTTCTAATAGGGATTGGAGAATGAATTAGATAATTAGGTGTGTTAAGAATGATGTAATAATATGATTTATGGGATTTTCATTATATTTGTAGACGCCGGAAAAGTCCGTTGTTCCCAAACAAAGCTCCGGATGCGGAAAGCGAGGTCATATTTGGAGTCGGAAGCATGTTTCGGAGGGCCCGGAGGCCTTGCGCGGAATTTTGGAGACACGCGCGCAAAGTTGATGAGTCGCGCGCAAACCTCCCGGGATGCGCGCAATGCGCCGGGCCGGCGCGCAATTTTGCGCGCCAGTGGCCCGCGCGACTCCCTTGCGCGCCGGGCCCGATTCGGCGCCCAGGAAGAGAATTTCGCGCCCGCGAACTGGATTCTGCACCCGGGGTTGCCTATAAATATAAGGCGACCCCCGACGTTTTGAAGGTTGCCAGAATTCGAAAGGTCTCTCGTGCGCGCAATCCAACCCCTTCCGCGCGCAATGCTGATCTTCAGGTAACCTCTTTTCTTTCGCGCAAGAAAGCCTTGGGGTTCTCCTTCGCGCGCAATCCCTTTGGCTCCTTTCCTTTTGAATAACCCTTCACTCAAAGGCATTTGCGCGCAAAAGAAGCCTCTTGCGCGCAATTGCCCCCGGGTGCGCGCAATACAACCCGATTGCGCGCACCCCCATTTTCAAAGTGGCCATTCGATTAAAGAATGAGTCGTTGCCCCCGTGCGCTATCCGAAGCCCGGTGCGCGCAATCTCTATCATCCGCGCGCAAAGTTCTGGCCCAAGCTCCTCTTTTGCGCACCGACCCGCGGTATTGCGCGCAAAGCTCCTCTTTTGCGCGCAAGCCGCCAGGGTCTCCCCCTTTGACCCCCTGAGGGTACCCGCCTGCGTGGCGCCCGATGACCTTCATCCTGGGTGCCCGCAACGTGCGTTGTCTTCCCGTGCGGCCCTCCAGGCCTGCGCGAAGTGACACGGACCCATTAGGCGGCAGCCGACGTCCAACATGACGTTAAACTGTGCCACGTCCGCGCTGCAAGACGTTAAACTGCCAGGCGTTTACGTCCCGCACGACGTTAAACTGCACCATCGTCCGCGCTGCAAGACGTTAAACTGCCAAGCATCTTCGTCCTCAACACACGACGTTAAACTGTACTTCGTCCGGCGAGACGTTAAACCGCCCGCTTCGTCCTCAACACACGACGTTAAACTGTACTTCGTCCGGCAGGACGTTAAACCGTCCGCTTCACCTGATCCCGTGCCTCGCACGCAGGGTCCTCACGGATTGGATGTGGCCCCCACCCGCCCGTCTCTACAGGGATGTCGGGATTGGAGTGGCCTTCGTCCACGGGGGTAGAGTGTTGCAAACAGAACGAACTACGTGGACTTTGATCCCCGTCTTCTAAACAGGGTACGTAGGAAGCCTCTCCGAGGTTCAAGCCCACCACCTGGTCATCCCGGTCGTATTTACGTCGGTTCGTCCATCAGTGGACCCTTCCCGGGTTCACACTTGCGTTGATTCACCTATGAATCCGCCTCTGTGGGGGACTGCACATGTGTATCTCCATTGTGCTTCCCCACCGCCTTGAGCTCTCTGTGAGTCGGCTTGCCAACGTCCAGCATGACGTAAAACTGTGATTCACCCGGCCGTTCCATCCCCCTCTGTGTGCGAGGTGGTTCGGTTTAACCCTTCTCCAGGCAGCCTCGATCTCCTTGTGAGTCGGCTTGCCAACGTCCAGCATGACGTAAAACTGTGATCCACCCGGCCGTTCCATCCCCCTCTGTGCGGGGTGGTTCGGTTCAATCCTTCCCCACTGCCTCGATCTCTTCGTGAGTCGGCTTGCCGATGTCCAGCATGACGTAAAACTGTGATCCACCCGACCGTTCCATCCCCCTCTGTGCGAGGTGGTTCGGTTCAATCCTTCTCCAGGCAGCCTCGATCTCTTCATGAGTCGGCTTGCCAACGTCCAGCATGACGTAAAACTGTGATCCACCCGGCCGTTCCATCCCCCTCTGTGCGAGGTGGTTCGGTTCAATCCTCCGCCCGGCGGCCTCGATCTCTTTGTGAGTCGGCTTGCCGACGTCCAACATGACGTTAAACTGTATATCCAAACTATGCTGACTTTGATCCGCGCTAACGCACGGTACGTAGGAAGCCCCTACGGGGTCCAAGCTCTTCACTCCATCATCCATCCTGATCCTTACCCGGGCCGCCACATCCCGGTGGGGTCATGCCATTTCATCCCACTCGACTTCACTCGGGAAGCCGCCCATGTGCTGGCCCCAGCGTCGGAGGTTCCCCGCAAGGGGTTCTGACATCTGATCCACTCCTCGTGTTGATCAGTCTGATGCCGTCCCCGCTGGACGTTAAACTCGCGGCATACCCCGTGTTAAACATGGGAAGCTGAGGAAAACCTCAGGTAACACAGTTCCCCGCACCCAGTGCGGGATGCCTCAGGCCATCACGCCTTCGAGGAGCCCTATTAGGGACGGAAGGCAGACATGCAGAGGCGCAGTGTTAAGACACGCCCCCGACACCCAGAGCCACCCGGTCTCCTCACCGCAGGTTGCTGCCCCGACCAGACTCCTTGGAGCGTCCGGGCGGAAGCAGCGTAATTAACCGGTGTCCATGGAGACATGGCGCCGGGAACGAGATTCACGAACATTCTTAAATCTATGAGGGAGTCCCGGATTAGGCGACGAGTTCCGAGGAGACGTCCACGGAAGGAGGAGCCGACATCCCATCATCCCGGTTTCGATCAAGGAACAGACGCCCCTGAATAAGGGACGAATGTCGCCCGCCCTTTGAAAGCGGGACTGCGGGACCACAAGCCGCGCGCCCATCCCCTCGGGTTGACGGGTGCACGCGTGAACACGTCCTGGCGGAACAGCGTAACCCGACGCACATCCGCACCGAAACAGAAAAATGGTGAACCCGACGTGAATCTCTTCTCCTCAATACGAAGACCGATGGCTTTCAGAGGTGTTGAAAGACCAGCATGCTGCTCGACCGAGCATTCTGTTTTACCCGCCAGGGGCTGAGGAAGGGAACTCGGGCACTCCGTCTCGCGACGTCGAGGGCCTGGGTCCCCCCCACGGAAGGCGTCGTGGCACTAATGGTTGGTTGTCGATTCCTTTTCATGTCAGTGTTAATGGGTTCTTCTCCCTGCTTTCAGAAATCAGGTCACCCAATCCAGTGCCCGATCGCCACCCGCCCACTGGCGCAGGGGTAGAGGAAACACCGATGCGACTACTCCGCGTGGTCCCGCCCGTTCCACAGCCGTGACAGCAGCTGCAGCTGCGGGGCAACCACGCCCTCTCTCCCCCTCGGAGGTCATCCAAAGAAGGGTGATCAACAACTTGGTGCGGATATATGAGGAAGAGGGAGTCATCCCCACCAGGGACATGGCTCGCCTAGACCTCGAGGGAGCTGCACCTCGCCACCAACGCCGCCCCCGAGGGCCGCGCAGGGATGCACCGCTCCCTACCTCGACGTCCAACCGCTTCGGGAGTTTATCCCCGGAGCGCTCCGACAACTCCTTCCCCTATGCGGATGAGGTGGAAGATGCCCGGGACCACCCTATCCAGGATTCGCCCCAGGGATCCGCGATGAGGGCTCCTGTCAGGCCACGGCGACATCACCGCCAGGCCTCTCAAGTCGAAGAACGGGCTCTCCACCTGCCCGCACCGCTCATCCCGACTCGTCTGTCCCGACGCCAACGTCGGGCGCGAGCGGAAGAGGATGCCCACCTTGGGGCCCTAGCAACAGCGGCCGCATTGGCTCAAGCCAATGCTGGCTCCAGTTGCCAGGCCCCTGCGCATCCTGAGCAGGGACACTTCTATGCCCGACCCGGATCGAGGCCCCGACCGCCCCAAAGGCAGGTTGGGTTGACTCTCCCGGTTGCTGGTACAGACAATAGCCACCGCGGACCACCTCGCGGTAGCGCTATTCACCAACAGGGTCTACTCCGTGTGGCCGATCCAAGAGGCATGGGTCACCCCGCCTTCCGATCTCGGCCCGGAGGCCTGCCCGGAATCATGTCTCCCCGCGTCCCCTTTGATATCTGTCCCGGTGCCCCTCGCACCTTGGTTTCCAGTCCTCTTGGCCCCAGCACCAGTGTGGCCGGAGGACGCCAGGATAGAGATCAGCCATGCCCCGAAGAACCACCCAGGGGCCGGAGGGCGAGGCATCGACGCCGAGGGAAGAATGTTACGGAATTCTGGACAGAGATCCGACCGGTTCGTTTCTCTGATACAGAGGCGGAGTATGATTCGGTGACAGAGCCCTCCCCCCAATCCCACCTGTCAGGGGCAGGGGTAGGAGTGCGGCACGTCAGCCTCGTACTTCCCGAGAGCGAGATTGATATGATCCCCGCTTCTCTCCGAAGGTATATCCGGAGTAGCGAGGGCCTGGTAGACCCCCAAGGATCAAGCTTGCGGTTGGTACCGGCCCCTCTGGAAGCGCCTTCTGCCTCGATCGGAGAAGCCGGAGACCTTTTCTGGGGACCGACGGTTGAACCACGATCTAGTGCACCCTCGGCGAGCACCGACGCTACGGCAGGATGTTCGCTCGCCGGCCTGTCCTATCGTGATGTGGTAGCCAGGGCACCGCCACCCTCAGAGGGCGGCCCGGGATATGGAGGCCAATCGGCCTGCTCGCCGTATTCACCGCCGGCCAGCCCGTCGGCCCGGCGGCCCGCCTCGGCACCACTGCCGGTTCCCCGTCCATTCCCAGTCGTTGAAGAGGACCAAGGAGACCTGGGTCCCGAGTTTGAGTCGTGGAGCTTCTGGACCGTCCTTGCAGAGGGACACTTCCCTGAGAAGTTTTGGCCAGTCGCAGGACCGGACTTTGATGCACCCGAATCGCTCACCCCGGATGAGTTCGAATGCTTCCGCCGAACTCTCCAGGAGACTCACTCCCGTCTTCACTGCCTACAAATGCCATATCCCGGGAGTCAAGTGCACCTGGAGGATATTGGTGAGCAGTGCCGTCAAATTGACCTGGCCACGCTCCCCGTGGTTCGGCACCCCGGGTCATTTGGGCACCACGAGGCCCTCCAACAACGATGCGTTGAGTGTTTTCAAGTACTCCGCAAGGTTATCGAGGAAGCCACTCCCCACGTGTATATCCGTGGATGGGGGCAGTATGCTGCCCTACGCTTCAGTGCGATTTGCCGACAGCCCGATTCACTGGGTGGCCCTGAGGGTACATCCCCAGAGACGGAAACAGTCAATATGGCTGACCTGTCGGGGGAGGGGAACGGTTTGGAACTTCTCGACGGGGGCTCTCCCCCCGAAGACAAGCCGTTGTTGGATCCATCGGCGAGAGTTACTCGTCACCAGAGGAGCCTCATGGGTCCCCCCGCACCTACTGAAGCACTGACGTTGAGCCGAAACGTCAGTAAAGGTAAAGAGCACGGCGAGGCTATAAAGCCCGCCGACCCATCCGCCTCCACGCAGAGGGCAGATGAGGATCCCGAGAAGGCTATGCTACATCAACAGCTCGCCGAGCAGAAGAAGCTAGTTGACCAGCTCCTCGCCGAGCGCACTGCAGAGAAGCGGCCTGACTACGGTGATCCTAGGCCAGGACAGCAGGGACAGGAACAACCACCCCTCGATGAGGCTCTCCCGGGCAACCGTGATTATGCCGTGTTCACCGACAGGAGAGAGGCCATCGCCTATGGCAAGAGGGCGCGGTATGTTTCACCACACCCTCCCGAGCGGCGTGACTACCTGAGAGACCCCGCTCGGATTCCTCCCGCTGCCCCAAGGGCCGCTCCGCCCGCCATCCCACGAGCTGCCGAGTTCGACGACCCGGTCGACGACCCGATTGAAGGGCCATGCAATGCGCTCGTGGTTAGAGATCCTCGCCATGACTGGAACCCATGTTCGGACGATCCGATGGCGGCACTCATCGCCCGCTTGGAAGCCTTGGAGACTCGGCAAGTGGCAATCCCACCAGACGGCAAGCCATACCCAGCATGGGTGGATGACATGCCGGCGCCTCCGGGATTCGGGAATCCCACTTTTGCCCCCTTCAACGGGACTGGAGATCCGCTACAGCATTTGGCCCATTTCAACTCGAGGTGCGGGCCTATGTTGGGGACTCCAGCGCAGCAAGAGGCCGCTAAGCTTTGCTGCTTTGTCCAGACACTGGAAGGGCCAGCATTTGTCTGGTACAGCCAGCTCCCCGTCGGGTCGATAACTAGCTGGGAGGACCTTCGTAGACAGTTCCTCTACCAGTTCAGTTCCACGACCCGGAAGACGAGTATCGCAGACCTCTTCAAGTGCAAGCAGAGTCCTGATGAGCGAGTCGCGGACTTCGTCGCCCGATGGAAGGGTCTCATGTATTCCCTTGACATGCCATTGACTCAGGAGCAGTTGCTGAAAATGTGCGTCGGGAACGTCAAGACCGAGCTGGTCCCTTCCTTGATCACTCAGAATTACCCCGGAGGGTTCAGGGACTTCTCAGACAAAGCTCAACGTCTTGAGGAAGCCCTGCAACAGGCTAGCCAGGCACACCCGCTGCCTCCTATGATTCCTGCAAGGAGAGCCAGCATGGATGAGCCCGCTGCTGTCGCCCAGATAGAGGCTCCCAGGCCGTTGGAGTTGCTGCCGGTGAGACCAGCTCCACAGCCTCACAGGAATCCGCCTCCACTGGCTCAGTTCCCGGCCCAGCAGCGGCAGCCTCAGAACCGGTCGGCCCCTCCGCGTAATGTACCGCCGCAACCCAGGCGAGATAATCAGGGTCCACCTCCTCGGCAGGCCCCTCCAGCCCCTCGTCAAGACGACACTCCCAGGGGCCCGCGATACCTGACATACTCATTTCACGAGGATCAGGTCCCCTGTTATTTCCGGAGCGCCCTGGAGTAGAGGATTGTGCGACTGCCTGAGTGTTGGAGGCCGGAGGAGGCACATATCACGGATAACCCCCGCTACTGCCCCTACCATCGGGCCCTGGGGCACACCATCCAGCGGTGCTATGTGTTTAAGGATTGGCTCCAAGACCAGATTAACAACAATGTAATCAGGTTGGGCCCAGCTCCGGCATAAGTGGCGGGCGTGTTCGTGGGATCAGATAACGATAGCGGCAATGAGGACGAATGGCAGCTGGTCTCCGACCGCGGATCCCAGAAGTATAAAAACTGGATGGCCCGCAAGACGATCATTCGCGCCCATGGAATCATCCGTGCGCGCTTGAATCAGTCTGAGCCCCCAGAATCTGCGGGCGCTGCTTCGGCATCGTCGTCCCAGCCTGCCTCTTCCAAGAAGAGCAAACGGCGGCGGCGCAAGAAGGAAGAGCGCGCCCCGCCAGTTCCGCCACTATCCCGCACTCTTGGCGATTTCATGCCCCCGGAGATGGGGATCCCTCTTCGAATCTGCCCAGTGGTGAATGATTCGTCCGATGACAGTATTGGGTACGCTTCGGTTAATACCGTCGAGCTGGTAAATCCCTTTTCGGTTCCCGACGTTGAAGAACACCAGGTGGACCTCCCTAGTGTCCCCGGTCGTCGCCACCGTCGGAGGAGCCGCAACAACAGGAGTCGCCGGGGCACAGCAGTTGGTACCTCCAGCCAGGCCGTGCACGCCACTGAGACCAGGCAGCAGGCTCAAAACCAAGCTCAGCATGCGCAGCCCCCCATCCGGGGATGACGGATTCGCCTCCGCCACTGTTTGTGGTATGGGATCAGGCAGAACCGCCTCAGCCGCGTCGCGATCAGCTCCGCCCTGCCACGAGTCCATACCGGCCTCCTGACCCCAGTACGGTGACCATTTCCCGGGCCTCAACCAATGAACAGCGAGATGCGCCAAGCACCAGTCGGCCGCCGGCCCAACCGGCAAGGCCCGTCATGCTTCCAACCGCAGAGCAACCTCCTGCAACCAGGGGCTCGCGCTTGGCCAAAAATTATGATGTCCTGAAGCACTTGGCTGACATACCAGTGAGACTCTCCATCCTTGAGGCTCTGCGCATGTCATCTGAGATGCGCGAGGCACTCACTGAAGCCCTGAAGAGCCCCCTCCAGTTTGAGACAGAGGTTGTGGCTGCAGAGGCCTTTCACGCCGAAACGATTGGGGACGCCGAATGTCAGGAAGTTATCTCGTTTTCTGGTAAGGATGAAGACCCTCCTATACAGGGGCACATTCGTCCGCTGTATGTTACCGGCCAGTTCAATGGCCTTGAAGTCTGGCGCTGTCTTGTCGACACGGGGTCCGGGATTAACCTGATTCCCACTCAGACACTCCGGAGATTGGGGTTGTCTGAGGATGACTTGATTCCCTCCGACCTCAGGATCCAGGGGTACGACTGCACCGAGCAAACCCCGGTCGGCAAGATACGTTTGAAGACCCAGTTCGGTGATTTGGTTGCCAACACCGAATTCATGGTAGTCTCTCAAGACACTGCGTACAACGCATTGATGGGCAGGCCCTGGCTCCACCTTCATGCGGCGGTTCCCTCGTCATATCACCAATGCCTCAAATACTCCCTTAATGGTCGAGTAGGCGTGATTCAGGGAGATGCCTCTCCTTTTGCCTCATGTGAAGCCCGCTATCTGGACGCGGACTATTACAAGAGCAAGGATAAGCAGATCTTGGTAGGTGAGGTCGAGCCTGTCGCTGTTTCAAGTGATCCCTGGGCAAGTTTGGATGACGCTTATGTCCTCCCGATTCAACGGTTGGACGTAGCCATGGTCTCGATGGCTTGTGAGTCTCCTGATGAGATGACCGCGACCACCCATGCCAGCACCAGCGGCCCAGCAGGATCTGGTAGCCCCAATGCAGTTGCCAACGCAGCCTCTCCCGTGGACGATCCCTCCCCGAGTGGAGAGGACGTGGAAGATGCACCCCCAGCCTTTGAGGAGGGCGTCTTCGCCACGGTCGATGAGTTAGTACAAGTGAACCTTGGAACCGAAGCAGATCCGAGACCCACATTGGACAGTGCCGCCATGCCCTCTGAGGAGCGGCAGTAGTACGTGGACTTTCTCAGGCAGCACCGTGATGTGTTCGCTTGGGGCTATGACGAGATGCCGGGGCTAGATCCTCAGGTAGCCGTCCACCGCCTTGGTCTCCCGACGAACCATCGCGGGTTCAAGCAGCCTCCCAGGAAGATGCACCCATTCCACGGTGCCATGGTTGAGGCCGAAGTTGACAAGCTTATCAAAGCCCACTTCGTGAGGGAAGTCCAGTACCCCAAATGGATGGCCAACATTGTGCCGGTCCGGAAGAAGAACGGGCAGATCAGAGTCTGCATCGACTTCCGCGATCTCAACCGCCACTGTCCGAAGGATGATTTTCCCCTTCCAGTGACAGAGCTGTTGATTGACTCCATGGCAGGGTTCCAAGTCCTCTCCTTCATGGATGGATACTCCGGATATAACCAAATTTGGATGGCCCCTAAGGATGAGGAGTTCACTGCCTTCAGGGCCCCGCAAGGTACCTTTTGTTACCGGGTCATGCCTTTCGGCCTGAAGAATGGAGGTGCCACCTATCAACGGGCGATGCACCGCATATTCAAGCCAATCCTCGGCACACTGGTGGAATGCTACGTCGACGACTTGGTAGTCAAATCGCGCCAGCGTCAGGACCATCTCAAAGATCTTGAGAAAGTGTTCGGCTTCCTCCGGTCTCGCTGCCTGAAGATGAACCCGTTGAAGTGTGCCTTCGGGGTCACCTCCGGAAAGTTCCTTGGATTTGTGGTAAGATACCGGGGTATTGAGATCGACCCAGAGAAGATCAGGGCGATTAGCCAGATGCCTCCCCCAGGTAACATCCGGGAACTGCAGGGGTTCCAAGGCCACTTAGCCTATATACGCCGATTCATCGCGAATCTGGCCGGCAAGTGTAAGCCCTTTTCTCGGCTCATGAAGAAAGGTGACACCTATGTATGGGATAAAGAGTGTCAGACCGCTTTCGAGGAAATCAAGCAGTACCTGCTGCAACCTCCGGTTCTGATGCCGCCTGTATCCGGGAAGCCGCTGGTCCTCTATGTGACCACCCTGGAACGGTCCCTGGGTGCCCTTCTCACCCAGAAGAACAACGAGGGAACAGAGAATAGCCTCTATTACCTCAGTCGCATGCTCCTCGATGCGGAAGTTAGGTATTCCCCCATCGAGAAGAGCTGCCTGGCGCTCGTATTTGCCGTACAGAAATTACGGCACTACTTGCAGCACCATGAGGTACAGTTGGTTTCTCGGGTAGACCCGTTGAAATATATCCTGAGCCGGCCCATGTTGACTGGCCTTCTAGCGCGGTGGGCTGTGATTCTCCAGCAGTTCGACATCAGGTATGTGTCTCAGAAGGCCATCAAAGGGAAAGCACTGGAAGACATTCTAGCTGCTCACCCAACCTCCGCGGATCAGCCGATGGATCTAGGCTTTCCTGATGAGGCCATTCTGTCGGTCGATCATGCTGGTCCATGCTGGCAGATGCACTTTGACGATGCCTCCAGGAGCCCCACCGGTAGAAGACTTGATAATCCTAAGTTCAACAGAGTGGGTTTGGGTATCGTCTTCATTACCCCGGAGCAAGCCGTGCTGCCATACTCTTTCCTGTTGTCAGAGGGCTGTACCAACAATGAGGCGGAATACCATGCCCTCATCACCGGCCTCGAGTTAGCTCTCGAGATCGACGTGCCCCATCTGTGTGTGAAAGGGGACTCCGAGTTGGTTGTTAAGCAGATAATTGGCGACTATGTTGTCAGGAAGCCGGAACTTGTGCCACTGCTGGAGTGCACCCTCCTTCTGATGGCCCGGTTCCCTTCTCGGCCAGAGATTGTCCATATTCCCCGGTCGCAGAACGGTCGAGCAGATGCTTTGGCCAGCCTTGCTGCGTCACTTGCGGAGCCTGAACAGGATAACCTGACCGTCCGCGTGACGCGCCGCAGGCTCATCGCTCCCGTTGTCCCGGAGGGAGATCGCGACCCATCGGTAAGTAATCTCACCACGGTTTCCCCTGTGCCCGGAGCCCCGAGTACCCCAGATATGGCAGTCGAACCAGCCCCTGATTGGAGGACGCCTTTGGTTGAGTACCTCCAACATGGCATTCTCCCGCCGGATCGGGCTGAGCGCGAGCGAGTTCGACGCCGCGCATCGCAGTTTGTTCTCCAGAGCAGTCCCAACCTGGAGAAGATCCTCTATAGACGCGGATTTGATGGTGTTCTCCTCCGTTGCCTTCAGGGAGTTGAGATCCCGCGAGTCATGCAAGAGGTTCATGCTGGTTCATGCGGCGCCCATCAGACTGGGCCGAAGCTGTCCCACCAGATTCGGAGGTTGGAATACTTCTGGCCCTCCATGATCCATGACTGCATCGAGTATGCCAGGAGGTGCCACGCGTGCCAGGTTCATGCGAACTTTGTGCATCGGCCGCCGGAGCCTCTCCATACCACCAGGTATTCATGGCCCTTTGCAGTCTGGGGGATGGACGTTGTGGGACCTTACCCGCCGGCGACGGCTCGCCAGTGCCGGTTCATTCTGACCGCCAAGGACTTCTTCTCCAAATGGGCAGAGGCGATTCCGCTCAGAGAGGTCAAATCCTGTTCGATCGTTGACTTCGTGACCTCCAACATCATTCATCGATTTGGAGTGCCTCACGCTATCCTCACGGATAACGGAGCCAATTTCCGAGCAGCCGAGTTGAAGAAGTTGTATGCCAAATACAACATTCGCTCGAACCATACATCTCACTATCATGTGCAGGAAAATGGGCAGATCGAGGCGTTTAACAAAACCCTCTCTAACATTCTGCAAAATATGGTTGGTCAGAACAAGAAGAGTTGGCCGGACAAGCTCCCCAACGCCCTCTGGGCTTATCGGACGACGACTCGCAATTCCACCCAGATGACCCCTTATTCCCTGGTGTATGGAGCTGAGGCCGTCCTGCCCATCGAGATCCAGTTACCGTCCTTGCGCACTGCGGTCTACGACCAGCAAGCGCCGGACAGAGCTGCTGAAGCCCGTCTAGTCGAGTTGGAAGCACTGGATGAGAATAGACTTCGCGCCTTGCACAACTTGGAGATGCATCAAAGCAGAATGGCACGAGCTTTCAATAAGAAGGTTCGCCTCCGATCCTTCCTGCAGGGTGACCTAGTTCTAGCCCTAAGAGCGCCAATGATCCCTGGCAGGAAGCCACCCAAGTTGGAGCCCAAGTGGGAGGGACCTCTTGTCGTCCACAAAGTTTATCCCAATGGCGCGTACTCCCTAGCGACTATGGATGGTGAGCGTGTCACTCCTCCCACCAACGCTAGGTTCCTCAAGCAGTACTTTGTCTGATTGTACTACGTCCTGCACGACGTTAAACTGCATACGTCCAAGCTGCACGACGTTAAACTGCCTAGCATATCGTCCGCGCTGCAAGACGTTAAACTGCCAAGTGTTTCGTCCAACATGACGTTAAACTGTACCTCGTCCAAGCTACAAGACGTTAAACTGTTTAGCATTCGTCCAACACGATGTTAAACTGTACTACGTCCGAGCTACAAGACGTTAAACTGTTCAGCATTCGTCCTGCATGACGTTAAACTGCCCCTCAAGAACTACGTGCGGCTTGATTCCCATCTTTATGGGATACGTAGGACCGCCTGAACATTCATGTTTCAGGCCCAGCCCCATCCTTCGGGAATTTCCATCCCATCTCGGGCCCTTGGCCCAGTTGTCTCTGGGTATGTGGCGTATGGTGTGAACGTGGGGCTATGCCCTCATTCACGTCGGTTTGCTCACCACGCTGTACGCCCCCCACGTTTGGGGATGCCTTCTGCTCCCCCTTTTTCTCTCTCATCGTCCTGCATGACGTTAAACTTCCCCTCAAGAACTACATGCGGCTTGATTCCCATCCTTATGGGATACGTAGGACCGCCTGAACATTCATGTTTCCGGCCCAGCCCCATTTCCCGGGAATCCCTATCCCGCGTTGGGTCTCTGGCCCAAGTTCCCCTCGATTTTGTGCGAGGCGTATGACGTGAGCGGGGGATTATGTCCTCATTCACGTCGGTCTACTGGCCGTGCCGTACGCCTCCCCCGTGTGTAGGACTACCTCACACCCCTCATCGTCCTGCATGACGTTAAACTGCCTCTCAAGAACTACGTATGGCTTGATTCCCATCCTTATGGGATACGTAGGACCGCCTGGACACTTGTGTTTCAGGTCCAGCCCCGTCTCTTGGTTGATCACAGGGATCTTCCGTCTTTTGGTTGCTCTCAGGGTGAGTCCTCCGACCCTTCCCGGTGATCTGTTAACATGTTTTGGGTACTTTGGCCTATGACCCGTAGTGTCGGATGCAATCCCGGCAAGTCCTGTGTTGCTTGTCGGGCCGCGCGCTTCCTCTTGTTCGAGCCTTCACTCAAAGGGATCCTCGTTAGCGGTTTGGGTACGATGCCTCAGTGCTCTCCTACCGCTCCGGGTCGATTTACCGGCGAGTCCTGGGCCGCAAATCGATATGAATCATGCGATTGAGCGGTTGATGCTCGTTTGCTTGCCCCGTTCTAGGCTGACGCGATCGGATGTTGTGTTGCGAATATGGTCAGCGACATCCTTGATCGCCATGTCGGCTCTTTTAGGCTCCGAACATTGGTTGCGCGGTCCTCATTACACTCCGCCTTTGTGCGTTGTAGTGGAATCTCGACACTCTCTTCATACTGACCTTCAGTACACCTTTACACGTTAGGCAGGCCAACCAGGGTAATGGTGTCTGTCGAGGCTCCCACGATCTGAGCACCAAGGATATATGCTGATGTCCTCCCTAAGGGCCATGTGTAGCTGGACCCTCGTCCCCATAAGGAGGAAGGAGTCGCGCGAACAATCGCGTTTTGGGACCAGTATATCTGGAGGCTAGCATCTCTGCCCCTTGGGTGATGGACATACGCCGACCCCTATCCCAGGATCCTTCTCCTAGAATCGTGCGTGACCGCAGGGCTGGGTATGTTCCCACCTCCGCTGAGTCCGCCATATCGCAATACGCGGATTCCTCCATGGTCCGAACCACACGACCTTAAACTGTGTTGTCTAGTCCTACCACACGACCGTAAACTGTGACCGTGTTGGCCGCCCGACGAGAAACGACACTGCATCATGATGTTCTCCTCAGGGGACACTCACGTTGGGCGCTGGTTAATAACCACGCCATTCATCAATGCCTTTCATGTCTTGATTATTGTGGCGACGCCAGGGATTCCTTAATCAAAGGCATGTCGCTGCACGAAAAACCATCCATCTTTTAGGACAAACAAGAAATATCAAATGCCGCTTCTTCTGTGTGCGAGGGTCAGACCCGCACCCTTACCCGTGCTGGTTCCCGATTGTGTTGCGCCGCGCTTCAAGAACTACGTGTGGCTTGATTCCCATCCTCATGGGATACGTAGGAACGCCCGGATGTTTGAAACTTCGGGTCCAGCCCCCACCTCTTAAAGATTCCCCCCTTCTCTGGGGAGTCCGCCGCCTTCAGGCCACCCTCAAGGCGTGTCCCTCGACCCCTTGCAGTGGTCCACTGGTGTCAAGAGTACTCTGGTTTATTTCCAGGAGAGTCGGGTTTAGCTTGGTCAGGTTCCTTCCATTTTCAGGCTTCGTGCTCCCTTTCATTCGGACCCATCGCCTACGCCCTGGGTGGAGCCCCCGTGAACGGTTTGGACACAATGCCTCAGTGCTCTCCCACCGACTCGGGCTGGTGCCCCCAATGGCCTCGGGCAGCAAATCGATATGAATCCTGCGATTGAGCGGTCGATGCTCGTTTGCTACCTCATTCCATCAACGGTTAGTGCGATATTGATGCTGCTCTTCCGCCACGGTTGACAGTACTCCCATATCATTACGCCGGTTCCCCTAGTCCTTGAGTGAATGGCCGCATGATTCACATCACATTTTCCACCTCCCATTCTGACCAGGCAAAATCTCGACACTCTTGACACTATTCCCCAGTGCATCTTCGCATATCCAGGGGATAGGACCACGATGCGGCGTACTTTGAGGTTCTTATGGTCCGAGCTCTAAGACCTTAAACTATGATCTCCCCTTATGGTCCGAGCTCTAAGACCTTAAACTAAGATATGCCCCTATGGTCCGAGCTCTACGACCCTAAACTAAGATCTCCCCAAACGGGGTTTTGCGTCCTGCATGACGTTAAACTGCACTCGCAGAACTACGTATGGCTTGATCTCCAGCCTGATGGAGTACGTAGGAACGCCCGGGCATTTCTACTCGGGTCCAGCCTGAGGGATCGCCAAGTCCCGCCCCTCCTCGTCGCCGGCCGTCTGGCCTGACTTCGGGTAAAGTGGCACAGTTGTGATATTCTCCCCGATTCAGCTCGGGATGCCCCATCGCAATGATGGGAAGCGACGGTTTCCTCGTCAAAGAGGTTCTGTCTGAGAATTGGGGTGATTCACGGCCAGATTAGTGCATCCGCCTAATACGCTTTCCCCACGGTGGCGCAATTTTGAGAGCGTTGGATTCTATCCGAACAAATCGTCACTTCGCCCCACGCTTCGCATGCCCTGTTGATCTGGATTTCCACCCTTGTGCCTGAAGGAACCCCCAAAGCGGCATTGATGATGACATGTGATCCGCCTCCTGCAATATGGATGATGACCTTCGGTCCGTCTATCGCAGTAGTATGGTTGATTGATCCATTGTCCTCTTGCCGTCTTGGGCATTTCTTGGAAGGCCAACCGTTGTGGATTTCTGAATTCGGGACGCGCGATTCACCCTTTCTCATTTCCCTATGTTCAGATAAAATCTCAACGCCCCTAGAATTGTCCCGCTCGTGTGTCGGAACAAGTTGGGGGGATGATACATTGATTAGGCTTGAGGTCTCCTTTCCTAGGAATGACCTCCCTCTTTTCTCTAGAAATCCAGGCCCAATTGCGGATGCCTGAAGCTTTGTTAACACTCCCGCAAGACAATGAATTGTGGTCAAGCATGTTAAACCAAAAGATGCAGATAAATATGGTGATTCATACAAATGGATCGAAATATTGAGTAGCGGAAGCAAATGTTTTGGGAATGGCAAAAACAAAGCCCTTAGGGATTAGCGTGCTGGATAAGTCTTTCTAACGCCGCTACCCTTTGGATGACGGCCTCCAGAGCTGCTTCTCGCTCTCTGCGTGCCCTCTCCTCGTCGGCGGTCGGAGCACGCAGTTCGTCGATTCTAGCCTGTGCACGCTCCTGCTCGACTTGAATTGTGACCATCTGTTGGCCCGCCTCCGTCAGCTGCACCTGGGCGTCAACCAGCTGGGCTGCTAGTTGCTCCACAAGCTCGGTACACGCTGCGACGAAGGCCTCCTTCTCTGCCGCCTGCCCTTCGAGACGCCGGACTTCCTGCTCCGCCACGAGGAGTGCCCGCGTGCTCTCCGACATGTCCCGACATTGTGCGACGTCGGCACGCCGGCGGCTCTCGCGCATCTTTTCGGCCATGAAATCACGGACCGTCAGATGGAGGCGTTGAGCATCAGCTCCCCCGGCACACAGGAAGCGCAGCCAGGTTTGGAGTGATCCCATGCGCCCCAGCCACTCCGATGGGTCTCGCTTGAGGAAGCGCTGGATGCACTTCCACCCCCTTTGGCGCGCTATCCGGCTCTCCTCGACCGCCTCTGCGTCCGAGTTGTCCATCTCCTCGGGGTCGGCAGGCCGGTAGGCAGGGAAGGCAGACAGAAGGTCTGCTGCAGGGTCCGCCCCTGGGATTTCCTCATGGGGGATAGGTTCCCCAACATCTGGGCGACCTTCTTCTCTCTCCCCAGTGGCGTTGACACCCTCGTCAGCCCCCGACCTCTCTCCGATGTCAGCACCGCCGACGTCCGTAGCCCCTTGATCAGCAGTTGGTGGGGCCGGCTCGGTGTGGGAAGTCTGTTCCGGAGCAAGCGGCATGTCTGCCACCAGTCCACTCGTGGATGGCCCGGGTTCGGCAACCCGACGAGCCTCCAGCGTTGAGATCACTGCGCAGGGCATTCCGTGGTTAGTCACGGATCGTCAACGGCAAGCACCAGCAGTAAAGTAAGGAGACTTACGGGAGTTCAGAGCGTCATCTTCCGCTATCCAGGCCGCCGCAGGAGCAATTACAGCAGGGGACCCCTTAGCGCTTGTCAGTTCAATGATGGGTGTCTGGCCCCCGCCTTGTCCTGCTGGCGCCTCTCCTACTCCCGCTGAGGACGCCTGACCAACATCCGTGTGCTCCTGAGAAAGATGGAGAAATGGGTTAGAAGCCGCATAAGAGAATGGATGAAGCAGGTTGAGTAGGGATAGAAGCGGACCTCGAGGAGCTCAGTGACATCAACATTGTCAGAGCCGTCCACCTCGCCGCTCTCCCGCGGGCTCCCCTGATGGGATCTTCCCTCGGAACCTTCGTCCTCCCCTATCTCCTCCTCTTCCTCGTAGTCGTTTCTACTGTCATCTTCCGCCAGCGGCATCTGTTCTGGAGCGGGTTCTAGACCGAGCATCACCTTCACCAGAAGGGATGGCTCCGCACGCTGACCACGTTGGCACGCGTACTCGTCCATGGCCGTCATATACGCATACTGCCGGTTGAAGTCCACCCTGTCGGCGATATGGAGGCGCCCGACCTCTGGCAGATGGATTCCTTCTCTAAGTATCTTTCGCCAGATGGCGTCGGTCCCCAGTGACTGCCGCAGGGTCATCCAGGCCGACCACAGCGCCGGGAAGACTGCATCATGGGAGGGTTCGAGCAGACGCCTTACCTGCTTCCCGGGCCGCTCCCCGACCGCCGCATGTGCCCCCTCTCTGGGCGCTGAATTCGTGGCGGCAGCTTGCGATGTGCCCGCCGCCGAAGTCCCTGCCCGCACCGGCTCCGCTGCTTGGCGCGCCTCCGTTCTCCCCCGTGTGGCGGCGCCTCGCCTCCTTCCTTGACGCCCAGTCTCCGCACGGGTGACTTCGAGCCGCCGAACTGGCTTCCGTAAAATCCCCTCGGGGTACGTGATGGCCCAGTGTTCGGCGTACTCGGTTGCCAAGCCTGCGTCGACCCCGGTAGGAGGGAGAGTGATGACGTCGCCAGAGCCAAAGGCGACAAACATCATCCACATCTGGCGAAGGACGCCAGGGTTCGTCTCCTCCCGGACAGAAGTGAATACCCTCTTCGGCATCCATTGAAGGCACCCGAACTGCCTGGCGAACCGGGTTGGCACGTAGGGCTCGCAGATCACCTTCCCATCGATCCGAGCCACGAGCACCCTGCCCCGCATGTTCAGGAAGTACTCGTGCTGCTCCAGCGGACACTGCCCGTTGTCGATCATTTGGCCAACGGGAGTGGGGAATAGGCTGAAGTTGAAATTGGCATGATTGCCAATCTGAATCCTCACGCCCTCTTCACTTAGGGTCATCGGAGCGACCCCCGCAATGTTCAGCAGGGAGGGTCGCAGGCCGTTGCCCGGAGGAATGATGGCGTTCGGAAACGTGTACCCACCAAGGTGAGTAGCCACCTAGCCGTGGAAGAATTGAAAGGGCCCACAGATCCTTCGTGGCGACCCCCCTCGTGAGATGTGTCCCAGGATGGAATACAGCTTCGCCAGTACTGGGACCCCGAGGTTGTATCTTTTGTTGGCGGCCATAGCGCCCGCCATCGCCAGTGTCGCCGGGCGAACGCCCATTCTCACGTCCCGCACTGGCAGGAGCCACCCACTCAGAAAGGCGGCCAGGAACGCCGCGTACCGGACATTTGGGTCCCGGGCCTCGATGACGCGGTACCCCCATGAGCGGTAGTCGCCCGTCTCCAGGACCCGCCAGTACGACCCGTTCCGGCTCCTCTGAGCCGCGGTCGGGCACCGCTTCCCCCTGCCTGGCATCTTGACTGCCGGGTCATGCTCCAAGAACTGGCCAAACCACTCCTTGTAGGCTATGTCCTTCTGGAAGTCCTTGATCCCGAGCCGCTGCGTAGCCAGGTCAAGCAGATGCCAGGTCAGAATGGGAGTCCGTGACCTGTCTTCCCAGGTGTTCTTCGGAGGCAGGAACTCATCGTACTGGTAACCCTCCAGCGGGATACCTCCGATGCAGTGGATGTCCCAGAGACCGATGCCGACCTCCCCATGGTGAAGATGGAAGGTGTTGGTATCCGGGGACCAGCGGGAGAAAAGCTCCGGCCCGAGCTCGGACTGCTGGTAGAAGTGGAACTGCGACGTCCACACCGCCTCAAACAGGCCGATGTACCGCAGCTCCTCCGCGAAGTGATCGCAAGTGTGGCGTACCCAGAACGCCCAGGCCCACTCACTGGTGAAATTTCCCCCAGATCGCAAGTCCCAGTCTTCAGCCAGCCCTTGGTATCGTCGGTGACACTCTGGCGATATATGCTCGAGTAGAGGGCTGGAGAGTTCTCCGCAGTAGGATCACTTCCGACGATGGTTCGCGTCCTCGGGTTCAGGACATAGACATCTAAGTGTCTGGTCTCCCTGGCAGGATGCCCATTGTTGGTGATGTTATAGCGGGGAAGCTCGTTCTCCCGAGTCACCCAGGTCCGTGGCGCATCAACCTCGAACCCTGGCACCGAAACCTCATCTAGGATGCCGAAGTTCCAGAGCGGCAGGTTGTCCGACAGTGGATATGTCTTCTGGGCCGGCGTCAGCAAGTCGAACAAGGATTGATTGTTGGAAACAATCTCCTTGGCTCCGTAGACCTCCTCGTTCGTCGCCATCTCAACTCTGCGAGTGGCGGCATCCCCCTCATTTCCTTGATTCGCGGCCATCTCAGAAGCTTCGGGAGTCGTGCGGGTAAAGGGATGAAGCGTGCGGGAGCGGACGAGGCTGGTAGAGAAGTTTGAGAGTTGGCGCGCAATCCTAGTGGACGGCGCGCAATCGGGAAGTCCGTCGCGTAAAACCCTGGGTGTTCGCGCAAAAGCAGGCCGAATTCCGGACAGGTTTGCGCGACGAGCGGGCGAATTCCGCGCCGGAAAAGGCAATTTCGCGCACGAGAGCTTAGAGGCTTATCGCGCGGAAGGCCAGTGTACGGTGCGGGGGACCCAGGGCCCCTATTTATAGGCGAGGCCCGGGTCCGCGCTGCGCGGAAAGCGCTTTGCGCGACCGCGACAGCAAATTTCTCGCCCGACGCCCTTTTTTGCGCGCCACCGTCCCGCGCCACCCAGGACTTCGGCATTCCGGCGTCTCCCTCGGAACCCGATCGTTGCGACCTCTCGCCGATCAGATTCCGAGGGGGGGCTTTTGTAGACGCCGGAAAAGTCCGTTGTTCCCAAAACAAGCTCCGGATGCGGAAAGCGAGGTCATATTTGGAGTCGGAAGCATGTTTCGGAGGGCCCGGAGGCCTTGCGCGGAATTTTGGAGACACGCGCACAAAGTTGATGAGCCGCGCGCAAACCTCCCGGGATGCGTGCAATGCGCCGGGCCGGCGCGCAATTTTGCGCGCCAGTGGCCCGCGTGACTCCCTTGCGCGCCGGGCCCGATTCCGCGCCCGGGAAGAGAATTTCGCGCCCGCGAACTGGATTCCGCGCCCGGGGTTGCCTATAAATATAAAGCGACCCCCGACGTTTTGAAGGTTGCCAGAATTCGAAAGGTGTCTCGTGCGCGCAATCCAACCCCTTCCGCGCGCAATGCCGATCTTCAGGTAACCTCTTTTCTTTCGCGCAAGAAAGCCTTGGGGTTCGCCTTCGCGCGCAATCCCTTTGGCTCCTTTCCTTTTGAATAACCCTTCACTCAAAGGCATTTGCGCGCAAAAGAAGCCTCTTGCGCGCAATTGCCCCCGGGTGCGCGCAATCCAACCCGATTGCGCGCACCCCCATTTTCAAAGTGGCCATTCGATTAAAGAATGAGCTGTTGCCCCCGCGCGCTATCCGAAGCCCGATGCGCGCAATCTCTATCATCCGCGCGCAAAGTTCTGGCCCAAGCTCCTCTTTTGCGCGCCGACCCGCGGTATTGCGCCCAAAGCTCCTCTTTTGCGCGCAAGCCACCAGGGTCGCCTTCTTTGACCCCCTGAGGGTACCCGCCTGCGTGGCGCCCGATGACCTTCATCCCGGGTGCCCGAAACATGCGTTGTCTTCCCGTGCGGCCCTCCAGGCCTGCGCGAAGTGACACGGACCCATTAGGCGGCAGCCGACGTCCAACATGATGTTAAACTGTGCCACGTCCGCGCTGCAAGACGTTAAACTGCCAGGCGTTTACGTCCCGCACGACGTTAAACTGCACCATCATCTGCGCTGCAAGACGTTAAACTGCCAAGCATCTTCGTCCTCAACACACGACGTTAAACTGTACTTCGTCCGGCGAGACGTTAAACCGTCCGCTTCGTCCTCAACACACGACGTTAAACTGTACTTCGTCCGGCAGGACGTTAAACCGTCCGCTTCACCCGATCTCGTGCCTCGCACGCAGGGTCCTCCCGGTTTGGATGTGGCCCCCACCCGCCCGTCTCTGCAGGGATGTCGGGATTGGAGTGGCCTTCGTCCATGGGGGTAGAGTGTTGCAAACATAACGAACTACATGGACTTTGATCCCCGTCTTCTAAACAGGGTACGTAGGAAGCCTCTCCGAGGTTCAAGCCCACCACCTGGTCGTCCTGGTCGTATTTACGTCGGTTCGTCCATCAGTGGACCCCTCCCGGGTTCACACTTGCGTTGATTCACCTATGAGTCTGCCTCTGTGGGGGACTACACGTGTGTATCTCCATTGTGCTTCCCCACCGCCTCGAGCTCTCCGTGAGTCGACTTGCCAACGTCCAGCATGACGTAAAACTGTGATTCACTTGGCCGTTCCATCCCCCTCTGTGTGCGAGGTGGTTCGGTTTAACCCTTCTCCAGGCAGCCTCGATCTCCTTGTGAGTCGGCTTGCCAACGTCCAGCATGACGTAAAACTGTGATCCACCCGGCCGTTCCATCCCCCTCTGTGCGGGGTGGTTCGGTTCAATCCTTCCCCACTGCCTCGATCTCTTCGTGAGTCGGCTTGCCAACGTCCAGCATGACGTAAAACTGTGATCCACCCGGCCGTTCCATCCCCCTCTGTGCGAGGTGGTTCGGTTCAATCCTTCTCCAGGCAGCCTCGATCTCTTCATGAGTCGGCTTGCCAACGTCCAGCATGACGTAAAACTGTGATCCACCCGGCCGTTCCATCCCCCTCTGTGCGAGGTGGTTCGGTTCAATCCTCCGCCCGGCGGCCTCAATCTCTTTGTGAGTCGGCTTTCCGACGTCCAACATGACGTTAAACTGTATATCCGAACTACGCTGACTTTGATCCGCGCTAACGCACGGTACGTAGGAAGCCCCTACGGGGTCCAAGCTCTTCACTCCATCATCCATCCTGATCCTTACCCGGGCCACCACATCCCGGTGGGGTCATGCCATTTCATCCCACTCCACTTCACTCGGGAAGCCGCCCATGTGCTGGCCCCAGCGTCGGAGGTTCCCCGCAAGGGGTTCTGACATCTGATCCACTCCTCGTGTTGATCAGTCCGATGCCGTCCCCGCTGGACGTTAAACTCGCGGCATACCCCGTGTTAAACATGGGAAGCTGAGGAAAACCTCAGGTAACACAGTTTCCCGCACCCAGTACGGGATGCCTCAGGCCATCATGCCTTCGAGGAGCCCTATTAGGGACGGAAGGCAGACATGCAGAGGCGCAGTGTTAAGACACGCCCCCGACACCCAGAGCCACCCTGTCTCCTCACCGCAGGTTGCTGCCCCGACCAGACTCCTTGGAGCGTCCGGGCAGAAGCAGCGTAATTAACCGGTGTCCATGGAGACATGGCACCGGGAACGAGATTCACGAACATTCTTAAATCTATGAGGGAGACCCGGATTAGGCGACGAGTTCCGAGGAGACGTCCACGGAAGGAGGAGCCGACATCCCATCATCCCGGTTTCGATCAAGGAGAAGACGCCCCTGAATAAGGGACGAATGCCGCCCGCCCTTGGAAAGCGGGACTGCGGGACCACAAGCCGCGCGCCCATCCCCTCGGGTTGATGGGTGCACGCGCGAACGCGTCCTGGCGGAACAGCGTAACCCGACGCACATCCGCACCGAAACAATACTATTTATATTATATAGAAAAATGATGACACGAAACTTAGATATAGGTGCTTCAAGAGAGAGTCATATTCTGTTAGATGATCTTATCTATAGTAATCATTACTAGAAATTGATTTAGATAGAATATTTTGAGTCCTTATAAATAGGTAATGTAGATGGAATCTATATCAGATAGTGGAAGGGGAGTCATCTATTGAAATTTCAAGTCCCATTCAAGAGAAAATTTAGAATATTTTTATAAGGTAAAGTTTGTTAGTGGACAAAGAATGTAAATAAAAATCATATAGTAATTGTTAGTGCCATCCAATAAATTTTGAGGTGGATGACTGAGAATATTTTTCAATGTCACCTATATTGGACATATATGGATATCGATGAAAGGGATACTAGAACATAGGTTCATTATGTTATTCTAGGGTTTAAAGTATATTTTTATGACATTGTAATGAATAACACTTCTTCCAATAAACCATATAAAAATGGGGTGTTCCATATATCTTAGTTCAAGATATATCATGCCAATAATTCTCACATGCTTTAAATCAATGATTTTACGCAAGTATAGATTGTATCATTCAAGGAATGTATTATCTTAATAGTGGATTTTAGTTATAAGATTTAATACAAGGAGGTACCTATGGTTCACATGTGGTGGGAACATATTCTTATACATGAGGAGACTTAGGATCGGGAGGATGACATATGGGAAAAGTGGATGGTGATTTTCACCATTATGGATTAGTGGTGATTTTTATGGCGAAGTTTCTAAATTGTGTAGAGGTTGTAATTGACCTCTTATAATGGGTTTAAAATTTATTTATTTATTTATTAAAAATTCATTAGTAATTGACTAATGTTTGTGTTGGAAAAAATGGGGGTTTGTATTTTAGGGGTTTATCTATTTTTAGAATTTATGTTTAGTGAAGGTAGAACATAACAACATAATAAAGTGTGTTTCAAAATTATGAGGTTGTGAAAGATTAAATAAGGTTTATTGGGGTTGTTTTATGCTAAAAAAATGGTGGTATGGTAATGAATCTATTAATCATTATGTAGTATGTTGATATTTTTTCATATTTCCACTCTAAATTCGAGAGTTGAACAAAGAATCATATAGTTACCCAAAAACATGATCCTATTTGAACAAAATATCCATGACCCATATTGTTATCCCATAATTGAACCCCCTTTGTAGTTTTTTTATATATTTATTAATTTGAAAAATATATAAAAGTATATAAAATATAGTTTATGTGTGGTTTACTAAACCATTATTCTAGACATGATCCATTAGGGATTCTCCTCCTCCACCCTTGATTACTCCCTCATTTCAGCTTGTATTTGAGCATCGTGTGCCCTAGTGGATTAATAGAGTTAAAGATAATTTTATTTGTCCATTTATACATGGAATTTCTCATTTAAATTGTATTATTTACTAGATATACCTACATTAGGGTTTATATATGGTTTTATTATTTCTTATTATATGATCTAAATCAATAGATATTTGATGAGTATGTTTCTATGACTACGAGGTTAGTGGTCCCTAAATTATTAAATAATTTTAATTGTGTTCATGTGTCATATCATATTCATGTGCTATAGGGTGTATTTAAGAGACACTCAATATAACCTATATTAGGATAATTAATTATTGAGTAATATGAATAACCTATATGTCAATGATAGGATATCGTGAACCATTATTTTAAATCCATGGATATCGATGAATGTTTTTATTGAAAGTTTGTTAGTGATAAGGGGAATATATCCCATGAGAGGTATTTATTAATATTCCATGATGTGGGGAGTCATTGGGGTTGTCCATGAGCATTCCATGGTATTTGTAATCATACTTATGCATTATGATAGACATGTATTTTCCTTGATGTAGGTCATTAGGATAGAAAGTTTCCACTTTAGTGAAACTTGTATGATAATGATAGACCAATTGACTTTTTTATGTAGTGGCACGCTACATACCTCTATTGTGACTATAGTGATAACTAATTTTCCTAATGATGGATATGGTGAGAACCCATTCACCTAGATGTGTGTTATTATTAGTTATTGGCCATTTACCTATAATCATTATAGAGGATGATAACATGTTCACCAAGAATATTTATTATATATATAATGACACATTTATATACAATATTTATGGTGATACCCAATTCAAATCATTTTTTGATGGTAGGGATGATAGTCCATTAATTCCCTACCCATGTTCCAACTATGGGAACAATGTTCTATCCATGAAATAGTCAAGGTTGGAATGATCGTTCTTATGGGTGGTTATTAGTACCCTTGGATATGATGATCTATATATTTTTATTTCTTATTATCATATCATATTATGAATTCACCAATAGAAATTACTCTACTCATTTAATGAAACATTGTTGGAAACTTAATGATATTTACTCACACCTTGTACTAGCATCCCAATGTATTTAAAGACATTATTTTTTATAATGGAAGTAATTAAAAGGTACTTGAAGTTTATGGTTGATATGAGGATTCATATTGTGAGTTAGTAAATGGGTCTTTGATAATTCTAGTAACCAATTTTTTTCCTCATTATTTTGTATGTTTTTGACCTTATATTATTTGACCGACCTATTGGGGTTTCATACCCTCAAAAATATATTAGTGTGAAATTATATTGTTTCTAATTTTTTATAACACATGATGATATTTATATACATTCCTATTTTATATAATTATCAATTTATATTTTTTATAATAGATAAAAACTTATCTTCATTCTAATAATATTTATGTTTATTTTTTATAGGATATAATATCACCATGAGTTGTTCACCAACCCTCACTACTAGTTGACAACCTCTAGCACATGAGGTGCGGGCTTGAAGTCATGTAGATCCCTTATTTTAGTACTATTCTAGGACCCAATCAGATGTTCGATAAAAATGTTCTACCATATTTATATTTTACATTATCTTACAATATGATATGTGAATAGAAATATATGGTGTTGTAGTAGTTATTTTTTTAGAAAACTTGCGAATCAATTACATAAATATTACATCATTTTAGATTAATATTCGATGCATATAACGTAAATATATTCCTAAGAACCACAACTATTTGTCTTCTGTAGAGTCTAGATATAAAATAAACTTATTTTAGAAAATATATTCAACATTTCCCATGAAGATCCTCTCACATAATACCTTTTATAGGGATATCCTACATAAAACAAGTATTCATAACCTAGGAAAATGAAATCATAAGAAAGGGTGAGCTCATATTCTCAATAAGGCTAATTATGGTATATATCAATCAATGATCATAAGTGATTATAATATAAGAATAAGGGTATGATTATATAATCATAAATTAAGAAAAAACCCAAAAAAGTCATAGAACATAAATCATGACTCATGGCACAAAGATTCAATACAAAATGTTTGGAGCATAAAATTGAGGAATCATTAATAATTAATCATGAGTTATGAGAGTACACCATAAGAAATAGACATAAGTTTGTGGAATAAAATTAAGCCTAGAAATCACATTTCATTACAACCCACCACGATATACATCACATATAGGGATTATGATAAGCACCCATGAACCTTATTAGTATCTGGATAATCTTCTTGTGTATCCTCTGAGGCTTGGGCAACTAATTTGTGTACCCTCTTGGGCTTGGTCTATCATACCACGGATCCTCTTAGGCTTAGATTAATCGCCCATGAACCCTATTAGGATTAGAATGACCACCAATGTTCCCATACAAGTCATGAGATGTAAATAAATAATTAATTTCTTAGAGACCTATAGAAAACAAACCAATAATAAAATCATAAACCACAAATATATATTCTATAGATCATAAAAACATTCACAGCTTAATTAACCTATTAGAATGAACTAGATTTCATAAAAAAATCATTAAAACATCATTATCATAATCCATCTCGTGTAAGGAATTGGATTTTATCCTAATATCTTGTATGGATTTAAGCATAAATGTTTTTAAAGTATGTTTATATAGAAGAAAAAAATTTATAAAATCATTTTAAAAATTATTTGAAAATCATGATGAAATACCACATTTTTTGTAAATTATTTAAGAATAACAAAATTATAAGAAAATAGAAATAGTATTTTGTTTTTAAAAACTTGTTATTATTTAAAAAATCTTAATAAAAGATAAATTACATGATTATAGGAAAATAATTTTCTGTTATAAATTTTTAACAAAAAGTATTTTCTAGATTTTTTAAAAAAGTAAAAAATGACCAATTTAGAAAATGATGAGACGATTCCTTTAAAATATTTTTTATTTAATTCCATGACAATTGAAAAATTCCATTATAAATCATTTAAAATTATATAACAAATTTCATAAAATAATTTTGAAGAACGTGGATATGCAGGGAAATGATTCCCAACCGAAAAGGAGAAATGGGATTTCATTTTATTAAAAATAAAATTTTAGTCATTTTATGAACCAAGGTAGTGAAAATGGAAAGAATACATAAAATATATAAAAATAAATATAGGAGAAGAAAGTATATGGGGTGTATGTAAAAAATAAAAACAATTATATTAATAGAAATTTAATCATAAACAACCTCGATAAAATGTGTGATAGAATGATAAACCCTTACCTCATGTACTGACGTTATATATGCGCATTATATCCTCTTGTATAATAAATTTATATTTGTTAAAAATCAATAACATATCAATATTCATATAATTATTATTATATATTATTCTTTTAAATTTCTAATTACCAATTTATTAATAATTATTAATAAAAATCAATATTTGAGTTTCAAATGTTGTATTTTTCCACATATGTTTCAGTTTAATGATTATTGTATTTTCTCCTTGGTATTGGTTTCATAATCTATAAAATAATAATCATGAAATAAATATCATATTTATTATTTTATATACATTTATTAAAATCCATGTAACATAGTGATGAATGATTAATTGCGCCATTTCATAGAGGCAGTGGTATGCTTATACACATGGGTGATATATAACGACCCGGACCCGGCCGACCACCAAAATAGTTCCAAAAGGGTCGGGTGTTACTACCTTAGGCGCACCTCCCCTAAACACCAAAGGGTTCTGACTTTCAGCAAGGGTCTGTTAGGTATAGTGGGGAGGTTATACCCTCTTGCAGGATATTAATAAGGGCACTGGTCCAAGTATAATGTCAATAAGCAGCGAAAAATAAATGACTTAGAAGACTCGAGCCAGACCCGCAGAGCAGAAACATATCAAATATCAAATAAACAGTGGAAGCAGTATAGAAAAAGTAGCAGCGGAAAGTAAACAGAACAAAAAACTGAATATCACATCAAAATACTACTTTAAACAACAAACATGCATACAGAGCAAGTCATACACATCAATATATAACAACGCCAATGGCTAACCAACATTACTAAATGATAGGGTATCCATGCTGATAAAAACAGAAATCTAAACAAAGTAACTCCAACAAGGTATGACCTCGAGGTCCATAGCAGTCTTCATGCCAAAAACACTAAGGTCCATCTCCTGAGGCTGATCGTCTACCTGCACGCAATTTCATAAAATCTACACACGTCCCGAAGGGCCCATGTAGGGTGTGAGATGAGTCTCAGTAGGATACCAAAAAAAGGTGCGTACCTAGTTTATGTGTTTATGAATACATTCTTATATAAAGAAATAGTCAACAGTATAATTCTAAAAAGTAAACACAAACTTCACTGGCACTTAGCAGCTACCAGGAAGAGTCACCTTCTTCGGAAAACGCTGAAATCTCTGACCTATAACCCGGTACCACGTGCCACCTGACACCATGTTTCTCAAGTACCGACGTCCTAGAGGTACGCTCATTAATCGTAACCCTTCTCGAAAGCTCAACCTGCCCATTTCAGTATGATCAATTTAGATATCATACCCCAACATAATAAAAAGGAACTTTAAATACTTTACATGGAAAATAAATCTTGAAAAATGAGAAGGGAGAAAGAATCCGTTACAAAAATTTCGGCAGCCTAACGGCACAACTTAAAACTTCATAAAACAAAATAATGAGAGTAAGAGGGGATCTCTCATTATATGAACATGAAAAGGGAAGTAAGAGGATTATAAAAGAACATCCTTTAACATAAGAACATAGAGCATAAAATAAATGACATAAAAGAGATTTCTTGAAAAGAAAGAGAGAGGTCAGATCCCTTACCTTAAAACGTAACTCTTAAAACTCAAAGGTTGGGACCTTGAGGACTTGGGGGAACCTTGGGAGGACTCCTTGGGAGGTAATTAGACTAGAACTTCGTTGGGGAAGAGTGGGGAGTCGAATGGATGAGAGGATGGCATGGTATTTATAGGGAAAGTGAGGGGACAAGGCATTAATGGCAAAGAGACACCTCATTAGTGGTTTTGAAAAACCCATGGGCTTTCCCATGGTATTTTCCCATGGTATTGGACACTTGGGACACCTCATACCTTATCTTACTATTCATAAGTCGACCATATTGATTACATACTTAATACATCATTTAATGATGTCATTAAACATCCGTAACTTAAAAACTGTATTTTCACTATTCATCGAAATTTCAACTTTCTCAGAATAATCCCAAAATTTCACCTTAACCAAATATCAATGCTCTGATTTCAAAAATGAACTCCATTTTATAAAGATAATTTTTTAAATATTTTTAATTTATTTTTTAAATAAATACACTATTCACCGAAAATTCATTTTTTCAGTAAAAACCCCAAAACTACCATAACATAATATCGGTGCTCTGAGTTCAAAAATGAAATCCATTTTATAAAAATAATTTTTTTAGATATTTTTAATTTAATTTTTAATTAAAAAACACTATTCACTCGAAAAAAACTAATACTTGAATAATAATTTATGAAACCGTTATTTAACCATTTTATTGAATCACATTACTTAATCAAGGTGCCTAGATTATATTTATACATTCTTTAAATGAGATTACTAATCCATTTGGACAAATTACTAATCCTAATCATAAAATCACTATTAATAATTTACTATTCATCAAAAATTAAGTTGATCTTATTAGACTCTAAATTTCAAACTGAACATAATTGTAGAAGACCATTTTTTGAAAGTCATTACACATTTTTAATTATTTAAGGTTTACATAAACATTTTTAAAATATCCTTTTTATAAAATTCATTAAAAATATGCATACTATATTTATACGGTCATTTGAAAAGTCATAAACATCATAATTGGAAGAAATCCCAATTTTTATTTAAAACAAAGCATTACATAAGGCAGTTATGGTCTCCTTACATATCCCCTTATCACACCAGCATAGGACCTAAGTGTAAGGTGTGATAAGGTGAGAGAATCTGAGGGAGGCTCGACAAACATCGCACGAGTAGTAATTTCTATCAGTTTGAACTTCTCGCAAAGGCGATTCCGTTCTAGCTTCACACGATGAAGTTCAGCTTGGGTTTGGTCCAGAGCAAAGCCCAGTGGTGCTACCTCCTTCCCAAGTTCTGTTAAAATGGGATTCGATCGGTCCAAGACTACTGGGTGAGGCCATTTTATATCCTTTCTATAATAATTAACCAAGATTACTTGTATTTAGAGACAATAATCAAAACGTTTAGTTTCCAGGGGTCATATTGACCAATGGTCATATAACAGTCAAAACCCAATGGTCTCATTTTAATTATACTCATGTTATTAAATGAAACATTTTTGTTGAGTATAAAAATAAAATAACACATAAAATTAGGAAACAAGATTTATTCAAAATTTCGGGTCGTTACAATTGGAGCGCTATCTTGGATAACCCTTCATAACAATTTCAATCTCATGATTAAGTGTTCCACAAAGTTCATATAACATGGATTCATTCAATATCATTATTTATTCCATGATATAAGGATGTGTAATACATATATGTAAGTCCACAATAAATAAGTAAATGTTCATGAAGGTGAATTAACTTTATAGAGGAATTGGAATGATATTAACTATATGATGATTTTTTCATGGAAAACCATGGTGCAATTTCGGCAGCATAACGTCGTCATATGGACATTCATAAAATGGGTAGATGAGAGAGAAAGGGGTATCTAATAATTTATACATGAAATTGATAGTAAGGGGATCATGGAAAATAATATAAAAACAAATGAAATGTAACTTAATATGCATCGTACGAATGAAGTGCTTGAAATGGAAATGAGAAGAGAGAAATCGTGTATAGAATTTCAGCATAGTAATGACATAGGTAAGGGTTTAAATGGGGGAGGATAAATGATACCTAATTAAAATAACTTAAAATGTAAATAATGTAATAGATTATAAATGGACATAAATAAATCCAATTGAAATTAAAAAAAATAATTTCAAATAAGGTTCTAGAATTGAAAGGAAGAGAGAAATGTGAGGATCCCTTACGGAATTTTGGCCTAGTAACAGGTGAGTTTAAAGGATAATAGGGGGATTAATTGGAGTGAATGTAATATACAATAATTTATAGAAAACATTTATAGTAATTAGGTATGGAATAACATATACCAAAGGAAGAAAATGCAAATCAAAAGGCATGGCATAAAATAGATTAATGAAAAAAAGGCGGGAGGGAGATCCCTTACATGGATTTGTGATCCCAAAGGCCTGGGAGAGGATTCATGGGAGCTTATAAGCACCCTAAGAGCACTATAGAGAGTATGGGGGAGATCATGGTAAATCTTAAAATATATTTACTGAAGAGGAATGAGTTATTGGGTGGGTTTATATTGGAATGGTGGGTGAATTTCTTATTATTTTGGTTTTGGACCCTACACACTAAAATATTCAAAAACCAAAAACCATAAAATGGTTTTTTCTCATGGTTTCTGCAAAATGGGAGTTTTAGATATTATTTTAAAAGTATAGGGTCTGAGGATATTAAATTATTTCCCTTTATTATGTTGAGGTGAGTCACACATTCAAGGAAATGCTTTCTAAACCATAAAATAGTTTATATGTCTTAGAGAATTCACTAATGATTTATAAAAATAAATAAAATAAACATAAAATTACATTATTTTGAAGGAAAAAAATATTTTTCTGAATATCCCTTTTATAGTATTTTATTACATCACTATAGGGTCATTACGATGTCATAAAACATATTATATATTTAAATGCTATATAAGTTTTATCCAAAACTTATATTGTCTCAGAAAATTATGAAAAAATCAATGTTGGATAATTTAAATATCCTAATCCAAAAATAATATTAATTTTTTCCTAAATAATATTCTAAATATTGGAAATTTCATTTTCAAAATAAAAACCGTCATTTTTTTTAAATTGACGGGTTTTGACACAAATAGTTTTCAAACCTTAATAAAAATTACAATTGAATTCATAAAAATTATATTATCATTTTTATTTAATAAAAGTAATTTAAAAATAATATTGTATTAAAATACTATTTAATTCAAAAAATCATTAATTCATCAAAATATATTTCTTTATTGAATTTTAATATTAACCGAAAATACTATTTTTTCTTCAAAAATCATTTACAAAGTAACAATAATAAAATGACTGTATATTCATTATTCTATAAAAAATAATGCACATAATCATAATGATAGGGTCTTGTTATATATCCCATTATTACATGAGCTTACTCCCTAAGAGTAAGGTGTGTGATAGTGGAGCTTTCATGGGGCTGTTCAGTGAATATGGATTGGGTTATGATCTCAATGATCTTGAACTTCTACCGTAAAGGGTTTCACTCATGCTCATGTTATTGGATATCAGTTTGGGCTTGGTCTTGGGAAAATACCAGAAATTAAATCTTCCTCACAAGTTCAGATAAATGGGCTTCATAGGGTTTGATCCTACTGGTTGTGGCCATCACTTCCATTTTCGGTGTCAAAAGGATTTTTTAAAACCGTAAGTCATGTCATCACTATTCAACAGCTATGTTACCAATATTAAGGATAATTAATGGTCATTTGAATCCAATTGGATATAATAAAAAATGATTCAATATATTATCTATATCCAAAAGAAATTTAGTTTAAAAAAGGGAAATTTATCCATAACAGTTTAGGTTGTTACAACCTTATACCCATAATAGATTTCACCCTAAAAAATTCCTTTTCACACACTAAAAAAAATGAGGGAAACTCTTCTATATCACTTCCTCCAATTCCGACATCACTTCTTTAGTCTTTTTTTTTCTCCAAAACACTTTGATGAGGGGAATTATCTTATTTTCTAGAACTTTTTCCCTACTATCTAAGATCTTCACCGGCTTCTCTTCATAGGAGAGATAATACTCCAATGGTAACACATATGGATTGAGTACATGTGATGGGTCTGGTATATAATTCCTTAAGAGTGATACATGAAATACATCATGTACATGAGATAGGTTTGGTGGGAGAGAAATTCGATAGGCCACTACCCCGATGCGACCATGGATCTCAAAAGGGCCAATGTACCTTGGAATAATCTCTCCCTTATTCCCAAATATCATAACTCTCTTACATGGAGACATAAAGAGGAATACCATGTCTCCAAAATCAAACTCTAGGTCTCATGGATGATTTTCAGCAGAACTCTTTTTTCGACTTTGAGTAGCTTTGGGGTGCTACCGGATGGTCTTAACCTTATCAACCATTTCATTGACCATTTCTGGGCCTAGAAGTTTTTGTTCCCCACCATTTTCCCAACATACCGATGTTATGCACCTCTTCCCATAAAGGGATTCATAAGGATTCATTTGGATTATTTAGTGGAAATTGTTGTTATAATAGAACTCCACCGATGGAAGATTTTGGTCTCATCCATATCTGAAGTCCATTGAGTAAGCTCCCAACATATCCTCAAGTGTTTGGATAGTCAACTCAGATTGGACATCAGTTTAAGGGTGATTGGACAGGTAGAAGTTCAAATCTCTGTTCATAGCATATTGGAGACTCTTCAAGAACTTATAGGTGAATTTTGGATCTCGGTCAGACACAATCTAAAGTGGTACTCCATACAACATAAAATTATATGATTTATTTATATGCCATTTGATCCAATGATAAATCTTATCAAATTGTAATGAACTGTGAAGTATTTTTAATATGATCCACCACAATTGAAATTTCATTTTTTTCCATTGGACGTCTTCATAAATCTAGTGACTAGGTCCATGGTGATGTTTTCCCATTTACATGTTCATATGGGTTATGGTTTCACTGTCTCCTAAGAATTCTACCTATCATAATTCACTTTCTGACATACCATGAACTTTGAGGTTTATTTATCGATATCCTTCTTCATGTCATTCCACCAATAGTTCTCCCAGGGATCTCAATACATATTCATGTTTCCTGGGTTAATGGAGAAATTTGAACTATGTGCATCATCTAAAAGTTCTCTCTTTGACTTCATATTTTATAGAACACATTTTCTGGACCCAAATCTCACAATTCCTTCTTCATTAACAATTTTCTCTGATGATTTCTATTTTCTGACTATTTCCACTATCTTCTGAATTATCACATCATCTTTTTGAGAATCCTCTAACCATTATAAAAGAGGTGGTTGAGCGGTCATTTTTGAAAGGACTGATGATGTTCCCTTCATTATGAATACCATTTCTATCTTTATCAAATCTAAAAGATTAGATCCTTTTTAATTCTCAACATTGATAGAATTACTGGTCCCATCCCACATGGAGAATCTACCACCATGTTCTCTTTCCAAAGGTGGAAATGGATTGAGTAGTCATAATCCTTGATGAGCTCTAAAGGCCTTAATTGTCACAAATTCATGTCTTTTTATGTGAATATATATTTGAGACTTTTATGATCCGTATATATTTCACACTTCTCCCCAAATATATAATTCTACATGATTTTCAACCAAAAGATCACCGATGCCAACTCCAGATCATGAATGAGATAGTTTTTCTCATGAATTTCCAACTACCTTGAGGCTTATGAAATGAAATTGTGATCTTGCATCAACACACAACCTAGACCCTTCTTTGAAGCATTACTGAAGATTATTAAAATCTACCCACTTGTGGGTTGTGTGAGAACAAGGGCAGTGATTAACCTCTTGTTCAACTAAATGAATATTTCTTCACATTCATCATTCCAATCAAACATGACTCCCATTTGAGTTAGCTTGGTAATAGTGTTTGAAAATCGGGATAAATTTCTCATAAATTGGTGATAATATACAAATAACCCCAGGAAGCTGTGGATATCTATCATAGATGTCAACCTCATCCATCCCTCAATTGTTTTTTAAAATATCCATATATATCCCATTTGTTGTAATGATATTCCCTAATAATGAGACTTCCTTCAACCAGAACTCACACTTGTTATACTTTTTATAGATATTATCTTTCATAAGGTCTATAGTGTAGTACTTAGATGCTCCTCATCTTCCTACATAGGTTTAGTGTATATTAGAATGTCATCTATAAAGACTACCACAAATTTTTAGAGGCAATCTATAAAGAATATATTCATCAATTCCATGAATATTGTTGGATAATTATGTAATTTGAAAGGAATTGATATGAATTCATAGTTGCCGTACCTTTTACAAAAAGCTGTTTTGGGGATATCCTCCTTCTTAACCCTTACTTGGTAATATCATGACCGTAGATCCATGTTGCAGTAGTATTGGGAACTAGGTAGTTGATTGAAAAAGTGATCAATTTATGGAAATATATACTTGTTATTTATCAGGATTTTGTTGATCTGACAATAATCCATGAAAAGGCGCATTGAACCATCTTTCTTATTGATGAAGAGGACTAGTGCACCCCATGGTAAAGCACTTAGGTGTATAAACCCTTTATCCAGATTTTCCTATAGTAGTTTATTTATCTCCTCAAGTTCCAAAAAATACATTCTATAAGGATTCATTGATATTGGAAACACCCAAGGTATAAGACCAATTTAGAATTGAATATCTCTAATACTAGGAATACCCGACAATTCCTCAGGAAACACATCTGTGAATTCCCAAACAATAGGAATGTCTTTCAGGATAGTTCTTTCCTTAGACTCAATCATTTGAGAATGAAATGTGTGTCCATAGGGTAGTGATATTCATTCTTGAGATTATGGTGCTAATGAAGATGCATCCTCCCCCTTTCACTTTTATTGAATCGAGGTTTGATTAACCATATAGAGAGTGATTTTCCTCTAATGAAAATTTAGTTTGGACCTAATAAGGAAAGCCAATCACTGCAATTAATTGCATAAAATTCCACCAAAGGGAGTATGATGAGGTTCATCAGGAAGTTCAATCCACAAATTGTAATAGGGGAGGAGTTATATTCATGGGATGCAATAATTTCCCCATTTACCATTTTCACCGAGATCTCTACTTCCATTATTTTTTGTGATGTTTGGATTGTTTTACTAAAAATTCAAGATATAAATGAATGTGTAGAAGAAGAATAAAAAATTATGTTCTCTATTATTGAATGAATAAACAGTGTACTTTTCACCACTTCCTTGTTGAGATTGACTTTGGTGGTAGTGATGGAAAAAAGATCACCCTTGCTGCCTTGGAGGTATTTGGTTTCCTTTGAAAGCCCTTGGATTTTGTCACTAGTTCACAAAGTGCCATGGTTCTTTACAATTGTAGCAATGAATAATGTGTCGAGGATAAAATGGAATGTTATTTTCCTCTATCACAGTACTTAGGTTTTCTTTCCCAAAATCACTAGATAAGTTCCCTTACCCCCCTACACCTAAATAATTTCATCGTCTACTTCAATAAATTTCTAGGGTCCTTCTTTCCACAATTTTGAAAAGTGGGGAGTTGGAATTTTTTTGCACCATTGTATTTATCCATTGGACCTCCAGAATTAAAGTCCACATTCCACTTCTTATCCCCATGATTCCCTTGAGATTATCTGATCTTAATCTTGACATTAAGGGCACATTGGACAATCTCTTTATAAGTGTCAAAGTAATAAATCTCCATATATTTCTGTATGCTATGTCTTATCCCACCAAAGAAGTGGTGAACCATGAATTTAAGGTTAATAACAAAACCAAAGTTATATCATGAAATTCTGGTGAATTTTTTCTTGTACACCCCAATAGATTTCCATCCTTTTTCGTGAATGTAAGTAAATATCTTTCCATATTAAAATGGAGGGTATGTGGAAAATATTTATCAAAAAACATTTTCTATAAATCCTTCCATCCAATTTCCGAAATCTCTTCCTCATTATTTATAATTTTTATCAATGTCCACCATTGATCAACTTTACCATCCATATGATAAGCAGCTAGAATAACCTTCCCTTGTTTTGAACATTGAATGATTGATAAGATCTTCTCAATGGATTTTATCCATGGTTTGAAGACTGAGGGTTCATATGATCCATTGAAAGTGGGAGGCCTTTGTCTCATGAAGGTATCAATTATGAATTGTTATTTGTTAGGGGTTGGAAGTTCTTATCTATTCAGGTTTCTATTCAAAACTAGAATTAACTAAGATTGTAATGTGAGAATGTTTGTGATTTCCACTCCCATCGGATTGGGCATCTCATTATTGTTGTAGTCACATTGATCTTAACATCGTTTGTTAGCCCGATTAATACTATTACAAACCAATGTATAGAATAAAAGCAAAGATTAGGGGTAAATATTTTATACTATTAAACACCTAAAGGGGAATCTAATGAAAAGGGGGATAATTATAAATTAAATTTATCTCTTTAACTTATAAATTTATAAGCATTGATCTACATTATCCATGATCTACTTCTTAACATATATTCTTAGGGGATTTTTTTTCACTTAATGATAGTTTGTACTAAGAATATGAATTTAACCATGAATATCCTCCGAGTGTGTCAAACCAAGAGTGAAAAAAGGCCATTTTTCATGCACCTATTCCCATTCAAGTCATGCTCAATGCAGTATTTTCTAGTTTTACCCCTAGATACATCAGTGCCAGATCCACCTCTTCTTGTTCATATCCTGACAAGGATGTATTTTCTTAACAACCCACAAAATCTATACTCACTAAAATTTATGGATTCATTTCTTATAGTAAGTCTTATTCAAAAGGTTTTCACTAGAGTTTTCTTATCCTAATCCAAAAAATAACAAATCCTATCCTCTAGTACCAACTATAATAACCTTAATCTTTAATAGAAATTTAAGCATGTTTTATTACATAAAATTTAACTTATTAAAACTCCAAATATGGGTAGTTAAAGTGTCTTTGGGACTTAAGAACATTACATAAGAGATTAAAACATGAAATACACATCTTTATTAAAAACATCTTTTACATGACCATAATATTCCTTCGTAATTTTCATTGAATGTGATAACCTGAGAACATATATAAGAAAAGGGTGATCTATAAATCCCAGTAAGTGAGTAAACAAGGCATAACATAAAGAATAAAATACATGTTAGGGAATAGATATATCAATGGATTATAAGAGAAACATGAACATAAAGGCATGATATAGTATGATTATAATAACATGGAAAATTGGAATCAACTTAAAACACTACATCATTAATATAATGGGATCATGTAAACCCCTATAAAAATATGGTCAGAACATTTCCTTTATTAGAATTAGTTAAACCCATATCCCAACATGATGTATCATGATAATAAAAAATACCCAATTCATTGGAGTGCTATCAAGGTGTACCCTTCACAAAAATTTCAATCCCATTCTTATGTGTTCCCCATAAATCATATAACATGGATTCATTAAACATCATCATTTATTACATGATATAAGAATGTCGAATATATAAGTAAAAGTTAAAAATAAATAAGTAAATGTTCATAAAGTTGAATACCCTTTATATAGAAATGATAATGGTATTCATAACATGCGGTTTTTTGCATGGAAAGTTGTGGTGCAATTTCGATAACATAACAGCATCATATGGGAATTCATAAAATTGGTAGATAAGAGAGAAAGTGGTATCTAATAATTTATAAACTAAATTTATAGTTATGGGATCATGGAACATAATATCCCAACATATGAAATTTAATTTAAGATTCATAATACAAATGATTTGCTTGAAATGGAAATGAAAAGAGAAAAACCCCTTATGACATTTCAGCCTAGTAACGTTGTAGGTAAGGGTCTAAATGGGGGAGGATAAATGATACCTCATTGAAATGGAATAAAATTTATATTATATAATTTATAATAAATGGATGAAAATATATCCTATTTAAATTAAAAATACTAATTTCAAACAAGATTCTTTAATTAAAAGGAAGAGAGAAAAGTGAGGCCCCTTACGAACTTTTTGCATAGTAACGAGTGGGTTTAAAGGATCATAGAGGGATTAATGGGAGTGAAATAAATATCCAATCATGTATGAGTGAAATATAAATTAATGAGGTATGTAATAAAAAATCCAACTCAAGAAAATGGAAATTAAAATCCATGAAATAAAAGAGGAGCATGAAGAAAAAAGGAGAGGGGGAAATCCCTTACTTGGTTGTATGATCCCAAAGGCTTGGAAGAGGCTTATTGGGAGAATAGAGGAAGCTTAGGGGGACTCTAGGTAGTGGGGGGAAGATGTTGGTCGATATTACAAGAGCCTGAGTGAAGAATAATGGGTTCCTAGGTGGGTTTATATTGGAAAGGTGGGGGAATTCTTTATTATCTTGGTTTTTAACCCTATACACTAAAATATTCAAAACCACAAACCATACCATGGTTTTTGCCGATGGTTTTAGGAAACGGGAGTTGTATACATTATTTTCATAGGATATTGGTCGATGATATTAAAATATTTCCCTTTATTAATTGGAGGTGAGTCACACATTCAAGGAAATGATTTTAAAATCTTAAAATATTTTATATTTTTTTGGTGGATTCACTAAGGCTTTATAAAATATATCAAATAAACCTAAAATTAAATTATTTAAATATAAATAAAAGTTTTTCCAATTATACCCTTTATAGTATTTTATTACATCACTATTGGGTCATTATGATGTCATTAATCACATTATATATTTATAGAGTATTTAATTTTTACCCAAAAAATTGACTGTCCTAGAAAAATATAGAAAATTTTCCTTTGGATAATTTTGACTCCCTGATTAAAAAAATTAAATTCATTTTATCTAAATAATTTTATAAATATTTTAATTTTAGAAATTAAAAAAACTGACAATTATTGAAAATTGATGGGTTTCGACAAAAACAGTTTTCAAACCATAATAAAAATTAAAATTGATTTCATAAAAATGATATGATAATTTATATTTAAGAAAAGTAATTTTATAATAATATTTTATTAAAATATTATTTAATTCAAAAATCCATTAATTCATCAAAATAGATTTCTTAATTCAATTTGAATATTAACTAAAATTACTATTTGTGCTTTAAAAATCATTTATAAAGTAATAATAATAAAATAAAAGTATATTCATTATTCTATAAAAAAATAATGCACATAATAATAATTATAGGGTCTTGTTACATATCCCTGTATTAAACCAGCATACGCCCTAAGAGTAAGGTGTGCAATGGTGGGGCTTTCATGGGGCCATTTGGTGAACATGGTTTGGACTGTGATCTTGATGAGCTTGAACATATACCATAAACAGTTTCGCTCATCTTTAAGTTGTTGGATCTCATCTTGGGATTGGTCTCGGGAAAAGTCCTTAAATTCTCTCTCACTTAGAATATATGAAAAATGGCATTCATAGGGAAAGGACCTTATGGTTGAGGCTTCCCCTTATTTGTGTCAAAATAATTTGTTATAGCCTAATATTTATACTAGTCATTTGATCATTGTTCATTGGATATATTATTAACGGTAAGGATACATAATTGTTATTGAAATCCAATTATATATAATAAAACAAAAGGTTTACATGTGTTTTCTATATCAATAATAAATTTAATTAAAAGAAATTGAATTTTATTCATAATAGTTTGGGTCATTACAATGAGGATGTTCCAACATGCAATTATCACTTATAAGTTAGTTAACATGTTTAATATTTACCGGGGAAACATAAAGATTTAATGTCTATTGGAGGGATGATTGTCATATATGCTTCTCATGTATTAGGTTGGTCCCAAGTTAATATAGGGTTGTGACACCTGGGTCTAGTGAGACTTTGGATTTGTATGGTTAGAGGTTTAATAAACTTCATGAACCTAATAAATCTTGGACGATTCTTATTCTGAAGGTGGTTATGGAATTATGATGTTCTCAGGATTGATTATTAGAGTGGTGGCCCAGATACCCTTTTGGGAGGAATGGATCAATACCTATTTAGTTTTAGGTTCATATTTTATTATCTTGTGATATGACCATACCATTTCATTTAAATTCATGCAATAATGAAACTCATTCCATGAATAACGAAATGATAAGGGATTGTATAGAGATTAGAATTTGATCTTCAAGGTATATAACAGTTAAAAATGTTACTATCTTAGTATAGAATAGAAACATGCATTAATATAGGTGGGGATTATTCAAGTGTCATAGAAAGATGTTATTATGGGATAGGGAAGGATATGTGTGGGGTTAACACTAGTGTCTTACCTAGGTAATACTTATGAGAATCAACGTTATGTATATGGATTATGTGAGTGTTCCACTCAAGTGGTTAAATGGGGATATGAAGGCATGTGTGGGTCTTATTAGAGTGCTTCCCTTGGGTATTAGTAATGAGTAGTGAAGGAACGTGTGGGAGAATATGTAACTATGCCACCTGGGAGCTTATTACAATTAGTGATGATATGTTTGAGGATTTTTGGTTGTGCTACCTGGTTTCTGTCATGGATAATCGATGGTTTATATGTCTCTTACATAATTTTTTGTCCTTAATGGTACTATGGAATAATGAATGAATGTGTAGAGATTTTATGACTATACTACACATGTTACACTTTTGAGAAATGAATTTTTGTGTAATGGATTACATGATTGGGGTTAGAGAGAAATTGTAAGGAGAAGTGAAGGTATTTGTGAGTCTTACACAAGTGTTCCACCCATGGGCTACATTGGATTAGTGATGGTTTGTATGGGTCTTAAGTGAATGTGATGGATGGTTGAGGGACTAAAATATTGATTTTAATCATTTAGTAATAATCAATGAATCTATATTGGGTGTATATTTAATATTTTACTATTAACTTTTGTGAAAGATTATTATGTGAATGAATGAACAATTTGGGTCAATATAACATTATTTCATGTAACATTGAATCTTCATCAAAATCAGTTTGCGTGAGTCATTCCTTCGAACACTAATTGGGAAAAAATAACTTTTTATTAAACATTTAGAGTTAAATGGAAATGACTATGCATGAGGCATATATATCATGAATAAACCTAGAAAAATAGTTTTTCATGTAAATTTTGGAGCTATGAAAAAATGTGTTGCATGGAAGTGATTTCCCCATAGGTAATGCTATGTAAAAACATGTCAATTTCAATGATAAATGTTGTAGGTATTATGAAATGAAATTATTGAATGTTTGAGAATTTAAGGATACAAAATTCATGTAACCCTAAGTAAAATGGTAAAAGAGATTATGTTTTGGAATCAAATGATGGAGGATTATGCTCTATTTATAGAAAATTTGGTATGAGTGTGTCCCAGGATTATGCAAATATTTTTGGATCATAAAACATGGATTGTCATGTACAATTATAAGATATTGTGAGGAATATAAGAATTTAATTATTCATTTCTCAAGAAACTCAAAGTTGTTCAAATTTTCAAAATATTAATGAAAAAATCAAAAGTTAAAAAAAATGTAGACTTTTTTCTAGGATTGTATTTGTCAAATATCTTTCAGATGTCCCTCTTAAAACAGCCCTGAATTATAATCCTTGTATTTTTTTAGTCACCATTAAAAATCAAACTGATTCATGATAAATAGAATATGTCCCAAATTATAGTTTATAAACATCAAGAGGATCTTTTATAAGTGTAAAATTTACATGGAAGACCCCTAAAAATGGTGTTTTCTCCAACAACACTCTCTTGCATCCTTTTTTGGATACATTGTTTATCATCAAAAAATGAAATGGGTTTAATGAAAACATAATATAAGAATCATTATCATAATCTATCTAGATAAATGAAGTGTATGGTATCATAAAATCAAGTCTCCAAGAAAGAATAAAATTCCTTAATGATTTTAACATAGACGAATATTAGTTTTATAAAATAATTAGAATGATTCTTTGAAAAATAAGTATAAATATCTGTTCTTTCTTGTAACTTTTAAAGAACTAAAAATTCATTTAAAAATGAAAACGGTATTGGGATTATAAAAACATGGAAACATGTAATGTAACCATCAAAATGAATAATGAACATGATAGTGGGATAATTCATTCATGTGGTAAATGTTAAAAAAATAGACTTTTCATACTTTTATAAAGAAAATAAAAAAATTCCCCATTTTGAAAATGAAATGAAAATTCCTTATTTTTTTGTGTAATGTAAATGAAAGTATAAAATCACCTTTACAAATAATTTTACTGTGTATATTATCTTTCATCAAACAGTTTTTTATTTTGTGGATTTTGAGGAGAAATATTTCTGATAAGAAAGGAGGAATAATGAATATTTACATAAAAACCTTCATTCTGTCCGTTGGAGTTCAAAAGTAGGGAAAATTAAAACAATACCTGAAAAATATATAAATTACCATAGGTGAAGAAATTTTATACATTTTATATTATAAATAACATAAAATTCCCTCAATTTAAATTGAAACATAAACAATCCTGATAAAAAAGTGAGATTCTAAAATAAAACCTTACCCCCATAAATGAATTTCTCTATACATCATTTAACATGCTGTATAATAAATTTAAATTTTTTATAAATATATGTTTGAAAAATTTTCATAATTATATTATTATATAGAATTTATTTATAATTTCCAATTACCCATATATTAACAATTCTTAATTTAAATTAATATCCAGGTGTAAACTTTTCATTTATATACAAATGTTTCAGTATGATATTTCTTATCCATGCACCTTATTCAATGTTTAATCATTAAATATTTATTAATAATTCCATAATTATCATATTTATTTATTAATTAATATTTTATAACCTTCTATATTGGGAAATGATTACAACGCGTTATATGAACATCATGGAGGTGACAGTCCACTTATGCGAACCGATGATGTTTTTATTTTTCAATAAATGGGAACAGAAGAAGGAAAATAAAAATTTATATTTATACAATATTAATTATGTCATAATTATCATATCTATTCATTAAATACATACTTATAATGAAACAAAATTATTGATAATGAAAAATGGAATACATCACTTTATGGAGGTGGTACTCTACACATATACATGAGTGAAGATTTTATATTCTATTTTACAAATGAGAAGTTACGAAATCATAATAATATAAACATAATATCATTTCTCTTTATTAGTTTTAATTATTTCATAATATTACAATGGATTTAATAGATTCAAATTAACTAGTAGAATAAATAACCATGGGAGAACATAGTCATAACAATTACCTATTCTATAGGAAAACCACTTTGGATTACACCCTATGAATAATTAGGTTTCTCTTTCCACGAGTCTATGAACAATAAGGAATGGTCTAGATGGTTATAAAGGTATTTTTAATGTTTTTTCTTGATATAAGGTTCCCAAAGTGTTTGGATAAGTGACAAGAGTATGTATCCTTTAATAAGTGAGGAGAGATTCACCCTTATAAACACCATTAAATTTAGAATAATATAAAGCCATATTTCTGGATTAGTGATAAGAAATAAAATCATTTTGAAAGATAATTTTAATGGACATTGAAATAAATATATCCAATCAAATAAAGATAGGTTTTTGTAATATTAGAATCCTTATACCATAGTTTTACTCATGTTGACCCATTTTAATATTTACTGTGATTAATTATATTTTACCATATTAACTATTCAGTATGACAATGAAATATGAAATTTATCTTATTTTTATTTCTATTTCATAGTTTAAATACCCTAAATCCATTAAAAATTCAATGTATTAATCATATTTTCATACATTTTTGTGTATCGTGTGAATAATTTAAATTATGATTAATTTTATTATTTTAATGGTGAAAATGAAATTGGAGTTTAGTCTTTAATTTAATGGATTTAATATTATAATTTAACTATTTTACTAAATTTTGGAATTAATTATGATCCGTGCATTAATAATTTAATTCTTTAATTGTTTTTTTAATCTAGTATTAATGGGTTATATTACATTTTATAATCATTTTTATTTTTATGCACAATCCATTATTTTATTATAAATTCTAGTAGTATATTATATATTGTAATTTTATTTTAAATATTATTATTTTTCCAATTTTCAAATTACTATGGGTAAAGGATACATTGTGTTTGAATTAGTGGCTAATACATTGACCACGATTGACGCACTTTATTTGTGAAATGGATAATTGATGAACAAGGAAACAATGAACAAAGAAGATATAGTAATGTTTGTTAAAAATTTTAATCATTTTATTTTTAAAAAATATCAAGAGAATATTCAAATTGTGTTTTTTATGTGATATATATCTAAGGGAATGTCAAAAACTATCAACTGTTCACTAGATAAATACAAGGTAAACCTTGAGACAACTGGACACACCTCTTTGATAAACTTAAATAAATCATCTATATCATCCTCATGATGTAATCCATGACTAATGAAGGAAATACATGATACTCCAAGTCACCTTCCATTTAGGCGACTGAATTCACCAAAAAAATCCATCACTACTTCAAATCTAATACCATTCAATGTTTTGTCTCCCATACCACGCTTTACCATAACCATGTGTTTAGGATATACACTTCACTTTCTTGTAGATTTTAAGAGTAAATTGATGAAGCTAAAATTTTCACATATTTTATACTTCAATTTAATGGTTATAAACCTAATATAGTTTTATTTAATAGGAAATTGTTACATATTTAGGTTTTTGTGTTATTTTGAACCTAAATGCAAAAAACGACCTAATTCTGGATTTTTAACATATTATTATCATAGGGGTATTTTGGTCATTTATCAAAAACTATATTTTCAAATTTTGTGATTCAAATTTTTAATGAACCCTTATTTTATTACCATCATCTTTGTCTGCATGATTAGGGTCAGATTCATCCATCTCGAGGCCCAAACAAATCAATGAAGTTGATAATATTTCCAGGAGGACTGCATGGACCCCACCACAGTAGCGGAAAAATAAATCGGCCTAAACACCTAAAAATGATGGGATTCCACTTGGATATGGATGATGAATCCGATTAGCATTCAAAAATGAAATTACATACCGTTTGGAATCCATTATGGCGACCATTGAATGACATCATTTTGAAGGAAGCTACCTAGAAGCTGCCTCCAAAAAAGGAAACGACCAATATTAAATTCAAAACTCCTTCTAGGCGCATCCAATGAAGCTAAAATCTGGGGAAAAAATAGAGACATTATGGATCTAAAATTATAAAGACACCTATTATAGAGTTGGTCATTGAAGGGAACATCCACATGGAAACTTTCAGATTAAATGTTTTGTGTGTGAATTCATCACCCCTTCTCCTTATAAATATGTATCCCTTCTCCCAATTTATGATATAGCCATTCTAGGGGGCTAATGTGGAGTTTTATTTATGCAATTTTTATTCATATTTATAATATATATTAATATATATTTTTTCTTCTTCCTTTAATTTCTACTATTCTTCCATCTCTTTTATTTTATGTGTTTCTCCCACAGTGCTTGTTTCTAAACTCCATGATTATGGAGAGCTAACCCTCACTATTGTTTGATGAGGGAAGTGGTGGTATTTGAGTTTTATGTGATTTATTGATTTTCAATCCTTCATTCTAAGGATTCATTAGTGGTTAAATGATTGTGGTGAGCAGTCTCCCCACTTTCTCTACTATTGTTTTCTTCCTCCTCGTTTAATAATTTTCCTTCTCATCGATATCTAATTCATTTAAATAGTGGAGTTTGGACTGGGTATTGATATGGAATAGATTAATACTACATGCTAAGGTCTCGGTTTAGGGTAATACCATTCAGACTAGAGGGTGTAGAGTGACAGGTCTTGCTCTCCACATTGAATAACACATTGATAGATAATTTGAAGAACAATGATAATTCCACCATGAAATCCAGAGAACAATGGTTTTCTTATAATAACATCATTGCATATTTTGTTCTTTTTCATTGTGTATTATATTTTTGATATATTTTTATTATATCTATATTTTATGAAATTCAATTTCAATCCCCCCATTTATATTAGTATTACAGTTTTATTTTAGTTATTTTATAATAGTGACAATGGAAAGATAGTGTGTGGAAGTGGCCTCCTTATGATTGACCATAGGGTGTACCATTAAGGTGAAATATTAAGTTAATAAGAATTTAATTTAATAGCGGTTCACAAAAAATCGCTACCATAAATTTTCCATCGTTCCTGGGGAGGCCAAGAAATTGTACACATTGTTTTTCATAAAAAAATCAAAATTAAAAAAATATTTCATTACATATTATTCTTTAGGTCATGGATTATTCTAGTAATGTTTCATATTAATGGACTATTAATGACATGTATAGAAGGGTGGATTTTTCTGAAATTCAAATTTCACAAAATTCACAAAAATTTTAAGAAAATTCCTTAATAATTCAAGAGAATTCGAGAATGCTGGAAAAAGAAAGCAAGATAGTGGCATCGCTGGCCACCCATGTTGAAGAAGATAATGTATTATTGATGGAACAACAACAACAACAACAAAAAGATGAGGATATTGAAAATCTTGTTCCACCTATATTTCCAGATGAAATTAGAGAGGTTTATGAAATTATCGATGATCCAATTCCCTCTCTAACAATTGAGTTCCCAGCTGCCTTGCTGGAGGAAAAGGAGTCTGAAGTTAAAAATTTTGAGGGATATTTAATTTTTGAGACTTAATTTTATTCAAATTTAATAACTGATGAATTGAAAACTAATCTTTTTTCAACTGATTTTGTAGATTCATCACCACTACTGCATGATCTGGATGAAGATAAAATAGTTCCTTATATAGTGGTGATAATGGAGGATCCAGTCGAGTTGTGCATTAGTGAAAATGAGGATGATGACACTAAAGAAGAAATCCATGATGATTAAATTTATGAACCCGAACCAGAAGAGAAGCCACATCCAATTATTCTACATTCTCTACCAGTAGACACCACTCCTCCAAAAGATCAAAACAGGGAGCACCCATTTATTCTTTTCCCTCCCCCTCTACAACTCTAATTCTTTATTTCATCTCTTTTGGGATTTGGGAATATTTTTCTTGTCTTTGGGGGTTCTCACTTCTGGCGTCCACAAATTGATGTTAGGAAAAATAATTTTTGGTGGTTTCTAAGCAAGAAACCCCATCCAGCTTCGGATAGGGGTTGACCCACTATAACTACCTGACTAGGGGCAGTAAAAACCAAGCACCTACTTGGGGGGTCAAACCAAGCATTATCACTTCCCTTTCCCCTTTCTATTTGTTTTTATTTATTTTTCTATTGCATTTCATTATTTATTTCTTTGTAGAAAGACGTGGTAGAAATTAGGAGCCTAACTCAAATATACTACTCAAAAATAATGTCGGGTTGTGTCTTTCTATCACATTAGTTTTTCTGACCTTATTTATATTTTTTCAAGATGAAATGAAGGGTAGGGAAATTTAAGTGTGGGGGGAGTTTCAACCTACTTAGTTTTTTTGCTTTCATTCTTATTTGTTTTAATTTTTTTAGGAACCTTGAGATTTAATGATAATTCTGATCACATTTCACACATTAATTGATTTTGATAAAATTGAAATTATTTTAGGAAAAAAAAGATTTTAAAATATTTTTGATGTGATTTTTTTCCTTAAATTGGATTTTCAATCATTTTTATGAGTTTAACTGATTTTTGAAATCCATGGCCCTGAAACACTGACTCAAAGTATTTTTCCCATATTGTGAGGTATTCTAAACCACTTTGACATATTATTTATAATACCCACACTTTATTGAGGGAAACAAGGATTTTGTGTGAGAACTAAAATTTGTGATTTTTCTTTTTTTCAGCTTTGTATTTCATTGAATGTGTTTAATATGATTGAGGCAATACTTTAGCTGGCCACATTTTATCATGAGACCTACCTTTACATCTATCATTTGTTAGACCTTAGATTCCTAGAATTGCCTTATAGGTTTAAGCCACTATACTAGATAATTTATCTTTACCTACCCATTCTCTTGGTATTGTTTCATGGATATTTCAAGTTTGAGTGTGGGGGAATGGCCTTTTGAGTGCCTTTATTGGGATGTGTTTCATTGATGGGTGTTATGAGGTACGTGTCAACTTTTTGGGAAATGAAATAATTGATCTCGAGTCATAATTTCATTATTATTCATTTTTTTTCATTCAGTTCTCCATAAAAAAAATAGAAAAAATGATTTGTGCCTTTCTGAAGCTTAAAAAATATAAAAAAAGGAAAATAAATTTGTGTGTTTCTAGAGCTTAAAAAATATAAAGAAAGGAAAATAAAGTTGTGCCTTTCTGGAGCGTTACGAAAAATGGGGAGAACATGGATGATATAACACCTTGAAATAATTTATTGGCTCATGTACCATGTCAAAGAAATGGGGGTGGTGTTTTGTTTTAGATTCTCAAGGTGAATTGAGTGAGGAATTTACTGTGTTTTCACTTGATTATTCATGCATTGTACCTAAGAGTAAAACCTTCTCTTTCTAGTCATGAACTTTTAAATAATTTACCCACCAACCCAAAGCCACAGAGTCATTTTATTGTTTGATTAAATACATCTTTATTAAATTCATTATTTATGTTTCACACTGTGGAGAAATGAGAATAGTCACAACCCTATGGTGATACATGCATCTTTGAAGTATGAACAAACCTCCAGAATTAATTTTTCTTGAGTGAAGAGGGACATAAAATTCAATGTGAGGTAGGTTGTGATTGAGCCATGGATGGATTAATGAGGTTGAAAAAATATAAATTTTTAGAGTGAAAATGAAATTAAATTGTTTTTTCATAGAAGAGACATGATGAAATTGTGTTTTTGATAAGATCATGGATTTTTTCTCATTTTTGTTTGTTGTGTGAATTTTGATTTGAATTTACGATAATTGCTCAGGAGTGCAATGTTTATGTGTGGGGGACTGATGAAGCTAATATTTTCACATATTTTATACTGAAATTTAATGTTTATAAACCCACCATAGTGTTATTTAATAGTCAATTGTTACATATTTAGGTTTTTGTGTTATGTTTAACCTAAATGCAAAACAGCCAAATTCCGGATTTTTAATAGTTTTTTATCAAAGGGGTATTTTGGTCATTTATCATAAAATATGTTTCCAAATTTTGTGATTCAAATTTTTTTGAACACTTATTTTATTTCCATAATCTTTTTTATCAAGACTAGGGTCCGATTCATGCATCTGGAGGCCCAATCAAATCAATAAAATTGACAATTTTTTCAGGAAGACTGCGTGGAAACCACCTTAGTAGCGGAAACATAAATTGTCCTAAACACCTCCAAATGATGGGATTTTAGTTGGATATGGACTAGTACTCCAATTATCATTCACACCTTTAATTTTACACCGTTTGAAATCCATTATGGTGGCTATTGAATGACATCATTTTGAAGGAAGCTGTCAGGTAGGTGCCTCCAAAAAAGGAAACTACCAATATTAAATTCATAACTCCTTCTAGGCATGTCCATTGAAGATGAACTTTTGGATTCAAACTGAGGAGACATTATGGAACAACATTTATGAATAAACATATTAAATATTTGGTCATTGAAGGGCATATCCATGCAGAATCTTTCAGATTAAATGTTTTGTGTGTGAATTTGTCACCCCTTCTCGCTATAAATATGTGTCCTTTCTCCCAGTTTATGATATAGCCATTCCAGGTGGCTAAGGTGGAGTTTTGTTTTTATAATTCTTCTTCATATTTATAATATATACTACTATATCTTTCTTCTTCTTCCATTAATTTCTACTTTTCTTCAATCTCTTTTATTTTATATGTTTCTCCCACCGTGCTTCTTTCTAAACACCATGATTATGGATAGCTAACCCTAAATATTGTTTGAGGGGGGAAGTGGTGTTATTTTAGTTTTATGAGCTTTATTTATTTTTCATGTTTTCTTCTAAGTATTCATTAGTGGTTAAATGATTGTGGTGAGCGGTATCCCCACTTTCTCTAATGTATTTTCTTCCTCCTCATTTAATAATTTCCCTTCTCATCGATATCTAATTCATTCAAATGGTGGAGTTTGGATTGGGTATTGATGTGGAAGAGATTACTCCTACATGATGATGTCTTGGGGTAAGGTAATACCATTCAGATGAGAGGGTGTGGAGTGATAGGTCTTTATCTCCATATTGAATAATGAATTGATAGATAATTTGAATAACAATGATAATTCCAACATGAAATCCCAAGAACAATGGTTTTCTTCTAATAACGTCATTGTGTATTTTTTTCTTTTTTTCATTGTGTTTAATATTTTTGATATATTTATATTATATCTATATTTTATGAAATTCAATTTCACTACCCCTATTTATATTAGGATTACATTTTTATTTTAGTTATTTTATAATAGTGACAATATAAAGATAGTGTGTGGAAGTGGCCTCCTTGTGATCGACCCTAAGGTGTACCACTACGGTACAATCTTAGGTTAATAAGAATTTAATTAAATATAAGTTCATGAAAAATCTTTACCATTATAAATCAATGAATAGCAAAAATTGATTTATGGGAGAGCTCGATCCAAATACAAAAAAGGTTGACTGAGGAAAAACATGCTACAAAATAGCGATACACCTAAATTTTTTCCACTTGATTATAATCAAATCAAAAATATGGTGATTATGTTGAAATTTTTCTATAAAAAAGACCAAAAATAGTGGATCCTTACACTTTACCCATTTAATAAATACCAGCGTGATGGTGTCCACACACACAGTGTTTAATGATTTTACCTAAATAAATTTATATTAACTCTATAAATCAATTTCTATTAGGATCTCTTTATTTCACCACTACTCAATCCCAAATGAAACAAAAAATATAAATATTAACTCTAATAGCCAATAATCCTTGTCAATCTAATCAAAATGTACCAACTAGTAGCCATATATATTATCACCCCTTCAATTATTCATATAAACTATAATATCATGATAATAGACATGAAAAGATATTTTCTAGTAAATAAATAATTCCTTTTATAGATAATTTAATTCAAAAACTAACTTTAGAAAAATCCAACACTAGTGAATTCAATATCCATATGTAATCCTACTCCACTATTGCAAAATAAAGACTCATGAAACCCACTTCGAAGAAACTAATTCCCAAGTATACAATCAGACATAACATTGAAGACACATTCAATTAAATCATACTTAGATAATTTCCCTATAGGATTAAATAAATCCCCCTACTTTATAACACCATCCCCATCTCTCTGACTCCTCATTACAAGATCATGAGAAACATTCATCTTTAACTTGATTATGAAGAAAAAAATGCATTACCCATGATTCTTATCAAAGGTGTATGAAGATTGATTGAGGTGAAGATAAAAATCCGGGATACACTCTCAATATATTCTCACTAGAAGAAATCGTGACCCTCATTATAAATCTATATAAACTATATAAAAAAGGTTTTCACAACATTTAATTTGAATAACTTCTCATAGTATTATTTGGTTATAAAGAATAACCCTCCATTTAGGGTGGGAGGATTCTCAATTATACTAGGATATTATTTTAATTCTTCCATTATCCTAAGTTACTGTAATTATCTAGTGATGGAACACTATGGAATTAGTGGATATGCCAATGATATTCTATTTAACCCTGTAATGAAATAAACATGTAATTTTGAATATATTATTTTCATGGCTATATAATTTTTATAACTATTTATAAATTAATAAGTTTCCTTAAGACTAAGCATCTTCAATTATTCTTCTATTATTCATTAATTTACACACATAATACACTTAAATTCAATTTACCAATTGTGATCATGAGAGGTGGGTTGATCTAAGGGTGACTAGATATTTCAAATCACTAGTCTAGGATAGATTTGAGATTTTAGTGATTATTGAATTCCTCTGATTAAATTGAAACAACAACGTTATGGATATAAGTTAATTTTATTTGATTTGAGATAAATCATGATAATTAAAATAAAATAAAGATTTTTAAAAAACAAGGTGAGAGTATATAAAAGTTTAAAAAACATTATTTACAATTAAATTTAATAACAATATAATTTATTGATATTTTTTTATTCATAGAACCCTTTATGTATAAGAATGTTACACTAAAATAACTCTTCTTTTTTTAGACAGCCATGGTCTACAACAACTATAGTGATTTGGGATCAAAATATTATTTGTTGAGGGCCTCAGGACACACATCTCATCAAATTGGAAGCATTTACTTTAAGGAAAGTATTGGTATTATCTTTGGGTTAACATGATTTTAACCCATGACTTAGTCTTTTTCATCTCACCACACTTGTTTTGATCCAGATGTTGAAGGAACTGTTTTGGAATGAATTAATAATTTAAGAATAACCGAATATATAAAGATATTTTTTTTCATAATTTTATTGGTTGAATCTCCCTCCTCATTTATTTCTTCCACTAGAATCACTATACGTAGTAAAAATATTGATGATAATATTTCTTAATTTTAATGTACCGTGATAGTCTTATATGAACCTGATCTAAATAATGATAATGGGATTAAATAACAAAATAATCAATCATATGGTGATATTAGAGCTTGATTAATTTGGTTACTACCATAATTTCATGGATTTTCAATTAAAAATACCAACATTTTTTTATTATGTGAAGAAGATTTCACGGATTATAGATATAGAACAGTCATTGAGGCTTAGATTAGTTGGAAATCCATTCCATTAAATCATTAGTACACGCTAATTAGTGTATAAACAAACTAAAATATAAAGAGGTCACCACCTGCGATGAGCTACAAAATTAATTACTCAATAAATACATCCCCATCATAAAGAGAACCTATATAAGGAATATGATTTATGGAATTCAAAAATAAAATGGATAAAAACTCTATGAATTATGGTAAAGATCCATGTGGTTGAAAATAAATTTTTGTCAAAAACATTTCAATGACCACTATTTATTGGAATTATTTTAGCAAGGTTATATTGAAAATGTTGAAAACATATAGGATACTTCCTCTATAAGAGAACTAATTGATGAGTACCCTAATAAAGTTATAGAACCAATCATGTCGTTTCAAAAAACTTATAAAAATTCATCATAATAACTACTAATAGGGCTTTATAAGAGATAAATAATTATAAAAATAAATTAATTGATAAATAAATAGAATACCTAACAACTTTTAGGAGATAGTTAGTTTTAATCATAGTTTAATATACCAATCCTTCTACATGACATCATGTCTACCAACATTTCTACACTCACAGGAAATACACTGATGTATTCCCTCAAGTTGGAAGAACTAAAAGTAGTCATTCCAGGTTCCAAAATCCATACGAGTAATAAAATATCTTTAATGAAGGATTTATAAAATATTCTAATATCTAATATGGAGTAATGAACCAACAACCCAAAAGACCCCTATTACATTAAGTGTTTCATAAATATTTTCATCCATTAACCTAAATAGTCATCTATCAAACAACTTCAAGATACAAAAAAGGGAAATATGAATAACCTATCATGATGGACATGTTGACAAAACATTTGGCATATCTCATGGCCTAAAAAACTACTCTTATCACTCAAAGATCAATAGTGGAGGATAAGTAATGTTTTTATGTCCATATATTGACTACCATCAATGAAAAGAATAATAAATATTTATGTAAACTATCAATATTATACAACTCATAACCCTGAAGAGAATGATAGATATATTTTATTGGGGAGTAGTAAAAATATAGGAAACAATGAGGAATCACCATCTAAAGATGAATATGGAAGTGGACAACCCACTAAAACTAAAGAATCTTTTTATAAAAAGGAACCTCATATTGAGGTAACTATGAAAGCAACATAATTTAAATAGGATAAGGGAAAATACAAGATGGAATACATATATCAGTTCTATCATGAATTCCTTATCATGTAAACACCACCTAATAAAAACAATGAAGAAAAATTACCACAATATTAATGGTTATAGATGTAGAGGAAGTGATAATTGGGCCAACAGACAACTCAAATTTTGTTGGAATCAATGGATCATTTGTAATATAAATGACATGAACTCCATGAACAATGAATTTTTTTTCAAATACTATTTGAAAAAAGATATTTTGGAATATATAGAGTGGATCTTTCATTTTAATTTATAAATAACTTAATGCACAAGAATAAATTTTACCTCGATCTTGATAACATTATTTTTTGATAATATTCATTTTATAAACCCAATATGTTTTTATTATGTTGGGAGGACATACATTCAATCACCAATAGTGGTGATCCACACATTCCAATTTGGTATCTGAAAACACTAATAAATCACTAGATGTATCTTGCATTGTTTCCCGATATCATTTCACCTTCCATAGGGTTTGAAGAATTTTTATCATCTTATTCTCAATATTAATAGGAAGAGGGGAGGAGGGATATATTGATAGTAAATTAATATTCAAAAATCATATGATTTCTTTTATTTATATAGTATTTTATTTATTAACATTTGGTTAGGGATTCATATTTAACTAACCACAAAAAAAATATTTGATAATATATTAATCCCAAAATAAACCTCATTCCATGTAATAAAAAAATTTATTAATATATTTTATATAGAGCATTATCATAAAAATGATTAATATTTATTTTTTATTCTAGTAAATATTCATCATTGAAAAAAATCTTGTATACTCATCCTTCATAATATTTATTGAATTATTAAATAATTTTTTAAATAAATTTTATCCATTCCTTAATTGAATAACTTATTTATTCACAGTCTGGAGAACACATAATTGTTTAATATTAGTGTAAACAAACTAATGATTTTTTTAATTAATAAATAAAAAATTATTATGTTATGAATAATAAGATCTAAATAGATATTATATTTGAACGTAATTAAAAATTACCTTGAAAATAAACATTTGTTTAATATTTTTGATCATTTAATAAATATTGAAGAAATATTATTTCTATATCTAAAAAATAATATTTATACAAATTGTAAAATTTAAATAATATTTAACTAAGATCAAAGGAAAAACTTTGTGTTTGAACCTTTATGACTTTAACTTACTGTTAGTATAGGATCTATCCTTATGTGCAATATTATTTTCTTGTAATGGGTTAGGGAACCTAGAAAGGAATATGATATATTGCAACAACAGAATCAAATATGAACAGTCACTATGTGATGTAATCCCTACATCATGATGTTTCATCATAATGGATCCACACATATGTCATCTATCTGTATGATTGATATGAATTTTTTTGTCTGTATGAAATAAACATCTCTATACACCTTGTCCATGATATTTAATGCTATAGTTAAATTTCAACCAATGGAATGATGCGCTAAATTCCTTAAAGGTGGGAGGTAAGAATTATTCATCAAATTATTTATTAATAACATATCATTCATGATGTACCTAGATTACCCAAAATCATCAGGATTATATGTAGTCATAATTTACAATAATACATCAATGTGAATGAGTTATGACATGTATTAATTATAATCTTAAATTATGAGGATTATTACACATTTTCAAAGATAAGAATATCAAATGAAATATAAACATGTAATTTTTCTATAGGCAGGTCAGTTCATATAATGTAACCTCTTGTAGATTACTAATGTGAACTTCATATGATAAAGTATCATCTTATTATGAGTACTCACACTTAAAAATAAAAATATTAACTACCCCATCATATAATTTAATATATTTGTAGAATATGGTTTACAAATATAGTCATGGTATTTCAAGGTTCTCATCATAACATTGAACTACTATGTCCTTTTCTATGTGATAGATACATTAGGTAATTATGACATTAAAGTCACACAAAACTTTGAATGATATATAATAAAATATTTTAATTAATATATACTTATTTGAATATAAAAAATATCTAAATTAAAAAAATTTGTTCTAGGAGAAAAACATCACTGGACTCCCACTTGGACTAGATACAAATAATAATTAATTTCAGCCCACTAGTTCTCATATTTTGATAATGTTTTCACTGAGATAAGGATTTACTTAAGGGGTCTTCCATATTGTCTTCCATGTAAACTCTACTCCAGTTTATGTCACCTCTATAATAAAAAACCTTGAAAATATTGTGTTTATGAGTTATATGCTTTGTATGTTGATGTTTCCTTAGTTACATTGAAAGATAAATCACTATATTATTATCATAATAGTGTGTGATAAGTTATTTAATATTAGAAACAAATTCCAATATCATTGATGAATTTGAAAAACAAAAATAAATTTTTAGCTTCCTTAGATGTTGAAATGTGAGAGGACCATTTTGGGAGATACCTAACACTGAGAGGGGGTGAATCAATGTTGGTGACTTTTTATCCAATGTCAAATTTGTATCCTTGAACCTCTTAGACCTATTAGTATCATGATTATCTTATTTTATTTTCCCTATTGCATACATGTATATGATAATAGTAAATATGACACTTGATATTTTTACAGGTTTCACTACTCAATAAGAGTAGCTAGTCCTTGGAATGGTCTCCAAAAAATCCGGACCACATAACCAACATAAAACAATACATTGAATCTGGTTACAATGAGCAGGATATTACCTTACAATCATGTAACACTAAGAAAGTCCTCCACCTATTGAGTCATATCTCATGTCATAGTTATTCTTTGTTCTCCCACAACCATATTCTTCACATTTTCACTTTCATAACATCATATAAAAAAAATCCTCATATCTCTTCCCAAAAGAAAACATGATAGCTGCACTATCTTCTTATTCCTCTAGTCACAATAATATATATGTAGTAGTTGGACGAACTGAATTATCCCTGACCCAAATGAAGATCAACTAATATCAATTTGTCCAGTAACTTCCTCTTATCTCTTTGATCTATGATACAAAAATATATGCAATGTAATTCCCTGACCCCAGTTACCCAGATTCGGTGCATTATTACACATCATTGACATGATCACAAGAAAGATCAAGTCTCTAAAGACCGATTAGTTTAGTAGCCTTGGAATAACTATATACATTCATAATGTTTACATTACATCATAAAAAAAACATCTTGTATTCATATCCCCACAGACTATCCCTACAGATCATTCATAAATTACTTCTTCATAATCCTTGAAAAAATAAAACATTGAAAGGGGTGAGCTCAGATGCTCAGTAAGGATAACAAGATAGCTGAAGCTTTCATAGATAAGCATAAACACTAATGGCAATGTATAAAAAAAACAAAAACCTTTTCAACTTGAACTTCAGAATAATATGGCAAAGATAAAATGAAATAATTCCATTTACTTATTCACATGGATATTCTACTTGTCGAATAATCACATGCAATATCAATAACCACTTTTATAATGATGGAATGCATAATTCCAGACTATCATAACCACATAGTCAAGGCCTCGTTCCAAGACTACAAATAAGTTTTTGTCAGGGCCTCATGCCAAGACACTAGTTTGTCCCATGAGACCTACCGATGCATCGAGGAGCTATAGCGGGATCCACCCGTCACTTATTACTTCCAATGCATTCCTCATATGAAAATTTTGAAACATAACATAAACATTCATATTAAAACTAGCATAGGAAATGTCAATACTTTAACCACAAACCATGAATGGTATAAAAATAGCACATCCACAGTCAAACATAACTCATTTGATACAATATGGAAGATTTTATTGTATCACATTAACCTCAATCTAAAATAATGAAGGATATTGACATTAAAATAATCATCAAACTATTGGGAGAAATATCCCCCTTTTTCTGGAAAACATTTAAAAGTCACACTATTTGTCAAGAAGCTATTTAAAATAGATTTTTGAAAAAAAGTGTTCCATACCACTTTGAAACTTTTAAAAGTAATTTTTAATTTAAGACCTTAATTTCCATATAAATATATCCTTAAAACCCTTTTTAAAACATGGGCATTAATGAGAAAGATTTAGAAGAATAAATCTTCAAAACATTTAAAAATGATATTTTAGTTAGAGTTTCTAACCAAAGGAGAGACACATGAATACAAATAATTGAGGTAATAAAAACATTGTAATATCAAGAGAGTAAAGGGATTCATGATATACTATGTCAAAGTACATTATATACACCATATAATAGTGATTTGGTGTATAACAACAAAGGAGTCTCAATGGAATTTAATTTGAGATGAAACTTATTATAAAGACAGTATCCTTAGGTTACAGATAAATCAATGGCATAATTATGTGTGAAAAATATAAATAAACTCAATATGATTGGATATTTAGTGTAAATAAATCCGAGGACATTCACACATATTCTTGCAAAGACAACACCAATGAATTGGATATTTAACACAACAAATGGAGATTGAGATAAAATTACTCTTATCAAGTTCATATCGATGACTTGAGAATTTATCAATGGAGTTATTATGTGTATCAAAATTATATCCACAAAAAGGGGAGTGGAAAGTATGACATAAGAAATGAATAGTGATTCCACACATAATCTTGGAGTAAAATATTCAATGAAGTATGCGTAAATCCGAATGAGTGCCAATTGAAATTTAAAATTCCCTTATCGATTAGGTAACTTACGAAACGTACAACCATGAAATAAGGACCATACAATGATGATTTAAATAACCATAAATTATATTATATTATATAATGAATACAATCATGGGCAGTGCACATACACCACATGCAATAAATAAGTGGTGAACAATGGAATTCTCACGAAATTAAAAGTGAGATAAGAAACCCCTTACTTTGTACTTTTTCCTTGGTAGATGGTAGGTTATCCTCCTTTATAATGGTGAAATAATTTTTATTTAATTAAAAAAGAATCATTTACATTAATATGATATCATATATTATCTTTTAACATTGATTTGTTAATAATATCTTAGCATTATCATCATTTCGGGTGTTAATGGATTTGTTTTCCTTTATACTATTTGTTATGCGAGCCGTATTTGTTATGGATGGGATGTATCTTATTCATATATAGAATTATATCATGTCTCTAAACATTATTTTTAATCATCAAATTAAATTTAGTCTTGAATGGATACGATGGGGAATGATTCTCATCACGTTCGTGGAGACGGTAATCCGTACGTACGCACGAGCGACAATATCACTCTTTTGATATTAAAATATTATATAATTGGATGTTATATCATATATACAGAATCATTATCATGTAATATTTATTATTTACATGAATTAAACATCATTATTATACCCATCTAAATAATAATTTATTGAATAACAATTACACCACGATGTGGAGACGGTAAGCCGTACGCACGCACGTATGGTGACATTTCATTCAAAGGATGGATAAAATACTGAATATCATTGTACTATATTTATAATAACACCAAAGTATATATAAGATACTGGATTTATTATTTTAGAATGGAAATAAAAAATAAAGATGAACTGGAAGAAGAAAGGAACTTGAAAGAGGGTGGTGAAAATATTACCTCTTCTTTGGGTTCTTCCTTTTGATTAGATCAAAAAAGATCTTTAGGTTGGATTTATGATCAAACTAAGGACTCTATGATGAATTTAGGGAAGGTTAGAGAGTATTTTGGCAAGTTTTGGCCGAACCAAAATTCTTTGAAGGTGTGAATTAATGAGAAGGGGGGTTCCCTTTTATAAGAGGGGTGAGGGGCACCTTTGGAAAAGCTAGAAATATTATTTTATAATAAATTCATATTCGTTTTCTAATGGATCCAAAGTGGATTATTTAAATTTGATGGTGGGGATGGGTCGAAAAAAACTCAAACAATAGGATTTAGACAGGTTTGGGTCACTATATTAACCTTATCTTTTAGTTTTAACTCTTAGTTAATTAGTTTAACATTTACCATGTCACTTTATTTTTTTATATTATATAGTTAATAAACATACTATATACATCCAAGAGACCCCCAAGTGGTCCATTAATGATTCACCAATAATTATATATGTCTCTTGGAAGAAACATAGATTTTTAGGAATTTAATATCAATTAATAATATAATATTTGTTTTAAAAACTCTTTTATGTCAATTTTGACACTATTTTGAAATTTGATTTTTGTGAAAATCATAATAAAATTATTACTTCGAAAAAAGTTACTTAAATCAATCATGACATGTCATATTAACCTATAAAATTCTTTTAATTCATGAAAAGTCTCAAATTATATTTATTTGGGTATTTATAATATCAATTATAAAAAATGGTTTCTAAAAGATATATGGTCATGCCATTTTTGTATTTATCTTAACTTAATTAATATAAAGTGTCATTATCAGTTACAAGTGGCTCTATGGGGTCCAAAAATCGACCCAATGATTCTCATTGTCAGCCATGTATCAAAAAATAAGGTTAGGACACGTTTTAGGGTAATTTTGTATTATTATAATATTGTCTTTTAACCCTTATTTACTAGATTTACCCTTAAACCTTGATAAATAAATTTTTTACCGAAGTAATTATTCAAAATGTATAAAAAGAAAAGTTACCTATTTACACAATTTGGACATCCTTATTCTAAATATGGAATCAATTTTTAAAAATTGAAAACACAGAAGTGGCAGAAATTAATTTAAAATCAATTCCCGTTGTTAAAACAAAAAGTGTGTTTTTAAGAGATTCTAACTATCCAATGATTGACACTTGTTTATGTCCGGTTTAAATGTGAAATTATTTAAAATGACCAAAATTGTATTAAATGGTAAAACTATATTCTTAATATACATTAAAACCACTCAAATTAATAATTTATCACTATTAATTATTTCGATTAAAAAAGTTGTTCTTAATTAAAATTTAGTAATTTCCACTATTCATCAAAATATAAATGTTATATGAAAAGTTCCAAAATTTTACCCTAGGATAATTTTAATATTCCGAAACCAAAAATGAAGTCTATTATACAAAATTAAAAACATAAAAGTTTCATTTATTAATTTAAAATTAATTCCCGTTATTAAAATCAAAAGGCGTATTTTTAAGAAATAATAAATATCAAAAGTTTGACACTTGTTTATGTATAATTTCAAAGTGAAATTACTTACAATGACCATAATTGGATTAAATAGTAAAAATATAATCTATTTAAACTTCCAAACCATTAAAATGTATAATTTAACAATATAAATTATTTTTATTAAAAAAGTTTTTTTCAAATAAAATATAGTATTTTTCACTATTCACCCAAATATGAAAGTTATCAGAAAAACAAAAAAACATTATTGAAACTAAATTATAATGTACTGATTCTAAATAAGAAGTTCATTTTTTCAAATTGAATATATAAAAGTTTCAAATATTGGATTTAAAAAGGCATCACCCTTAAAAGGTGGTAAACTTTCATTTTTTGAAAAATACTTCTTTTATCTGAAAAAATGAATTCGTTCATAAATCATTTCTTAGAAACTCATAATATGGATTGAAATTATAAGGATAATATAAAATTTAAAATTCAGTTAATTCTAATCATAACCTCTTTTGAACGGCTAGTTTGGTAACTCGTGGTGTGCTTGAAATCAGTGTTGCGTACGAAACACACTATTGTATTATTTAAAGAGAAGTGTACCGTGGAATCCTGGGGTGTTAAATTCTCCCCTCCTTAAATAAATTGTGTCCTCGCAATTTTGAAAATTGTTCTTGGGAATATAATGGAAATCCCCACATCAGAAAAAGAGTCAATAAAACTATAACTTTAAAAGAAAGAAAGAGAAGTAAAAAGATCTCCCGAGATAACCTATAATAGGATTACATGTAAAAAAACATGGATATGGATGATAAACTAAGTGTCAAGTTCTGATGGAGAGGGATATAAAACATGATCAGGAGAAAGTTAACAATAAGAAAACCACAAACTTGTGTTGGGACAAACGGTCATTAGTCTCCCAGTAGGAAAAGTAAACAGACAACATTTTTTGTTTTAAATTACATTACATAAGGATTAGGAATTCATTTATGATATTGACTCCGAACATAATGATATATACTTACTTTTTAAGTAGAGTTTCATCCTTTAATAAATTTCTACCACTAAATAATTTTTTGGAACAATGAGTATTCAAGAAGACTTAGTCACACTGGAAGAGATAGAATAAACTTCTATAGAATAACATGATCCACGTAGGATAAACTATATATTTACCTTGTCTTTAGAGATTAATCAAAACCAAAATGGTTAGTATAAGATATAATGGTCCCCCAAATAGATATTCCACTAGAGAAAAAAAACACTAATATTAATTTCTAAAATGAAACCAACAATACCCCAATGTTAAATAAATACCATTCAATAATCAATTGTCCTTAAAATCCTTCAATATAATCCAAAATAATATTGAAACCCAAAACTTATAAGAATGTAGTCTTCCACGTTAAATTGTATCTCCAAATGACATCGACTACTTTTAAAGTCACATACTTAAAAGTAATTAACCTACTCACATATTCTTTATTATAGGTTAATCATTTCCATAAATAACCCAAATAACTACAAATCCACAATATAAACATAGATAACAATCCACCATTACTCCTCAAATGAAATTCCATAGTATTCTATTTTCCTTGGGCATATAGTGTTCCCAAAAAAGCGAACATCTTCCAAAATAACATTTATCACTTTATCACCAAATCATTTTCCTATACTAAAGGTATTCATTTGATAAGACATAAGATCCCAAATCAACTTATTATTAATCAATAAAATAGTTTAACTAAAATAATAGTCACACTAACCAGGGACTTCACATAGTCCAGTGGTAGGCGATAAATCCCAATCGCACTTTGGTTGTGGGTTCTATTCCCAAAGCTTTGTCCGACGCAACGGGTTGTCACATGGTCTGCGTGTTGTCCTTTTTCAAAAACTATATTTTATAACATTTCCATAATGAGTTAAATTCCTCAAAATAACCATAACATAATTTAACCACAAATGTTATCTCATACCTTGCATTTTCATCCCAAATTATAATAACATGTAATTTCCTCAAACGCAATGATCATATAAAACCAAATGGTTATTTATAACTATATCCACAAGAGTAAATATAATTCTTCCTCAAATATCATTCTCACATGGAAAGCCTGAGGTTTACAAATACAATAGAAAATTATTCCAAAGTAAACCCATCAACAAGGAGCACTAATACTTTTTAAATATTTTTCCAACCATTTATTTCCACATAACTTCTTCTTTGACCATGAAAATATCCTATATAATAGGGCATTCACTCGGGTAATGGCCAGGTCCTCTACATTTATGGAAAATGACTGTAAATGGATTCTTAGGACCATTTTTATCTTCTTCCATTGTATTCTTCATTTTTCTTTGGCGATTCTTCACTTTATGTCCTTCCTTCCCACACATAAAGCATTTTCTTTGTCCCATTGAGACACTTTCCCGGGTGTCTCCTAAAACATTTCTTGCATGATGGAAATTGAGGGTTCTTTTCTACATGGTATCCATTGCTGGAGATCTTATCATTCATATCATTTCTCTTCCTTTTTGAGTCCGGGAGTTGGTTAATATATATGTTGTTGATCATATTTTTGGAAAACTAATTTGGCATGAACACGATATCTTTCATGCCTATCAACAATCCATTTTGATGCTCATTTCAACCACCATTCCCACCTTGTACATCATTCTCAAAGTTACTAGGACTTCTTTGGAATCCATCCATTGACTAAAACTAGAAAGCATTGTGTGAGTAACAGTAGTCATAAAATTATTTAAAGAATATCATGTCACCATATTCTCAATTTGAAACAAATTAACATTAACCAAACTCATTTACTCTCATTTTATATATAATACTTCAAATTGGTTTGTGAAGAAAATGTAAATTATCCTAAGCATATCCCCTGGGAGTGTCGTAACCAAGAGTGCAGCAAGGCCCGTTTTCGTGCACCAGTTCCCGTTCGAGTCTAGCTCAAAGCGGTGTTTTAGGGTTTTACCACTAGGTACATCTGTGCCAGAGCCACCTCTACCTGCTCGTATCTAGAGGAGGATGTATTGCTTGGAAATCTCAAAAAATATCTACAATACCAAAATTCTAGGAAGTTCTCCTATACTAATCCTCAAAGTCTATCTTAGGGCTATGTGATCAAATCAGAGTTTATTTAAATCAAGCTTCCAAGGTTTCTACTAAACCTCCCTCTAATACCAACTGTAACGCCCCGACCCCAGTTAAACAGAGTCAGTGCATTATTACATAACATTGGCATGATCACAAGAAATATCATGTCTCGAAAGACCGATTAGTTTAGTAGCCTTGGAATAAATAGATACATTCATAAGGTTTACATTACATCATAAAAAAACATCTCGTCTTCATATCCCCTCATACTATCCCTGTAGGTCATTCCTAAATTACCTCTTCACTATCATGGGAAAAATAAAACATTGAATGGGGTGAGCTCAGAAGCTCAGTAAGGATAACAATATAGCAGAAGCTTTCATAGACAAGAAGAAACACTTAGGGCAATGTATAACTAAAACAAAAGACTTTTAAACTTGAACTACAGTTTAATATGGAAAATATAAAATGAAGTAATGCCATTTACTTATTCAGATGGATATTCTAATAGTCGAATAATCACATGAAATATCAATAACCACTTTCATAATGATGGAATGCATAATTCCAGACTATCATAACCAAATAGTCAAGGCATCGTGCCAAGACTACAAATAATATTTTGTCAAGGCCTCATGCCAAGACACTAGTTTGTCTCATTAGACCTACCGATGCATCGAGGAGCTATAGAGGGCTACACCCATCACTTATTAAGTCCAATACATTCCTCATATGAAATTTTTGAAACATAACATAAACATTCATATTAAAACTAGCATACGAAATGTTAATACATTAACCAAAAACCATGAATGGTATAAAAATAGAACATACACAGTCAAACATAACTCATTTGATACAATATGGAAGATTTTATTGTATCACATTAACCTCAATCAATAATAATGAAGGATATTGACATTAAAATAATCATCAAACTATTGAGATAAATATCCCCCTTTTTCTTGAAAACTTATAAAAGTCACACTATTTGTCAAGAAGCTATTTAAAATAGATTTTTGAATCAAAGTGTTCCACACCACTTTGAAACTTTTAAAATTAATTTTAAATTTAATACTTTAATGTCCATATAAGTAAATCCTTAAAACCCATTTTAAAACATGGACATTACTGAGAAAGATTTAGATGAATAAATCTTCAAAACATTTAAAAATGATATTTTAGTTAGAGATTCTAACCTAAGGAGAGACACTTGAATACAAATAATTGAGGTAATAAAAACTTTTTAATATCATGAGAATAATGGGATTCATGATATACTATGTCAAATCACATTATATACACCATACAATAGTGATTTGGTGTATAATAACAAATGAGTCTCAATGGAATGTAATTTGAGATGAAAAACTTCTTATAAATACTGTATCCTTTGGTTAAGGATAAATCAATGGCAAAATTATGAATGAAAAATATAAATACACTCAATATGATTTGATATTCAGTGTATATCAATCAAAGGACATTCACACATATTCTTGTAAAGACAACACCAATGAATTGGATAGTTAACAGAACAAATGGAGATTGAGATAAAATTACTCTTATCAAGTTCATATCGATGACTTGAGAATTTATCAATAGAGTGATTATGTGTATCAAAAGTATATACACATAAAGGGGAGTGGAAATTTTTTCATAAGAAAATGAATAGTGATTCCACACATAATCTTGGAGTAAAATAATCAATGAAGTATGCATAAAGCCGAATGAGTGCAAATTTAAATTTCAAATTCCCTTATCGATTAGGTAACTTTCTGAAACATACACCAATGAAAGAAGGACCATACAATGAAGATTTAAATAACCATAAATTAAATTATATTACACAATGAATACAATAATGGGCAGTACACATACACTACATGCAATAAATAAGTGGTGAACAATGGAATTCTCACGAAATTAAGAGTGAGATAAGAAACCCCATACTTTGTACTTTTTCCTTGGTCGATGGTAGGTTAACATCCTGTATAATGGTTAAATAATAGTTATTTAATTACAAAAGAATCATTTACATTAATATGATATCATATATGATCTTTTAACATTGATTTGTTAATAATATCTTAGTATTATCGTCGTTTCGGGTGTTAACAGATTCGTTTTCCTTTATACTATTTGATATGCAAGATGTATTTGTTATGGATGGGATATATATTATTAATATCAAGAATGATATTATGTCTCTAACATTATTTTTAATCATCAAATTAAATTTAGTCTTGAATGGATACGATGGGGAATGATTCTCATCACGTTCGTGGAGACGGTAATCCGTACGTACGCACGAGCGTCAATATCACACTTTTGATATTAAAATAATATATAATTTGATGGGATATAATATATACAGAATAATTATCATTTTATATCTATTATTTACATGAATTACACATCATTATTATACCTATCAAAATAATAAGTTATTGAATAACAATTACACCACGATGTGGAGACGGTAAGCCGTACGTACGCACATATGGTGACATGTCATTCAAAGGATGGATAGAATAGTGAATATGGTTATAATATATTTATAATAACATAAAGTTATATAGAAAATACTGTATTTATTATATTAGAATGGAAATAACAATGAAAGAAGAAGTGGAAGAATAAAGGAACTTGAAAGAGGGTGGTGAAAACATTACCTCTTCTTCGGGTTCTTCTTTTTGATTAGATCAAAATAGCTCCATAGGTTGGCTTTCTGATCAAACTGAGGCCTCTAGGATGAAGTGAGGGAAGTTGAGAGAGTATTTGGTCCGGGTTTGGACGAACCAAAAATATTTGAAGTTGTGAATTAATGAGAAGGGTGGTGCCCTTTTATAAGAGGGGTGAGGGGAACCTTTGGAAAAGCTAGAAATATTATTTTATAATAAATTCATATTCGGTTTATAATGGCTCCAAAGTGGATTATTTAACTGTTAAAGTGGGGATGGTTCGAGCACAACTCAACCAATAGGATTTAGACAGGTTTGGGTCACTATATTAACCTTATCTTATAGTTTTAAGTCTTAGTTAATTAGTTTAACATTTACCATATCACTTTATATTTTTATATTATATAGTTAATAAAATTACTATATACATCCATGAGACCCCCAAGTGGTACATTAATGATTCACCTATAATGATATAAGTATCATGGCCTAAAATTATATTTTTAGTAATTTAATATCAATTAATAATATAATATTTGTTTTAAAAACGCTTTTATGTCAATTTTGACACTATTTGGAAAATTGATTTTTGTGAAAATCATAACAGAATGATTACTTCTAAAAGAGTTAATTAAATCAATATTAACATGTAATATTAACCTATAAAAGTAGTTTAATTAATAAAAAGTCTCAAATTATATTTATTTTGTATTTATAATATCAATTTTTTTAATTTTCCACTATTATGGTAATTACTGCATCATCATTGTGTCATAAATAAATTAAATTCTTTAATGTCTAAAAATTATAAATAAAATACAATTATGTATGAAATAGTTTTATCTTTCTAATTAATATTTATAATCGAAAATCCAACATATATAACCTCATTTAACAAATTCTTTTCTAAAAGATATATGCTTTTGTCATTTTTGTATTTATTTTAACTTAATTAATATAAAGTGTCATTATCACTGACAAGTGGCTCCATGGGGTCCTAAAATATACCCAAAGATGACCATGGTCGGCCATGTATCAACCAATAAGTTTAGGACACGTTTTAGGGTAATTTGTATTATTATACTATTATTTTTTAACCCTTATTTACCAGATTTACCCTTAAAACATGGTAAATAAAATTTTTACCGAAGTAATTATTCAAAATGTCTAAATATAAAAGTTACCTATTTACACAATTTGAACATCCTGATTCCAAATATGGAATCCATTTTTCCAAATTCAAAACACATAAGTGGCATAAATTAATTTAAAATCAATTCCTGTTCTTAAAACAAAAAGCGTGTTTTTAGGAGATAATAACTATCAAATGATTGACATTTGTTTATGTCCGATTTAAATGTGAAATTATTTACAATGAACAACATCATATTAAATGGTAAAAATTTATTCTAAATATACATTAAAACCACTCAAATTCATAATTAATCACTATTAATTATTCCGATTAAAAAAGTTATTTTTAATTAAAATTTAGTAATTTTCACTATTCATCAAAATATAAATGTTATATGAAAAGTTCCAAAATTTTACCCTAGGGTAATTTCGATATTCCAAATCCAAAAATGAATTCTATTTTACCAAATGAAAAACATAAATTTTTCTTTTGTTAATTTTAAATTATTTCTCGTTATTAAATCCAAAAGACGTATTTTTAAGAAGTAATAACTATCAAAAGTTTGACACTTGTTTATGTATAATTTTAAAGTGAAATTACTTAAAATGACCGTCATTGGATTAAATAGTGAAAATATAATCTATTTATAATTTCAAACCATTAAAATTTATAATTTAACAATATAAATTATTTTGATTAAAAATGTTGTTTTCAAATAAAATATAGTATTTTTCACAATTCAACCAAATATGAAAGTTATCAGAAAAACACCAAAACATTATTGAAACTAAATTCTTATGTCCCTATTATAAAGAAGAAGTCCATTTTGTCAAATTTAATATATAAAAGTTTCCAATATTGGATTTAAAAATTCTTCTCCATTAAAAGGCGGTAAAATTTCATTTTTGGAAAAATACTTCTTTTATCTGAAAAAATGAATTTGTTCATAAATCATGTCTTAGAAACTCATAATATGGATTAAAATTATAAGGATAATATAAAATTTAAAATTCAGTTAATAATATTCATAACCTCTTTTTAACGGCTAGTTTGGTAAGTCGTGGTGCGCTTGAAATCAGTGTTGCGTACAATACACGCTATTGTATTATTTAATGAGAAGTGTACCTTCGAATCCTAGGGTGTTACATGAAGTACTGCATAATGGTATCTTGATCTCTCTTTCATATTTATTGAAAAATCAACAACAATGAATCAAATTTTTCCAATAACAATGGAATCACAAAACACCTTTGGTAATATTAAAAAAATATAGATAATCTCACTACAACATCCTCACAATTAATCTACCCAGAATAATAAACAATATTTACATGGGTGCACTCTACTCTTCCTAGGAACATAATAATGTGAAATTGTGTAGCATGTTTCTTCTTATCTTTTTTTGAAACTCAATTTCAACACATGGGTATATTAGTTTACATCCCATATTCCTTTAGTGAATATAAAAATAGATGCAACATTTTGTTCTCCTCCACATAAACAAACTATGCATCTGTTCTCTTCTACGTCTATTGTGAATTAACTAGATGGACACATAGTATTACTTTGAAAAAAATAGTGGTCTATTATAACCAATAACTGGTTCAAAAATCCATTATTTGAGAATCACTACAAGCGTGTACATTTAAAACATTTTTAGTTTCCACAGATCATCTTCATCACAAAGCAGGATGAGTTTGCAAACACCTATTGCATGTATGCAGTATTTATCCTTCGAGAAGTATCACATCTCCTCCACAAACTACATTTAACCATGTGACATTGTGATTCACAGAAGCCTTTTTCTTATGTGTAACTCCTCTTAATAAATGATGAATTATTCCCCACAAAATTTTTATGATTTTTATAATTCTTTCCATACACGATCCCATCTTCATTTTGAGATATCAAGGCCCACAAGCCTCTTCTATTGATAGCTTCTACTTTGCAGATGACTAATGACTTCGTAAACAATTGATTCTTCATGATTCCTTTTTATTTATTTTCAATAAAACCTAAAAAATCCATTCTAAAAGCAATATTCATGGAATTTTCTCCTTCAATGAAATGATCCCCATGAACTACTTCATTCATTAGGGAATCCTAGCTCGCAAACACTTCTCTTTCACAGAATTGTAACTCGAAAAATCTTTTGGACTTCCCTGAATTCTTTCAAAAGAAAATATATTCTCTAATAAAATTATCTATAATTAATAATATTATTAGTTTTATATATATAGATAAATATGATAAAACCCACAATAATCTATTTTACCTAAAAATTTAATGTTGTACAATCTTCTCCGTGCATTGTGATATCCGGTTTACATATCACCTTTCTCCTTTACGATGGTCATTGTTTTCAACAAATGACAATCCTTTATTGTAGGCCAAATAATATCATCTTTATTAAAATGACACATCTCCCAAAAAATGAAAAAACTACAATGAACTACGAGCCTCCCATGAATAGTTTTCATATGTGGTCTACATAGCGTGATTCACGGTCCGCATAACACACTTCCTGATCCACAAAACATTACTATGTGGAAATATTTCTTTATTATTTTCCTTCTATATTCTATTTACCTCTTACATGGTTTGCGAACTATTCTTCATGGTCCACAAATTTTTTCCATGAAATCCTTTGTAGAAACCCTTCAATTTCCAAAAAAACAAAACTCCTTATTTTGAGGCCGAAAAATTTGGAAAACTCTAGGAAACTATGTCAGATTAAATATTTGCTTCGGAAATTCCAACCATACTGATTAACAGTACTCTAGATTTATTAACAAACAAAAATTGATATATCATTAAAGCTTCAACCATCTTCTACCAAATATTACTTAACAAATTTAATCAGAAACCCCAGCTGTTATGATATTTTACCTTCGATCGATCACCTTTAGCATAATCTGATTTTACGAGGAGAATTATTCACCCGTGATATCCAATGTCATAATATTAATCCATACCAGTTATCCATGAATCTCTATAAAACTCAATGTCTTCAAACCATTAACATGTTTCTTGGAATATATAGACTTTAGGACTTCATCCAAGCTCTATTAACATAAAAAATACTTCATTATATTGAATGAAATGAGATATTATTATATCATTGAACACTATGGATAACAAGTTTCCAACAAATACAATCCATACATAAAGTGGAATCTTCACAACGTACTCAAAACCTACCCTAGAATCAGTAATAAATACCTGATTTGAGATCTTCTATATCAGAACGCATCCATTTTTATTGAATATGTATCCCAAATTCAATGTTAGAATTCCTTGGTCTATTTTTAATCTAGAATCTACGTATACATTTATGAATAGCTCCAAATATCCCCTATATACTTGAAAAGGATCATATGTACACCTCAAATACATAATGACAGTCTTGACTTCAACCCAATTCTAGTCAGCTAGGTCAGCTTGATATCTTATTACCTCACATAAGGCATATAAAACATCTAAATTGGTATATATAATAACATAAATGATTTAACCAATCACTGATGTTTATGAAATCATATCCATCCTCTATATTTCTTCATGTGTTTAAGGATCCATTTTCTTGTAAAAGTGAATACCATGTGACACTGGATATAATCCACTAATGGGTTTTTCCTTACTAAATCAATTTAGTATTTTGTTTATGTATGTAGTTTGACTTAGTCCAATAAGAATTATGGATCATTCACAATGGATCATAATACATATAATATAATGTGATTTTCCTATTTCCTTCATGGATAAGTATGCATTCAACTAGGATTTAACAGACTATATGAATTGTTTTTAAACTCTAGTAAATATTCTATTATAAATATAATAAATTTGAAAAATGAACGCACTCCCACCAAACCTATTATAGATATAAGGATCAAAAACATTCTTTATAGCTCCAAATTCCATTATGGATTCATCAAAACAAATGATCCATGCCCTGGATTCTTCATTTAATCCATAGATGGATCTATGCATGTTGCATACCTTATTAGAATCCTTTGGTGTTCCAAACCATTCTAGTTATGTCGTATAGATATCTTCCTAATGGTTCCCAAATAAGAAAGATATTTTGACATCCATACTCCAAATCTCATATTCATGGAACACTGATATGGAATGTAGAATTATGATTTATTTTAGAAAGGTAACTAGTGAAAAGGATTCATCATAGTCTATTCCTTATTGTTGTTTACACCCTTTCAAAATCTGTCATATGTTATAAGTAATTACTTGTCCATCAGTGTCTGGTTTCCTCTTGAATACCAATTTATAACAAATAGGCTTTACATTAATTGGAGGATCTAGAAAATCCCAAAAATGGTTTGGAACATGTAATCCATTTCATAATTCAATTATTCTTTAGTCATTAAATATTTTTCTCTAGTAAATTATTCCTTGGAGGTTATAGGATCATTATTATCAATTAGTAATGGGTCCCCATCATTGGTAACTAAAAATCAAATTCATTCTAGTTCTCTATCCTCTCTAATAATCTTATATACTACCTATGACCTCAAAATATCAAAATCCATACGGTTCTCAGAATCAATTTCTATGCTAAATCTCATGTATCATTTTCCAAGACCCCATCAAAATATATCATGACCCCACAATCTCATTTAGATATGTGATCAATTTTATGAAAGGTAGGATTTATTTTGACGATAAAATTATTATTTGAAGGATCATATATATAATATCCTTTTGGTTTCCTAATAATACCCTATAAAAATACAATATGTTCCCAAGGGTGAACATTTGTTACCAAAAACAGACTTCACAAAAGTATTGAACCACACATTAATACAAGAAATAGAATTAAATTATTTCTACACTAGAACTAAGATGGAATATCAGTTTTTGATTTAGTTGGAAATTTGTTATATATATATATATATATATATATATGTTATGTGAATCCCCATAAGGATAATGTAAGACGCGCATGATTCATCATTTATAATGCAATTTCTAACAGTTTGTGGTTCCTCCTTTCACTAACACCACTCCATTATGGTGAGTATGGATGGTTGATCTGAGATAAGATCTTGAAATCACGAAAACAATAAATGAAATAATAATTAAGATATTCTCTTCTATGGTCAAAGTAGAATTTCTAAATCATCTTACTAATCTAGTTCAAAAATTAATTTTTATATTACTTGAATATTTCAAGGTAATATAAATAATTCATCCCTATGTAGGCATATCCATATCTACCATAGTCATTGGTAAGAGTTATGAATTCTGGGTACCTACCCCAAGATTCGACTAGAAATTTTCCACACAAATCAATACGAACCAACTCAAGAAACTCACTGGCCCTTTCATCTTTTCCAATAAATATGGATTTAGTCATTTTACCAACAATCAGGAATTATATACACCAAGTGATTTTAGTTCAAATGAATCCAAATATCCTTATTGGTGTAATATAGGAAATTATTATTTTTACATGACCTAGCTGATGATTCTATTATTGGTTGTGGTGAGAGTCAGGCGAACTATATTTGTTATTAAATTCCATTACATGGTTTATGTAATCTAACACATAAAGATCATTATTTAAATATTCCTTACCAAACCATATAATCTATTTTTAAAATTAAGAACACTTGTTTCCAAATTTTAAAATAAATCCATTTGTATCAAGTGTGAGAACATAATTTTTTTTAAAAAATTGATGGAACAAAAAAATAATCTCTCGTGACCAAGATCATTCCACATGGTAAGATGAGGTTATAATCTCTAGTGGACACAATAGTAAGTATAACTTCATTGGATATTAAAAGATCCACGTTACCATTGGAAATCATTCAGAATCTAATTTGTTCCTATATTTGAATACATATGTGAACACCAAATTCTATTTCAAATAACCAATTTGTAGAAACAGACTGATATACATGATAAAAACCCACCTGAATCTTCACCTTAAACCATTGTCTTGGTGTAGATTTTATTCCAGTTTCCATTCTTTTCATAATAAAAATAGGAAACGTCTTTTTACCTTTCATTCTCCATCATCCCCTTCTTAGTATGAAATTATAAATAAGATTCATAGTTGGAGTAAGTCATATAGCTCTTCGTATGGACTTTCATTATATTAACTATAATAATAGAAGGTTTTTAACACTTCTTAGAATTTTGATGTTGGAAATGTATAGTTATAAGATCATATATATTATTATATATGCTGATCATAACTAAATTTACATGAAGAATAGTTATTCTATGATGGAGTTATGAATGAATGAGATCGTTGGGTTCTCCTGTAGATATCTTAAACCAAAACATATCATGGAACGTAATGTATCCAATGATCCTTTACATGTGAGAACCAGTTATAAAACATTTTCTATGTTTTATTATGAATAACACCTTGGAAATATCAAACTGTTCATGTCTATATCTCACCTAAAATATATCACAAAGCTGTTGGAGCATGCTAAAATAATCCATTTTCTCATATGGAATTCATTATTTCCCTATCTATGGATGACCAAATTAAATACTTAACAACTATAATATTATTTAGGTGTTTTTCATAGTTATTTATCTTTTCATTAGTTTCCTCCTTAGCAAGAATATCATTAATTTAGGATTCTAGTACATAAGATTTTTCTTCAAGGCACAAAAAAACCCATAGGCCTCTAAACCATTTTTGGAAGTTACTACGAGTCAGGTGATGGTATTTCTCTAGAAAGTATCTTATAGATAATTTTTATGTAATTTTTTTCATTATTCTACCATAATAAGAGATCATTTTATTTTTATTTTTATTTATTTCAAATTATGCATGACATAGTAAATTTGAATTTATTACTTCTCCCAAAAATTAATCATGTCGTAACAGACCACACCATTGAACATGAAATTTCACATCAAATTAGAAATTTTATTGGGATGATTCCATATTTCACTCCTTATGTTCCAAGATACATCCACAGAAACGATAATAAGGTGTTTAGGTATGTTGTATTTCCAACTGTGGGATTATAATTCCTTATTCTTTTGAGTAGATTCTCCAATCCCAAAATCCTAACTCAAATTTCCTCAAAATTTATATTTAATATAATATGTCCATTAAATTTAATATGTGTTTTTTTAAGTCAACTTAACATATTACTTTCAAATCTTGGATAATTAAAATTTCGGCTAAATATGGCATAAACTGACATTTCATCTATGAGTTGTATTAATTAGTATAATTGATGGCATAATGACATAATATTAACCAGAGAGACGATATTTAGTTTGAGTAAATTTTTATTATCTTAACCTTTACATGACTTTATAATATAAATTTGATTTCAATTTAGTGTTTAATCATGTATTTGTAAAATATTTATAGATAATTATTTTATTTTAATTCATGATTTTCATATTCATGAATTTATTTTTTGTGATCATATTCTTGAATCCATAAAATAAATCCTAAATAATATATAAATAGAATAAATAAAACCAGTCATGATCATTAACTTTAACTAGAAGTTTTATTATTGAGCATACAATAAACCAACCATTGAACATTGTGGGTAGATTTATTGAGTTAGTATGGGCTACATATTAGAGACTCCAATTTTTTTTTGATTTTACAATACACATTGAGGCTATGTGAGAACCATCATGTGCATAAAAGGAACCATAAGAAGGATGGACTTCGAACCATGCTAAATACCATACCATACCAAAAGAGAAACCAACCAACAAAAACTACAAAAGGAAGACCGTACAAGCAACGCTTCCCAAGAACAAATTGTTGAAAAATACCATGAAAAAACATCATGTCATGACATCTCTCACCACCCTACAATGCATTAATCAATCACAACCATCACCCACTCTCCGGATTCAACACCACCACCACATTTGAGACCTCCCCTCAAAACCATGTCGAGGACCAGAAAACCATAGGAAGGAACCTCTGCCACCAATATCGCAAACCGCCATTGGGTCCAATCACAGAACATGTTGCACTTGGCCAGTCGCTATCCACACCCCACATGGAATGCATAGCCCTCATATCATCGAGCTACAATGGTAACCCATTATCTCAACAATACCAACACAGTAACAATGCAATACAAGTGAGTCACCCAAGGTGAAATCATATCAAAAGTAACTGGCATAATCAATAACTACAATCCCAACCCAAGAATTTGAGTTTTCCCCTATACCTGGGTTTGTTATGTCCAAGCACAGAGTACATCCCAAATCCCTATATCCTAGTCTCATGTCTAACCCAAATAGTAAGATAAAAGGAAAAAACCACCTCTGATACCACTTTGTAATGTCCCGAACCGGATCACCTCTAAGATGGTGGACGGACCGGTGGGTCACATAACCTCAAGAGCATCTCCCCGAATCACAGAGGCTGTCTACTAGCATCGAGGGACCTTTTTGTGTCTGTGGGGGAGACAATGCCTTCATAGGTAACATTTAATATCATAGAGGAAGTAAATGGAAACAATTAATAAATAACGGAATCATGTGAATGAATGAACTACAATAGAAGAAATATAAATAAATCCAACTGAATAATAATAACCAACTACAGGAGCTCACAAAAAGATGACATGACATGATATAGGTCTAAACAGAAAGTGTAGGAAAACAGAACCCCAACACACAATCAACTAAAAGAAAAGACACAAGTAGCAACTGCATCACGAGCAAGGCCCGGTCCTCTACCGTAGTCTTAATCCTAAGTAGTAATGAACAATCAAAAATCAGAAGTAGCACAATTCCCCTAGTCAATAACTACGAGCATGTAATCTACTCGGGTGTCAGTGACGCTCGGGCATGGTGTGATATAAAAATCCCATATGGCCAGCACCCACTGGATCTAAACCTTTTCATCTCTTTCAATGATAAAAATGTAGTGTACCATTATATAATAATTCTAGAAAACTAATTTTAAGTGCCATGAATTAAATAAGACATCCCGGGTCCCAAACGGCTCCTGTGTCTAATCACCTGCTTCTGCCTAAGCTTGTAGTCTGAAAAGGAACCTATCCATAGAATGAACGAACACACATATATATAAAACCCAAAAACCAAGGTAAAACCAGGGAAAAGTATACCCTAAGCTTGTACTTTAACTTGGGGTCCAAGTCCAGTGTCAACCATAAAAACTTCCACATATTAAGGGAAATATCTCAATTCTCCAGAGACTCAATTAAAAATAACATAAACTTTAAGTGCATCATTATTTAAGGTTCAAGTTGAGAGTTGAAGTCTGAGCCGGTCCCAAAGGTATCACTATAGAACATCTTTCAATTTATCCAATTACACCGAGCCCTTCCAAGGGAATTTTTTGAAAGACCAAGTATCACTCGAGGTATGGCTTCATCCTGAGTCCATCCCGATATCGCAAAAAGGGTTCGAGTGTCATCCGATGATGGCATAGCCACATTGCCAACGGATCCGTACCGATGCGCCCTTTTGGAATTGGTATCACTCAAAAGTATTAGAAATCTCGGTGAAGTCTCGGTCCGGCAAAGCCAATGAACCCTTCCCCCAGCACATAGAGGTAACCCATCAGGAATGGAGGATCTAAGAATGGCCCTTAATACAAGACCCACCTCCTTTCCCCACCCTGAATTTAATTAATGTTTTCACAACAGCAGATATGACATAATCAATATATAAAGTCACAACTTGAAAACTAACAAGATACACCCGCATCACAAGGCATAAATATAACAGTATAACATACAAAATTGCATGAAAATATACATATCATATCAACCTTAGCAGGTATGCGCATTTAAATAATAATCAGTTCAACATAAAAACTTGCAAGACAATGTACATATCATATCAATCTCAGCGGATAATGCACCTCTAAATAATAAGCATTTCAAAATAACAACTTGAAAGGAAATATACATATTATATAAATATCAGTGGACAATGCATGTTTAAATAATAATTAGTTCAACATAACATGTGCCAATGATCCAACAATTCAAGTTCATTTTCAATGAAACTATTTATTAAATTTAATTACAATAAAAAGGGGATTCGCAACACATGAAATTAATTAAGCAATAAAACCAGCTAACAGAAGATCACAACGACCATGTTGGAACACCCAAAGGGGTGTCTGACTCTGTTGAAACACTTCAAACAACTATTTATTTAATTTTAAAATAATAAAAAGGGGCGGAGCAATACATACAGTTAATTAAATATAAACCCAGCTAACGGAAAAGGATACACCGAACTCATTGGAACAACCAAAGTGGTGTATGTACTTGTTTAAACCATTCAAACAAATTAATTTAATATGATTAAGGATTCGACAATTAAGCAAAACCATTAATGTAATTTAAATGGGTAAAATTGCACAATGTCGGTATGCACCGACTAACGACAAAACGACGTGTTTTTATAAATCACAACTAAACGGAGGGAATGAGAGTAGGAACCCTACCTTGTAGTCCTATATGACTCTAAGATCCATGGTAGACTTTTATTTGACCTTAAATGGATGAAAACACATGATGTTTTCCAGAACCCCAAAATAGGGTAACAATCTTCCTTGATGAACTGTGTGCATATTACTCAATGAAAACACATGAATCCACTTGAGAAACATTATTATTTACATCAAATTTACTGCACACTTGATGGTGAAGTAATCATATGATGGAAAGAGGAGCATTGGCCTTCCAAATGGGCTGCTGGTTGGTGTGACAGGATTGAGGGGTGCGACGTGATGAGTGGGAGAGGGAGAGAGGGGGGGGGGGAAGAAGAGAAAAAGAAAGAAAAATAAAATAAAATAAAAATAAGAGAATAATAAAAGATAAGAAAATAAGGAAATAAAATAAAAAGATAAAATAAATCAAATGAATGGAAATAAAAAAATAAAAAAAATTAAAAATAGGAATCCCCCATTTTAATTATTTTAATTTTTACCATAACCTCCTCTTTATTTTATCTCAAAATTTCGTTTTACCCTTTCCTGAGTTCTTTTAAATATTATTTAAATTTATTATTACACTTTTCCAATACTTAATTAATTATTTAAAACTCGAACATCATGCCAAAGCACGATGTGACATTTTTCATGAAACATATGCAATTATTTATTTTAAATAAAAAGATGTCCAGGACCCATAGGGAGGTGCGCAGGTGCACTCCCTAAGTCGTATAATTAATTAGACTGTAATAAAGTAAAAATGGTCCATATGTCATTATGTTTGGGACGTTACAGAAGAGGGGAGGAGGGATATATTGACAATAAATTAATATTCAAAACTATTATGATTTCTTTTATCTACATAGTAATTTATTTATAATCATAGGGTTAGGGTTTTATATTTATTTAACTACAAAAAATTAATTGATAATATATAAAACCCAAAATGAACCTCATTCCATGTAGTGAAATAAAATTATTATTTTATTTTATATAGAGCATTATCCAAAAAAATGATACATATTTATTTTTCATTCTAGTAAATATTCTTCATTGGAAAAAACCTTGTATAATAATCCTCCGTAAACTTTATTGAATTCTTGAATAATTTTTTAAATAAAATTTATCCATTCCTTAATTAAATAACTTTATTACTCACAGTCTTGAGAACCCATAATTGTTTAATAGTAGTGTTAATAAACTAATTATTTATTTAATTAATAAATAAAAAATTATAACGTTGAGAATAATAAGATCTAAATAGATATTATATTTTTACGTAATTAAAAATTAAATTGAAAATAAATATTTTGTTAATATTTTTTATCATTTAAAAAATATTACTTCTATATCTAAAAAATAAAATTCATTCCAATTGTTAAATTTAAATAATATTTAACTGAGATCAAAGGAAACACTTTGTGTATGACCCTAAGACTTTATCTTAGTTTTAGTAGAGGATCTATCCTTATGTACAATATTATTTTCAAGAAATAGGTTAGGGAATACAAAAAGGTCGAAGATATATTGCAACAAAAGAATCAAATATAAACAGTCATTATGTGATATAATACCTTCATAATGATGTTTCATCATAATGGATCCACAAATATGTCATCAATCAAAATGATTGATATGAATTTATCTGTCTATATGAAATAATCTTCTCAATACACCATGTCCATGAAATTTAATGATATAGTTCAATTTCAACCAATGGTATAATGAATTAAAGTCCTTAAAGGTGGGAGGTAAAAATTCTTCCTCAGCTTATTTATTAATAACATATCATTCATGATGTACCTTGTTTACCCAACATCGACATGATTATATGTAGTCACAATTTTAAATAATACATCAATGTGAATGAGTTATGACATGTATTAATAATAATCATAAATTATGAGGATTATTACATATTCTCAAAGAGAGGAATATCAAATGAAATATAAACATGTAGTTTTCCAATAGGTGGGTCAGTTTATATAATGTAACATCATGTAGATTACTAATGTGAACTTCATGTTACGAAGTATCATCTTATTATGAGTACTCACACATAAAAATAAACATATTAACAACCCGATCATATAATTTATCAGTCTGTAGAATATGGCTTAAAAATACAGTCATGGTATTTCAAGTTTCTCATCATAAAATTGAACTAATATATACTTTTCTATGTGATAGATACATTAGGTAATTATTAAATTGAAGTCACATAGAAATTTCAATGATATATAATAAGATATTTTAATTAATATAATATTATTTGAATATAAAATCTGTCTAAATTTAAAAAAGTTGGTTCTTGGAAACAAACTACAATGGACTCCCACCTTGACTAGATCTAAATAATAATTAATTTCATCTCACTAGATCTCATATTATGATAATTTTTTTACTAAGATAAGGATTTTCTTAAGTGGTATTCCATATTGTGCTCCATGTAAACTCTACTCCCATTGATGTCACCTCTCTAATAAAAAACCCTCAAAAGATTATATTTATGAGGTATATGCTTTGTATGTCAATGTTTCCTTGGATAATTTGCAAGAGAAATCAATATATAATTATCATAATAGTGTGTGATAATATCTCTTATATTATAAACTTTGCAAATATCATTGACGAAGTTAAAAAACCAAAATAAGTTGTTAGCTTCCTTATATGTTAAAATGTGAGAAGACCATTTTGGGAGATACCTAACACTGAGAGGGCGGTGAATCAGTGTTGGGGAATTTTTATCCAATTTCAACTTTTTTATCCCCATACCTCTTACATCTATTAGAATCTTGATTCTCTTATTTTATTTTCCCGATCGTATACATGTATATGAAAGAAGTAAATATGACACCTAAGATTTTTACATGGTTCAATACTCAATAAGAGTATCTAGTCCGTGGCATGGTCTAGCAATAATCTTGAAAACATGACCACTATAAAACAATCCATTTAATTTGGTTACAATGAGTAGGGTTTTACCTTAAACTCATGTAGCACCATGAGAATAATCTATTAGTTCTTGTTTTACATAACTTTTTGGGATCTTTATACTGCATCTCAATATAGTATTCTCTTTGTTGATAAGGTTTTGTAACACCCAGAAATTCCTCCACCCATTGAGTCCTATCCGATGTCATATTTCTGCTTTGTTTTTCCATAACCATCTTTTTTACTTTTTTACTTGAACAACATCATACAAACAAATCCTCATATCTCTTCCCAAAAGTAAACTTGGTTGCTTCACTATCTTATTCTTCCTCAAGTCACAATAATATGAATGTAGTAGTTTGACGAACTGAATTCTCCCTGACCCAAATGAAGATCAACTGATATTAATTTCTCTAGTCACTTATTCTTATCTCTTTGATCTATGATACACAAATATATGCAATACATCACAATAGTGTCTTGATATCTCTTTCATCATAATTGAAAAATCAAATACACTGAATCAACTTCTTTCAATAATGATGGAATCACAAAACAACTTTGGTATTATTAAAAAAATATTTATCTACTCAATACAACATACTCACAATTAATCTACCTAGAATAATAACCAATCATTAAGTGGGTGCGCTCTATTCTTCCTAGACACATAATAATGTGAAATTTTGAATCATGTGTCTTCTTACCATTATTTTAACCACAGTACCAACACATAGGTGTATTATTTTACATCACTTATTCCTTTAGTGAATAGAATCATAGATGCACATTTAGTTCTTCTCCACATAAACAAACAATGCACGTTTTCTCTTTTCTTTCTATTGTTAATTAACTGGATATACACATAGTTTTACTTTGTGAAAAATAGTGGGGTATTATACCTAATAACTAGTTCATAGAACCATTATTTGAGAATCACTACAAGTGTGTACATTTAAAACATTTTCAGTGTCTATAGATCATCTTCATCACAAAGTAGGATGAGTATGTAAACACCTATAGCATGTATGCAGTATTTATCCTTCGAGAACTATCACATCCCCTCCACAAACTACCTTGAACCACATGACATAGTGCTTCGAGGAATCATTTTTCTTATGGGTACCACCTATTAGTAAATGATGGATGATACCCCATGAAATTTGTATGCTTTTTAGAATGCCTTACACACATGACCCATTTTCAATTTTGAGATATCATGCCCCACAAGCCTCTTCGAATGATTGATTATACTTTGAGGATGTATGATGATTTCGCAAAAAATTTATTCTTTGTGAACCTTTTTTATTTATGTTCAATCAAACATAAAAAAAAACATTCCAAAAACTATATTCAAAGAATTTTCTTCTTCAATGAAATGATCCACATGAACTACTTCCTTCTTCTGGGAATCCAAGCTCGCAAACTCATCTTTCACAGAATTGTACCTCAAAAACTCTTTTGGACTTCCCCGAATTCGTTAAATAGACAATATTTTCTCTAATAATATTCTCTATACCTAATAATAATATTATTTTTCTCTATGTAGAGAAATATGATAAAAAAAACCCCACTAATCTCTTTTACCTAAAACTTTAATGCAGTTCAATCTTCACTTTGTATTGTGATGTGTGGTCCACATATCACTATTTTCCATTATGGTGGTCATTGTATTTAACAAAAGGCAATAGTTTTTTGTAGCCTAAATAAGATCATCATTTTGAAAATGACACATCTCCCACAAACTGAAAACCTCCAATGAACTACGAGCCTCCAATGAATAGTGTTACCACACGGTCCACATAGCGGGGTACACGGTCTGCATAGTAAACATCGCAATCCACAAAACATTGTTATGTGGAAATAATACTTTCTAATTTTCCTTCACTATTATGTTTACCTCCTAAATGGTTTTCAAACTATGATTTATGGTCCACAGACTTTTTTTCATGAACTAATTTATAGAAACCATTCCTTTTCCAAAAATACCATACATCAGATTTTGAGGCCCAAAAATTTGGAAAACACTAGGAAACTATGTCAGATTAAATATATGCTTCATAAATTCCATCCATACTAATTAATAGTCTATTATATTTTTATTAAAAAATAAAAATTGATACATCATTAAAGCTTCAACCATCTTCTACCAAAAATTACCTAACAAATTTCATCACAAACCCCAGTTATTATGATATTTAACCTTCGATCGATCGCCTTTAGCATCGTCAGATTTTACGAGGATAATTATTCATCCATGATATCCAATTTCATAGTATTAATCTATACTAATTCTCCATGAATCACCATAAAACTAAATGTCTTCAAACCATTAACATGTTTCTTGGAAAATAAAGGCATGCAGACTTCATCCAAGAACCATTAACATCAGAACTACATCATCATATTGACCACAATGATATCTTTTTATATAATTGAACACTTTGAATAACAAGTTGACAAAAAATAAAATCTATACATAATTTGTAATCTTCACAATGTACTAAAAACCTACCCTAGAATCAGTAATAATGAATTGATTTCTGATCTTCCATTTCACAACACATCAATTGTGATTTAATGTGCATCTCAACATCAATTTTAGAATTCCTTGGTCTATTTGTAAACTAGAATCTACAAATATATTGATTAATAGCTCCACATCTCCCCTATATACTAGAAAAAGATCGTATGTACACCTCAAATACATTATGATAGTCCCGACTTCCCCCAAATTCTAGTCACCTAGGTCAACTTGATATCTTATTACCTCACATAAGGAATATAAAAACTCTAAATTGGTATATAGAATAACATAAATTATTGAACCGATCACTGATTTTTACGAAATCATATCCATCCTCTATATTTCTTCATGTGTTTTAGGACATGTTTTCTTGTAAAGGTGAAAACCACGCGACACTGGAAATAATCCACTAATGGATTTTTCTTCAATAAATTAATTTAGTATTTTGATTATGTATGTAGTCTGAAATAGTCTAATAAGAATCCTGGATCTATCACAAGTGATCTTAATCCCTGTAATATATTGTCCTTCCCCAATTTCCTACACGGATAAGTATGCATTCAACAATGATTTAACAGACTATATGAATTGTTTTCAATTCCAGTAAATAGTATATTATAGATATAATCAATTAGAAAAATTAATACACCCCCGCCAAGAATATTATAGATATAAGGATTAAAAACATTCTTTATGGCTCCAAATTCCATTATGGATGAATCAAAACAAATGATCCATGCCCTGGATTATTTATTTAATCCATAGATGGATCTTTGCATGTTGCGTACCTTATTGGAATCCTTTGGTGTTCCAAACCATTCTAGTTGTGTAACATATATTGTAACACCCAAATCTTCCACGGTACATTTCCCTTTGAATAATTCAATAGCCTGCATTGTACACAACTTCGAGATTCTAACACACCGTGACTAATCAAACTAGCCGTTATGAATAGTAATACCCACTTTTTAAAATTTTATAAATTTTATCTTTCAAAATGGAATTAATTTTTGGATTCATAATATTGAAATTATCCTTGGGTGAAATTTTTATATTTTTCTGAAAACATTCATATTTCGATGAATAGTGAAATTTACTAAATTTTAATTAAAAACAACTTTTTTTTAACGAAATAATTAATAGTGATAAATTATGAATTTGAGTGGTTTTAAAGTATATTTAGAATATATTTATACCATTTAATACAATTTTTTTCATTGAACATAATTTGTCATTTAATCCGGACATAAACAAGTGTCAATCTTTTGATAGTTATTATTTCTTTAAAACATGCTTTTTGTTTTGACAGCGGGAATTTATTTTAAATTAATTTTTTCCACTTATGTTTTTTGAATTTATAAAAATGGACTCCATATTTATAATCTGTATTTCCAAATTGTTTAAATAGTTAACTTTTATTTTTAGACATTTTGAATAATTTCTTCGGAAAATATTTTATTTTCCATGGTTAAAGGGTAAATTTGGTAAATACGGGTAAAAAAATAATATTATAATAATACTAAGTTACACTAAAATGTGTCCTAATCCTATTTGATGATACATTTCCGTCCATGGTAATGTTTGGGATGATTTTGGGACCCCTTGGATCCACTTTTAAGTGATAATGACACTTTATATTAATTAAGTTAAAGTAAATACAAAAATGACATAAGCATGTATCTTTTAGAAAAACAATTTTTACATAGGGTTATATATGTTATCTTTTAGACTATAAATATTCATTAGAAAGATAAAATTATTTCCTACATAATGGTATTTTATTTATAATTTTTATACATTAAATAATTTATTTTATTTATGACATAATGATGATACAGTAATTACCTTATTAATGAATGATTGAAATAATTGATATTGTAAATTTTAAAATAAATATAATTTGATACTTTTAATTAATTAAAATAATTCTATAGGTTAATATTACATGTTAGAGTTTATGTAATTAATGTTTTGAGAAGTAATCATGCTGTTATGATTTTAAAAAAATCAAATACCAAATAGTGTCAAAATTTACATAAATGAGTTTTTAAAACAAATATTATATATATAATTTATATTCTATTCCTAAAACTATATGGTTCATCCAAAAGACTTATATAATTGTAGGTGTATTATTAATGGACCAATTGGGGGTATCTTGGATGTATATAGTTTTATTATAAACTATATAATATAAAAATACAAAGTCACATGGTTAATGTCAAACTAATTAACTAAGAGTTAAAACCAAATGATAAGGCTAATATAGTGACCCAAACCTATCTAAAATATATTTTTGGAAAACCTTTATACCCATACCCACCTTATACTTTGAATAATGTACTTTTTATCCATTAGAAACCTAATATGAATTCATTATAAATTAATACTTTAAGTTTTTCCTAAAGAGACCCTCCTCCACCTTATAAAATGACACCACCTCTAACTAATTATTCACACCATCGAAGCATTTTGGTTCAGAAAAAACCTCCCCAAATATTCTCTCAATATCCATATCCTACTCCTAGAAGCCTTACTTTAGGAATAAGGCACTTCAAGTGTCCTTTTTGGTTCAAACCAAAGGGAGTTACCCAAATTAAATGTAACCATTTCTCTTAGCTTCATTTATTTTTTATTTTACGTCTCCAACACCAAAACTATTCTTATTCTATTATTTTGTAACAATACCAATATCCTCAATATACTAGGATATTGTTATGAGAATTATTCTAACTACACTTACACACACTTCCATCTAATGGGTGAAGAACATATTGTTTCTGCGGATGGAAACCAAACGCCTCATGAAACGTTGATTATTCAATTATCTCCTACCACCTCTCATAGTGGCCATTATGATGGAACTATAATTAAATATGATATTATTGATATTTATTTTATATATAAGCATCTGTAATTCCATTTTATAGCATACCATTATTCATTTCATGTTGTATATATATATGATAATTTTATTTGAGGAAGTGCGGACTACCGCCCCCACAAAGTGAAATGACTCGTTCATACCATACATGGAACATATAAAGAATGGTGGGAATGAACTTAAGTAACACATATAAGATATTATATTATACTGGAATAATAATATACCTATGTAACATTTGGTTTTTATTCCTTTTAAAATGAAAAATTAAATGGAAGTAGCGTTCGTACGTACGGACTACCGTCTCCACGAGCGCGACGAGATTAATTCCCCATCGTATCCATTCAAGACTAATTTTATTTGATGAATAAAAATAATGTTTACGGACTTGATATAATTCTGAATATTAATACGATACAACCTATGAATAATAAACACGACTTATGTAACAAAACATATAAATGAAAACGACTATGTGAACACTCAAAACGACGATAATACTAAAATATTATTAACAAAGCAATATTAAAAGATTAGATATGATATCATATTTACGAATATGATTATTGTATAATTTAATGAAAATTATTTCAGAATTATTCAGGATGTTAAACTACCCTCGACCAACGGAAGGTACAAGGTAAGGGTTTACTTCACAATCTCTTCATTATCTGAGGTTGTTTATACGTAATTATCTACTAGGACTTATTTATCATCCACATCTATGTTTCTTAAAAATGTATTTGAAATCATTATTACTATATTACAGTCTATGGGTTAAAGTCATATATACCCTTGTGTTACTTTTTATAGGAAGTTTATAAAGGAATCTTTCCGTTGTTTTCCAAACAAGGTCCTTTTTAACCTTTTCAACAGAATTAAGGTAAGAATGTCTATTTTAACTTATACGGCTGGTGTGGGTTATTTACACCCTTATAAAATCGTTGAAGCTTCCGTTACAATATTATAGGAATACTTTCAAAGTAAATGTTTTCTTTTATGATTATGTGACTTTTAAATGATTTAAAAAAAGCGATATTTCTCACAAATAGTTTTGATTTCAACCATGTCAACATCCTTTGATGGATTTTAAGATTATTTGAAATTTATTTATTATGATACAAAACTTCCATATTGTATTGAAGGTTTTGAGATATGTTTGACTATGGATGTGTTATTTTTATAGCATTCATGGTTTATGGAGAAAGTATTGACATTTCATTTTCTAGTTTTAATACGAATGTTTATGTTATGTTTAAACCTATTCATATGGGGAATGAATTGGACATAATATGTGATGGGTGGACCCCTCTATAGCTACAAGATGCATCATAAGGTCTCATGATACAAACTAGTATCATGGCATGAGTCCTTGACAAAATATTATTTGTAATCGTGGCATGAGGCCTTGGCTACGTTGTTATTATAGTATGGCATTATGAATTCCATCATTATGAATGTGTTTATTGATATTGCATGTGATTATTAGACTAGTAGAATTTACATGTGAATAAGTAAATGGAATTATTTCATTTTATTTCTACCATATTATGTTGATGTTGATGTTTAAAAGGCTATTGTTTTAGTTATACATTGCATTAAATGTTTATGCTTATTTATAAAAAATTTATTTTATATTATTAACCTGACTAAGCATTTGAGCTCAACCCTTTCTATGTTTTATTGTTCCCAGGATGTGAAGATGTATTTTATGAATGACATGCCGAGATAGTATAAGGGGATATGTGTGTGGAGACAAGATGTTTTTGTAGTTTTCACTTTATGATGTAATGTAAACTTTATGAATTTATCTAGTTATTCCAATGCTACTAAACTAATCGGTCTTTCGAACCTTGATCTTTTGTGATCATGCCAATGGTACTTAATAATGCACCGACTCTGAGTGACTGGTGTCAAGGCGTTACAGTTGGTATTAGAGGAAGTTCAGTACAAACCATGGAAACTAGATTTGGATAAAATCTGATTGGAGCACATATCCCTAAGATAGACTTTGAGGATTTGTATAGAATAATTTCCTAGAATATTTGTATTGTAGAGATTTTTTGAGTTTTCCGAGCAATATATCCCTGTCTGGATACGAGTAGGTAAAGGTGGCTCTGGCACCGATGTGCCTAGGGGTAAAACCCTAAAACACCGCTTTGAGCTAGACTTGAATGGGAACTGGTGCACGACAATGGGCCTTGCTTTACTCTTGGTTATGACACTCCAAGGGGATATGCTTATGATAATTGTCATTTTATTTACAAACCATTACGAAGGATTTATGAGTATATACTTCCTCAAAGAATTTTTTTATGATTATGGATTATATCTATAAATAGTTCAATTTATGTTAAGTGTTTTACAAGTATGGAATTATGTATTTTGATTCAAAAACCGATCTAGTTTTTGCCATTGTTTAGAAATGGGGCCTAGTGGAAGTAATGGAAACCATATCAATGCACACACTCCATGTAGGTATTTCCCTCCTTCTCAAGATAATTATAGTGGAGCTGGTGATACAACGGGTGCCGATCAGCTAATCACCATACCGGGACAACTCACTCAGGTTATGAATAATAACCTTTCCTGTATGGAGCATCCTGATCTACACCATGGAGGATCAATGTTAGATCGCTTCCTGAGTTAACAACCACCAAAATTCAGTGGGAGTAAAAATCCATTCCTAGCTAATAAATTGATAAATTCTTTATGGAAAATATTCCACGCCTTGGGGAGTAGCGAAAGGGAAAAAGTTATCATGTCAGTTTACCACCTCACTAGAGATGCTGACCAATGGTGGTCATTGATTCAAAATACAAAGGAAGATGATGAAGTATCAAATATTGAATGGAGGGAGTTCAAAGAGCTTTTCTTAGAAAAATAATTTCCTCGTGACCATCGAGAAGATATAGAAAGGCAATTTATAACTTTGGGACAAAAGGAGGATGAGAATGTCACCAAGTACGAACTAACTTTACAAGGTTAGTGAGGTATACAACAGATTATATACATAACCCAAAGAGTAAGATTTATCATTTCTTTGATGTTTTAAAACCATTTCTTCGTCGAGCATTAGTCTCACAATCATTATCGTTGTACAAAGTCATTGTCTCATGTACTGTGAAGACTGAAAAGGAATTATCTAAGTCATATGACTTTAAAGAAAAACAAGAGAAGAAGTGATCTATTGATCAATCTGGAAATGGAAATAAGGGTATGAAAGAAAAATTTTAATATCAATCCTGCAGTAAATGTGGGAAGAAACACCCTGATTCTTTCTTGAAGGGAATGCGAGTCTGTTACAAGTGTGGTGAAAAATTCCACCAAACTCATGATTGAAAGGGAAAGAGAGTTTCTGTCAACGTGGAATGCTACAATTCTAGAGAAATGGGGCATTATACAAAAGAATGTCCTAAGAGTTCAGTAAATGTACCTCATAAAAGGCCAAGGTATCAAGTCCAAGATTATTCTATCACTACTGCTGAGGTAGAATCTCTGAAAGACGTAGTGGCAGGTAATTTAATGGTTTCCTCAATTTTAGAAAATGCATTATTTGATTCTGGATCATCGCACTGTTTCATATCTTTCTAGTTTGCTAAGAAAATTAGATATTTCCAATTTGATTTAACAAGGGATTTGTCAGTTAAAACTCCTAAGGGAAGTATCATTGCAACAAAGTTTTGTGAATCAGTCCCCATTAGAGCACATAAAAGTTCTTTATCTGCTGATATCATCGTCATACCCATGATTGAATTTTATATAATCCTCATTATGGATTGGCTTTCAGACCATGATGTGAATATTTATTATAATAAGAAGGAAGTTAATATTTTGGATGATGATGATAAAGAACACCGTATCTTTAGAGCAGAATCATCACCACCTAATTCTTATCTAGATCCACCCCCAATATCTCATCTAAATTCAATTATCGGGGAGTAAGAGAATTAAATAACTATGGGTGAGGAAAATAATTTTCAAATAGAAGATGTACCTATTGTGAAATAATATGTAGATGTGTTTCCGGAAGATTTACCTGGACATCCATCAGAACGAGAAATTATGTTTTCTATTGATTTAATTCCTGGTTGAAGTCCTATATCGAAGACCCCTTATAGAATGACCACTGTGGAATTAGTTGAACTACATTAACAACTAGATGAATAGAGTAATAAAGGATTTATTCTCCCTAGTATTTCTCTATGGGGAGCCCCTATACTTTTTGTTAACAAGAAATATGGATCTATGAGTTTATGTATCGACTATAGGGAAATCAATGCTATAACAATAAAGAAAAATTATCCCCTACCTCACATTGATGATTTATTTGACCAACTGCATGAAGATCAATACTTTTCAAAGATTGACCTTCGATTTGGAAACCATCTGTTGTGTGTGAAGAAGGAATACATTCCTAAGACCGCATTTCGAACCATGTATGGGCATTACAAGTTTACAGTAATGCCTTTTGGATTGACTAATTCAACCTCTGTCTTCATGGATCTAATAAAAAGTGTTTTCAAGGAATATCTCGATGATTTTTAGTGGTATTTATTGATTATATCTTGGTATACTCACAAAGCTATGAAGATCATGAAAATCACTTGCACATTATCCTGAAGACTCTTAGAAGACATGAATTATATGGGAAGTTTAGAAAGTGTGAATTTTGGCTTCAGGAGATTTCTTTTCTTGGCTATATTGTCTCTAAGGATGGAATCTCTGTTGATCCTTCTAAGACCAAGGCAATACAAGAATGGCCATCACCGACGATTATAACTGAGGTATGGAGATTTGTTGGTTTATCAGGTTAGTATCGACATTTCAACCATAATTTTTCCAGATTGGATAACCCATTAACGAAGCTCACAAGTAAAAGAGTTAAATTTGTTTGAAGAAAAGAGTGTGAGGAATGTTTTGAAGAACTTAAGATAAGATTAGTCAATGCCTCTATATTGACTCTACCATCGTGGAATGATTGGTTCGTTATTTATAGTGATGCATCAAAGAAAGGACTTGGTTGTGTCCTTATGCAGAATGATAGCGTTATTGCCTATGCATCACGACAACTGAAAATTCATGAGCAAAACTATCCTATTCATGATCTTGAGCTAGCTGTTGTAATAATTTCTTCTAAGATATGGAGAAATTATATCTATGGTGAAAAATTTGAGATATATACCGATCACAAGAGTTTGAAGTGTATTTTCTCAAAGAAAGAACTCAACATGAGGAAAAGGAGATGTCTTGAATTACTCAAGGATTATGATTGCACAATACACTACCACCCAGAGAAGGCTAATAAGGTGGCCGATTCTTTGAGCAGAAAGGATCATGGAGTTTTTAACATGATGAGAATTGAAAGGGATCCTATTTTCATGGATCTAGTGAAGATGGATATGGGAATCACCATGGAAGGTGAAACATCAATACTTTTTCCAATGGTTACTAAACCATCTTTACTAGAGATGATAAAGAGTTCTCAAACCAGTGATGAAGAGTTTCAAAAGAAGATTAAAGCTATGAATGATGGGAGATTGAGAGAATTTGTGTTTGAAGATGAAATTTTGAAATTTGTGAAGAGAATTTGTGTTCCAGATATACCTGATCTAAAAAGGGAATTGTTGGACGATGCTCATAGTTCCAATTTCTCTATACACCCTGGGAGCACGAAAATGTATAGAGATTTGAAGGAACATTTTTTGTGGGACAACATGAAGAGGGAGATTGCTAATTTTGTGTCAAGATGTATGGTTTTTCAATAAGTGAAAACTCTAAGGAAACAGTCTAGTGGATTATTGCAACCTATTCCCATACCTGAGTGGAAATGGGATAATATTATGACGGACTTCTTCATGGGGCTACAAAAGAATCCTAGAAGGAACGATGCAATATGGGTCATTGTTGATCATCATACCAAGTCAGAAAATTTTCTTGCTATAAGAGAATATTTACTACTTGAAAATCTAGAAAGACTATATATTAATGAATTTGTGAGACTTCATGGAGTACCCATATCGATTGTTTCTGATCATGATCCCCATTTTACTTCAAGATTCTGGAAAATTATTCAAAAGGCCTGAGATACTGAACTTCGTTTGAGCAATGCCTACCACCCTCAAACATATGGACAATGAGAACAGACTATTAAAACATTATAAGGCATGTGGAGATCCTTCTCACTTGACATTCAGGGTATGTGGGATCAATATTTACCTCTAGTAGAATTTTCCTATAACAATCACTTCCATTCGAGTATTCAGATGTCACCATATGAAGCGTTATATTGAAAGAGATGTCTCACACCAACCTATTTGGATGATGTTGGTGAACGAAAACTCATAGGCCCAGAATTGGTTGAGGAAATGATGTAAAAGGTGAAGGTAATCCAAAACCACATCAAAGCAGCTCAATGCAGGCGGAAGAGCTATGCCGATAACCGAACGAAGGATTTTTAATTTTAGGATAGAGATCATGTTTTTTTGAAGGTATATCCATGGAAGGGAGTTATACATTTCGGTAAGAAAGTTAAATTGAGTCCCATGTACATAGGACCTTTCGAAATTTTAGAATGAATTGGGTTTGTAGCTTATCGTCTGGCAATGCCACCAAGTCTTTCCAAAGTTCACGATGTGTTCCATATATCACTATTGAGAAAATACATGTCTGACCCAACACATGTACTCACCTATGAGGAATTTGATCTGGAACCTGATAAGTCTTTTTGCGAAGAGCCTATCAAGATTCTTGATACAAGAGAACTAGTGTTGAGAAACCGGATGACTCTTCTAGTGAAAGTTCTATGGAGAAACCATAAGATTGAAGAGGCAACATGGGAACTCAAGGAACTTATGATGAAGAACCACCCAAGTCTTTTCATGCGGTAGTAGTCTAAAAATTTCCAGGATGAAATTATTTGGAGGAGGGGATAATGTAACACCCCATTCTTCCATGGTACGTTTTCCTTTGAATAATGCAACATCTTGCATTGTACAGAACTTCAAGACTCTAACACACTATGACCAATCAAACTAGTCGTTATGAATAGTAATACCAACTTTTTGAAATCTTATAAATTTTATCTTTTAAAATGGTCTTCATTTTTGTATTCTGAATATCAAAATTATCCTACGTTATAATTTTGTTATTTTTCTAAAAACTTTGATATTTTGATGAATAGTGAAATTTACTAAATTTTAATTAAAAACAACTTTTTTAATCGAAATAATTAATAGTTATAAATTATGAATTTGATTGGTTTTAAATTATATTTAGAATATATTTTTACCATTTAATACATTTTTGGTCATTGGACATAATTTCACATTTAAACCGGACATAAACAAGTTTCAATGTTTTGACAGTTATTATTTCATAAAAACACGCTTTTTGTTTTTACAGCGGGAATTTATTTTAAATTCATTTATGCCACTTCTGTGTTTTGAATTTAGAAAAATGGATTCAATATTTATAATCAGTAGGTCCAAATTTTGTAAATAGTTAACTTTTATTTTTAGACATTTTGAATAATTACTTAGGAAATATTTTTATTTACCATGGTTAAAAGGTAAATCCGGTAAATAAGGGTAAAGAAATAATATTATAATAATGATAAATTACACTAAAACGTGTCATAACCCTATTAGTTGATACATTTCTGACCATGGGAATATTTGAGTCTATTTTGGGATCCCATGGATCCACTTGTAAGTGATAACGACACTTTATATTAATTAAGTTAAAGTAAATACAAAAATGACAAAAGAATACATCTTTTAGAAATTTTTTTTAAATAGGTTTATATAAGTTATATTTTATACTATAAATATTCATTATAAATCTAAAAATATTTCCTACATAAGGGTATTTTATTTATAATTTTTAGATATTAAATAATTTAATTTATTTATGACACAATGATGATGCAATAATTACCTTATTAATGAAAGATTGAAATAATTGATATTGTAAATATCAAAATAAATATCATTTGAGACTTTTAATGAATTAAATTAATTTTATAGGCTAATATTACATGCTATAGTTGATTTAATTAACTTATCTCAAAGTAATCACGCTGTTATGATTTCACAAAAATCAAATACCAAATAGGATAAAAATTGACATAAATGAGTTTTTAAAACAAATATTATATTAGTAATTGATATTCTGTTCCTAAAATACTAAGGTTAAGCCAAAGGACTTATATAATGGTAGGTGTACTATTAATGGATCACTTGGGGGTCTCTTGGATGTATATAGTATGTTTATTAACTATATAATATAAAAATACAAAGTGACATGGTAAATGTGAAACTAAATATCTAAGAGTTAAAACTAAACGATAAGGCTAATATAGTGACACAAACCTATCATAAATCTATTTTTTGAAATTATTTAGATCCATACCCACCTTATATTTAGAATAATCCACTTTTGAGCCATTAGAAACCGAATATTAATTTATTAAAAATTAATACTTTATGTTTTTTCTAAAGAGCCACTCCCCCCTTATAAAAGGACACCACTTCTAACCAATTATTCACACCTTCAAAGCCTTTTTATTCGGAAACACCCTGACCAAATATTCTCTAAAAATACCTCTCCTTCTCCTTGAAGCCTTACCTTAGTGAGAAGTCACTTTAAGAGTCCATTTTGGTTCAAAGGAAAGGGAGTTATCAAAATTGAAGGTAGCGATTTCTCTTAGCTTCTTTTCTTTTATTTTGCTTCTCCAACCCATAAACTCTTCTTATTATTTTCTTTTGTAACAATACCAGTATCATAAATATTCTAGTATATTTTTATGAGAATTATTTGATCTACACTTACACAAAATTTCATCTAATGGGTGATGAACATAATGTTTCTGTCGATGGCAACCAAACGCCTCACGAAACGATGATTGTTCAATTATCTCCTACCACCTGTCATGGTGGCCATTATGATGGAACTATAATTAAATATGATATTTATGATATTTATTTTATATATAAGATTCTGAAATTCCATTTTATATCATACCATTATTTGTTTCACGTTGTATATATATACGATAATTTCATTTGAGGAAGTGCGGACTACCGCCCCCTCAAAGTGGTATGACTCGTTCATACCATACATGGAATGTATAGGGGATGGTGTTAATGAAATTAAGTGACAAATATAAGGTATTATATTATATTATAATAATAATATACCTATGTATCATTTGATTTTGATTCCTTTTAAAATGAAAAACGAAATGGAAGTAGCGTCCGTACGTACGGGCTACCGTCTCTACGAACGCGATGAGATTCATTCCCCATCGTATCCATTCATGACTAATTTTATTTGGTGACTAAAAATAATGTTTAAGGACTTGGTATAATTTTGGATATGAATAAGATACAACCTATTAATAACAAACACGTCTTATGCAACAAAACATATAAAAGAAAACGAGTAAGTGAACACCCGAAACGACGATAATACTAAAATATTATTAACAAAGAAATATTAACATACCATATATGATATCATATTTATGTATATTAATATTTTATAATTTAATAACAATTATTTCACCATTATACATGTGATTAAACTACCCTCTACCAAGGGAAGGTACAAGTTAAGGGTTTATTTCACAATCTCTTCATTATCTGAGGTTGTTTATACGTAATTATGTACTGGGACCTCTTTATCATCCTCATCCATGTTCCTTAAAAATGTATTTGAAATAATTAGTACTATTTTACAGACAATGGGTTAAAGTCATATATACCCTTGTTTGACTTTTTATAATAAGTTTATAAATGAATCTTTCCGTCATTTTCCAAACAAGGTCTTTTTTAACCTTTTCTACAAAATTTAGGTAAGAATGTCTATTTTAACTTATACGGCGGGTGTAGCTATTTTACACCGTTATAAAATCGTTGAAACTTCCCTTACAAGCTTATATGAATATTTTCAAAGTAAATGTTTTCTTTTATAATTATGTGACTTTTAAATGATTTTAAAAAAAGAGATATTTCTCTCAAATAGTTTTGATTTCATCTATGTCAACATCCTTTGATGGATTTTATGCTTATTTGAAGATTATTTATTATGATACAAAACTTCTATATTGTATTGAAGGTTTTGTGATATGTTTGAATGTGGATGTGTTATTTTTATACCATTCATGGTTTATGGATAAAGTATTGACATTTCGTATGATAGTTTAAATACGAATATTTAAACCTGTTCATATGAGGAATGAATTGGGCTTAATAAGTGATGGGTGGAGCCCGCTATAGCTCCTCAATGCATCAGTAGGTCTAATGAGACAAACTCATGTCTTGTCACTAAGCCTTGACAAAATCTTATTTGTAGTCTTGGCACGAGGCCTTGGCTACGTGGTTATGATAGTCTGGCATTATGAATTCCATCATTATGAATGTCGTTAATGATATTTCATGTGATTATTAGACTAGTATAATATCCATGTGAATAAGTAAATTGCATTATTGCATTTTATTTCTACCATATTATGTTTAAGTTCATGTTTAAAAGGTGTGTGTTTTAGTTATACATTGCCTTAAATGTTTATGCTTATTTATGAAAGTTTCCGCTTTATTGTTAGCCTTACTGGGCATTTGAGATCACCCATTTCTATGTTTTATTTTTACTAGGATGTGAAGAAGTATTTTATGAATGACCTGCAGGGATAGTATAAGGGGATATGAGTGTGGAGACAAGATATTGTTGTAGTTTTCACTTTATGATGTAATGTAAACTTCATGAATGTATCTAGTTATTCCAAGGCTACTAAACTAATCGGTCTTTCAGGACATGATCTTTTGTGATCATGACAATGATACGTAATAATGCACTGACTCTAGGTAACTGGGGTCGGGGCGTTACGTAGATATCTTTCTAATGGTTCCCAAATAGGAAATCTATTTTGAAATCCGTCTTCCAAATCTAATTGTCATGGAACCTTGATTTGGAAAGTAGTATTATGATTTATTTTAGAAGGTAAACTAGTGAATAGGATGCATAATAGTCTATTCCTCAGTGTTGTTTACACACTTTCAAACTCAGTCATATGTTATAAGTATTTACATGTCCATAAGTTTTTGGTTTCCTCTTGAATACCAATTTAAAACAAATATGTGTTACATGAATTGGAGGACCTATAAAATCCAAAAAAATTGGGGTGGAACATGTAATCCATTTCAAATTTCAATTATTCTTTCCTCATTATATATTTCAATCTAGTAAATATTCATTGAAGGTTATATGATCATTATTCTAAAATAATAACGGGTTACCATCATTGGTAACTCCAAAACCAAATCATTCTAGTTCTCTATCCTCTCTAATAATATTATATACACCCTATGAACTCAAAATATCCTATTCCACAGGGTTATCAGAATCAATTTCTATGCTAAATCTTGTGTATCTTTTTATTAGACCGCATCAAAATCTATCTGGATCCCACAATCTCCTTTAGATATGTGATCAATTTTTTGAACGGTGGGATTTATATTGATGATAAAATTATTATTTGAAGGATCATATACATAATATCATTTTGGTTTCCTTATAATGCCCTATTAAAATACAATATGTTCCCAATGGTGATTTTTGTTACCAAAAACTGCCTTAACAAAAGTATTTAACACTACATTCATACATGCAATAACAATGAATTATTTTTAAACTATAACTAAGATGGAATATTAGTTACCATTTAGTTAGAACTTTGTTATATATATATATTTATATCTTCAATGAAAATCCCCAGAAGGATAATGTATGATGCACATGACTCATCATTTATTATAAAATTTATACTAGTTTTGGGTTCCTCCTTTCACTAAAACCATTCCATTATAATGAGTATGGATTGTTGGTCTGAGATATGATCCTGAAATCTCAAAAACCATAAATGAAATCATTATTAGGATATTCTCTACTATGGTCACTGTGGAATTTATTAATCATCATACAAATCTAGTTCAAAAATTAATATTTATATTCCTTGAATATTTCAAGGGAATCTAAATAATACATCACTAAGTAGGAATATCCATATCTACCATAGTCATTGGTAAATGTTATGAAGTTTGGGTACCTACCCAAATTTTAAACAAGAAATTTTCCACACAAATCAATATGAACCAACTCAAGAAATTCACTGGCCCTTTCATATTTTCCAATAAATATTTATTTAGTCATTTTACTTCCCATGATGAATTATATACCCCAAGTGATTTTAGTTCAAATTTATCCCAATATCCATATTGTTGTAATACAGGCAATGGTTTTTTGCTTACATTACCTAGCTGATGATTCTATTATTGGTTGTGGTGTGAGTCATGTGAACTATATTCGTTATTGAATTACATTACATAGTTCATTTAATCCAACATATAAAGACCATTATTTAAATATTCCTAAACAAAACATATGATCTATTTGTAAAATAAGGAACGCCTATTTCCAAATTTTAAAATAAATCCATCTATATCAAGTGTGACAACATAAATAATTTTTTTAAAATAGATGGAACAAAATAATAATCTCTCATACCAAGATCATTCCACTCGGTAACATGACGTTATAATCTCTAGTGGCCACAACCAGATGCATAACTTCACTGGATATTCATAGACCCAACTTACGATTGGAAATCTTTTAGAATCTACTTTTTTCAAATATTTGAATACATATGTGAACACCAAACACTATTTCAAATACCCAATTTTCAAAAACAGAGTGATATACTTGAGAAAAAACCCACATGAATCTTCCCCTTGAACCATTGACTTGGTGTAGTTTTTCTTATAGTGTCCATTCTTTTCATAAGAAAAATAGGAAACGTCTTTTTCCCTTTCATTCTCCGTCATCCCCTTCTTAGTAGGGAATTATTTAGAAGATTTAGAGTTGGAGTTTGTCCTATTGCTCTTCGAGAGGCCTTTCATTATATTAACTATAAGAATAGAATATTTTTAACTCTTCTTAGAATTGTGATGTTAGAAAATTATAGTTATAAGATCATAGATATAATTTTCTATGTAGAACATAATTAAATTTACATCACGAATTGTTATTCTATGATGGTGTGATAAAAGAATGAGATCGATGAGTTCTCATTCAGATATCTTAAACCTGAAAATATCAAGGAACTCAATGTATTCAATGAGCTTGTCCATGTGAGAACCAGTTAGAGAACATTTTCCATGATTTATTATGAAGAACCCCTTGGATAACTCAAACAATTCATGTCTATATCTCACCTAAAAATTATCATAAAGATGTTGGAGCATGCTAAAATAATCCATTCACTCATATTTGAATTCATGATTTCTCTATCTTTGGATGACCACATTAAATACTTAACAACTATATGATCATTTAGGAATTTTTTCATAATTATTTATCTTTTCATTACATTCTTCCTTGCCATGCAGATCATTAATTTTGGATTCTAGTACATAATATTTTCCTTCAAGGCACAACACAACCCATAGGACTCTATACCGTTTGTTGGAAGTTACTGTCTGTCATGTGATAGCCTTTTTCTAGAATTTATCTTCTAGATAGTGTTATTTAAAAGGTTCTCATTATTCTACCCTAATAAGATATCATGTTATTTTTATTTATATTTATTTCAAATTATGTGACATAATAAATTTAAATTTATTACTTCTCCAAAATATTTATCATGTCATAACAAACCACACCATTGAACATGAAATTTCACATCAAATTAGAAATTTTAGTGTGATGAATCCATATTTCACTCTTTATGTTCCAAGATACATATACAAAAACCATAACAAGGTTTTTAGGTATGCTGTATTCCCAACTGTGGGATTACAGTTCCTTATTCTTTTGAGTGGATTCTCCAATCCCAAAATCCTAACTCAAATTTCTTGAACACATTCATCAAAATTTATTTTTAATATAGTATTTCCATTAAATTTAATATATTCTTTTTTAAGTCAACTTAACATATTACTTGGGACTCTAGGATAATTAAAATTTTCACTAAATTTGGCATAAAATAACACTTCATCTATGAGTTGTATCAATTCATATCATTGAAGGCATAATGACATAATATTAACTTGAGAGACTATATTTATTTTGAGTGAATTTTTATTATCTTGACATTTACATGACTTTTTAATATAAATTTGATTTAAATTTAGTGATTAATCATGCACTGATAAAATATTTACACATCATTCTTTTATTTTAATTCAACATTTCCATATTCATGAATTTATTTTTGTGATCATAGTATTGAATCCATAAAATAAATCCAAAAACAGATATTAAAAAAATTAAGAAAACTAGTCAAGATCATGAACATTAACTATTGGTTTTCTTATTGAGCATATAATAAACGAACCATTGAACTTTGTGGGAAGGATCATTGAGTTAGTATGGGATAGATATTAGAGACTCTGATTTTTTCTGGATTATACAAAACACATTGAGGATACGTGAGAACCATCATGCGCATAAAAGGAACCATAAGCATGCTGGAATTTGAACCATGCTCAGACCCACCCAAAAGAGAAACCAATCAAAAAAAACTAAAAAAGGAAGACCAGACAAGAAACGCTTCCCAAGACCGACTCGTCCAAAAACACCATCAAAACACATCATGTCATGACATCTCTCACCGCCCTGCACTACATCAATCCATCGCACACATCACCCATTCTCAGGATTCAGAACCATCGCCGAATCTGAGACCTCCCATCCAAACCATGTCGGGGACCAGAAAACCATAGGAAGGACGACAAATGAGAACTATAGGAAAGAACCTCTACCACCAACAACGCAAAACGCCATCTGGGCCACTCTCAGAATGCGTCGGACTAGGCCATCCACTAACCACACCCCACAACCAACCGTTTCAGTACCACCATCGTCGAAATCACCAACACCATCCAAAATCGACCATGCATCCTTAGAACCTGACCTTCGTGGATTTGTGTGCAAAGGGGTAGGGAAAAAATAGCATAAGATATTTGGCTTACTGCAGTACCAGACACATCAAGAAACCCAATGCCCACTAGGCCAGATTGGTGATCTGCTATTACGCCCACATCTGAACTCAAAGACACAACCATCAAATCGAAACGAAGAACCTATAAAATGAAATCATAAAATGTACAAGGAACCACTTAACGCCCCATTCATTCATGACCTCTCCCTCTATAACCTCGTAGTGACTCGGGTGGAAGACAATTAACCTGGGACAGAGCAGAGGAGGGTGACCACGAAGAGATATGTCGAAGCCCTCACGAAAAAAAGGGTGGACACCTACACCAGTTCTTCAGAGGAGTTTGAACACGGAGCTCCCGATCTGTGAGAACAAGGAGCGATCAACACCCACATTCCCTCACCACATGGCCCAACCATAGATCTTGCGCCATAGAGGAAGAGAAGGGAGGGATGGGTAAGACAGAAAGAAACCCTTTCTCCCGAGTCGTCTCCCCTTACGATCCCATAAAGTTTCCCTGAATGGGATAGATTTTATAGAAATCCATAATTTTTCCTACGTTTCTCCTTTTCCAGATCTTGAACCAAATATAGGGAGCTCTATTATTACAATTCTTTTACATCACACATGGGTGAAGGAAACCAGTTAGGAAGTTTTCATAAAAAACCATGGATATAAATGTTTGTATATAATATGGAGAGAGGGCCGAATCAGAGGCCCTCAATTTAAATTTAATAAAATAATTCTAAAAAAGACAAACAATTATTAAATTAAAAGAAATATTACACATACTTTGGTCAACCACAGATCCTAATCACCATTAGTGATATCAATACACATGTAATATTATTATTTAGCATTCATTTTTATTTGTTCTTTCATTAAGATAAAATCACTTGAATTAATGTTTTTAATTATCAGATAAATCAATTAATTCAATTTATCTAAATCTTCATCCAATATGTCCTGGAAATACCCGTCTACTATGATTTTAAATAAATTACATAAATCTAATTTATTTTAAAATTTAATAAAATATTTAGACATCATGTACTTGAGATTAACTCAGTGAGTACCTATTAAAATTAATCAACATTTATAGATATTTTATAAAATATTCTTATGCGATATTTATAATAAAAATTTTATCACGTAATTATACTACATATATGTTTGAATTAAAAGACACACCGAATACATGCTAATTAACGATGTGTATATTTCTTTTAATGTCTACAGTGTAGTGGGAGTCTTATGGCTATATTTGGTGTGTGGTTCATAAATTCGAAAACAAATTAATTAACAATTTAATATACATGTTAAACCTATCATACAATGTGTGTGTGAGAGTCAATAAATGACACACAAAAAATCTATTTGGGTTTAAATGAGTAATAAATTAAATTTTAATTTGTGGTGTAAAAAAGGCTTGGTCTATGGCAGATACTTCTAGAAATACGCCATGTATCATTCTCTTAAACATTCTTTGAATGACACATAGAGACAAAATATGTATTAATGCATGAATATGTGTGGTGTACACAGTGTGTATAACTAGTATGTATAGTGTAACATTCTTGTTAATTGACTATATATCTCATCGTGTCATGTAATTGTCACATGATATGTATTTGAATGTATATTTTCCCAAAACAATACATAAACTACATGATGTTCTACCTAGATAAATGGTGTGTAGTCCCACATTCCACATGAAATCCTAACTTGGTTTACAAAAAAACCATTTTAGGAACTATGTGTTCTTCATTGCATGACGTGAATAATTAATTCCCTATGCATCCTGGTGCAATGAACTGTGACACATGGTGTGTTCATCGTCTACATACCATGTAATCCAGTGTTGTTCGACTAGAATTCTCAGCACCTTCAGATGGGTTTGTTGGATGTTCTTCATTATTTAATCATACTTAGATTAAATGAGTGTGAAATGAAGGGATAAAGAATATATCCTGATGATTGGATTCATAAATGAATTACATCAAATTTAAAAATAAATTTTTATTTATAAATTTTCAATAATCAATAAATAATTATAAATTTAATGTAACCTCCATTTGATACAACTTGATTGTTTTTAATGAAGTGAAAACACATGTTGGGATTATGGACAACCCAACCTTTTTTGGATTAAATTGATTATTTTCAATGTACATGACATGGAAACCAAGCAAAATATCAAAAGAATATTAAAAAAGAAATTTTCTATATCAAATACAGAGGATCTTTTGTGTTAATTTATAATTAATTTAATACAAAATAATAATTATTACATCAATTTTGATATATTTATTTGTTATGCTATTGATATTCTGACCATATTCGATCTTTTATCATTGTGTATCAAGGTCACAATATAGATCCCCTTGATTGGTGATCCACACACGCTCCATAGATATGAAAACAAAACTGATGAACCATCAAATACTAGTTAATCCAAATGATTAACTCTTATATTTCTCTTTGTTCACTTCACATTCCGTTTTGATTTGTTGAATTTCCATTTATTCTTCTTGAAATAGAGAGGAAGAGAGTAGAAGGGAGATATTGAGAGAAGCATGGTGTACACAATGATTAAACTTTATATGACTTACATTATTGTAAATCTATAAAGTTTGGGGTTGGGTTTAATATTTAATTATTTTAAAAATGTATCTTAATAATATATTAAAGTCAAAATAAATCTCACTCCATGTATAAAATGTAACACCCAAGTAATTGTTTTATAATTTTAAATACATTAAGTTATAAAAAAATCATTTAAAATTATGTGTTTTAATTAATAATAATACTTATAAATAATCATAATTTATAGCTTTCAAATTATTTAATTAATGTTATAAAAAAATTCTATTTTATAGTATTATTTTTTGTAAAAGAATATTTTAATATGTATTTGATTCATTTTTATCTATAGATTATTTGATTAATTATTTTAAGATAATATATATATATATATTGAATATTATAGTTGTTTTGATAAATACTAAATTATGATATAAATATATTCAATATTAATATGATACCTCATGATTTTATGGTATATTTCTTCATAAATAATTTCAATTCATTAGATAGCCTATATGCACAAAACATTGAATCTCTGCAAAACAAAACATTGTTATATTTATAACCTAGCCATTAAACTTAAATTTTTCACTTTTGTGAATTGAATTAAAAAAAGGACATACACCGTTCTGATGAGTAAATTTTTTACAATATAATAGGATCAACTTAATTTTTGGTGAATAGTAACTTGACCCTTATGAATAGTAAGGTACCCTTCTGAATAGTATTGTTACCCTTATGAATAGTAATATTACCCTTATGAATAGTATCCTCACCCATTAATGTATTTATAAATTTTAGGCACATGATAAATGAGATTGAATGTTTTAAAAATTAATAATTAAGTGTTTGTATTTTTATGAGTAATAAATATTTAATTAAAATTTAAAATTAATAAATTAAAAATTCTTTTTCATAAATTTTATTCCTAAATAAATATTTTTTTCCTATGATTTTAGGGTAATATTATGAGACCTCTGTTAATTTTTAAAAGTTTTATAAAATCAGTTTTAAACATAAATTTGTTATTATTTAAAGTAAATAATGATTTTATTTAAATTTTAAATTTCTATTATTTATAAAATTATTTTGATAAAATATATTTCATTTTTTAATTCTACCCATTGAAAATATTTTAGGGTTAATTTTTGGGATTTTTCTGAAATCTTGAATTTTTTGGTGAATAGTGAAATTTGATTATTTATGAAATATGAAAAATAAATGATTTCTAGCATCATGATTGAGTCATGGAAAATGTAAATAGCCATTCACTAGTAGTCAGATGTACTTATTACTATTTCAAGTCACAAAAATCAACACTATTCATAGTCTTAGGATAGAATAATAAAATAATGATTGGAATAATGGAAAAACCCTCATCTCCTCCACTATAAAAATCATCCCTCACTCCCTCTTCTATTCACTCCTCTAAATCATTAATCTTCTCACACTTCTTCCCAAATAATCTTCCCTAGTCTCTCCTTCAATTCATGATCCCTTGTTCTTATCAAAATACCAAAACACTTTCCCATATCGCGGTTCTCAATGAAGTTATTTCCAGAGGTAAATCATCTTAGTTTTTCATTTAATTTCATTTCAATTTATCTTCTTTTCTTATTATATCCTAACCTCCTCTATCCAATTGATCATGATAAACTCAGTATAATCTATATACTATAATCATATTTTGTTAATGTAATAACCATTATCAATCTCTTTACTCTCCCTCTATTATTTTATAAACAAAATCAACATCTGAGAGGAGTCAATTTACACCATTCGTGGACGAAGAAGTTTCATTCTTAAAATTTTTATTCAACGTAGTTCATAAAATAATTTTTATGACATATTTAAAAATGCATAATATGACCATTTTTATGTTTTTGGATGTAACATATTTACATAATACTAAATGATAAAACAAAATGAGTTTTTTATGATCAATAGTTTTCGTAATAATCTAAACTATTATCACTAACTGAATTATCTAATGATTCATTATCATACCATGTAACCAAGTGATATAAATATTAATTTACACTTATTTATGTAAATTAATGATTTATAAATTCAATTATGGAGAATTATATCTATTCAGCCTGAATATCTATACTCATATACAATTTTGTCGATCCTGAAAACCAAGGAATCAAATGCCATAGAGGGATAAATTTGTATCATATAACTCATCCAATAATCGATAAATAAACTTAATAAAATGATAATAAATCATATAAATGTATATAATTTTATGAAATAATAAATTAATTTATTTAATATTATTATTGAATACATTATGATCAAGTGAAGAACACATTCGAGCATAAGGAATAGGGTTTCTCATCTCACATTTATTTCTATAAGATTTCCATTTTTCAAAAATTATTCTTATATCTGATGTATTTATGCTTACACATGATATATAATATCATGATTATCTATATATTCATGTTATTCAATTATCCATTTGATGATTATTAGTTCCTAGTCATGCGATTTGATTAATTATGATGTGGTAAGGGACTTCGTCTCAATTCCCAATTCTTTGAGACTTACATGGTATTGTGCACCTAATAATTTTAATGTGGTTTATCTACATCCCATAAGAGGTCATTTTCCATTTGAAATTACATTTCTATTAAATATACATATCCCCTTATAATGTATATGATTATTGTCTTTTATATACAATATTTATTTTGAATGTTGTTTTAACTGTGGAAACATTTATGATTCTGTATCATCTACTAAATATGGAAATTGATATGGAATATTGTTCTAGAATTAAATATTTTTATAAAAATGATTTTGACTTAATGTTATGTGAGGGTCTGACTATAGCTCTCGATGCATTGATAGGTCCGACGAGACAAAATATTTGGTGATAGACCCTTTAAGTTTGTTTCCAAAACATAATCAGATGGGTTTTTACCTATAAACTTAGATCGTCTTGATGGTATGATAGTTTATGTTCCAGATATGTGACATCCAAATAATAAGAATTATTTTTATTTAGAATTAAATTGTTACTTTCCATGATTGTTTCACTATGAAAAAACTATATGGATTCATTTTCAATCTCAATTTATTGATGGAATGTCTTTTTCAATTAATCACCATGCCATATTGATTATGTCTAATTGATTATGATTAAATTATTATTATTTCATGCTTAAACTATATGAAACCATTACTAAGATTTTGAGATCACCCCTTTCATTTGTTTTCCTTCCCTAGGTTATGAAGAAGATATCATTTATTGAGTTATCAATAATGTAGTTTATTAGAATTTGTTATGTATTATATATATTTTTCTTCTCCCAATATAAAATGGGTTCCATGTATGTATCTATATTATTCAAGACTTCTAAATTGATCAGTCCTTCAGGATTTTATTCCTTGAAAGCATATCAATGTAATAAATTAATGCACTAGCTCCAAGTTTCTAGGGATTGGGCGTTACAGTTGGTATCAATGTAAGGTTAGTATAAACCATAGAAAATAGATTTAGAAAATATAGATTAATTAAAAAATCAAAAGATATAATTTGAGTATAAGAATATAAAAAAATACTAGAAATTTGGTAAGGTATATATTATGTGGATCTTCCTAGAAAATACATCCATATCTGGATACAACAAGTGGACATGGATCTGGAATAGATATACCTAACGGTAACAACTCTGACATGGCATTGTAAGCTTGATTCTGGGTAACCTAGTACATGGAAATGAGACTTGTTACACACTTGGTTTGGAATTCTCGGGGGATATTCTTAGGACAATTCACATTTTTCTTATATATCATTATAAGGGATTTATACAATCAAAGTAACCAATGAACATGGTTCTAGGATTTACAATGCATAAATTTATGTTATGTACTGTACAATATTTAGAGTTATCGAAAGTTTATTATTTTATGAGTTTCTATAGTAAATGGAATTGATTAGAAATGGTACCTAATAGAAGGAATGAGAATGTCACCAATGCACATTATTCCAAGAGTAATAAGGATACTATCTCTCATGGTCTTAATCCTTCATTTCAAAGGAATATGGTATCCCAAGTATCCTCATCATGTGATGAAATAGTATCATGTGTTAACAAGATGTGTAAGTAATTCTCTAGGTCCTATGGTTTTTAAGGGAAGAAAGGGGAAAAGATGGACCATGGGAATAAGGGGAATAAGGGGTTTACGACATGTGATAACTGAGGAAAGAATAACCATAGTAAACGCTTGAAGGGAATGTGAGTTTGATATTAGTTTGTAGAAAAGGGACTTCAAGATCTTTATTCCAAGGTTACGAAAAAAGGATTACAAGGTACAATGCTTCAACTGCAAGGATATGTGACACTTTTTAAATTAATGTCCCATGCATGAAAGGAATATAACCCAAATGATGTTATTGGATAATGATCAAGTTATTATACTACCCAAGATGTATTATAATGACTAATACTCTTATTAAAGAATTATTTCATTTGAATATTTTATTAGCAATGTATAGGTTATAAGAATTATGGAATATATAATGATTTTACAATAGTACTTTTTCATTAAGGATTTGAGATAATATGTTGAATGGTACCAAGAAAATATATTCATTATAAAGTTAATTTTTTGGGAAACACATGATTGTGGGAAATAAAACCCTTAATATTTTTTTGATGTCGTGATAATGATGAAGAAATTATTGATTTAGATAAGTACTGACTACCTTGGAACTGATTATTGACTTGTTGATAAGTGGTATATTCTATCCTTGATGAAGTTTATAACACTTTTGGATTCATGGAATATATCCAATAACATTTATCTTAAATAATAAATACATAACAATGCATGTTTCCAATAAGATTATATGGTAATTGGAGTTCTTACCATATTTCAAGAGGATACCTGATGAAGTTATTCACATGTTTGTAAGGTCAAAATTTAGAGCTGCTTCATGTTGATTAAGGGATAATGATAAGTTCATTTTTTAAATTCAAAGATCATCGTTCTGTAGTGTTTAATCACTATATTTTGATTTGTTTAACCATTTAGGAATGTTTTGTGTTGAAAATTGTATGAGGTTTTACTGGTTAATGTATTACATCACCACATGATGAAATCTGTGCTATGAGATGAAGTATATAAAGTTCAAGGAGAAATCAAAGGACAAGATTGTGTTTATGAGATTGAAACATATATTTATACTCTTATAAAGTGGAATAATTCATCAATTAAAGGAAAATAATTTTAAATAAAATTTCATCCTATTATCATTATCTTGGATAATATCAATGATTTTTTTTTCATTATGGTAGTTTATAGTATTGTAGTAATCATCATTCATCTCGACATGTATTCTATCACTTTTAATAAAAAATTCATAGTTTATTTTTTCTTTGATGTCTAGGATTTTACTTCCAACTAATATCACCCCATTTGAAATCATAATTTTTGTGGTGACCAATCCATTTCCCTTAAACTCTTTTTAAGAGGGTATTTTATTAACCCGATTTCTGATGTGGGTTTCCCACAAGGGAATTTTCAAGTATCAACCTTTAACTTTTGAAGTGCAATTTCTAATACAGAGGACACAATTCAGTTGATGGGGGAATAATGTAACACCAAAGTAATTTGTTTTATAATTTTATATACATTATCTTATAAAATATAATAATTTAAAATTAAGTGTTTTAATTAATAATAGTATTTGTAAATAATTATAATTTATAGCATTCAAATTAATTATTTAATATTCTAAAAAACAAATACTATTCTTTAGTATTATTTTGTGTAAAATAATATTTTATTATGTATTTGATTCATTTTAATAAATAGAATATTTAATTAAATAATTTATGAATAATATATGTATTGACTATTATAATTATTTTTGATAAATACTAAATTATGTTACGAATATATTCACTATTAATATGACACTCCGAGATTTTATAGTATATTTTTTAATAAATAATTTCAATTCATTAGATAGCTTATATGCACTCAACACTGATTCTCTGTGAAATAACACTTTTTGATAGTTATAACCTACATATTAAATTTTTTCACTTTTGTGATTTGAATTTTGAAAAACGGACATACACTGTTGCGATCAGTATGTTTTTAGAGAATAATAGGCTCAACTTATTTTTTGGTGAATAGTAACTCGACACTTATGAATAGTAATGTACCCTTATAAATAGTAATGTTAACCTTATGAATAGTAATATTAACCTTATGAATAGTAACCTCAGCCATGAAAGTATAAATTAAATTTAGGCACCTTATAAATGAGAGTGAATGTTTTCAAAATTAATAATTTTTTTAAAAGGTTGGGGTCGAAGGCTCAATTTATTATTTAAAGCAAAGACCTATTTAGACTGGGTAGAAGGAGACCCATTACATAGCCCTAAGGCCCAAGGCCAAGTGGCTTAAATACAAGGCTTGAAAGCCCATTTTTGGCCCAAAGATCCCTCGGTGAAGAGTACTGCTACAGTACCGCACTGCTACAGTACCTGCTATAGTACAACCACCGCTACAGTACCTGCAACAGTCCCTCCACCACTACAGTGCCGCCGCTGCTATAGATCCACCGCTGCTACAGTCTACTATAATGCCCTGCTACAGTACTGCTACAGTACCCGGAAAATCGCCCCTGCCCGGATTTTGATCCTGGGTCTTTTGGATGCCGAGTAGAAGCATGTACCACCAGGGTACATGCTCGTTGGCTTTCTAAATTAATAATTAAGTGTTGGTATTTTTGTGACTAATAAATATTTAATTACAATTTTAAATTATTAAATTAATAAAATTAATTTTCTAAAAATTTATTCTTAAATAAATATTTTGTTTTCCTGTGATATTAGTATAATTTTATGAGACAACAATTAATTTTTTAATGTATTATAAAACCAGTTTCAAATTTCAAATCTATATTTTTCATGTCAATAATTATTTTATTTAAAAAATGATTTTCAATTATTTAGAAAATTATTTTGAAAAAATTGATTTCAGTTTTTAATTATACACAATAAAAATGGTTTGGATGAATTTTTTTTATTTTTTTGAAGGACTTGATTTTTTAGTGAATAGTGAAATTTGATAATTTACCAAATATGCTAAATAATAGAAATTTTGAATCATGCTTGAGTCTGGGATTATGTAAATGGTCATTGGTTCGAACTCACATGTACTTATTAATATTTTGATTCAAAATAATCAAGACTATTCATATTCTTAAGATAAAATAATAAAATAATGATTAAAATAATGGAAAAACTCTCCTCTCCACCACTACAAAAACCACCACACTCCCTCTTATCTTCACTCCTCTAAGCCACGAAGCTTCTCAAAGTTAATCTTAAATACTCTTTCCTAGTTCCTCCCTATTCCCAAGATCCCCTGGTCTTGCCAAAATATCAAAACCCTATCCCATAAGAAGGTTCTCAAGGAGCTTATTTCTAGAGGTAAATCCTCTTCTGTTTTAATTTAATTTCATTTCAATTTATCTTCTTTTATTATTCTCTCCTCACCTCATCTATAAATTTGATCATGGTAACTATATTATCATCCATATAAAGGAATTATATCATGGTAAAGTAATAACCATTAACAATCTCTGTACTCTCTCTCTTTTATTTTTATATACAAAATCATCATCTGAGATGTGCAAATTTACCACATTTGTGGATAATGAAGTTTCATTCATCAATTTTTTTTTCAAATCTGTTCATGAAAAAAATTTAAGGAAAGATTTTAAAATGTATTATATAACCCTTTTTATGTTCTAAAAGTAAAATATTTACATAATACTAAACTATAAAAAAAATGAGTTCGTTATGATTAATAACCGTCGTAATAATCTAAACAATTATCACTCAATGACTTATCTAAAGATTCATCTTCATACCATGTACCCAAATGATAAAAATAACCATGTACATTTATTAATGTTCATTAATAATTTATTAATTCATTTCTAGTGAATAATATCTATTCCACATGAACTTATATACTCACACACTAGTATACCGATCATGAAAACCGAGGAAACAAACACCCTCGACTGATAAATTTGAATCTCTAACTCATCCAAAAGGACATAAATGAACTTAATAAGATTATACTAAATAAAATACATGTAGAAAATGTTATGAATTAACTAATTAATGGATTTAATCTGATTATTATGGACATTAAGATCAAGTGAATAACACATTTGTGCTTAAGGTAAGGGGTTTCTCCTCTCACTTTTATTTTCACGATATTTCCATTATTCGCCACTTATTTCATGTATATTCTGTATGTATACTACCACATGACAAATAATATCATTATTATATTCATATTCATGTTATTAAATGATCCATTTTATTATTATTTATTTTCATTAATGCGATTTGATTGATTATGATATTGTAAGGGACATCATCTCAATTTACATTTCTTTAAGACTTACTTGGTATTGTGCACCCAATCATATTTATGTCATGTATCTAATTCCCCTATGATATAATTTTTCATTTCAAATTACTTTCCTATTAAATATTCATATTCTTGTATAATGTATATTATTATTTTCTTTTACAAACAATGTTTATTTTGAATATTGTTTTAACTGTGGATATATTTATGAATTTGTATCCTATACTAATTACAAAAATTGATAAGTCATACTGTTTTAGAATTAAATATTTTTATAGTAATGTTTTAGAATTTTAGTTATAGGTGGGTCCTGCTATATCCTCTCGATACATCTATAGGTCTCACGAGACAAATTAGTTGGTGACATACCCTTTGATTTGTTTCCAAAACATAATCATATGGGTTTATACCCATAGACTTAAACCATCTCGACAGTATGATGGTTTATGTTCCAGATACATGATGTATAAATAATAACCATTCTCTTTATTAAAAATTCAATTATTAATTTCCATGAGGTTTTCACTATGACAGAATATATGGATGAATTTTCATTCTCAGTTTATTGATTGTGTGTGTTTGTCAATTAATCACCATTCTGTATTGATTATGTCTAATTAATTATGAATCAATTATTATTGTTTCATGATTCCACTATATTTAACTTTTATTGATAATTTACACACACTCCTTTCATTTGTTTTCCTTCCCCATGTAATGAAGAATAGATCATTTATTGATTTTTCTAGGATGCAATTTATTAGATTTTGTTATGTATTACTCACTCAAAATTACTTTTTATTATCAAACACTTATGTGGGGAAAAGTGAGAAACCAATATCAAGCACAAAAGGATATTTCCGATCCATTGAAGTAAAATTGAAGCCTACAATATTTAATCTATCAAAATAGTTTACCTATGATTTTGTTTACCTAACTATCTGGATCCATCATCAAATGATTTTTGAACCATAATGCCATCATTTTCGATGACATGATGTACTATTCTAAGTTGATTTTTCCCTTGTTTAATCCCCTTACAAGGAGAAGGTTCTGCTTATCGATCTAGTTGCCCTAATCTTCATTGAGGGCCACTCTTAGAGCCATTCCCATCATTCTTCCAGCATCTTTGTCCAGATCATTAATTTTAAAACAGTTTCCAATGTTACATCTTCTGAGATCATAAGGAAAATACAAAGGATTTTTGGTCATCTCCTAATATTGGAAGACCACCTTAGAGAGGTGGGGTCCATACTCCTTCAACATGGCCTTTGAATTATTCATAGGTTCGGTCTCCATTGGTAGAGGTAAATATGAGTAATCCTTTTTCTCTTTATAATTTCCCCTAATACTCTTACTCATACTCAGACCTGGATACCAGATATCCTAAACCTCATCCTCTGTATTGCCTACAAAGTGGACAAAACATTCATCACTGGACCCATTATTAAGAATATTCTCATCCGTAGAGGTTATGACATTGTTTTTTAATAAATATGGATTGAATCAACATATGATAAGAGATAAAAACAAATACCCCTTAAAACACCTCCCACATTCCTAGAACTCTTCTTGAATGTGGACTCACTCCCTTCAACCTGTTCTAAAACATTTCCACTTGGTTAAAACGAGAAATATGAGGGAGTCTTAAGACACCATAATCCTTCTTCTTTGATTCCACATCATTTTAATGCTCACTATCACCCTGGGGACTCTCAAGAGGGGGATCCAAAGAACCATCAGATATCATCTCATCCGAGCCCCTTTGTAACCGTGGCGGATGCACTGGAGGCTGGGGTTCAACCATCTCCTTACAAAACCGATTGAAGTTAGAATGATTTCCTTGAAAGTTCTAACTATTACAAGTACCTTACCACACTTCCCTAGTATAAGATGTAGCCTTAGGTATCTTGGAGCCTCCATTATCCACCCTTTGTGTAGCCTACAGGTTGAGACCACTGCCAGAGTGCTCCTCCTCCACAGAATAGAACTCCTTCCCCAAAGTAGCAGGTGCATGATATTGAGTTTCACACAAGTCATTCCACAAGAGACCAAAAACTTCAAACACCAGTGGATTCACATCCCACGATCCACCATTCACACTAGTTATAGATTTAAACTCAGAGACTATACCCTCCAACATTTGACTAGATAGGAATATCTCATCTCTATCATTTGATTCCTTATATATTTCCGCACCCATATTTGTAGGAATTGTTTTAGTCCCCCATATATAGTTTCTGTTGAATAGACCAAACGTTTAAAAACTAATCATAAATCTGACCATGATTCATAAACCACATTTTTTTTGCACAGAAAATTTTCACCAACTGTAATAAAAATAATTAAAAGGTACTCTGGACACATCCACTTCCACACATACACATGGGTTAACAGGATGGAATAGAGATTCATTATGGATATCTAAGCCCATGTATCTATATACTAGATTCCCTAGTATTCTAATAACCAAGGGAATTTGAAACGGTAGAGGAAGATTAGGGATGCTCACCCAAGTCGACACTATAGGGAAATCACACTGCATATGAAAGTCGTATATCCATGGAAATAGGTAGAACATGGATCCATTGAAGATATGAGATGTTTTGGACCAGGAATAGATTAAATCATCTTATGATGAAAAATGAATCATTATATACTTGCTATCGATCAAACCCATGATCGCTCTATCTGGTAAATCTAATGTCTCAAATACATGCCTATCAAAAGAATCGTCTTAGGGGCATTGCTGCTTGAACTGAGAAATTAGAGAAAAATTCAATATATAAATAAATATTATTCAATTAATAAATAAATAAATATTCTATTCGTGGTCTGGAAAACAAATATCTATTCAATATTCACCTAACTAAATAAATTATTTAGATAAAAAATAATTAATTATTCACTATTTAATGACTAACACAAGATAAATTAATATGATATATTGATTTAATTAATTAATTCCCTTGTTAATAAATATTTATTTATTATTTTAAATAATTTAATTAATCTTTAAAATATATTACTTATTGATCTGAAGGAAAATATTTTCTCTACTTGCTAAATAAAAAAACATTTAACTAAGATCAAAGGAAACACATCATGTGTGACCCACTAGGACCCTTCCCCAGTGAAATTAAGTGAGATTTTTGAGAGTCTAATATTACTATGTAGTAAGAGGTTAGGGAAAATAATTAGGAAGATGATATATCATAATAATAAGACCACATACAAATTCTTATAGTGTAACATAATCCCCTTGTCGTGATGTCACATCAAGTTGGCCACACAACCGTGTCATCAACCTATTTGGTGGATCCATATTTATTTAACTATTTAAAATGAACTAAACTACACACCATGGTCATCGAATTTATCAGGATGGTTCATTTCTATCAATGGGAAAATATATAAACATCCACAAAGATGGAAGTGATCAATCATTCCTTTACTTATTCATTAAAACATATCCTTCATGATGCACCTGTTTCGCGCGGAATCCGGGGATGACCTCCTGGACGGGAGATTCAAACGTTCCGATCGGTTTCTAACGGGTTTGTTCGTAGAACCGGAAACATCCAATGATTCCACATCCGTTTGGACCTACTTTCCAAAGGCAGACGCTCATTAGCTTGTGGGCTAACGAGGCTTAGGAATTTGCATTGGTCGAGAGGATGGGAGGTCGGACTCATCACACCTTTTTGAGGGGAATTATTGTCTACTCCGGGACTCTCTTTATAGATTTAAGTTAAGTTCGTGAATCCTTATTACATTACCAAGTATAAAATGAGCTTTCCTTTAGTTTTAACAATCAATGATTAAATATGCAAGAAATTTAGAGAATCTTTTATATGTATTCGAGGTTCTTCATCAATATAGAATCATCTATATTTGTTTAGAGATTCTTGGTCAATGGTATCCTTCAAAACATTTATATAAAAGTCTCTTGGTCATTTTGATGACCAGGCTGGTTTTAAAGCCACTCAGTGAGGCACTTGAAGTTTATCGTCATTCAGAAGGACAGAGATTATTTCAATGTTGGGATCGAACCCATGAATGGGCTACCTACGTATCCTTTGTTTTGAAAAAGGAATCAGAACCCACGTAGTTCGAGGAATGGGATATGATGTTTTATGATTGATGGCTCAAAGATGAATGTCATAATTACTTTTACACTCTAAGCTCACGTGAGTCATGCTCGGTGTGAGAAACAAGAGGTATTGGTAAAATTTAGACAATTGTGCCATAAAAGATGCAATCATAAGAATTTGTTTTGGGGCTTATGTATAGATGACTGCCCAGATAGGCGAAGGTTTAGGATTTACTTTTAGGAAGAAAATCCATGAACAGGGTACACAAAGTTATATGTGCTTCATGGAGATTTGAATACTCTAATCTTGGGGCTTACTCCTAAGGAGTATGCCCAAGTTAGGAGGGGACTTATGATTGGGTTTTATTCCTGAAAAGGAAACCCAAATCAAAGGAAATTTATGACTGGTTAAGAGAAATTTTAAGAGACTTGGGGCTTACTCTTAAGAAAGAAGCCCAAGGTTATGACTGAGTCTTTATTCCTGAAAAGGAGACCCAGGTTAGGGATTAAGGTTTGGGGCTTACTCCTGAGGAGGATGCCCAAGATTAAAGGACTTTGATTGGGGCTTATTCTTAAAGAAGATGCCCAAGGTTCATGACTAGGACTTATTCCTGAGAAGGAAGCCTAGGTTTAGGGGACTTGGGGCTTACTCCTGAAAAGGAAGCCCAAGGTTATGACTGAGTCTTTATTCCTGAAAAGGAGACCCAGGTTAGGGATTAAGGTTTGGGGCTTACTCCTGAGGAGGATGCCCAAGATTAAAGGACTTTGATTGGGGCTTATTCTTAAGGAAGATGCCCAAGTTTAAAGGTTTTATAACTGGGGATTATTCTTCAAAAGGAAACCCAGGTTAGGATTCTCTCATCTTAAAGGATGAGGTTGAATGAATGAACTCTCAATCTTTGGTGACATAAAGATGTTTAAATCATTAGGTTTTGAGAGATATTTCACATAATTCCTTTCAGATAAGGATGTCAAATCAAGAAATCATGCCATAAATGGCTTTGAAGAGTATCTTGAAGACTGAATCTTGAATAGGAAGGGTGAAATGGCTTAAGAGGGGTGAAAAAGGGCAAGATGGGCACCCAAAAAGATAGGGGCGCGCAAGTATTGAAGGTCGCGCAAGTCCTGCGGCGGCGCGCAAGTATTGGTCGCGCAAGTATACTTGCGCGACATAAGGGATACTTGCGCGATTTTCAATCAGAGTTGAATTACTTGAGCGACTCTTTATTAAACCCTTTCCCATCCTCTTGAGGTTCTTCCAGAAGAGGGACGCGCAAGTTATATTGAAGGAATTAAGTCGGCGCGCAAGTGTTTGATAAGTTTCAACACTTAGGCCTTCCTTCTTCCCTTTAGATCTTCCATTCTAGGTAAGAAATTACCTTAGAAGTGTTCTGGAAGCTTTGAGAAGAGACTTGGGCGTCGGGAGCTTTGATCCGAGTTTCTGGGAAGAGATCCTCCTCAATGGGGGGCCCACAGGGTCTATTTATAGGCAAAAGAAGACCCCGGGCGGTTACTGGGCGGTTACCAGATATGTCGCGCAAGTCCCTTGCACGACCATGAGGTGTCGCGCAAGTGTTGAGGCGGCGCGCAAGTGTACTTGCGCGACCAAGATGGAACTTGCGCGATACATGGGAAATGTTCTCCTTTTCTATCCCTTTGTCGATTTTTGATGTTTCTTCAAAGGATTAATCACTTTGAGCTCAGATATTCCCTTTTCCGATCTTTAGATTCTGTGACGAAAGGAGCGTCAACAAAAGTCCCCCCTCAGAGTTGGATCCGGAGAGAAAATGAGGATTTGACTCTGAGGAAATCGAATCCCTCTAAAGGAAAAGGGCGGCGCGCAAGTCTCCAGTCGGTGCAGAGGGAGGCGCGCAAGTCTGCGTCGCGCAGGCCTTAAACCCTCTGGTATGGCGCGCAGGTAGGCCTCCTGGCCTATAAATATACGGCCTCACCTCCGTACAAGTATCCGGATTTCCGGACCTCATACCTTCTCGAGCTCTCGCCGCGCAGGTCACCTAAGCCGCGCAAGTCTGCTCTGTTTTTCCTTGATGTCGCGCTCCTGTAAAGGTATTCGTACTTGCGCGGTTTATACTTGCGCGACGAAAACTAGCGCGACACGTGATCACTTGCGCGCCATTTTGTAGACTTGCGCGCCTTAATGCCTTAGCCATTTTTTCAAAAAAAAAAAATTTTTTTAAAAATTTATGAAAAATAAACCCATTTAAGAGTTAGTTTATTCATCTTTTGTGCAGATTCAGTGGTTCCCAAGGGAATTGGAACGACTTATGAACTGGCTAGCAAGCGGATTGATGATATGATGAACATCATTGGCCCTGATTACTATGACACCTGCGACAGCACTCTTCCAGTTTTGGCTAAGTACTTGAAGAAATATCATCTTAATTTCCCACAGAGCATCTACCTGTCTCTATGTGGTCATGGTCACTTGCAAGGAGTCAATGTTCCAAATTCAAACAACTATACACCTGAAATGCAGCTGCGCTGCTACTCCTTCATTTCGGTTATGCTGTGCATTAAAAGCAACAACAATGGTGTGAACTTTCAAATTCTCCTTGCATGCCATTTCCTTGCAGATATAAAAATGGCAAACCCATGGGCTGAAATGTTTTCCACTACCGGTTGGTGGAGAGAAGACAAACATGGTATTAGAGCAATATCTGAAAAGAGTACTCTCTTCAAATGGCTCTTTACTTCCAATGCTCCATTCTCAAATCCATGTATCCATCTTTGAAGTCTCTTGGACAGAAACAGAGTCACTGTTTGATCAGCAGAAAATTTTCTCAAACCGCACTCAAGAACATCCTTTTACAATTGTTCCAAGAAGAGCTGGTGTCACTGCATCTCCTTTTTGTTTCCAGTTGAATGAATGAATTCCAGGTGGTTGCTGATGAAGCTCGGGATGCCGTAAATCAAATGAAGTGTTATGTTGAAAGCCTCTTGTAATTCTTGAAAAAGAGAAGAGACTCCAATCTGTGGATGTCCTTCTAACTCTTGTGTATCAATGAAAAAAAACACTTTCGTCTCCAATCATTTGTACCTGCATTCTTTCATTACCTTCTTCAAATTTACTTAAGCCAATGGGCTTAGTAAGCATAGTTTGATTTTTACTAGGATTATTACAAATAACCCTACAAACTTTGAATCTTTTAATTGCTCAATATTATCTAAATCATACAAAAAAATGTATATTTAGTGAGCTGGAACTTTGACTTTTATTCATAGTTCCTTTGTCTTTTGTGTGGGCAGTTTAAAGTCATGCAAGCCGGACAAAAAGAGGCTAATGTTTAAGGTCGAAATAGCTTTGACCGAAAAATGGATAAAAAATGGATTCAATTCCTTGATAATTTATCTGAAAATAAATTACCATACTCAAGTATGAGAGAAAATATGTAAACTATGACTTAAGAATATTTGAATCTGAGGAATGATATGAAAAAGAGCTAAATAGCATTAGAAGAAGTAGTTTCCAAGAATGAAGTTACTATTATTTAACAAAACCCGTTAGGGGGTTGAAATATGCAGGGCCACCTATGGGCATTGGCTGCATAGTCAAATAAAATAGCATCTTTTGGCTGACAAGTCTGTTATGTGGACTGTTTATGCAAGGCCACCTATGGGCACGTGCTGCATAGTTAGGCAAAAGAACTCTCAGAAATTTACTTTCCTAGTGCTAAAAGCTAGTGAAAGTTTATGGAGATTCAAATTTTCGAAAGCATAGAGTTTGTTGTATGGAAAGAGGTACTTGAATATGGAGAAGATATTTTCAAACAAGAATATCGAAGAACTGGATGAATATCACTCCTACGAAGGTCTGACCCAAACGTAGGGAAGAAGAATAAACCATAGACTTGAATACTTTCAGATCATGAAAAAGGATATGGGACAAATATGTTAAGGATGGCTATTTTTGCGGATCCCTACATACTGTCGTTTAAGACAAATAAGGACAAAAGAGGCATTCTTCCCAAGAATGAAGTTACTATTATTTAACAAACCCGTTAGGGGGTCGAAAACATGCAGGGCCACCTATGGGCATTGGCTGCATGGTCAAATAAATAGCATCTCTTGGCTGACAAGTCTGTTATGTGGACTGTTTATGCAAGGCCACCTATGGGCACGTGCTGCATAGTCAGGCAAAAGAATTCTCAGAAGTTTGACATTTTTGTGACCATAAGTCATGAAAAGGGTTATGAAGATCTGAAAATATTTAAGGTTAGGATTATAATACATAAAGATGGGTATTTTCCAATGTATATAGAGATACATAGGTCAATGAAAACCATAATCATGTTGTGGCTGGGTCCTGAATTGAAACTTGGACTTCACTACGTATCTCATAAGAATGAGAATCAAGCCATACGTAGTTCTTGAAATGCAGTTTAACGTCGTGCAGGACGAAAGGATGAGTGATCTTAGTTTTTTGGGTCATAGAATTCGGACCATAATAATGAATACACAGTGTGTGTTTTCATGATGACTTTTCAGCCAAGGGACTGAAAGTGAAATTTGGGGTTAGGCCCAAAAGACTTGGGACTGGATTCGAGGGACACTCGAATGTTCCTACGTATCCCATAAAGATGGGAATCAAGTCCACGTAGTTCTAGAAACTACCCTTTGTACAAATTTGGTTCGTACATGTGAAGGGTGAAAAGGGACTTTAGTGCAATGATGGTTTTAACCTAAGATAAAAAGTTTAGGCATTACCATGTATGTACGTAGTCTTTTTGAAAATGAAAACCATGATTGAAAAAGAATCAATGTTTAATAATGGTTCCTTCTCAAATGAGGAAATGAAAGAATATTGTAGTTTATTGTCGTACTGGACAAAAGTGTTGTATAGTTTAACGTCATATAACAAGGACGATAGTGAATCAATGTAAAGATATTGATTCCAAGGGTGGTTTCACAAATCATCATCATATGAGATTGTGGTGAACCAATGTGAAAAGATTGTTTTTGGGCTTGAACCTTTGGGAGGTTGCCTACATACCCAGCCTGGAGGGCAAGGATCAAAGTCTGTGTAGTTCAATTAAAGAATGAATTAATGATCAAGTTGTTCTTGTGGACAATGATCTAAAAAAAAATGTTGTTGGGACTTACACATGGTTAGTGGCCCAAAGGGAGTGTTATGGTTGATGTTCGCTCTAAGCTCACGTGAGTCATACTCGGTGTGAGAAACAAGAGGTAATAACAACCTTAACGATGCACAGTTTAATGTCATGTAGGACATATCAAGGATTTTCTGTACAGTTTAGCGTCATGTAGTTAGGACGATGGGGACAATACAGTTTAACGTCATATTGGGCGAAAGGGGGATTGTGCAGTTTTAATGTCATGCTGGACTTTTGATGATTATATAGTTTAGCGTCTTTCCGGACGTGAGGGACTTTTATACAGTTTAGCGTCATGTAGTTAGGACGTCACAATTTAACGTCTTGCTGGACATATTTGCAAATAGTTTATGGTCGTATACATGGACCAGGAATGATGCAGTTTTAAGGTCATGCTGGACTGTTTATGGAACGTTTTCACAGTTTTAATGTCGTGTGGGACGAAGTTGTAGTTTAAAGTCATACTGGACTATTGCTGTATAGTTTTAGCGTCATATAGCAAGGACGAACTGATGCTGTACAGTTTAAAGTCATGTAGCTAAGACTAAGGTGAATCAATATGAGGATATCAGTTCTGATCTTTTTACAGTTTATCGTCATGCTGGACGTTGGAAGTGCCACACAGTTTAATGTCATGTTGCTAGGACACAATATAGTTTAATGTCATCTCGGACAGAATACAGTTTAGTGTCATGTAGGACAATAAGGGACTTAACACAGTTTAACGTCATGCTGGACGATGAAAGTGCCACACAGTTTAATGTCATGTCGCTAGGACAAAATATAGTTTAATGTCATCTCGGACAAAATACAAGAACTTTTATACGGTTTATTGTCATGTAGGACAAAATCAGGGACTATGCAGTTTAAAGTCTTGCAGTTAGGACTATTGGTGCTGCACAGTTTAGTGTCATGTTGCAGGGACATAAGTGCGAATAGTTTAAGGTCATATGCACGGACCATACAGTTTATCGTCATGCTGGACGTAGTTGTAGTTTAAGGTCATACTGGACCATTGATGATGCAGTTTAAGGTCATGCTGTATGAACCAATTGTAAGTCTTGGTTCCGGGGACCATATTTTGTGTTTATACAAAATACTTCTTCAGAAATCTGGCATTAGTTGGAGTCGTGATGTGTTCTCCATCCATTGAAATCAGAGAATACGCTCCATTGGAGTAGACCTTATGTACTGAATAAGGTCCTTCCCATTTTGGTTCAAGCTTGGGAGGCTTCTTTCCTGGTATCATTGGTGTTCTGAGAACCAATACCAATTCTCCCTGAATGAATGAACGAAGACGAACTTTTTTGTTAAAAGCTCGTGCTATTTGATTCTGATAGATTTCCAAGTGGTGCAAAGTGCACAATCTTTTCTCATCTAACTGTTCCAATTCATTCAACCGCTTTTGGGATTGCTCATCTGTTGATAACTGATCACAAATGGCTATTCTGAGTGAGGGCAATTGGACTTCAATTGGCAAGACTGCTTCTGTTCCATATATCAATGAATATGGAGTAGACCGCGTTGCATTGCGAGTGGTAGTCCGATAAGCCCATAAAGCATGATAGAGTTTATCAGGCCATGACCTCTTATCTTTATCCACCATCTTTTGCAGTATATTTGAAAGAGTCTTGTTGAAGGCCACTATCTGGCCATTAGCCGCTGCATGATATCGAGATGAATGGTTGGACTTAATGTTGTATTCTTGATACAATCTCTTTACCTCAGAAGAGCATAAGTTGGTGCCGTTGTCTGTCAATATGGTATGAGGGACACCAAATCTAGTAATGATGTTAGACTTGATGAAGCTAACAATGAATTTAGAACTGACTTCTTTGAGAGGTACTGCCTCTGCCCATTTGGAAAAGAAATCAGTAGCAGTAAGAATGTACTTAAACTGCTTGGCCGTAGCTGAAGGGTAAGGTCCCACCACATCCATTCCCCATGTGGAAAATGGCCATGAGTATTTAGCTGTATGAAGTAATTCTGGAGGTTGATGAATGAAATTGGCATATACTTGGCATGAATGACACTTCTTTGTGAAATTAACACAATCTTGTATCATTGAAGGCCAGAAGTATCCAAGTCTTCGAATTTGATCAGACAATCTATGTCCAGACTGATGGGCACCACAGACTCCTGCATGCACTTCTTTTATGACAGCCATTGTCTCTTCACCATCAATACATCTGAAGAGAAATCCATCAAAACCACGTTTGTAGAGAATTTTCTCGAGGTGGTTTGGACCATCATAAAGAGTAAAATTGACCACACGTCGCTGAATTTGTTCTCTCTTGGCTCTATCAGGTGGAAGTGTTCCATTTTGAAGGTATTCCCTGATAGGTGACATCCATCCTGTAGTATGACCATATGGTTCAGGAATGGGACTAATTTCATTAATTTCCTCTGTTCTGACTTGAACATAAGGTGAAATTGCACGACGGTGGGCAATACCGATGGTTGTCTCGTCCCGATTTGGATCTGCTAAAGCTGTGGCTATATTAGCCAGTGCATCAGCTTGAGCATTTTGTGATCTTGGGACATAAGAAAATGTCGGTTCTGAAGGGAATTCCGACATTAACTCTCTGACGTAATCATACAAAGGGATTAATTCTTCTTTTCTGATGGCATAATCCCCATTGATTTGTTTGATTACCAGGTCTGAATCACCTTTTACCTTTAAGTGATTCACTTGTGCTTGAAGCGCTAACTCCAAGCCTGCAATGAGAGCTTGGTATTCAGCTTCATTATTGGTACCACCTTCCCACAACAAAAAGGAATAAGGTAACACTGCCTTATCTGGAGAAATGAGCACAATTCCTAAACCAACTTTGTTGAATTTAGGATTTTCCATTTTCTTCCCTGTTGGACTTCTAGAAGCACCATCAAAATACATTTCCCATGTTTGAGGATTCTCTTGAATAGAAAAAACTTCCTCATCAGGGAGTTCGATATCTGAATATGTGTCTTCCACTGAAGGGTGTTCAGCCAGGAAATCAGCCAGAGCTTGGCCCTTAATTGCCTTTTGAGACACATATTGAATGTCAAACTGCTGTAGAATAACCGCCCACCTTGCCAGACGTCCTGTAAGCATTGGTCGACTAAGGATGAATTTGAGTGGATTATTACGAGATACCAATTGGACCTCGTGATGTTGCAGGTAGTGTCTCAGTTTCTGAACTGCAAAGATTAATGCTAGGCAGCATTTTTCAATACTCAAATACCGGGTTTCTGCTTCAAGCATAGTTCTACTGAGATAGTAGAGACTATTTTCATTCCCAGCATCATTCTTTTGAGCGAGAAAGGCACCCAATGATCGCTCTAAAGCTGTCACATAGAGGATAAGAGGTCTACCCTCAACAGGTGGCATGAGTACTGGTGGACTTAAGAGGTATTTCTTGAGAACATCAAATGCTTCTTGACATTCTTTAGTCCACTGGTAAGTGACTCCTTTCTTCAATAATTTGGTAAAAGGTAAACTTTTGCCTGCCAAATTGGCGATGAAACGCCGAATATAGGCTAAGTGTCCTTGAAGTCCTCTTAATTCTTTCAAATTCTGAGGAGGTGACATACCAAGGATTGATTTGGTCTTCTCAGGATCGACTTCAATACCACGATGGCGTACAACAAAGCCGAGGAATTTTCCTGAGGTTACCCCAAAAGCACATTTTAAGGGGTTCATCTTCAAATTATGTTGTCGAAGCTTGTGGAATATGATTTCCAAATCAGCCAAGTGATCAAAACGTTGTTTGGATTTAACCACCAAATCATCTACATAGCATTCAACAAATTTCCCTAGAAAAGGTTTGAAGATACGATGCATGGCGCGTTGATATGTTGCACCTGCATTCTTTAAACCAAAGGGCATCACCCGGTAACAAAACACACCTTGAGGAGCTCTGAAGGCTGTATATTCCTCATCTTCTGGGGCCATTCGGATCTGATTATATCCAGAATATCCATCCATGAAAGAAAGTACTTAATAGCCAGCCGTCGCATCAATTAAGAGTTCTGTAATCGGAACTGGAAAATCATCTTTGGGACAATACCGATTAAGATCTCTGAAATCGATGCAAACCCTAATTTGTCCGTTCTTTTTCTTTACTGGGACAATATTAGCCAACCACTTGGGATATTGAACTTCTCTGACGAAGTTAGCTTTGATAAGCTTATCCACTTCAGCCTCGATTTTGGAAGCATAGGTTGGGTGTGTTCTTCTCGCGGCTTGCTTGAATCCTCGATGTTCTTTTGGCAAACCCAAATGATGGGTGGCAACATCAGGATCAAGGCCAGGCATCTCTGTATAATTCCAAGCAAAGATATCTTTATTTTGCTTTAGAAAAGAAATATACATCTCTTGTTCTTCAAGGGTCATGGCCGCACTAATTAAAGTGGGGCGTGGATCTTTCTCTGTACCCAGATTTACTTCTCTGAGTTCATCCACAGTGGTAGAGATACCCTCTTCAAATGCTGGAGGAGCATCTCTAAGATCTTCCTCTTCCTCTTCATCATGTGTTATATCTTCCGTTTCTACTTGCAAAGTAGATGAAAAAACGAAATTCTCATGATCATAAGAGATGTCAAAATTTTCACATTTTGAAGAAGAAGTTTCCATTTCCGTCCCTATTGATGAACAAGGGTCTTCTTTGGGAAATAAAGAGGAGATGATGGATTGAGAATCGACATCAACATTCACCTCTGGTGTTGCTATAACTTCTTCTGGCCTGATTAGCGAAGTATAGACTTGTTGGATTTCAGCAGACGAAATGAAAACGTCACCACTTATGCTTTCATCATTGCTTGGTAAGTTACCAATTTCTCCCATGTTGTCTGGCTCGATTGCCGTAATTGACATTATGGATCTTTCCATAAGAGTATTTTGATTTGGGCCTATTTTGTCAATTTGACTGATAGGTAACACATAATCTGTACTCACATGTGAAAATGGATTTATTGGAATTTTTTCCAAACCATATGGAGCATTAACTTTGGTAAGTTCCTTTATTGTAGATTTTTCTCTTCCCTTCATGTGATAAAATTCCGCCTCAATGTATTGAGACTCACATGTTTTGAACGGGGCCTTATCACCATATAATGTTCCAACTTGACCATCGAAACAGTATTTGAGACATTGATGGTATGATGACGGAATAGCTGCATGCTGATGTAACCAGGGTCTTCCAAGCAAGATATTGAAAGCTGAGTCTTGATCAACAATCATAAAATCTGAATTGGAAACAAGACCTCCAAACTGAGTTCTGAGCGTAACTTCTCCCCGTGGTTCTTGTTCATTTTTATCATATCCTTGCAACATCATGGTAGAAGGAGATAAATCAGATTCTGTGAGGCCCAATCGACGAAGTGTGCGAATGGGCATGAGGTTGACTCCTGAACCATTGTCAATGAAAGATCTTCGAACATCTATACCATTGACTTTGCCAGATAAGTACAAAGGTTTTATGTGCCCATGCACAACATCATCCTCATCTTTATCAGTAAAAGATATCACTGCATGGCATTCTGCAGGATTATTCTCTATGTGATAAATTTCAGCTGCAGCAATCTCAGCTTCAAACTCTTGAGGACTTGACAAAGCTTCGATGAGTGCTTCCCGAAGATCTCTTGATAGATTCAAAGCATCCAAAATTGATAATTTGGCTGGTACTTGGGCCAAGTGTTTCAATATATCATACTTTTGATCTAGAGGCCTGTGTTTCCCAATAGGAATATGTGGTTTAGCAGGTATCTTGGAAGCAGATGCTTTGGAAGCTGATGCATCTTGTATTGAAGTTGGCAACATCTTTGGTTTTGGAAAATTAGACTGATTAGATCCATTTGCTTGCTGAGATAAAGAATATGGAACCTTTAATCGGTCTTCCAAAATAATTGTGCCGAAGCTGAGTTGGCCATTAGCAGAAGAACTTGCTTGTTCATTTTGAGCTCGCTGAAGGGCTCTACCACGAGTTTCTGCTGCATATACAGTGCTAGCAGGGGTAGAATTAGAGTAGTGGCTTCGGAAAGATCCACGTCTTCCCCTATATCCTGAACCTCTAGAACTTCCTCGGGTTCCTTTATTTGATACAGGGAATTCAGGCTCATCAAGACTGGAATATGAATCTGTTAATTGAATCATATTAACAGAACCAAAGATCAATTCTTCGTCTGATAAAGACTCTGCCTGGTTGGCCTGTTTAGGCTGTGCCGTTTGGTGGGACGGTGCCCGTGACTTTGAAGTAGATGGCATGAAATCTGCCAGAGTCAAAGACAATTTAGGCTTTGATGCATACTCATCTTCTTCTGATTTCTCTTTCTTCTTTGAATTACGCTGCCCTTTTGAGGATTTGTCCTTTGATGGAGGCTTTACTGCAGCTTTTGTAGGAGACACAATTGGCTTCTTCAATTGTGTTCGCAAAATGGAATGGGTCCGATTGATTGTCTTTCTGACCATCCAATCATCATATTTTTTCGCAGTTTTGCTTTTGACTTCCTGCCACTCGCCTCCTTCCTCTGGATCTGTAGCGGTAATACATGCTACATGAGCTGAAGAACCCTTCAATTTGACTTGTCCCAAGTCAACCATCTTTTGTAGGAGGTCTTTAAAGACAAAACACTCCTGGATGGGATGTCCCAACATTTGATGAAAGGGACAATAATTGGGACGGTCTTCATCTCCTTCCTTGTTTGGTCTCTTCGGCACTGGTAATTGAACCAAATTATTTTCCAGAGCTGAAATGAAGTAACCAGGAACTTGCTCACTTCGGAAAGAGTATGTTTTACTCTTCATATACTCAAATTGTTTTCGTCGTTGATCTTTTTGATCATTTGGACGAAACAGCCTTTGTTGTTGGCGTTCAGGAGGTGGAGCCCTTCGAGAAGATGAAGGTTTTGAAGTAGAAATAGGTACAGGTGCCTGTTTAAGCATAACTGTAGCAGTTTCTGCTTTACCCATTCTTCTTCCTGGAGCTGATGGAATTACACGAGATTTAACCTTAGCCTGCATAAGGGAATCTTCAATCTGTTGAGCGATTGAAGTAAGGTCTCGAAACCCTCCTGTGTATTTCACAGGGATCAATGGCGTGCGTAATTCGTCACGCAAATTTGCCACACAGATTGGCAATAATTCCTCCTGAGGGAGTGATAAACTCAAGGAATACGTTAATCCCTTCCAACGAGCAATGAAATCAGAGACTCTTTCATTCTCCCTTTGCTTGCAGTTTGTAAGATCGAAAACTGTCGTTTTTGGCAAAGTTGAGCTGAACTGAAGAAGGAATTTTTGACGAAGATCCTCCCATCCGATGACTGACCGGGATTTCAAGCTTGTATACCAGACAAAAGCTGGTCCTTGCAAGGTTCGCACGAAGCATCTGAGTTTCACTGCTTCTTGTTGTTCTAGAGTTCCCATCATAGGATCACAACAAGACACGTAATGCGTCAAATGTTGTTCAGGGTCGCCTGATCCATTGAAAGTAGGGAAAATAGGGTTTCCAAAACTGGATGGAGGAGAAATTGAATCTACCCATTCAGGGTAAACTTTCTTTTCAGGTTGAACTTGCGCCTGTTTCCCTTCCATAGTTTCTAACCGAGCTGTTAATGACTCAATAGTAGTTATTAACTTTTGAGAAACGTCAGGTTGAACTTGGTTTTGGGTAGGTGCAATGAATGGAGCTTGGACAGCCGTGGAGGTTGGTGCTGCAACTAATGGTAGTGCTGCCAACCGTTGTTGCGTTTGACCCGTAGGATTAGACCTCTGTGGGTGTACTGATAAAGGAGGATATTCCTGATCCATCTCAGTAGTTACAACAAATTCCTTCGGCTGTCGGACTTCAGCATTCTTAAGAAGAAGACTACTCTGAAGTAGTTCTGCATTCAACCTTCTTAATTCTTTCATTTCTTCCTCCTGTTGTGCAAGCCTTTGCTCTAATGAGAGCGATTGACCTCCTTCAGAGGAAGGGTGAGAAGTAACCTGATTCTTTCCTTTCCCCTTATTGGATCCTTTTCGGAGAGGGGGAAGTGGGTTACTTGAAGGAATACCCAAATTTTGGGTAAGCCTTTGATTACGTGTGCGCACACCTTCTTCATTTAGGTCTGTGTGCGCAACTTCTTGAGTAGGAACCTCTTCATCTGATCCCTCTGATTGAGCCTCATCTGGTGAATCAGCAGCAACGGCAGTGATGACATTAATGGATGCATATTTCATGAAATCCTTTCTATCAGCATTTCTATGATATTGTCTCCTTTTATGTCCATGATAAGACATGGCATTCCGTTGACTTGACCCCTCAGGAATTTCTTTGTGAACCGTCACTTGGAGAGAATCTCCTGACATCTTGGCTCTTCGTTCCTCTTGAGGCTTATTCCCTAATCGAGAGAATACTGACTTTCTCTGAGGGAGGGATTGAAGATTTGAAAAAGTCCCCAGTCCGGTGGACTGGGGGTGTTCCTGTTGCTTCTGCTCAACTCCTCGAATTCCATTCGTTGATTCTGAGGGTTGGGTTAGAGAAGTCCCCAGTCTGGCAAGCTGGGGTGTCTCTTGACATGCTATGTCTGAGATCTTCTTGAAATCTCTCTTGATCTTGCGGATCTTAGTTCGGAAATTAGCTGGATGCATTAACCTGTATCCACTTTTATCACCTGGTTTAACAGACCGTTGGATGATTTCCGAAACTTCTGTCATTTGATGACGTGTTTGCTCCAGACGAGAGGCTTGTGCAATATTCTCGCCTGCTTGATGTAGGAGCAATTCAACAACCTGTTCTCTATATACTTGATTTTGAGAGGAACTAGTTGAAGCTTGATCTCGAGCAAGATTTTGATTATGAACAAAGCCCATTGACTGTGGCCGGCCATGGGCAATAACATTGCATGAGACCATTTTCGGCGGGCTTTGCTGACCGGAAAGCACTGTGAAATGTAGTGCTCCGTGAATACCCCATCCTCTGATATGAACATTAGATGGAGCATTGGAAATTAACTGACGCAATTTTCTCAGCGCGCCAAGGCATGAACGTTGAAGGGTTCTCTGTTGCTTTTCAGCCTTCGGATACCGAGAGACTGATAGAGATGCCAAATCAATCTGGCGTTGTAACCCTTCTATTATCTTAAGATGGTTTTCATATTCATCGTAAGATAATACCTTCTTCTTTAATTGACAAAGAGTTTTCCATATGTTAAGACGAATATCATGGATTCCATCATCCGTCAACATCTTTGGAATGTCATACTGTGAATCAGCCAAAGGCCAAAACATGACTGGTACTTCACCTTTTGCCAGTTTTTTCCTCATGTTCAGCATTTCCTCTTTATCATTAAATGAAGATTCTTCTACCTGTTTGGACCAGAGTTGGTGTTTCCTTGTTGCTTCATCGGATTCAACAAGATTGGTAGAGGAATCACTATTCATGCTGGAAGATGAATGACCTAGGGAAGGTTCGGAGAATAACCTGAACCCCAAGCTATCTTCTGATGGAGAAAGAGTTTCACCTGCCGATAGTAAAACTTCAGACATGACTGGTTTTACGTTTGCAAGTGCCTCGAGATAGGAGGTCTTTCTCGTCACTACCTTGCCTTCTGAAGAATTTTCGAGACAATGTGAATCACTACTGCGGAGAGGACTTTCGCAGCGAAGTTCATCACCATGAGGAGGACCTTCATGATGGGTTACAGCAAAAGATGATATCTCTTGATCCTTGGTCTTCTGACCACACAGAGGGTTCCTGTGGTTCTCATCTGAAGAAGAAACTTCAAGATTGACCGAATTTTCATGAAGCAAGTCTTCATGAGGAAGTGTCTGTTGAAGAACTTCGGGATTAATGTTCCTGTTATTGGGAACTGAGGGAGTAGAATCTTGAATTTCGACAGATAAATGTCTGAGGGCTTCAAGAACTCCAGCATCGAGCAAGGCCTTGTTGCAGATTGGCCTTTGATCTCCTGACTGTGCTGGGCGGATCTTTTTCTTAGATGCCTTCTTACTCGCTTTAGAAATCACTTGATGACGAAAGTGATTGCTCTGAGCAGGTGTATGTGCCTGATCAGGAAAGATGGTCAGGTTAGGCTGACGATCATCGCTCAAATCAGGTGTATGTGCCTGACTTGGTTGTCCATATGATATGGGGGAGTAGGCCCCACAACCCTCTTGGACTGGAACAGATGTGTGTGTCTGTTCCGGAGTGAATTGTTGATGTGTCACTCCACTGCTAGGGATAGATTTATGTGTCTGTCCCTGAGATGATGCTGAAGATGTTATGATATCCTGGCAAGCATCCAGAATATGAGCAGGAATTTGCTTCTGCTCTTTCACCATTGATAAAATATGCTTGGTGACTTCAGCCGCCGGAACAGGGATATACGTCCATTCCGGGCTTGGAGTAGGTGTATGTGCCTGCTCCTGTCCTCCTTTTCCTGTCAGTGAATCCTGACAGTACTTAAGTGTGGAGGCAGAGAGTTTAGTCTGCCTCCTGTTTGTCGTCGGGGCTTTCCGACTGACTTCTCCGTGCGCTACCAAACGAGACTGTTGGTAGGCTTGATTAGTATTAGCAGGTGTATGTGCCTGCTGATTACACTTCGCCAAACGCTGTTGACGAGATCCATCATATGTAGTCAGACGAGCCTGCTGACTAAATGCTGATGTATAAGCAGGTGTATGTTCCTGCCTATGGTACTCCGCCGGAATTGCCTGGCGGGATCGGCTTGATGCTGCCAGACGAGTCTGCTGGACAGCGGGATTAAAACGAACAGGTGTGTATGCCTGCTCGTTATTTGCCACCAAGTTAGGTTGGTGGATTTCTCCGGAGATGGCAGGGATGACAACCTGCCTATTATTAACCGGATTCCGTCTCTGGTGATTCATCTTGCCTGCTCGGGTTCGAGGAACCTGAGCTGAATGCCTGGAGCCGGTACCCTCATCATGTTGAGGGTGCACTACCGCACGAGTCTGGCGGCGATTGTTGATGGGAGCCCTTGAGAAGGACTCCTGTCTCTTTGAATTAAGGTCCCGCGGGACCTGCTCATTCACTTCCTCAGAATAAGGGAGTGAATGGAAATTGCGTTCCGGGGATAACGACCCGAAACGGTTGGAGACGGTAGTCAGCACCGCCTGCTTCTTGATTGCTGGTCGCCGTTGTCCGGACGACCAGGTAGAATTGTTAACTTGGAGGGCTTGACGAGCGGCCTCCAGAGTTGGGATAGTACCGTTACGACGGTACTCCTTAACCAGTGCATTTGAAACACAACGTTGAAGACGCTGAGTTGGTGATGTCATCCTCAGAGCGGATGACGTTCCAGCAGGAGTAGCAGCATTGGTTTTCATGGCAGCAGACCTCACAGTAGAGGTGTTCTCAGCAGCAGTATTCACATGGGTGAATTTAAGGAAAGCCATTTTTTGTAGAAGATCTTGAAAAAAGAGTGCCTGTTCCATATAACAGACATAATCAAGATGAATCCGGATACTGCATCTTTTGGATGATCATATGTCAATGATTGCCTTGTTGGCCCAAGGGGCCTAACATCTAAGAAGAACATCACTTTAACTTGGTTAAGGATTCACGTCGGGTTCACCATTTTTTTGTTTCGCGCGGAATCCGGGGATGACCTCCTGGACGGGAGATTCAAACGTTCCGATCGGTTTCTAACGGGTTTGTTCGTAGAACCGGAAACATCCAATGATTCCACATCCGTTTGGACCTACTTTCCAAAGGCAGGCGCTCATTAGCTTGTGGGCTAACGAGGCTTAGGAATTTGCATTGGTCGAGAGGATGGGAGGTCGGACTCATCACACCTTTTTGAGGGGAATTATTGTCTACTCCGGGACTCTCTTTATAGATTTAAGTTAAGTTCGTGAATCCTTATTACATTACCAAGTATAAAATGAGATTTCCTTTAGTTTTAACAATCAATGATTAAATATGCAAGAAATTTAGAGAATCTTTTATATGTATTCGAGGTTCTTCATCAATATAGAATCATCTATATTTGTTTAGAGATTCTTGGTCAATGGTATCCTTCAAAACATTTATATAAAAGTCTCTTGGTCATTTTGATGACCAGGCTGGTTTTAAAGCCACTCAGTGAGGCACTTGAAGTTTATCGTCATTCAGAAGGACAGAGATTATTTCAATGTTGGGATCGAACCCATGAATGGGCTACCTACGTATCCTTTGTTTTGAAAAAGGAATCAGAACCCACGTAGTTCGAGGAATGGGATATGATGTTTTATGATTGATGGCTCAAAGATGAATGTCATAATTACTTTTACACTCTAAGCTCACGTGAGTCATGCTCGGTGTGAGAAACAAGAGGTATTGGTAAAATTTAGACAATTGTGCCATAAAAGATGCAATCATAAGAATTTGTTTTGGGGCTTATGTATAGATGACTGCCCAGATAGGCGAAGGTTTAGGATTTACTTTTAGGAAGAAAATCCATGAACAGGGTCCACAAAGTTATATGTGCTTCATGGAGATTTGAATACTCTAATCTTGGGGCTTACTCCTAAGGAGTATACCCAAGTTAGGAGGGGACTTATGATTGGGTTTTATTCTTGAAAAGGAAACCCAAATCAAAGGAAATTTATGACTGGTTAAGAGAAATTTTAAGAGACTTGGGGCTTACTCTTAAGAAAGAAGCCCAAGGTTATGACTGAGTCTTTATTCCTGAAAAGGAGACCCAGGTTAGGGATTAAGGTTTGGGGCTTACTCCTGAGGAGGATGCCCAAGATTAAAGGACTTTGATTGGGGCTTATTCTTAAAGAAGATGCCCAAGGTTCATGACTAGGACTTATTCCTGAGAAGGAAGCCTAGGTTTAGGGGACTTGGGGCTTACTCCTGAAAAGGAAGCCCAAGGTTATGACTGAGTCTTTATTCCTGAAAAGGAGACCCAGGTTAGGGATTAAGGTTTGGGGCTTACTCCTGAGGAGGATGCCCAAGATTAAAGGACTTTGATTGGGGCTTATTCTTAAGGAAGATGCCCAAGTTTAAAGGTTTTATAACTGGGGATTATTCTTGAAAAGGAAACCCAGGTTAGGATTCTCTCATCTTAAAGGATGAGGTTGAATGAATGAACTCTCAATCTTTGGTGACATAAAGATGTTTAAATCATTAGGTTTTGAGAGATATTTCACATAATTCCTTTCAGATAAGGATGTCAAATCAAGAAATCATGCCATAAATGGCTTTGAAGAGTATCTTGAAGACTGAATCTTGAATAGGAAGGGTGAAATGGCTTAAGAGGGGTGAAAAAGGGCAAGATGGGCACCCAAAAAGATAGGGGCGCGCAAGTATTGAAGGTCGCGCAAGTCCTGCGGCGGCGCGCAAGTATTGGTCGCGCAAGTATACTTGCGCGACATAAGGGATACTTGCGCGATTTTCAATCAGAGTTGAATTACTTGAGCGACTCTTTATTAAACCCTTTCCCATCCTCTTGAGGTTCTTCCAGAAGAGGGACGCGCAAGTTATATTGAAGGAATTAAGTCGGCGCGCAAGTGTTTGATAAGTTTCAACACTTAGGCCTTCCTTCTTCCCTTTAGATCTTCCATTCTAGGTAAGAAATTACCTTAGAAGTGTTCTGGAAGCTTTGAGAAGAGACTTGGGCGTCGGGAGCTTTGATCCGAGTTTCTGGGAAGAGATCCTCCTCAATGGGGGGCCCACAGGGTCTATTTATAGGCAAAAGAAGACCCCGGGCGGTTACTGGGCGGTTACCAGATATGTCGCGCAAGTCCCTTGCACGACCATGAGGTGTCGCGCAAGTGTTGAGGCGGCGCGCAAGTGTACTTGCGCGACCAAGATGGAACTTGCGCGATACATGGGCAATGTTCTCCTTTTCTATCCCTTTGTCGATTTTTGATGTTTCTTCAAAGGATTAATCACTTTGAGCTCAGATATTCCCTTTTCCGATCTTTAGATTCTGTGAAGAAAGGAGCGTCAACAGCACCCAACATCCCCATATTCTCCTTGATTAAATTTCATCATGGTTGACAATACTAAATCAAATTTTGTGACTCATGGCATGAATTAATAATTATCATAATGAAAAAGGATAATTGATCATTATTGTGGATATGAATACCCATTAGCACATAAACATGTGGATTTCCTATATGCACGCATGTTCTCATAATTTCCCATCCTAGAGATTAACAAGTGTGAACTCATGATATGAAGTATTATATAAATATGAGAATGACACTATAATGTAAGAAAATTATGATCCCTTTCATATAATTTTTTCTGAACATAGAATGTGGTTTAATAATATCTTTATGGAATTTGAAGGGTCTTGTCATATCAGGGAATTACTATTCTATTTTTTTTATTAAAATAAAAAAATATTAAATTAAATTCATTCAGAACTAGGAATGATATTTTATAAAATATATTAATTGAAATTAACTTATTTTAATATATATCTAATAAAAAGTACTAACTGTTGGTTGTAGAACACCAACTATAATAAATAGATCTTGGAAATAATTAAATGACATGAGGTCAACATTATTTTGTGAGAATACATTCACCAAATCTTATAGTATATAGGTTTTATAAAGGAAATGTGAACCAATAATTGAATATTGATAGTAAAATAAAGTCTATATTTATTAATAATTGTATATTCTCTTGTTATCCCACAATTAACTACTAAATTCCAAGACCCATGTGCATTTACTATCTCTTGAACCATAGGGGAAATCCCATTTCCAAATTCACTATTTGATTTGGGAGTTTCAATTATTGTATTAAACTAATAAATTTATTCATCCCCAAATAAATGAGTGTTAATAACTATCTGAGTGGTTCTGTAACATGACAAGTGATACACTTTCTATCCAGATAGTGCTTCAGAAAATGTTTTGGTAAGTGGAAATGATTTACATCCCTTGATAAATTCAACATTATAAATACGGAGGAAGTGAGATGTAAAATGAATACCCCTATTATCATAGGTAATAAATTTTTAAAGACTGATAAAAGAATAATAAATGTTAATGAATGCACTCTTTTAATGACATTTGATTAAAATAGAATGATCTTTAATATGTTTATTCAATGTAATACTGGCAAAGGTGAAATATTTTTTACATTGAAATTTTTGTAGTGTCTATAATAGTAAAATGGGGATATTAAAATGATTTATGATATAATTTAATTAGTAGTATATTTTGAAAAAAAATATCTCTGATGAATTTGTTTTTTAAAATGACCTTCACATGGAATCTGCCTTGTTTTCTTAGCTATTTTAAGATATTGATGAAAGTTATTTTGATGCTTTACTCAAAACCTCAACTAACACACAATAATTTAATGTCTAGGATTCCAATAAAGAGATTATTTTGTTAAAAATATCACTAAAGAACCCATATTAATTGGAATAATATCTTCTTCTATCCAATTTAAAATATTAATTTCTTGGATTAAATGATAAACGTCATGTCATAAATTTAAAATTATAGAATACCCAATCAAGTAAAACAAATACTCTAAATTCTAAATAAATCATTGTGTAAATAATTTGGACACTTGGATACATTCAATGGAACAATCCAATCACTTGTATTCATAATATTTTTCTAGAAAGTTTTTCCAAAGCTAATAAACATCTCAAAAAGAGTCTGTACTCTACCCTCATGGAATTATTTAAAAAGTATAAAGGATTTAATGAGTTGGAATCCTATATCCCATCCCAAAATTCCAATGGTTAAATCCCATTTAAATTGTACCTAGGAAAAAAAGATATACATTTTTAAAAAATGGGAATAATGAATTAGTTACTATATGGATTGATAATAGTTATATAGTTTTCATTGAGTACCAAAAATTGAACCATTTGACTAAAAAGGAATAATTGCCAATTACCATTATAGACTATATGTTAGGGAGGATTACTGGTACGAGTCACTACTAATTCCTTGATATATTTACAGAGTATTATTGGTTCAAATAGATTTTTAAGACTTTGAAAATATCACATTCACATGTAACTTTCATAAATTTTCTTACCCAAGGATCCCCTTTGGATTTTTTAGTTCCCCAAGTACCATTCGATGGTTCATGCTAAAAACTTTTGTAGACATTATTGGGACATTATAGGTTGTTTTCCTTGTCCATTTTACTATTTATGGAACATTTTATGAATTCCTTCTTATGATTAATGAAAAAGATATAAAAGAAATAAATATATATAAAAAGTTTTTATCTTTGAAAAATTTCATTTGATGGAGGATAAAGAAAATATTTTGGGAAATATAATTTATAAAAATGGGATTGGTCTGAATAAGTAAAGAATTGAGAAATATTTCAACACATCCCCTCCCCATTAATATGAGACATATTTTACCTTTTTTAGGACACAATGGATTTTATAAAAGGATTATTAAATATTTTATAAAGATTAATTTTCTAATCACTAACTTACTGTCACGACCCGTCCTCGGGCCCGTGTCATGACTACCCCAAGCCCGCCTTCCATAGGCCAGGGGTTGGCGACTAGCACCAAGGCGTAAATCCCAACAAAAAGGGAAGGCATTGCCTTTGAAAAGTAAACAAGCACCACAGAGCAAGAAAGCGGAAAAGTAAACACTAAGTAAAACTGTACAAGCTGTGATGAAAGTAAAAAGGGGCCGGAAATACAAGCCCAACTGTAAAGTACAACTGAAAGGAAAAACAACAACTAAAAAGGGAAAACTGCAGCGTCGAGCTGTCCTCCGGAAGTCCCACCTGAAGGGTGGGTACAGATAGCCTCCACTGCTCCTCGGGTCCACCTAACCGCTCCGAGTACGTCCCGCCCAGTGGTCCAGCTCCAGGTACTGTCCTGCTCCGCACGCCTCCTCCACGATCAGCGTTGTCCGTCGTCTGCAACCAACACCACGAAGTGCGGGCATAGCCCGTGCATGGGTGAGTATAAGCTACTCAGTAGGGACCCCGAGACCCCCGATGGTCTCCCGAAATCCACAAAGGATAATCCACAAAGGAAAGATACAATCACGAAGTAACATCTGACACGGCTTAGGTATATGCCCATACATATACCTAAGTCTTCAATTCCCGTTCGGCTCCAACGTCCGAGCCCAAGCACAACCCAGTCCACACAGGAAAGCAAAACGTATACCCACGCAGGATAGAGAAACACAATCCACAAAGGTGAGTAACACAAGATTCAGCTCACACAGGTATGCTTCTTCGGATGACGATAAAGATGATCATTGAACCATCTAAGTCGTCGGACCCACGAAGGATCGATAGGTACTAACCTTGCAGTGACCCACACAGGATCGGGCCCACGCAGGACCTGTAGAGGTTGGCTCACACAGAACCGCTGAGAGATGACCCACACAGGATCAGGCCCACACAGGACCGGGCCCACGCAAGACCTGTAGGCGCTGGTTCACACAGAACCGCTGAGCGCTGACCCACGCAGGATCGGACCCGCACAGGATCGGGCCCACACAGGACCGGCAGCACTGATCCACGTAGGATCGTTGAGTGCAGTAGTCGTCGCAGTCCGCTGAGGATCTCTGCACAGTCGCCGCAGCAGTCCACTGAGGATCTCTGCACGGTCGTCGTCGGAGTCCACGGAGGATCTCTGCACAGTCGTCGCCGCAGTCCACTGAGGATCTCTGCACGGTCGTCACTGTCGAAGTAGCAGTCGCAGCCAGCACTAGGGTTCCCGCACACAGCAAGCTCGTTCGGGAAGGTCCGCTCCACGAGCCGAGAGGCTGATACATCAACTGACACGAAGTCCGAAGTTGATGTATCCAAAAGTTCTGTATCGTCAACAGGAACTCAACGTCGCAGACGGCGCGTCAATCGGACGCCCGGTCTGAGAGATATTGGCATTTTCGTCCCAGGGGCCCGGTTGGTTTTTAAGGCAAAACCAACCCGACCGCACTCCACCTGCGTCCAAACCTCGGGCAGAGTATTCCAAAAGATCCATCTCACTTAGAGGAATCCAACAAACCTGACGGCATGTCAATCGGACGTCCGTAGCTCAAGATATGAGCGTTTCCGCTCCGAGGGCCCGGTTGGTCTCGTGTACGAACCAACCCGGCCGAACTCAAAGTATTCCGAAACCTTGAGTGCGATATACCGAAACGACCGTCTCGATCCAAGGATCGCGTTTCCACTGACGGCGAGTCGTTTGGAGGCACGAAGCTCAAGATACGGGCGTTTGAACAAAAACGTCCGAAGATGGGGGGTACGGGCCTGGGCCGACCCGGCCCGACCCCCCCTGGGTCGGTTCGAACCGGGTCGACCCGACCCGGGTCCGACCCAGCTGGCCCGGCCCGGCCCGGCCAGGGCCGGTCCGGCTCGGCCGGCTCGGCTTGGCCGCGCCGCGCGGGTGGAAGCCGCGGGCGCTGACCCGCGGCTTGATGAAGGAGCGCGGCCCGCGTGCGGGTCGCGCTGGCGAGCCGCGGATGCGCTGAGCCGCGTCCGCCCGGATGAACTGGACCCGCGCGCCGCGGGTCCGTTTGGCCGCCGCCGCCGCGGCGGATTTCGTCCGGCGGCGCGCCGGGGCGCCGCCGCCTCCGGCCGCCGGCGCCTGTGACCCGCGCCACCGGCAACTTCCGCGGGCCGCCGGCGTCGCTCCGGTGGCCCGTTTTCCTTCCCGTCTGCGCCGTTGCTCCTCCCGGGATCCGTTCTTTACTGCGGGATCGTCAACCGTCCGATGCGGCACGTTCCGTCGTCGACCGTCAAATCCGCACAAAACGAAGAACGGCGGAGGGTCGTCGGGCCGTGTTTGTTCGGCCCACACCCTCCGCGTTAGAGATAAACAACAGGGAGAAAAACGATCAACACATGATCCAACAATTTTAATTAAAATAAAATTGTTCATTGAAAACCGGCTTTTTAATTTTCAAGAACGTTCATGAGAAAATTAAAAAGGGGTAATTTTCCAAAATGAATCCCTACCTTGATGATCGTCGTGCGCGGGCGTTCTTCGCGGAAGAGACCGTCACAGAAGAGATCGATCGTCGCGTCGTCGCGGGGAGGCGTCGCGTTGTCGCGGATTCCGGCGTTGAGTCGGCGAGCTCAACGAATCAAGAACAACAGATTTAAATTATTAATATTTAAATCTGTGTTTCGTTTAAAACCAAAGAAAAGAACTTGAGAGGAAATCCGAAAGCACTCACCTCGAATGGTCGGTGATCGGAGATCGGAGATCGGAGATCGGAAGAGCGTCTCGGGCGAAGGCGTCGTCGATTTCCGGGTTCGGCGTTCTTCGCGTTCTTCGCGTTCTTCACGTTCTTCGCGTTCTTCGCGAGGGAGAAGAAGTTGCGAGGGTTCTCCCAAATCTTCTCAAGCGCAAATAACCAGAGGTTAAGCATTGGTCTTATTTTATTATTACGCCAACGAATTTGAAAAAACTGGTTAAGAAACGATCCATCAATTCGTTGAATTAATTCAACGAAAGAAACGACCCATTTAATTCACGAAGGAAACAGCCCATTTAATTCACGAAAGAAACAGCCCATTTAATTCACGAAATAAACCGCCCAATTAAATGGTCTGTTAAGAATTTAGAAAACGCGTCTGTTGACTTTCATTAAGACGGGTTTTCACGGGTGTGTTTCTTAGCGGAAAGAAACGGCGGGGCTCATGCGGGCCCCACCTCACAAATATCCTACCAAGGGGGTATGATATTTCTGGATAGCATCCTATCCAGTTCAACTCAGTTCAAGCCTCCTTTAAGTGGCTTCAAGTGGCTTCCATGTGGCTTAAGTGAAATAAAATAAAGCTGTCGCAAAATTATTTTATTTCTTAACTTTAAGCCCGAAAATTAAAAACCACACCCGAGCAAACGCAACTCCGGAAGAGGCGTTTCTAAGCGAATACCGGCGCTGCGATTTCATCGGTGCCCTCAGAATTCGATTCCGGGCACCGGTTCAAAAGTTAGAAAAACCCGCTCGTCCGTTCACTGAACGTACCCGATCCAAACTTCAGAAAATGATTCCGGGCACACCGGGCCTCGGAATCAGGCGCCGTCAGAAACTGCGTTCTTGTAAAATTCCAAAGAAAATTAAGAAAAACAAAAAAAAATTCCTTGAAATTTATGGGTCTTTACATTACTCCCACCTCAGGACTTTACGTCCCCGTAAAGATACATCAAAAACTAGGGAAACAAATGTGGGTACTGAGCACGCATCTGAGCCTCCCGCTCCCAAGTGCTCTCCTGGAGGTTCCCGTGCTGCCATCTGATGCGCACAAGAGGAATCGATCGCCCACGTAGGACCCGCTCCTGTCGATCCTCTATCTCCACTGGGACCTCCGTAAAAGTCGCTCCATCATCCACGTCTATCTCCCCATAGTCAATGATGTGCGTCGGGTCGTGCACGTATCTCCTCAGCTGGGATACGTGGAAGACATCGTGCACCCGGTGCAAGTGAGGTGGCAGAGCCAGACGATAAGCCACCTTGCCAATCCTGCTGAGGACCTGGAAAGGCCCGATGAAGCGTGGAGACAACTTGCCACCTCGTCCAAATCTCCTCAAACCACGTCGAGGTGAGACCCGCAAGAAGACGTGGTCACCATCCTCGAACTCTAGTGGCCTCCGCCTCCTGTCAGCATATGACTTCTGCCGGCTCTGTGCTGTCCTCATCCGCTCCTGGATGAGCTGGACCTTCTCTGTCATGGCCCGGACCATCTATGGTCCCACAAGTGCTGACTCTCCAGGGTCTATCCAGCACAAAGGAGATCTTCAAGGCCTGCCGTACAACGCCTCGTAGGGTGACATCCTGATGGTGGAGTGGTAGCTGTTGTTGTACGCGAACTCCACCAAGGGTAGGTGGTCCTCCCAGCTGCGACCAAAGTCGAGGACACATGCACGGAGCATGTCCTCGAGAGTCTGAATGGTCCTCTCCGTCTGACCATCCGTCTGAGGGTGAAAGGCGGTGCTCAGACGTAGTCGCGTCCCGAACGCCTCCTGCAACCCCTTCCAAAGCCGGGAAGTAAAACGAGCATCCCGATCGGAGACGATGGTCGATGGCACACCGTGAAGTCGTACAATCTCCTGAACGTAGAGACGCCCCAAGCTCTCCACTGTGCCCTGCTCTCGGATGGGTAAGAAGTGTGCTGACTTGGTGAGTCGGTCAACAATCACCCATATGGAATCGTGACCTCTGGAAGTGCGTGGAAGTCCAGTCACAAAGTCCATAGATATCCCGTCCCACTTCCACTCCGGGACCTCCAAGGGCTGTACCAAGCCTGCTGGTACCTGATGCTCTGCCTTCACCTGCTGGCAGGTGAGGCACCGTGAAACGAACTCTGCCACAACCTTCATCATGCCCAGCCACCAGTGCTGTCGCCCGAGATCCTGGTACATCTTCGCCACTCCAGGATGTACTGCCAACGGAGAAGTGTGAAACTCTCTCAGCACCTCCTCTCGTAAGGCGACTGGTACCAAGGTACGTCCTCTGAAAAGGACATCATGCTCTGCTCCAAGGGAGAAACCATCAGGTGCCTGTCCCGAGGATATCTGTGCACGTCGCGTCTCACAGTCAACATTTCCATGCTGTGCCTCTCTGACCCGCTGAAGAAGTGGAGGAGAGACTGTGAGAGACTGAAGGAAGGCTGCTCCGTCTCTATCCACGAAGGATATCTGCAAAGCGGCTAGCTGCTCTATCGCCTCCTCAAGTAGCTAGATGCCCGTCCTCCTGCTGAGGGCATCAGCCACCACGTTCCCCTTCCCAGGATTATAGACTATTTCAAAGTCATAGTCCTGGAGGAACTCGAGCCATCGTCGCTGTCTCAGGTTCAGGTCCTTCTGAGAGAAGATGTACCTGAGACTCTGGTGGTCAGAAAAGACTGTGAAGCGCTCGCCCATCAGATAGTGTCTCCATGTCTTCAGAGCAAAGACTATTGCTGCCAACTCCAAGTCATGGGTAGCGTAGTTCTGCTCATGAGGCCTCAACTAACGTGATCCGTAGGCAATCACGGCCTGCTCCTGCATCAGGACACACCCGAGTCTGGTCCCTGATGCATCGCAGTAGAGTACGTAACCAACTCCATCCTCAGGCAACCTCAAGATAGGTGCGCTGGTCAACCTCTGCCTCAGCTCCTGGAAGCTCTGCTGACATCTGTCTGACCACACGAAGGGTTTCCCCTTCTTCGTCAACGCTGAGAGTGGGGCCGCAACTCTGGAGAAGTCCGGCACAAATCTCTGATAGTATCCGGCTCGGCCCAAGAAACTCCGCACCTCTGTCACGCTCTTGGGTGGCTCCCAAGATAGCACTGCCTCGATCTTCGCGGGATCCACTGCAACTCCCACCTCAGAAATGACGTGCCCCAAGAAGTGGACCTCACGTAACCAGAACTGACACTTCGAGTGCTTTCCATAAAGCTGGTGCTCTCGGAGTGTGTCTAGTACAACACGCAGGTGGTAGGCGTGCTCCTCCTCCATAGTCGAGTACACCAAAATGTCGTCGATGAAGACCACGACAAATCGATCGAGGTATGGCTGGAAGATCCTGTTCATGAGGCTCATGAACACTGCTGGAGCATTGGTCACGCCGAAAGGCATAACCAAGAACTCAAAGTGGCCATACTGACACCTGAAGTCCGTCTTCTGCACATCCTCATCTCGAACTCTAAGCTGATGATAGCCTGACCTGAGGTCTATCTTCGAGAACCACCGTGCTCCCTTGAGCTGGTCGAAGAGATCATCAATCCTGGGTAGCGGATACTTGTTCCTCACTATCACCTGATTCAGGCGACGATAATCGACACACAGTCGCAAGCTCCCGTCCGCCTTCTTGGCGAACAAAATCGGGGAAGCCCAGGGCGAAACACTGGGTCGGATGAACCCCTTGCCCTGCAAGTCCTCCAACTGTACTCGCAGCTCTCGAAGCTCAGCGGGGGACATCCGATATGCTGGAGTGGATATCGGGGTTGTCCCGGGGTACAGGTCAATATAAAAGTCTACCTCTCTGCGAGGAGGTAGTCCTGGAACGTCTTCGGGAAAGACGTCCGCGTACTGATCCACCACTGCATGGAAACTGGGACTCCGCACATCAACTGCTCCCAGGATAAGGCTAGCCAACTGATGAGTGATGGGCTGACCTCTCCTCTGCGTGAGTCCATCCTGTGCTGCTAAGGCTCCCTTCTCGTCGGTGAAGGTGAACCTGCTCCCGTCGGTGCGCACACATCGCACCTTGCGCCTAAAGTAGTCAATCTGAGCATGGACCGTAGATAACCAATCCATGCCCAAAATGACGTCGTAAGGCCTCGACGCTGCTACAAGAAGATCCCCGCCAAAGCTCTCGCCTCCTAGAGTAAGCTCACACTACCGGAACCAGTGCGTAATCGTCGAGTCTGCTCCCGTAGGAGTCTCTAGCCGCAAGGATCGAGCCAACGGCTCTGTCGGAATCTCCGAGATCCGAACAAGGGCAGTGGCTATGAAAGAGTGACTCGCTCCTGTGTCTATCAGAACTGCAGCAAGGGTGGAATAGACACAGATCGTGCCTCGAATCATCTCTGGCGCGCCGTGGTCGTAGGCCTCCGCTGCCTGGAGCTGAGCCTGTCTCTGCCCGCAAGCTCCCTTTGGTCGGGGCGGGCCTCCTGGTGGTGGTGGTGGCAGAGCCTCAAAGCGTCGCCCACCACCTGCTGCTCGGCCAGCTCCTCTGCCTCGTCCGCCTCCTCCCTGCGGAACACCACGGTCGACCCTCTGCCTCTGCCTGGGTGGCCCCTCCACCGTCTGCTGCCCCTCGGTACGACGGGTCGGGCAGTCATGAGCCATGTGGCCCTGCCCGCCGCACTCGTATCACTGTCTGCCTCTCGGAAGGCTGGCTCCGAGCCGGGTGCCCTGCACTGCTGAGCCAGCGTCCCGAGGTCGCCTGCCGGAAGGTCTGGTCCGCCTGGAACCCTGAGTCATCCGCCGGCTACCAGCTGCCGAAGACTCCGCTATCTGCCGCCCTGCGGTGGGTCTCACTGTGGACTCAGCCAGGAAGCTCTTGATCAGGAGGGCTCGCTCCAGTACCCCTGCATGGGTCGGGATGCTGAGGGAGATCAGCGATGCCCAGATCTCGTGTCTCAAACCCTGCTCGAAGGTCCGGGCCCGGAAGAAGGGATCTCGTACCATGTCTGTCGAGTACCGAGAAAGGTCGGTGAACCTCGCCGCATACTGAGCGACCGTCAAACTGCCCTGCCGCAGCTGAAGAAGCTCCTGGATGTGCACCGCTCGGAGGGTGTCCGGGACGAACTCTGAGCGGAAGAGGCTCTCGAAGTCCGTCCAGATGAGGGAGGCCTCATCGTGTACCTGGAGCATCAGGCTCCACCAGCGTCCGGCTGCTGCGTGCAGTAAGCTCGCCGCGAGGATCACCATGAGGTCTGCTGGCGTCCTCACTAGCCTGAAAACTCGGACGACCGCCTCCAGCCAGTCCTCGGCTGCCTGGGGGTCCGACTCCCCACGGAACCTGGGTGGTCGCTGGCGCTGGAACTCGTGCAGAGCTCCGAGGCGTCGTGCGTCGTCAGCTGCCAGTGCTGGAAGCATCGGGGGCTCGGCGGGTAAAGGTATCGCCGGTGCCTCTGCTGTCAACGAGCCCTGTACCGAGGCCTCGTCGCTCGGCGGGCTGTCGTCGCGCCCTACTCTGGGAACCCTAGCTGGCTGCTGTCGTCGTGCCATCCTGAAAAGGAAACAAGTATGCCACGGTCAGAACAGTATACCTGGTGAGCTGACACAAGTAATCACAAAGAAAACTTGAAACACACATGCAAACAATGTTTTCGTACATTAAGTAAGGAATCAGAAGTCAGGGTCCTGGTGTATGGATACGTCGGCCGCCGCACCAACACTGGACTCCCTGGACTGATAACCACACTCAATACACTAAACACTTTTGCTTCACATAGAAGAAAGATCAGAGTCTGCGGTAGAACCGACCACCTCTGATACCAATTTGTCACGACCCGTCCTCGGGCCCGTGTCGTGACTACCCCAAGCCCGCCTTCCATAGGCCAGGGGCTGGCGACTAGCACCAAGGCGTAAATCCCAACAAAAAGGGAAGGCATTGCCTTTGAAAAGTAAACAAGCACCACAGAGCAAGAAAGTGGAAAAGTAAACACTAAGTAAAACTGTACAAGCTGTGCTGAAAGTAAAAAGGGGCCGGAAATACAAGCCCAACTGTAAAGTACAACTGAAAGGAAAAACAGCAACTAAAAAGGGAAAACTGCAGCGTCGAGCCGTCCTCCGGAAGTCCCACCTGAAGGGTGGGTACAGATAGCCTCCACTGCTCCTCGGGTCCACCTAACCGCTCCGAGTACGTCCCGCCCAGTGGTCCACCTCCAGGTACTGTCCTGCTCCGCAGGCCTCCTCCACGATCAGCGCTGTCCGTCGTCTACAACAAACACCACGAAGTGCGGGCATAGCCCGTGCAGGGGTGAGTATAAGCTACTCAGTAGGGACCCCGAGACCCCCGAAGGTCTCCCGAAATCCACAAAGGATAATCCACAAAGGAAAGATACAATCACGAAGTAACATCTGACACAGCTTAGGTATATGCCCATACATATACCTAAGTCTTCAATTCCCTTTCGGCTCCAATGTCCGAGCCCAAGCACAACCCAGTCCACAAAGGAAAGCAAAACGTATACCCACGCAGGATAGAGCAACACAATCCACAAAGGTGAGTAACACAAGATTCAGCTCACACAGGTATACTTCTTCGGATGACGATAAAGATGATCATTGAACCATCTAAGTCGTCGGACCCACGAAGGATCGATAGGTACTAACCTTGCAGTGACCCACACAGGATCGGGCCCACACAGGACCTATAGAAGTTGGCTCACATAGAACCGCTGAGAGATGACCCACACAGGATCGGGCCCACACAGGACCGGGCCCACGCAGGACCTGTAGGCGCTGGCTCACACAGAACCGCTGAGCGCTGACCCACGCAGGATCGGACCCACACAGGATCAGGCCCACACAGGACCGGCAGCACTGATCCACGTAGGATCGCTGAGTGCAGTAGTCATCGCAGTCCGCTGAGGATCTCTGCACAGTCGTCGCAGCAGTCCACTGAGGATCTCTGCACGGTCGTCGTCGGAGTCCACGGAGGATCTCTGCACAGTCGTTGCCGCAGTCCACTGAGGATCTCTGCACGGTCGTCGCTGTCGAAGTAGCAGTCGCAGCCAGCACTAGGGTTCCCGCACATAGCATGCTCGTTCGGGAAGGTCCGCTCCACGAGCCGAGAGGCTGATACATCAACTGACACGAAGTCCGAAGTTGATGTATCCAAAAGTTCCGTATCGTCAACAGGAACTCAACGTCGCAGACGGCGCGTCAATCGGACGCCCGGTCTGAGAGATATTGGCATTTTCGTCCCAGGGGCCCGGTTGGTTTTTAAGGCAAAACCAACCCGACCGCACTCCACCTGCGTCCAAACCTCGGGCGGAGTATGCCAAAAGATCCGTCTCACTTAGAGGAAATCCAACAAAGCTGACGGCACGTCAATCAGACGTCCGTAGCTCAAGATATGAGCGTTTCCGCTCCGAGGGCCCGGTTGGTCTCGTGTACGAACCAACCCGGCCGAACTCAAAGTATTCCGAAACCTTGAGTGCGATATACCGAAACGACCGTCTCGATCCATGGATCGTGTTGCCGTTGACGGCGAGTCGTTTGGAGGCACGAAGCTCAAGATACGGGCGTTTGAACGAAAACGTCCGAAGATGGGGGGTACGGGCCCGGGCCGACCCGGCTGGCCCGGCCCGGCCCGTCCAGGGCCGGTCCGGCTCGGCCGGCTCGGCTTGGTCGAGCCGCGCGGGTGGAAGCCGCGGGCGCTGACCCGCGGCTTGAAGAAGGACCGCGGTCCGCGTGCGGGCCGCGCAGGCGAGCCGCGGACGCGCTGAGCCGCGTCCGCCCGGATGAACCGGACCCGCGCGCCGCGGGTCCGTTTGGCCGCCGCCGCCGCGGATTCAGCCGCGTTGGATTTCGTCCGGCGGCGCGCCGGGGCGCCGCCGCCTCCGGCCGCCGGAAACTTCCGCGGGCCGCCGGCGTCGCTCCGGTGGCCCGTTTTCCTTCCAGTCTGCGCCGTTGCTCCTCCCGGGATCCGTTCTTTACTGCGGGATCGTCAACCGTCCGCTGCGGCACGTTCCGTCGTCGACCGTCAAATCCGCACAAAATGAAGAACATCGGAGGGTCGTCGGGCCGTGTTCGTTCGGCCCGCACCCTCCGCGTTAGAGATAAACAACCGGGAGAAAAACGATCAACACATGATCCAACAATTTTAATTAAAATAAAATTGTTCATTGAAAACCGGATTTTTAATTTTCAAGAACGTTCATGAGAAAATTAAAAAGGGGTAATTTTCCAAAATGAATCCCTACCTTGATGATCGTCGTGCGCGGGCGTTCTTCGCGGAAGAGACCGTCGCGGAAGAGATCGATCGTCGCGTCGTCGCGGGGAGGCGTCGCGTCGTCGCGGATTCCGGCGTTGAGTCGGCGAGCTCAACGAATCAAGAACAACAGATTTAAATTATTAATATTTAAATCTGTTTTTCGTTTAAAACCAAAGAAAAGAACTTTAGAGGAAATCCGAAAGCACTCACCTCGAATGGTCGGTGATCGGAGATCGGAGATCGGAGATCAGAAGAGCGTCTCGGGCGAAGGCGTCGTCGATTTCCGGGTTCGGCGTTCTTCGCGTTCTTCGCGTTCTTCACGTTCTTCGCGTTCTTCGCGAGGGAGAAGAAGTTGCGAGGGTTCTCCCAAATATTCTCAAGCGCAAATAACCAGAGGTTAAGCGTTGGTCTTATTTTATTATTACGCCAACGAATTTGAAAAAACTGGTTAAGAAACGATCCATCAATTCGTTGAATTAATTCAACGAAAGAAACGACCCATTTAATTCACGAGGGAAACAGCCCATTTAATTCACGAAAGAAACAGCCCATTTAATTCACGAAATAAACCGCCCAATTAAATGGTCTGTTAAGAATTTAGAAAACGCGTCGGTTGACTTTCATTAAGACGGGTTTTCACGGGTGTGTTTCTTAGCGGAAAGAAACGGCGGGGCTCGTGCGGGCCCCACCTCACAAATATCCTACCAAGGGGGTAGGATATTTATGGATAGCATCCTATCCAGTTCAACTCAGTTCAAGCCTCCTTTAAGTGGCTTCAAGTGGCTTCCAAGTGGCTTAAGTGAAATAAAATAAAGCTGTCGCAAAATTACTTTATTTCTTAACTTTAAGCCCGAAAATTAAAAACCACACCCGAGAAAACGCAACTCCGGAAGAGGCGTTTCTAATAGAATACCGGCGCTGCGATTTCATCGGTGCCCTCAGAATTCGATTCCGGGCACCGGTTCAAAAGTTAGAAAAACCCGCTCGTCCGTTCACTGAACGTACCCGAGCCAAACTTCAGAAAATGATCCCGGGCACACCGGGCCTCGGAATCAGGCGCCGTCAGAAACTGCGTTCTTGTAAAATTCCAAAGAAAATTAAGAAAAAAAAATTTCCTTGAAATTTACGGGTCTTTACACTTACTAAGGACGGAGAATAAATTTTATTTTGATGATTCCTCAAGGATATATTTTTTAATTATCAATGAGAACAAAACTGCAATCCCCATAATAATTAAATCTAACTAGAATTAACATTTTGAGATACTATATGATGTGTAAAAAATATTGGATCTATGATGTCGAAACAAATTAATGGGAACCTATATGTAATATCATAAACTTCAAAGTCCATATATCCAACATAAATAAATTATATAACTACAAATAAATATATTTTTTAATTATTATTGGTTTTAAAAAATTAAAATCAAACATGTTAAGAAGTAAATTAAATATTTATTAAAATAAAATAATTCTTGTATTTGATCATGAAAATGTGAAGTAAGGATGTTGTTAGTGAGGTGGATGTTTATTCTATAAGAATTTTACTTGGGGATGATTGATAAAGAAATTCTTGTTAGATATTGCACGGGTAGATTACCTTACACTACCGAGGTAGAAACACCCACTAAGGAAAGCCTGGATGACTACTTCCCTGCTGAGAAACTTTACGAAGTCACTAAACTGCCTTAGTATATTGATCTGGGTAATTTTATGGTCACATAAATGTTTCCCATTTATTTACTAGGAATAAACATTTAAATTAAAATTATAGTCAATGTATTATGTTCTCATAGATCCTTAACAATATAATTATATTAAACAAGTAATAAGGATATGTATCCTTGAGGTAAAAATAAATCAGTGATTTCATTTCTCTAGACACATGCATGTGGATGATATTGTATACCTCATAGAAATGATTGCACGGTGTTATAATAATATTTATTTTGGAATTAATTTTTTAAATAATTATATATAATCTATAAAGATTCCCTATAAATTTTGATTTACAGGTGGAGTTTCTAGAAAAAATTAAATTCACCAAAAAATCTATTTGTTTTGTGATTAATTTGATATTTGGCAATTAGATTTCATGGTTCTCTTTCTTATATCATGCAGTACCTCAAAAATCACACTAACTGTGAACTATGTTTCCTAGAAGATTATATATAAAAACTGGAACTAATGACTCTAAATTTATGGTTGAATAAAAAATCTAATGATTTCGGTAATTTTGGAGTTCCCCAAGACATAATCGTTTATCAGGTAACACAGTTCTATAGAAAAAAAAATTATTCCTTCATTATGTGTGATAAAGTGCACCACCAGTCTTTAAATTGATATCACCCATATATTAATGGGAATTTTTAGGTCTCCAATATAATGGTTAAGAGGATTCAGGAAAAGATATTGCAATCCACAAGGAAATACTGAACTAAAAAGATGAAGGATGTATTATGGGTAGAAAAAACATCCTATAAAAACCCTTCGGGTATGTCCCAATATTTAATTATTTTAGGAAAACATTATCATATTACTAATTTGTTTTAGAAAAAGTGTTATAATATCATGTAGAAGGTTAAACTAGAGTTAAAAAATCTGTCGATTAAAGGAAGCTACACATGAGAAACCTAGAAAAACTGGTAAGGGAATGTTATAAGAATTCACTACCATACAACGGGAAGGCCAAATATATCTAGGAAAGTATCATCTAGATAAAGTAATTTCAAGTTGTACGTAAAGTGTTGTAATTATCTAGAATAATTAAGCTCATTTTTGGGACTATGTTGGATGGAGAAGGATGTAAGAAGAGTCTGTTGTTACAGAGTGTTGTCTTTTGTTGTCAAAGAATATAAATCAATTCACTTTGTAAAGGACCTGAAAATTAGACGATGATTTTTTGATTTTTATTTCACAAATATCATAAGCTAAGAGAAATTTTTATTCATTCCTTATTAAGAAAATGGGGAGTAAAGGTGACTCCATTCATTTCCAGTTTTGATTGGAAATAATGATGTAGTTGGAAGGTAGTGATGTTGTAGTACTTCTTGTTGAAATTATGATGATGCTATAGCTATTTGATCAAAGTATACATATCACAACAGTGGATTTTTTGACGAAATTGGAAGAATGGTTATGGAATATAGTGAATAGAGAAATGAAAAATGAACAGACAATCTGGAGGTGACATAAAAGAATGTTTTATGGTGGCGCTATTTTCCAGGGATTGCCAAATTTTAGGGGTTGATAATTAGGAGATGAAGAAATGTGTTTTTGGAAAAAGTTGTTCTAAAAAAGTTTGAATATGGATTGGGATGTTGTGTTCAAGTAGAGTTCTATGATCTGAACATCAAAATCTTGAACAAAAGAGGCTTGCATGAAATGTTAGTTCATGCACACAAGATTGAAGGGAGTTTGGAATATTGTGCACAAGGCATGATTCGAGGTCCAAAATTTGAAAAATGGAAAATTTAAGAAGTGAATGAAAGAAGAGTTTGGCGTGAAATATACTTACGTTCCCAATGTGACGTCCAATGGGGTTATGTAAGACACGTTAGGATCTTGCGCGACACATTGGGGTTTTTGCGCGTATGGGTCGACGATGTCTATAAATAAGAGGTGAACCCCTCATATTTTATGTGTTTGACACATAGAAAAATATCATGCTCTGAGGCATGGAAAAATATTAATAAAACGAGAGTGCATGAATGAAATAGTGTTGCGTGCAAAAAGGAGAAGTTGCATTCTAGAAGAGATTTGCGCACAAGATTGAAGTTGCGTGTAAGATTTGTTTCATGAAAAAAGTCAAATCTTCTGCACATGGGATACATGTTGGACGTAAGACACCTAATAGGGAACATGGAAGATTTGGGGTCTTATAACATATTAATTTGTGCATAAGATAGTTCTAACCGGCTTCTGGTTAAGAAAGTGATGATTTTTACTTCAGAGAATACACCTGTTCAACTGTAAAGAAGAACTGAAATACCATAATTACATATTTGTGATAAGAGGGTTCTCACACACTTTCATATTTTTGTCCGTGTCCAACACGAGTGTAAGGGTATATCCTATGAATTGTATTCCACATAAAATAATTTTTGTCTAGTGTATTGTGTGGTACTGGATTATTTCTATACAATACTAAGGATGTAGTTACTCTTGTTGAGTAGCGAGCCTTGTAAATCTTGTGTTCTTGTGGTAGTTTGTGTTCTATACAGAAGAAACTCTTCAACAAGAGGCAAAGGTTTTTTCAAAAAAGAAGGAAACATAAAAAGAAAAACATATCACTGATTCACCCCCTCCCCCTCTCAGTGATACTTCGATCCTAGTTTGGAACTTAACTCATTCCTAGTAAGGTTATTTATAAGTGGACTAGAACATATATATTAGCTAATAATTATTTTTTTTTGCGGTTGAGGTCAAGGGTGAAAAATATCACCACCTCTTTAAGGTGAATGGATAATAGGTGGAGTATAACAATGAATGGTTTTTTGAATGAACCAATAAAGGAGCCGAGTATCCCTATAGTTCCATTCAATGAAGGACTTAAAAGATGTCTCTCTATCTCATATTGGTCTGCCTACTCACTATTTAAAACATAATTTCCATGATAAAATCATGTTGGCATTAAATATATTTTTAAAGATATGTGTTGGACAAAGGAACATGTAAACTTAAATGTAAATACTTTTATTAATTTTAATTTAATTTTATATGTGTATTGGAATTAAAATAATACAAATCGTAGATAACCCATATTTGTTTTTAGGAATATGTACATATTTTCTTCTTGATTTTTTTCGAATTTTAGAGTGTCTCTTGATAGGGAAACATGGTATGAATAACGTCTTGCCTAGGGAAAAACCATTGTAGAGGGAAGAGAGGTTGTTGGTTATAAAATATTTATAGTTAAATGATTAATAGATGAATTTTTATATAATATTTTTGAATATTTAGTCTTACATATATGACAAAGATTGAAAATGAAAATATATTTGTTGAATTTAAATTATAATAAGGGGTCACTAAAACATTAACGTATTTCAAGGTAACCTAATTGTTTTTGAGAAATAACACTTAAGAGGGATAAATCAAATTAAAATGTTATAATTAATTAAAAACTAGAGTAAAATGTAAAATTTCCTACCCTTAATGAAGCTACAAGACCTTATGCACTAGGTGTGTAAGTAACCAAATATATTAAATTTTAATATGCAATTTCAACTATCATAAATTGAAAAAATTTAAAAGTGAATAAATATACAAAATAAATTCATTTATATGGGGAAATATTATTTCAAAATTATGAAATAGGATATTGGCTTATACAAATTTCATTTTTGTTGTACTACGTATGTTGAAATTGGTTCTTCTATTTAAGGTTTATACTAGACATGGAAATATGGAAGTACCCCTTATTAAAATTCAATTTCCACTTAAATGAATCTATATACATCCTAGAAATAGAACTTGAACATAATTGAATTAATGAAATGATATTAATTAATAAATTTGGACTGATCATTCAAATAATATAGGAGGATAGAATTATATTATTCTTTATTTTTTGTACATAAGTCATTGAATTACATATATATTCATATAAAATGAATTATTTATATTACACAAGAGTGAAATATTTTAAGTGGGGGGGGAGTGATGAAGTATAAAATTTGAAATTTTTTATCTTTAATCCACTATTTAAATCCTCTCAATGTATTAAAAAATATAGGTATTAATAATATTTTTATATATTTGGGTGTTTAAGTAAATAATTGAAATTGAGATTAATTTTTTAATTTTAGTGATAAAATTAAATCTGGGATTTAATTAGAATTTCATGGCTTTAATCAGATTCTTTAAACATTTTATGAATTTATTGAATTAATTTAAATCCATAAAATAATATTTGAAATTATGGTTTAATTGTTTGAAATATAGTATTCGTGGGGTTTATATTATTTTTTCATAATTGTTATTTTTTGGACAACCCATACATTGGTTGGGAATTATATTGTTTATTGTTTAAATTAATGTAATTATAAATTTAATTTAATTTTTTTTAAATTTTAAATTATTATTTCACTATATTATAATGAGTTATGAATTGGGGGTTGAGACAATACCCATGGTTAGTGCACTTGAGTGATGAATTAGCTAATTGATGAACAAGGAAAAATATCAATAGAGAAGGTATAATAAATGGAGTAAAAGGTTTTCAAAAAAATATATTTAAAAATTTCTTTATTGGAATTTTTTATTGTGTTCTCTTTGATGCATAGGTTGTGTAATGACATGTCTGAAACTATCAAACTACCACAAAAGAAGAAAATTTTCAACATAAATCCCTAAAAACCCGTGACAATCCTCATGTGACCATGAATTCCACCTTTTCACAAACATTCATACAAATATATAACCAGGAAAGATGAGCTTCTACAAGATCAAGATCAACTGTAAGCTAACTAATGAGACCTTTCTGATTGACCAAAATAACTCATAATAGTAAACCACATGAAGTAAAACTTGTCAACCATGTCCATCTATATTATTTCATGTCACCTAATGATTTGATTGCTGACCACACCCTTGAAACACCCACTAAATCTTGTTTACTACTACCCAAAGCTATCTCTCCCAATTCTCACAACCACACTTCAACATCTCTAAGATAAATTCATTATGTTCCCAACCATGCCCGTGCTGGATCAATGAATAGAAAAAACTATTTTATGGAATTATGAAAATCCAAATAAAATGAAGGATAACCGAAGAGAAATTTTCTACACAACATGGATGCATATCAAATCTAGATTGTTGAGAATACACAAATTAGGATGTCAATAAATCTATTTACTTTGTCCCCAATGCAGGAATAAAAACATAATGCCCTTACTCTTTCCCTATTAGTTGGATTTATTTGAAAATTTTGACACACACAATGTGTTTGATGATTTATCTCAAATAAATATCTCTTGTTACTATAATCCAATTTCAGTTGGGTCACCTTCCCCCACCAAAAATCGATCAATTTTGAACCCTTAGCTAAAAAAATAAAAATTAGGAGTTGATATCACATGTTAATACAAGCATACTTCTCTAACAAACAACTATGCATATGAAGACCAATTTCATGAATCTTAGAAATTTAAATACCATAAATTATGCCTTACCAATCTCTTATTTAGTTGATCACCAATGCTTACCATAACCGATCAGAGTCCCATGACAACTCCATCCAAACCCAACATCATTGAGTTAGAGATCCACATGTTTTCAAACTCCACTAAAGCAAAAGAAAGAATCAATGAGATCACATGGAATACACTAAATCTTGAGTTCAATATGAGTCCCAATATCAAAGACGTATTGAACAATCCCATTCCTAGTGTTATCTCTTTCCCACATCAAATGAATCTACAGAAGTCAACACATGCACCCAATCTTCCCAACTCCTCTTGTAGACATAGTTTCAAATGCCCATATTACATTTAACTCCGAAACACTGAAATCAATCACCCTCACTTCTTCACAATGAAATAAAATTCTCATTCATGGGATGAATATAAAGCTCTAATATACTCTTGAGATGTTCTCAACTATCTAAATATTTACCCATGATCTAGAAACATATCGATCATCAAATTAAAAAGGGACTAAGAAAACTAAATTTGAAGAAATACTCATAGGATCATTCAATTATAAATAATAAATACTCACCGATGGGGGGTCTGAAACTTCTCGATTAAGATGGAATATTTTTTTACTACTTTCTCATATATAATTATCAATAATTCTATTGTGATCACACATTAATCCATTATCATTTGAGATGAGGACGTCCCCCTTACCCCTATTAAGGAATTCGATAATTTAATTATTAATATATTCGATTGTTTGCTATGGAATTACTAAAATTATGTACACATTATGTAATTTTCATATTACTATGTATCATAAATTATAATTTCACACTTCATTATTTCACAAACATATGAAAACTATGTAGTCTCAACTACATGGGATCGTTAGAAGTGGGTTGATCCAAGGTTGATTACATATTTCTAGTCTCTAGGCCAGGTGATATTAGAAATCATAGTGATTATTTCCTTATAATAATTATGAGGTGAAAACTAGGTGAGTATGATGAGTGAGATTTTATATTATTTGAGATATTACATGAGGGGTAAAATCAAATAATTATATTAAAATAACCATGAAGAGATATTGAAGGTTTGGAAAGATTCATTAAAAAATAATTCAAAAAAATTCAAATTCAATCATTTTATTCACATAGTAAAACCATTATACAAGATTATATCACACTCAAAATACTCTCTTCTCCAAATACATAATGAGTAAACTACTACTACTACTACTACTACATTAATTCAGTTTCTTAATATTTTCTTATAAGGGACTTGTGACACACCTATCATCAATATGGTTCCATTTCTATGGGGACCAGTGTTGTTTTTTACTTTTTTTAAAATTATTTCAACACATAACTAAATCTAGTTCATATCGATATTATGGTTTTAGTCAATTGGTTAAAAAACTATGCCCAATATAATTTGGAATTTAAGGACCAAAAAATAATTGGAAAGTGTTTTTTTTCAAATTTTCTTTTACTAACTCTCCCTCCACATATATTTCTTCCACAAGAGTTACATTAGGTAGTGAAAACATGGATAAAAATATCTCTCAATAAAGTATGTTCTTGATATGGTTAAATGTAAATTTCAATAATGAAAAATCACTTCAAGAACCAAGTAATCAATATGATTATAATATTTCACCAAGAATGATTTGGTTTAAACCTAAATTTAATGGGTTTATAGTAGATGGCCCCAATGGATACCTGATAGAGTTTTTATAATTCTATAATTTTTTACACCATATGAGTATCTGAGGTTTAAATTAGCTATAATTCCTTCCCCTTTTCTATTGAATTATTTATTATAGAGTGGAGCTCAAAACTAAAACATGGAGAGGCCACCACTTGGTATAAGATATGGAAGATTTAGCTTTCTAAATACTTCCATTCCTTGAGGAGTTCCCATTTACAAAAAGCGATGTATGTATTTATATAAGAAAGTGAAGAAACACTCTATGAGTTATAGGAAATATTCAAGTGGTTAGAAACTTCCTTCTAAAACAAACTTTTTTAATATCTCCATTTCATGGTATTATATTATGAATGGTTAATGGAAAATTATTAAAACATACTATATTCTTGCATGGAGGATCACTAATCGAAAATCCATATACATATGTCATAAAACTAATTTAGTTGATCTCCAAATATTATAAATAATTCAACATAAGGTCTTCCACAAGTGGAGTGAATCAATTAAATAGTGTAAGTATAATTTATTTTAGAATAATATATAAAAGAGAAATTACCTTGGTATAATGTTATCATTAAACAATATTTAGGATATGATACCTTTAACACCCCCTTAGGTATACTAACTTTTGTTCTCTTAAGACCAATATATTTATTTCTTCCCTAGAGTTCAAGGAACTAAAATTTATTATTCCCTCTTCCAGAATTACTAATTTTATAATCTATCCTAAAATCAAGGATTTTTAGTATATTCCAAAATATAATATGGAGTTGAGAATAAACCACACCAACTACCCCTATCTATTATAAATTTTCATAATATTTATATACATCACCATTATAATGAGGAATCTCCTAGTCCCCTACATGATACCTATAATGGAAATATCTAGAACCCTCTACAAAGGATAAGATGGTATAGCTTGTATAGTGTCTCACACTCATTTAACTACTTTTAGGACCCATGAATCATTGATAATGGAGTCACAAGTATAGTACAAAAAGATCTTGACTACCATTAATGTCTTGAAGAAGCATGGTTGATGTAGAATTATCTCTAAAAACATTCCTAACACCAGAGGGTTTTTTATTTATATTTACTAAATTATTAGTGTGTAGATGAGAAAAAAATTAAAATTATCTATGTAAAATTCAATCTAGAGGTCTAAAACCCACAAAAACTAATAAACTATCCCAGAAAGAGAACTTAAAAAAGAAATACTTGTGGAAGAGAAAATTTGGATAATGTAAATGGAAAAAGAAAATATTATAGAACTATATCATCCCCACCCACTGTTCATTATAAGGATAAAACTACCCATGAAAACTAGTGAAAGACATTATATTAAATTTATCATGGAAAAATTTATAACAGTGGATATTAACATCTCTTTACTGGATTTCATTCACTAAATCCCAAGTTATACAAGTTTTATCAGGGAAATTTGTACTTGGAAGATTTCATTTCAAGGAAAATGGTTGGTAAATTTATGTTCAATTGTATATGAAATTTTTACCCCCACAATTACTTAAGAAATGCAACTACCATGGTGCATTCATTATCCCTTGCACCAAATGGGAACAGAAATATTCAAATGAACTGTGAGATTCATGGGAATTAATTAATATGACTATTTACATAGTTAATTATACCCTATATACAGGAAATCTCAAACCCATCTATGTGTTTAAAAAACCAGATAATTGATCCGATTACAACCTGGTTGAAGTTTTATAAAATGTTCTGCTAAGCGTGATAAGATTATTGTTCCTTGTTAACCTATATATTTTGAAATGGAGTAAGATAGAGGTAAATTTTAATATCATATTATTTTAAATATTATATTTCTCAAGATTAATAAAATTTTACGAAATGGTAAGGAAGTAACTAATTCAATCATTTTTTGATAACTAATAGTGAACTTTAATGATCTTGATAAAATGAAAAAACTATATGAGTAATAATATGTGTTTACATTGGAAAATTCGGAGTTTATATTTTGTTATTAGGATGAGGTTGATAATTTTTAGGGAATAATTTTATTTGTATAATATTTGGAAAATGCATATTTATCTGATGATTTTTTTTAAAAGAACGTATATTGATAATTATTTTATAATCTGAAGAGTTTGAAGAATTTGATGAATGTTCTTGTGATAATTTTCTTAGAACCATAAATAACACTTATTCTCTATATGTGCAGTCTTTTAAGAAATAGAATGATAAGTTAAAACCATAATTACAGAACCCACGTGAACTAAAACTAAATCTCCACCCATCAAATTTGAAATATTCTTTTCTAAGAGAAAATGAAAAACTGACACACAGAATTTCAATCAATTTAAATCCCAATAAAAAAACATAATACTGGGAATAATGAAACTAAAATATATATAAATATGTTGGGATGTTTGAGAAGTTATAGGGATTATACCCATAACATAAATGCATAGGATTTTTTTACCGTGGGATTCTAAACCTATGAGACATCCCCATAATAGGCTCAACACTACCCCCATAGATGTTATAAAAAAAATCGAAAGGATTTTAAGAGTTTAAATCATATAACATATCTCAAGACCCCAATGGGTAAGTCTCATTCATATTTTCCCAAAGAAAATTGGATATACAATTTTAAAAAAATGATATCAATCAGTTAGTGGACAAAATGATTGAAACTAGTTGGAGAGTTTTCATTGACTATCAAAAATTGAATAATGTGACCTAGAAAGAAAACTTACCCATTATATTTATATACTTAATGATATAAAATATTGTAGGTGAGGGTCACTAATATATGTTTGAAGTATGTTTTGGGTATTTTTAAAATCCAATAGCTCTTGAAGACCATGAAAATACAACATTCACGTGTCCCGTCAATAAAGTTTCTTACTAGAGGATTCCATTTTATATTTTCAATTACCTAGTTACCTTAAAATATTAAGTGGAAATAATATTTTCAGAAATTATTGATAGATTATTCAAGGTATTCCTTGTTTATTTCATGATATATGAAGCATTTTTAAAAGTATTTTATGACTCTAGAAAATGTTTTAAATAAATCACTGATAAAAACATGGTTTATAACATTGATAAATACCATTTCATGGTATTGATTGAATTTTTTTGGGCAATAAATTTTCCTAATATGGTATTAAAAATAATAAGGAAATAATTTATATTATTACTATAATTCCTTACCAAACCACAGCGAGATATATTCAGTCATTTTTAAGACATATAGGATTTTATAGATGATTTATTAGGGACTTAAAAAATATTTTTTACCCTAAATATTCAGATCAAGGAGAATTTATTTTTATTTAATTATTAGAGAATGATATATTTTTATATGATCAAAGATAACCTGATCATAAAATCCATTAAATACTCACATATCTGGAATGAACCCTTTGATGTAAAATGTGATTCTTCAAATATAGTTGAGTTGGAAATATTATCCAAAATAATGATGGGAACCCATAAGTAATAACATGAACTCCATAAAACCTAGAAACCTACAAAATAAATTATACAATTACTTTATAAAAAATTTATTCTGACTGAAATAAAAGTAATGTAACTATTTATTCTTACCATACAACACTCATGAATTTTGATCAAGAAAGCTAAAGAAAATATATCAGTAGTGACATGGTGTTTCTTTGTAGGAGTTTCACATAGAGAAAAAAATTACTATTAAAATTTTCTTATAGAGCTCATGAGTATATTTCCTCACACTATTGTGCCGGAACCACCTATCATGATTACCCTAGAGTAATGCTTCCCTGGAGATAAATTGTACATTGTCACCCAACTACTGAGGTATGATGATATAGTAACTTTTTTAGCCACATCAATGATTACCCTTTATTTAATATGAATTATTATTTGAAAATAAAATATGCATCATAGTATTATTTCTGGTTGGATATTTACTTATGGAATATCTGAATTGAATAAGTAATAAAGAGGTTCATCCTAAATTAATAAATTAAAATTTCGCATTATTTTATCCATATGCTTGTATGTGGATGAAATTCTCGTCCTCAATGGGATAGAAGGAAGGTGTTATAGGCTATATTATCATGGTGATAAATTTTTAATGACACCAAAGAATTCAATAAAACATTCCCAAACTTTCAACATATATGTGAAGTTTCAAAAATTCATGAAATTCCATAAAACTCCTTAATTGTATGTAAATTATTATATGTCAGATGGTTAGATATAATGGGACCATTTCCTATCTCATTTTGTTCCTTGAGAATATTATTTATAGTGGAAAAAGATTTTAGATTTATTTAAGAATAAAAAACTATAACTAAGGATTCTATTGTTTTGATAGGATTTCTAAAATCAAATATTTTCATTAGATTTATAGTAACCCAATCCATAATCAATGAATATGGCACAGACATCAGAAATATAAACATAGAAGCAATTTTGAAAAGGAAATCAGGTAACTATAAGACCTTAAATACATATCACACATAGAAAAATGGTTATTGAATGGTATCCAACCAAAAGATTAATAGTATTCAAAAAATAAAATTAGAACCCACCATGAAGGACTATAATAAGAAGCTGGATGCTTTATTATTAAAATACCAAAGTACCTATAGAATCCATTTTCGTATGTCCCTATATAAAATTGTTTATGTAAAACATTACAACATTCTTTTTGTGTTACATAAAAAGGAATATTGCTTCATGAATATGGTGAACATGGAATATGTAATAGATGGAGATTAGAGGAATCCATAGATAATATAATTAGAGGAACTGAGAATTATAGATTATAATAATTCATTTTTTTATAAGGATAAGGCTATATCAGTCCTTAATAGACTAATCCTGAGAAGATGATTTCATTTTGGAGATAAAGTTTTACTATTTTCTTAAATAATTAATTTCATTATTGGTTAGATTTGTTCTAAGTGAAATAGACCTTATATAGTGAGTAAAACTATTCTATTAAGGTTATTTGAGATCAAGTGATCTAAATCATGAAACCCATATAAGGGGAATAACCAACATATGAACCATTACTATGAAGAATATTATACGAAACCGAGTTCTTTTTTTAAACTCCACCATACTATGATTGAATAAAGTAATTCTAGGTTGTCCCTTTCCATTATATTCTTCTTGACAATCACCCTTCCAAAATTATTTTCTACTATAAATTAATAATTTAATTAAATGGAATTGTGTTTAAAATATGTTTAGGGAGTGGAAACGTTATGTTATTATGTAAATATATTATTATCTTTTCCCTTTCTATTTCTATGTGTCATTTAATTTAAATAAAATTAATCAAAGAGAACCCAACTCTATTTTTATAGATCTTAAAACAGTTTCTTTATTATTTTGTGATTATATTTTTTGAATGTATATAAATAGTATAAATTTAATTGAATTCCCTCCTATCTATGAAAAATACCATTCCAGAGTAAAATGAGTTCATTGGATTTGAAATTGTGAGAATTTAATGATTACTGAATAAATTTGGTTACTATTTTCATAAATAATTGGTCATATATCTAGGAAAAGTTGTGTGAGTTTAAATATCAGTGTAGAATTGAAATTATAACCGGACATAACTATAATTTGAAACACAATTTAGTGTAACTTGGTATTGTAAAATTTAATACTTCAGGGACAAAAATAAAATGATATTTATATATGTCTATTTAAAATGGAGTAAAAGTGGAAATTGAGATCCCATAATGAAACTTAAAGACACTAGGCATTAGGTGTTTTTTTAATAAATTATATTTGAAAAATTAAATAAGTTATTTTAAAAGTCATAGATGGGAAAGATAATTAATATGTCCTAAATTAAAAAAATTAATTCATTAAAGTGAAAGGAATTTTGAACCAAGATGAAGTTGTGGGAAATTTACTTATAACAATTTCATTTGAGTGGTATCAGGGAAGTGGAAATTGGAACTATGTGTTAAGGTACATAGGTAAAAGTGATAAAAGGGAGTGTCATTAACGAAAATTATAGCTCCCCTAAAATCTGTATATTTCCATCATGGAACTAGAAGATGAAAATAATTGAAGTATGTAAGGGGGTTAATTTATAAAGGATGCATGATTATTCAAATAATATAGGAGTCTACGATTATCTTCATCTCTAGTTCTTTTTACATAATTCTAGGTAGTATATATATATTGAAATTAAAATAATTCTTTAGATAACACTTGAGTTAAATATTCTAAATTTGGGGGAATGTTCAAATAGGAAATTTTCTAGTTTTTATCTATATTTCACCTATAAAATTCTCTTAGACCATTATAATATTAGGTGATGGATCACAATTTTATATATCATTTACTTTTAGGTGAATAATTCGAATTGAGTATAATTTTTTGGTTTTAGTGGTGAAAATAAATTTTGAATTTACTCAATAATTCACAGGAATTTATCTTATTCATTAAATATTATAATAATATTTAGTATTAATTTAAATCCATACATTAATCTTTTAAACATTGATTAATTTTCTTATAAACTAGAATTTATGGTCTTTAATTGATTTTATCATCTTTGATATATTTTTTTTGGATAAGACATAATTTTATTCAGAAGTTTGGGAGTTCAATATTTAATGTAATTTAATTTTAATTTTTACAATTTTTAAATTAACATGGAATAAGCCTATATCGAGTTATGGTTTTCAGGTCAATACACTGACTATAGTCGACGAAATTGATCAATGAATACACTAATTCATAGATAAGAAAAAATGAATAAATATGATATAATAAATTGATTTAATAATTTACAAATATTTTATTTTAAACAAATATAAATAGAGTGTATAATTGTGGTCACATTTTATGTTAATGTTGTTTAATGGCGTGTTCACTACTCTAAACTGATCAAAATAGAATATCACAGTCGAACACAAGTACTGAACCAACTATGACTATCCTCAAGTGACTATAAAGACTATATACGGTGATTTAATACAATAATATGGTTGACCATGATCCAATTAACATCACCTATCTAATTAACCAAAAGAACTCCCCATGGTTGACCTCATTAAGTACGCCATAATCGATTGTGGCCATCCAAGACACCACTAGTCACCTATTATATAAACGACCGACTACACCCCTGATGCTACTAATGTATCCAAAAGTATACTTCTTAATCCCATATTTCCCATGACTAAAATCACTATAACCACTTCTAAAAGATACCCACATTTCCTAATCCATGACTACTCTCGATCCAAGAAGAGCGAAGAATTCTCGATAGGAGTAGCTCAATAAAAAAAAGACATATTACTGAAGATGAACATGATACAAAATATGAATTTTTCTATATTATGTATTATTTATCATAATAACACAAGTAAGATAATGAAGCTATTGGGGTTTTCACCTTTTAGGGTCCAAAATGGAGGGGCATTTCTTTTTCTCTTTTCACCTATTGTGAGTATGAATGTAGGTTCACATAATGTGTTTGATGATTTTAATTAAAGAAATATCTCATTACATTGATTTAATTTTTTTAGGATCCATTCCTTTGAAAACTTCTCAATCAGGTATGGACCCACAACTAGCAAGATCAACTCCACTAGTTGATCTCCCTTTCCATTCCATGCATGCTACACCAACAAGGTTCCAAGAAGACTGATCCCTCCACCTCCCCTCATAGAAACTAAAACCCCATCACATAAGCCATTGAAATTTATTCTATATTAGGTAACTAATTCCTTCCATTCCTAATCAAAGTCCCATACCGACTCTAGTAAAATTCAACAATGACTAGTTAGATATCAACATGCAGGATTTATTCAATATATCAAAACAAAGACTCATCCAATCCAAATGAATGCCACTAAAACCCAAGTATTGGATTATAACCAACATTAAAGACCCATTAAACCACCACATCCATAATATAGGCCCTCCAATTTTTAAATAAACCAACATGAGTCAATATACAAATAGCATGTCCCTGACACATCTTGGAAACAAAGTGATAAATACCCGTATTTCACTAGACTATAATGAACCAAATGCATGGCCCCAAATTATTATTGAAGGCATAAAAATGTAAATCATATGTGGAATAAGAAACTTGGATATTATATTGAGATGCACTCTACCAAATAAATCACGACCCATAATATGGATACATTCTGATTATATAAAGAAAAAGGTATTTATAGCACTGAATTCAAATAAATTATCATACGATCATTTTATTATAAAAAATAAATATTCTCTTTGGTGGTTTATGACTTATAAATTAATTAATAATTTTATTTTACATATTTTATATTACAATTTACTATAAATATTTTGTGATAGAACATTCATACATTAGTGGATAAACTATAGAGATTCCATTCATTCCATGTTAATGAATTTAACATTGTAATTGTTAGTCTATTTTCTTCATTACTATCGAATTAGTCATAATATTTAGACATTAGGATATTTCATTATTCATTCGCCTCCAAAATTATTATTACCTTCTTAACTAGTTTGAACACATAGGCCACATAGGTTTTCTCTACTTCATATGATTGTGGGTAGTGTGTTGATGTGAGTGTGATTATTGATATCCAGTCATTATGACATGTGAGATTAGATATTACATTGATTATTTCATTCCTATGACTAACTTGAAGACAATATTTTTGGTTGAACATTGATATTTTCTTTGATATGAGATAGAACTGGAGAGCAACAATAGAATAATGATTTAATAGGAAAAGAGAGGGGGTATAAAAGGCTATACCACTAAATTTATAACTTTATTTAAATCCAATATAATTCATTAATTATTTCATCCATTGAACCAATTACATAATTTGTAAACACACAATAAAAAAAATCTCCCCTCTTAAAAAAACCCAATTATACTTCTAATACATTAATTCTGGTTCAAAATATTGTTTTTTTGAGGTCCCCATGACACACATCTCATTATATTACTAATAATAATGTTGTACTTATAACCAAATTTGGAAATGATGATTCCAAATATGTAATCCATTTTACTAGACTCACTTTTAAAGGTAGAAAATATTAATTCTAATTCCAAAATACTAACACCTAAAAACCCTTTTTTAGAAAAAAAATGTATCATTATGCATAATTATGATTTTATTCACATTTTTCCCCAAACCTAAAACCAGATGATTGTTAATTTATTTTATTGAATAAATAATCTAAAACATTCATTAAAATAATTATAAATAATTATTAATTTATTTCACTATGCTAGAATACATTGCACACATAAAAATGTTTTTTCTAAAAAGTATCAATTTTTTACATTCAAAATATTTTTCCTTCAATTCAATCAAATTGATTATTAATTTATGAATTGTTCTTAATTTTTATTCATGTAATTTTTTATTATTATTTTTAATACTCTAAATAATGAAAATTTACTTTTAAATAAAATTATATAATAATTATTTGCAAACCAAATATTTTTTTAACCTATAATTTTTAAACCAATATTTCCTAACATTAATTAATCCTTTCATGGATGTTCTTAATTCAATTAACTGATAATTACTTCAATTTATCATTAAATTTTTTTAATATCATTTATTAAAAGTATTATTTATGAAAATAAAATGCATAATTTATCAAAACAGTTTAAATTTGTTTCTCAATAATTAATGATATTTCCTTAAGTGATTTTGAACCTTTTAAAAGACTTTTATTTTATCAAATTTTTTAACTAAATAATAATGTACTGAAATCTATATTTAAAAAATTATTCATTTAATTTTGATGTTGCATGCATCATAATTTAACTAAAAATTTGATTTTATTAAAGGGAAATATATTTTAAAATATCAATTTGTACAAATTTTAAATGATATTAAATATCTAAAATAATAAGAATAACAATTAAAAAACATAACTAAGAATAGAATAAATCCATTAATTTTGAATAAATAATAAAAAAATTATATACTATGAACCTTTCACCTTGTTGATATGGTCTATCTGATTCTCACGTGATCTTGATTGGGATTATTAATGGGGAAGTCGGTTGTCATATACCTCATAGCATATCCACTAATTGTGTAAATCTCCCATTACATAGGAAGGACCCCTCTTTGTCAATAGCATGCATGAACCTTTAGATTAAAAAAGTTAGATAAATGAGATAATAATAATAATCTCAGATTAAGAATTTTTAACAGAGTCTTGAAACCGTAGAAAATGTGTTGCACTATATGAGGATCAAACCACCTTTATATAATAATTTATTAAATAATTTATAACTATATATTTATTTAAAATTTCACAAATAACCAAGATGTTTTAATTTTTTTTACATTAAATTTCATTTCACATGATGAATGTTTGATGTTTAAACATTCATATTATACGTTTAGACTTATTAAATCGATAATTATAGGATGGATAACAAATAATGATAACATTTATAGTGAGGGAAGAAGGAATCCAAAGTGTTATCACATATCATGATTAATACCATCCAAACCACCATGACATAGTTAAATTCACTGGGGATATAAAGTTCCCCTATACAAACTAGAAAATAAACTACATTGTCAGTAACTATTTAATAGATAATGAATTCCACTATTCCATGGAATATTCCATTTTAGTTTATATATCCATGGGTCTCTAAATTTCCTTAAAAACCTAATAGACATAGTATATTTTCAAATTAATCTGTAACATATGTAGCAACATGTTAATTCATAACCAGAACCACTTTTGAAATTTATATAACTCTTATTTGGATAATATACCATATAGTTTCACCACATGTTATGTAACACCCTAGGAAAATAAAGAATATGACATTTTTATATTTATACCTATTTTTGAATAAAATTTCAATATTAATTTAAATGTAACACTATGCTCGATGGCTTACCCAATACGCAACAACGAGTTCCTTTGAAATCTTACGTTGCACTATAATAATAAAATAATATTATTTTAAAATGTAGTTAACGCCTAGCCGTTGTAATGGCGGGAATGAACGGAACTAACTACAAAATGATTATATATGTTTGTCAAATATTTTTACTTTTATCCAATAAATTTTAGAGGCTTAAAATGCAAATGAATCCAATTTTAAGCATAAATCTTCTAATATTTTTTAAAAGGTCGATTAACAGCCTTTTGATGGAGAACCCTTTTTAAATATAATTTTGACAATTTTATATGTTTTATTTGACAAAATAAAATTCTTCTTTATAATCGGAAAATCAAAATTTACATTCTGTAAATTTTTTTTATTTTTCCGATAAAGATCATTTTTTAATGAATAGTGAAAAGTTTTGTATTTTAATTCAAAAGTATTTTTAATCTAATTTATTTATATAATTATATTATCTTTTTAATTGGTTTTAAAGTTAAATTAGAATATATTTTTACCATTTAATCCAATAGTGGTCGTTGGAAATAATTTCACTTTGAAATCGGACTTAAACTAGTGTCAATCTTTTGATACATTTTGTTTCATAAAAACACGCTATTTGTTTTGACAGCTGGAATTAATTATTAAATTAATTAATGAAAAATATATTTTTTGAATTTTTTAAAATATACATAATTTTTGAATTCGGAATATCAAATATATCTTAGGGGTGAAGTTTTGGTACTTTTCTGAAAAACATCAATTTTTGATGAATAGTGAAACCACTAAGTGGTACTTAAAAAACTGATTTTTCATTTAAATGAAATTTTATCACCTCTGTGTTTTGAATTTAAAAAATCCGAAATACATGGTTGTCATTAAGAAGTAAAATTTAGTTCAATGGGATTAAGATAATTTTTTGGTGAATAGTAACTTTTAAGTTATTAATCGTGATTAGACGTAATTCGTGTAATTTAAGGTAAAAATAATGTTTTTATAATATGAAATGACCTAGACACATGTACTACCCTCCTTGGATGTATCATGTATGACCAATAAAATCCATGTGTCAACTTGGGGACCCCATGGATCCACTTTGGGAGGAAAATGACATAAATAACTTTTTATTTAAAGTTAAAGTAAAAATGTCACAAGCATGAGTTGTTTTACTAAAACAATTTTTAAATGGGGCTATACAAGTCATATATTTTACTATAAATATTAATTAGAAAGATAAAAAGATTTCCTATATCATTATAGTTTTTTTATAATTTTTAGACATTAAATAAATTAAATTATTTATGACATCATGATGATGCTGCGATTACCTCATTATTTAACGTTTTAAATAAAATGAAAAGATAATGTAAATTATAAGAACTACAATTGTACAAAACCTATTGGATGGGTATATTTCGAACCCGTATCACCTTATCCAAGAATTGTATTAATGTGGGTCCTTTTAAATCCGAAACCCATTCTAAAATAAGGTAACATTTCCTTATTTTCCAAGAGTGCCCCTCCTCTCCTCTTATAAAAGGCCCCCACCTCTACCACCTTACCCACACCTCTCAAGCCTTTGGATCAGCCAAACCCTGCTCATTGTTTCTCTCCACATCCCTCTACTACTCCTAGAAGCCTCACCTTGGTCATAAGTCTTCCCAAGTAAGCCTTTGAGCTCAAATCAAAGAGAGTTACCCGGTTTTAAGGTAATGTCTTCACTTGTTTTCTTTTGTTTTATTTTGCTTCTCCAACCCCCTAAACTCTTTTTATTCATTTCTTTTGTAAAAAATCCAGTATATTGAATATAATAGGATTTATTTATAAGAAGTATTAGAGCTACACTTACACACACCTACATCTAATGGTTAAATAACATATTGTTTCTGTGGATGGTGAATTTCTGTCTCACGAAACGATGATTGTTCGATATTCTTTTAACACCCTCGTAGGTGGCGATTAAGATGTCACTATATTTACATATGATATATAATATGTTTATGTTTTACTTAAGATTATGTATTTTTCATTTATGTCAAACCTTTATGGTTTCCATTATGGTTAAACGCGATATCTTTATTTTAGGATGTGCGGACTACCGCCCCCTCAAAGTGATTTGATTCGTTAATACCATATGTGGTATGTATAAAGGATAGATTTAATGATATTATATATGATACCAGACTGGAATTATAATTAAATTATTTATCATTATTTTTTAATTCCATTAAATAAGAAAGAGAAATGGAAGTAGCGTTCATGCGTATGTACGGCTTACCGTCTCCATGAACGGTGCATTTCATTTCTTACATCTAAATGTTACGGAATATTATAAATGCATGTATATAATGGATATATATGATATATATTATATCTAAATAATGAATATAATTATGGATATAATATATATTCTACCACATGAACAACTTGTAATTATAAAGAGTTTATTTTTTACTCAAGTGGCAATGATCTACAAAACGACCATTATAAAGTTAAAATAATTACATAGTGTTCATAGCATGGTAGTAAGTGATATAAAAGGAATAATGAACTCTAAAAAGGTTCTTAAGAATGTATAGATTAACTCAAGTTTATTATTCATGAGGTTAATGAACGATTGAGTCAAGTCGGACCCGAGGTAAGGGATCCTACCCCTCTCTTTCTTTTTAAGTACACTCTTTTATGTCATTCCTTTTAAGCTAATCTTTATTATGATTGGGATGTTATTTTGTATTACTCTTACTGTAATTTTTTCTTTTCATATAATGATATACCCTATTTTCTCTCATCAATCCATTTTTTATGTTTTGAGTGGCGCCGTTAGGCTGCTGAATTTTCGTAAGAGATCCAACCTCTCTCTTTCTTTTAAAGTACTCTCCTTTATGTCACTTCTTTTGAGCTGCTCTTTGTTATACTGGGGGATGTTATTTTATATTCCTCATGAGTTAAATTTTATGTTAATATTGTGAGAGACCCTATTTGATCACATCAATCCATTTTTTGATGTTTTATGTGGCGCCGTTAGGGTGCTGAGTTTTCGTAAGGGTTTTTTCATCTCACTTTTATTTCCGTGAGATTTATGATACATTTTCCACCATTTCCATTGAGTGGTACATATATTTCCCATTATTCTAATATTTTTGTAATATAATTTCTTTTATGAGTATTTACATCAATGTTGTATTGTCATTCTTTCATAGGGTGTATGTTTCGAAAGATACCCAAGTCGGTAAGGGGACCTTTCACCCTCCTCTTTTTAAAAGACTTCTTTTGTTGGTGTATTTTAATTTACATATTGTTATGTTGGGATATGTTTTCTATATTATTATTGATGTAAATTTTTTGTCCAAGTGATGAGATACCCTTTTTATCTCTCATCAACCCATTTTCTAAATTTTGAAGTGACGCAGTTAGCCTGTCGAATTTTTGCAAGGGAACTTCTTAACCCAATTTCTATTCTTTGGGTTAATCTCCTAATTTCAAATTATGTCATGATATTATTATGTTATATCTTTTATTTTTTACTTCCTTTTTGTGTACTTATATTTAATACACATAATAGGTCTATTTTATTTAAAAATTGATCTTTGTATGGGACTTTGTCTCAATCTCCTTTCATTGAGGCATATTTAGTTTTATACACAACCTTCTTTTATACGGTCTATAAACCCCTTTGACTTTTACATTTATCCAAAAGGAAATCTTTTTTATATGAAGCATTTTACTAAACGACAAAAGGGAATTTTTGTTGTCGTACGTATGACACGACAACGACTTCTCCACCGTCGTGACCATTATTTGAGTTTCGGCTTCCTCTACAAGCCATACCTTTTTTAAAAAATGAAAAATAAATACCATGTTTTACTTTTATTTTATTTTGTAATTAAAAATGGTTTTCATAATGTTTTTATATCAATGTGTTGTATTTATATCTTGTGATTGAAAAGTGGAAATGTTATGTTTCCTTTATGCATGTTTTATATGATACGATTATGTTATGGTTCTTGGGCATTATTATGAAGATGGGTGGTTCCGTGATAAATTAAGGGCGGGTGAGCCCGATATAGCTCTCCAATGCATTGGGTAACACAAAGGGGTTAAACGTTAAGGTTTATTCGAAGAGATTTAGGGAATATACTATGATGGGTATTCCAAACATAACCAAGAGGGTTACTCCCTACGTAAGAATGTTATGAATGCCTCAAGTTACTTTTATGTATTATGTTTTCTATGAGTTATTTATAAATCTTATGATTTCATGAGGTATGAATATGTGCTTATGTTTTATGAGTAAAGTATGATTTCATTGATTCTTATGTATACATGGACTAATGTTTTTATTCCGTAATTTTATATCCCTTACTGAGATTTTTATGCTCATCCCAGGTTTTTGAAATGTTTTTCACAGGTCAAGGGAATGGTATGTGATATGATTATAGAGTCAAGGAAGTTTCAAGAAAGAATCCATGTTTTATTTTAAATATGTTTCCATTGATGAGAAAAATGAATACTCTCTTTTATGTAACCACTTTGTTTAAATGTGGAATGTAATGCATGTTTTATGGTCTAATTCTCTAAAACTCTAAACCTGAAAGGATCCTCAATGTGTAATCTTGTAAAAACTCAAGATTAAGTAAGGTTCAAGGATGGGGCCTTATAGTTGGTATCAGAGGTCAGTTTAGACAACTTTAGGGATTAGGAGTTTTTGTTAGACACATGATTAGTCCATATATCTATTATTTCAGTTAAATCCTTGTTTTTTAACTTTTTTCAGGTAAAGTAAAGCCGGTTACGAATGGAAGGAGAAGTATCTCAAACGACATTCCTATCTCTTCTTGATGACATGCTTGCAATAATTATTTCAAGGTCATTTTCGGATGATTGTAAAACTTTTTCTAGCATACAACTCACTTGCAAGCAGTTTTTTGGGATATCAAACACCTCCCCTATACCTCGTTATCATCTTGGATCATGGGTTGTATTTAGACAAATAATATTTTCACAATATTCTCATAATTTCAAGAAAGGTAAATATTATCAAGGTATTTTCAAATATTTTACCTTATCACAATAATTTGAAGCATATTATGATTTTAAAAATGGTGCTGAGGAAGGAGACACTTGCACAACTTATTTATTTTTTCTTTCAAAATATAGTCTCTCAGCACATACTTATGGTATTTTAAAAGGATCAATAATAGACAGTTTCAACTCAAATTCTGTCCGACTATTTTATATAAATCATGTTTTATCATATGTTTTGGAATTATATGTCATACATGATTATTTTCCAAAACTATTTTTCTGTGAACACCCATATGACCCACGTTGTACGAGGTGTATTTGGATGGAGAAGCAAATGATATTGAAGGATCTCTATATCATTGTTCTAATGCATGGGACTTATACCTATGTGAACAAGATGACGATGAAACCGAGTGGATGCCATGATCAAGGTATTCTATTATTCATTTTGGGAATCGTTTTATTTTATCTTATGGTGGTGCAATAAGACTTCAAGAATTAAGATGTTGAGATCGTAACAAATTTGGATGAAAATGAGATGTATAAGGAAACTATTGAGGGTAAAACATTTAGGGTTATTTTTTGAGTTTTATAAAAAGTACAACACACAGACCGTGTGACAACCTGTCACGTCGGACAAAGCTATGAGAATCGAACCGACAACCAAAGTGCGACTAGTATTTATCGCCTACCACTAGAATACGTGAAGTCCCCGGTTAGTATGACTTATTATTTTTAGATAGGTGATTTTATGAATTAAGAGTAAGTTTATTTTGGGTTATCTATGGAAATTATTAACCTATCATGGAAAATATGTGATTAGGTTAATTACATTTCAATATGAGACATTAAGAGTAACTGATGTTATTTGGAGATAAGTGTTAATTTGTACCTTGGAAGACTATGTGACTAAATTCTTCAAATATTTGGGTTTCGATATTAGTTTGGATTAATTTGAAGTATTTTATGGACAATTTGTTTATTGAATGGTCTTTGTTAAATTTGGGTATTATTTGATAAATTTTGGAGATTAAGAATAGATTTGTTTTTTTTTAAAGGATTTTCCTTTTTGGGTATTATCTGATATTGTACTAACCTTTTTGGTTTTGGTTTTGGTTAAGGTCTAAAGATATGGGAAGTATATAGTTCTCTTTTTTGGATTAGGTGATTCTCAAGAAGTTGATTATAGTACTCTTAGTGTGAACAAGTCTTCATAAATACTCATCATTTGGAGAAAGTAAGAGTCTGTGAAAGAAATCTAGTAAAAGTTGAAAGTCAACATGACAAGTAAGTATGTTTCCCAATGATTTAGTTAATCTCAAAAATAAATTCCTCAATGAAAAGTAACTTAAATAAAAAATTTTGTCTATTAACCTTTCTTAATGGGGAATCAAATACCATTTAACCCATCTCCAGTTTGTGATTTTCTGGTGTTTAACTTTCTCCTAAGCATGTTTTCTATCACTGTCCATCAGAACATGACCCTTTTTTCCCTCCATATCCATGTTTTCCTACATGTAATCCTAGTATGGGTTAACTCGGGTGACCTTTGTACTTCTTTTTCTTTATTTTAATGTGATTTTTTACTGACTCTTGTTCTGATGTGAGATTTTCAATGAAGTTTCGAAGCCCAATTTTAAAATTGCAAGGACGCAATTCCAAAAAGGGGGGAAGGATGTGACACCCCAGGTAAATAAAAAATATGATATTTTTATATTTATCCCTATTTTTGAACAAAATGTCAATATTAATTTAAAGGGAACTCTATGCTCGATGGCTTACCCAATACACAACAATGAGTTCCTTTGAAATCTTACGTTGCACTCTAATAATAAAATAATATTATTTTAAAAGGTAGCTAACGCCTAGTCGTTGGTATGGAAGGAATGAACGGAGCTAACTAAAAAATGATTATTTATGTTTTTCAAATATTTTTACTTTTATCCAATAAATTTTAGAGGCTTAAAATGCAAATGAATCCAATTTTAAGCATAAATCTTCTAATATTCTTTAAAAGGTCGATTAATTGCCTTTTGATGGAGAACCCTTTTTAAATATACTTTTGACAATTTTATATGTTGTATTTGACACAATAAAATTCTTCTTTAGAATCGGGTCATCAAAATTTAAATTTTGTAAATTTTTGGTATTTTTCCGATAAGGATCATTTTTAATGAATAGTGAAAAGTGTTGTATTTTAATTCAAAACCTCTTTTTAATCATATTTATTTATATAGTTAGATTATCTTTTTAATTGGTTTTAAAGTGAAATTAGAATATATTGTTACCATTTAATCCAATATTGGTCATTGTAATTAATTTCACTTTGAAATCGGACTTAAAATAGTGCCAATCTTTTGATACATTTTGTTTCATAAAAACACGCTATTTGTTTTGACAGCAGGAATTAATTATTAAATTAATTAATGAAAATTATATGTTTTTAATTTTTTAAAATATACATCATTTTTGAATTCATAATATCAAATATAGCTTAGAGTTATGTTCTTGTACTTTTCTAAAAAACTTCTATTTTTGATGAATAGTGAAACCACCAAGTGGTACTTAAAAAACTGATTTTTCATTTAAATGAAATTTTAGCACCTCTGTGTTTTGAATTTTAATAAATCCAACATACATGGTTGTCATTAAGAAGTAAAATTTAGTTCAATGGGATTAAAATAATTTTTTGGTGAATAGTAACTTTTAAGTTTTTAATCGCGATTAGAGATAATTAGTGTAATTTAAGGTAAAAATATTGTTTTAATAATATTAAATGACCTAGACACATGTCCTACCCTCATTGGATGTGTCATGGCCGACCAATACAGTCCATGGGTAAACTTGGGGACCCCATGGAGCCACTTTGGTAGGAAAATGACATAAATAACGTTTTATTTAAAGTTAAAATAAAAATGTCACAAGCATGAGTTATTTTACTAAAACAATTTTTAAATGGGGTTATAAAAGTCATATTTTTGACTATAAATATTCATTAGAAATATAAAAATATTTTCTATATCATGATGTTTTTATTTAATTTTTATACATTAAATAAATTAAGTTATTTATGACATCATTATGATGCAGTGATTACCTCATTATTTAAGATTTTAAATAAAATGAAAAGCTAATGTAAATTCTATGAACTAAACTTGTCAAAAACCTATTGGATGGGTATATTTCGAACCCTTATCACTTTATCCTCGAATTATATCAATGTGGGCCCTTTTAAATCCGAAACTCATTCTAAAATAAAGTAACATTTCCTTACTTTCCAAGAGTGCCCCTCCTCTCCTCTTATAAAAGGCCCCCACCTCTACCACCTCACCCACACCTCTCAAGCCTTTGGCTCGGGCAACCCCTGCTAATTGTGTCTCTCCACATCCCTATACTACTCCTAGAAGCCTCACATTGGGCAGAAGTCATCCCAAGGAAGCCGTTGAGCTCAAATCAAAGAGAGTTACCCAATTTTAAGGTAATGTCTTCACTTGTGTTCTTTTGTTTTATTTTTCTTCTCCAACCCCCTTAACTCTTTTTATTCATTTCATTTGTACAAATCAAGTATCATAAATATACTAGGATGTTTTTATAAGAAGGATTCGAGCTACACTTAGACACACCTATATCTAATGGTTAAAAAACATACTGTTTCTGTGGATGGTGAATTTCTGCCTCACGAAACGATGATTGTTCAATATTATCTTAACACCCTAAAAGGTGGCCATTAATATGTAACTATATTTATATATGATATATAATATGTTTATGTTTTACTTAAGATTCTATATTTTTTATTTATGGAATACCTTTATGGTTTCCATTATAGTTAAACGCGATATCTTCATTTTAGGAAGTGCGGACTACCGCCCCCTCAAAGTGATTTGATTCGTTAATACCATATGTGGTACGTATAAAGGATAGATTTAATGATATTATATATGATACCATACTAGAATTATAATACTATTATTTATCATTATTTTTTAATTCCATTGATTAAGAAATAGAAATGGAAGTAGCGTTTATGCGTACTTACGGATTACCGTGTCCATGAACGATGCATTTCATTTCTTACCTCTAAATGTTATGGAATATTATAAATTCATGTATATAATGGATATATATTATATATATTATATCTACTTAATGAATATAATTCTGGATATAATATATATTTTACCACATGAACAACTTGTAATTATAAAGAGTTTATTTTTTACTCAAGTAGCAATGATCAACAAAACGACCATTATTAACTTATAATAATTACATAGTGTTCATAGCATGGTAGTAAGTGATATAAAAGGAATAATGAACTCTAAAATGGTTCTTACGAAACTATAAATTAACTCAAGTTTATTATTCAGGAGGTTAAATAACGATCGAGTCAAGTTGGACCCGAGGTAATGGATCCTACCCCTCTCTTTCTTTTTAAGTACACTCTTTTATGTCATTACTTTTAAGCTCATCTTTCTTATGATTAGGATGATATTTTATATTACTATTACTTTAATTTTTTATGTTCATATGATAAGAGACCCTATTTTCTCTCATCAATCCATTTTTTATGTTTTGAGTGGCGCCGTTAGGCTGCCGAATTTTCGTAAGAGATCCAACCTCTCTGTTTCTTTTAAAGTACTCTCCTTTATGTCACTTCTTTTAATCTCCTCTTTGTTATTCTGGGGGATGTCATTTTATATTCATCATGATGTAAATTATATTTTAATATGACTAGAGACCCTATTTGATCTCATCAATCCATTTTTGGATGTTTTAAGTGGCGTCGTTAGGCTGCCGAGTTTTCGTAAGGGATTTTTCATCTCACTTTTATTCCCGTGAGATTTATGCTACATTTTCCACCATTTACATTGAGTGGTATATATACTGCCCATTATTCTACTCTTTGTGTAATATACATTATTTTATGATTATTTACATCAATGTTTTATTGTCCTTCTTTCATGGGGTTTATGTTTCGAAAGATACACAAGTCGGTAAGGGAACCTTTCACCCTCCTTTTTTTAAAAGACTTCTTTTGTTGGGTCTTTTAATTTACATATTGTTATGTTGGGATATGTTATTCTATATCCTTATTGATGTTAATTTTTTTTCCAAGTGATGAAATACCCTTTTTATCTCTCATCAACTCATTTCCTGAATTTTGAAGTGACGCCGTTAGGCAGTCGAATTTTTGCAAGGGAACTTCTTAACCCAATTTCCATTCTTTGGGTTAATCTCATAATTTCAAATTATGTCATGATATTATTATGTTCTATCTTGTATTTTTACTTCATTTTTTTGTACTTATAGTGAATACACAAAATAGGTCTATTTTATTTAAAAATTGATCTTTGTATGGGACTTCATCTCAATCTCCTTTCATTGAGGCATATTTTGTTTTATACACAACCTTATTGTATATGGTGTATAAACCACTTTTACTTTTACCTTTATCCAAAAGGCAATATTTTTTATACGAAGAATTTTACTAAATGAAAAAATGGAATGTTTTTGTCATACATATGCGGCGACAACGACTTCTCCGCCGCCGTGACCATTATTTGAGTTTCGGCTTCCTCTACAAGCCATACCTTTTTCTAAAAATGAAAAATAAATACCATGTTTTACTTTTCATTTATTTTATAATTGAAAATGGTTTTCATAATGTATTTATTTCAATGTGTTGTATTGATATCTTGTGATTGAAAAGTGGAAATGTTATGTTTACTTTATTCATGTTTTATATGATACGATTATGTTATGGTTCTTGGGCATTATTATGAAGACGAGTTGTTTCTTGATAAACTAAGGGAATGTGAGCCCGATATAGCTCCCCAATGCATTGGGTAACGTGAAGGGGTTACAAGTTAAGGTTTCTCTGAAGAGATTTAGGGAATATACTGTGATGGGTATTCCAAACGTAACCAAGAGTGTTACTCCCTACGTAACAATGTTATGAATGCCTCAAGTTACTTTTATGTCTTATGTTTTCGATGAGTTATTCCTAAATGTTATGCTTTCATGAGGTATGAATATGTGCTTATGTTTTATGAGTAAAGTATGATTTCATTGATTCTTATGTATACATGGAATAATGTTTTCATTCCGTACTTTTATATCCCTTAATGAGCTTTTTATGCTCATCCCATGTTTTTGAAATGTTTTTCACAGGTCAAGGGAATGGGACATGATATGATGATAGTGTCAAGAAAGTGTCAAGAAAGAATCCATGTTTTATTTTAAATATGTTTCCATTGATGGAAAAAATGAATACTATCTTTTATGTAACCACTTTGTTTAAATGTGGAATGTAATGCAAGTTTTATAATCTAATTCTCTAAATCTCTAAACCTGAAAATATCCTCAATGTGTAATCTTGTAATAACTCAAGATTAAGTAATGTTTAAGGATGGGGCCTTATATGTTATATTATATATAATAGCTTGTGAAAATAGTTCTAGAAATACTTCTAGATATACCTAAAAATAGATTTATGGCAGCTTTCATTGTTTTATAAGCATTATTCTCATTCCCAAAACCAGAAAACGTGACCACATGGGACATTTTTTCATCAAAAAAATGAAATAAAAAATCCATAAATATAAGCGATGAGAGTCCTATTGAATATGTCCAGTGATACTCAAGCTACTAAATGATCCATTATGATCTATATTAAACTATTCTATCTCCATGCTCTTATCCAATAGCTATATTTTATACTACTATGTATAATCATATAATAACTTTGTCGAAAAAAATGAGTGGTTGTTGGGAAAAGGTATGTCAATTTCATATAACCTTATTATACTTTATCAATTATATGATTATATATTGACTATGTCGATGAATACATTTCATTTCATTCATATATATAAATGAGAACATGAGATTCCCCTCAACTAGATAGATAAGAAAATCACATGTAATTTATATTGGTATGGAAATAAAATTCATCAGTCTATCTCAATCATTGGCCCAAATTTTATACCAATCATAATAGAATAAAATCCTTTCTTTATTAATATTTAATAGAATATATAATTAATAACATACCAAATCCCCCCTGATTAGCTAAGACTAAAATATTATATATGAAAGGTAGAAATGTATAAATATTCCCATGGTATGTATCTTTCCAGCCTCATGTATGGGGATCAAATATGACACATGATAAACTATCAAACCCCAATAAATAATTTATGGCTCTCAAAGTGGTATAATGGTCAGGTTATGTAGTACACTAACCCTATTTTATTCCTCATGAGAATATTTCATACATATTTATGAAATCCTACCCATGGTAACCTTAACATTTAATGAAAGCCTATAATATTACATAAAAAATATGGACTGGGGATATATCAATGTTAAACTTTGATAGGATAATAATAATTAAAATGAATTCAATATATATATAAATCATGAAATAATGATAATGAGATTACTGTTTTTTGCATAACATTATAAATTTTATATTCTCAAACCCTTTATAATAATAAAAATCCATACATAAGCGTCATTCTAATCACATCCTATATGATAAACAATTAGAGATGTCTATTTCCTTACGGTTTTCATGTTTTATTAAACTAATTACATCTCTATTAAATTTCTTACCACATATCTATGTGACTATATGGTAAAATACTCCTAATAAAATCTCATTGAATGGGAAATCTGTGAAGAAATCCAATTTTAATAATGTTAAAACATATGAATCATATTTTGAATATTTATCTCTTTGAAAAAATTATTTCAAACTCACTGACTTCACAATATATTATATTATGGTGTTAATAACTTTTTTTTATACATAGAACTATTTATAATGCAATCATCATCACTATCATTCATGGAAATCTTCAATAAAACATTTTTTTTGGAAAAATTTAATAACAAATATAGATATTCATAGTATTCATTACCAACACATCTTAAATCCTTACTTGGATAATAATTGAAAATTTATTCACTATCTTAACTAAATGTTTCTCTTTACATTTCTATTTACCAACATACCCCAGAATCTTTTAGAAGTTAAGTGAGATTAAATTTAAATTTTTCTTGTTAAATAATTTATTTGGTAAAAATTGATTTTTCCCCAGTCTAAAAATACTCTATCTATCCAATTAGAAACTATATCATCTTTAGAATATCATTCTATAGTCTCTTGTAAATAACTCATATTTACTCAAATCGGAATAGTTAACAAACAAAATAATAAAAATAATATCTTGAAGGTTATTCTTTATGTTTGAATTAATTTTATAAAAATATTATTATTCTTTAAAATATGACACTATATGGTGGTGGGGAATTTTTCCATTATATATTATCAAATGTATCAAAAACACTTCTTCATCATAGATAAATCACATTTTATCATTATATTATTTTGAAACATGTTATAAATATAATGAATCATAAATCATTTGGATTGAAAACATCATCTCATTTTATTTAACACAAATCCTCGTTTACAAACAACATCCCCTATCACTACAGTTAAATAAGATTATAATAGAAAACATTATTTAGATACATCAAAAGTTGAAATATTTATTTTCCCTCAAACTATATGATTTAGAAACAATCTCCCTCATAATTTTAATGAAAAATGAAAGGTTCATTAATTCTTACATTGATTTAGAAATATGTTCTACTTATATCATATCTAAAATATACAATTGGGGTCATATACCCTTCCAAATTGAATAATTTCTTCTATAACACGTAGAACACATGTATAATTTCAATGGAGTTCCATAAAATTCTTTTATTATTTTGAAACATTACATCTTTTGGAATCCTTTTTATTCCTTCCTAACAACATTCTAAAGTATCCATAATTTTTTTCTTCTGTTCATATTTATTTATTTTTCATATAAGTTTTTTAGTTAATAATTTTACCCATAGTTAAGGTAAATATAACGCCTGCACCTTGAAATAACATAATCATTTCTTTTTTTCTCAACAATTTAAAAAGGTGGGATAAAGTTTTATCAATATAATTCATATATTTTGAACATTTCTAGTAATTATAACCAAATGAATTATATATCTAGAACAATAGTTAAATCATATATTTTTCATCTCTAAGTCATTAATTTACCCAATCATATTGAATATATAAGTGGAGTTAAAAAAATTATTTTTTTCATTTCACATTTAATACCTTTTAAACATAATTTGAATAATGTGCCTCATGTAAGAATCTATATCCACTTGTAAAAAAAACATCAATATATATGGTTACTTATTATGGAGTTATTCTGTCAAATAAAATTTTATTTCATTATTAAAAAAACATTTATGTTTCATTAGTAGTAAAGAAATATATTCCTTAACGTATTTACTTTTCTAGGTACAATAAAAAAGTTATTTTCTTATATTATTATGTCATTAAATATAAAAAAATATTTTATTAGTTGATTAGCATGTTATGTATTCATTTAATAATAACATTTATTAAATGTTCTCCAACTAAAAAAATGAACCATTTTAGGCATATCATATCCTATAGAAAAAAGATCTATATTTTCATAAATGATGAGTAATGTTGGGTATTTATCTCAACTATAAAATGTTTATATTATACATTATTCCAATCAGATCAAATCTGACTAACTAATTGTTAAACAAAAAATTATTTTCCTAATCTATCATATAGATAAACTCAAAATAATTCCTCTAGAATCCTACTAAAGGGATTCCCAACCATGTGTACCACTAATAAGACCCTATGAATAATTATCATAACTCTTAAGGTCACCTTATTACTTTATTTTGTCCCAAAAAATTGTCCATAGGAACCATACTTTGTCAAAAACTATGTGGTTGAATGTTCGAGGTCTTTACCTTTGTTTTATTTCCATAGAATTTGTCCCTTCGTATTTTTAGAAGGGATATAAATCTCATTAACTCAAAATTTACTTTCTTTAATTGTCAAAAAGTAACTTTTAGGTTTAGTTATAACCACACAAGGACATGTTTAAAAATTACAACATACCCACATTAGAAAACACCACAACAAAAACACTTCCAAAACAAATTTTAGATTTAAAATTAGAATTAAAAATATAAAAAACCTACAAGCACGGGAAATGGTCATGCCTGAGGAACACACATAGAGGAAAGCCATGTCACTGATCCACCATTATCACATCACCAGCCAATTCGACATATCACTCTCACCACCGTCATATTATCAGATCACCTTCCCTCTATATGTATGCATACTTATAAATATTTAGTTTTGAATACCTTTATTTCCACCAAATAAATATGTTCCAATCATACTGATATCAATATCATTAGATAACATATGAAAAATATATGGTTATTGACAAAGTAAAAAAAAACTATCCATCATACCAAGTATTTAACTCGGTAAATGCATGTATGATAATTTAGGAAACCATCTTATAAAATTAAACTAAACAATCCAATTATTCATATAAAAAACAATTTATATCAATGTATGATAAGAAATGGAAAAAAATAAATTAATGAATTACTCATATATTACAACAAGATGGAAAAATTTAGGACTGATTCATAAATATAATATAATAAATTTATAATTTAATGATGGATAAATATAAATAGTTTAGTATAATATAATTTGATCATTTAAAATTATCATTTACATTGTTTTAATATGAATGAATTCATATTTAAGAAATTTGTAACATTTATGTACACTTTTTATTAAAAAATTATTATTATTTCATAAATTATGTAATAATTAACCTAAGAAACAATTTATCTCCAATAATGTTACTAATATAATCATTTAAAATTTACTCTTATCATATAATCATAAATTAATATAATCACTTCTATTATCCACATTATTTTGAACTATGTATGTGTACTTTAAAATATGATTAAATATATGAAAATGTCTTTAGTATGGTTTAAAGACCCACTTAAGATTCAGAGAAGACCCTCCATGTAAAGACCCAAAATTTTCCATGTAATATTTTTAATTAAATGGAAATATTACGAGTCTGTGAAAATTCAAGGCGCATGATTCTGAGGCCCAGTGTGCCCAGAATGAATTTTTAAACTATTTTTTATGGTATGTTCAGTAAACGCGCCGGCGGCGTTTTCTAACTTTTGAACCAGTGATTGGAATTGAAATCCAAGGGCACCGTTGAACTCGCAGTGCTGATAATTTCTTAAAGAAACCATCACCTTGACTACAGTAAGTCGAGGGTGGAAGTTAGTTTTCCAGTTTTTCATGGAAGAAGAAAAAAATATAATATTTAACGTTTTATTTTTCTTTTTGAAACATCTCTTTTTGAATTATGGAGGTGGGGACCACCCGAGTTGGAAAACCTCCCATTCTGAATTCATGGTGGTGGGGACCACCCGAACCCCTCTTAATGTGGGAAAACCTTTCAACCTAAATTAACTAAATGTTGAAACATCAATTAATCAATTGTTCCAATGTTAATTAAATGATAGAAATATTTTTAATAGGTTGGATCTCCATTTTTCCTGGTTGGAAATCATTGGAAAAAGAGAGAGTTGGGGGAACTTTGGAGAAACATTTCCTCAAAATGAAGAGTGCCCTCTACAATGAAGAACAAAATTCAGAATCCAGAGCGAGGATGACACAAGAGCCCGACATCGGAAGTGTGTTGCGAAAGTGAAAATCTTTGGCATCCCCATCGCCTTCACCAACTTCATCTCATGAGACTTTAAACGAGAAATCGAGGTAGGGATTGTTGTTTCGAATATCCCTTACCCTATTTTTTCCATTCTTCTTGAATCATTAACAACTATGCCATTAGTTACCATTCTAATGTGGAGGGCACGGGCTAGATGAACACGGAGAAACCCCTCCACAACCTTTGTGTATTTTGGTGGTCCTGAATTGATGGAGACATCCCGAGACAAGGGCAGGAGTCTACGGAATGAAGAATGGCCCACCGGGGCGCGCTAGGTGACCCGAAGAATTTCCCCGATGACCGTGTCGGTGACCAGCACCAGTGGGACTCAAAAGCGGTGGCCGACACTCCTGCCGGCCGTGACGATATCGTAGGTGCAATAGTGCCGTCAGATAAGGGTTGTGTCCCATCAGCCACGACGGAGAAAGGGTGGCGGTCGACGCACAGTCGACCCCACAAAGGGACGGTGACATGCATCCGTGCTGTCGGGTGTGCAGGAGCCACATCATGAGGCCGCAGTTGCGAAGGGAGGGTGGATGGCTCACGGCCAGCGTGGCGGGTAACCGCGCTGTGGAGGAGGGATGGCTGTCCGGCCAGCCGAGGAGCCGAGTGGGACCCCGGGTCCAGCGTACCAGCTGTCGGCGCCATGTGGCGCCGACTGGTCAGCTACCCAACCCAAATGGATGGCCTGTTCGGGGTACCCAGGGGTCCTCTCCCCCTTGGGTGGCAGCTAGGACGGACCCCTCCATGGGGCCACCCAGCCGCGAGCAATCGCGGGACGCCTAGTGGGACGCCTAGCATGGGCCGCCCAACGCAGGCTACCCATCGCGGGCCCCCCAACGGGCTGCCCATTGCAGGCCGCCCATCACGGGCCAGGATGGACCCAGTAGTCCGAGTCAGTTCGGGTCGGTCCGACTAGGTGGGACCGGACCCTGACCAACTCCGACCCCTTTCCACTCTTTCGGTCATAACTTGAGCTACATGTGTTCTCTTGAAGAACCGTATAAGATGATGGAAACCTTGGATCTAGATGGTCCTTTTGGTACATCCCACATGAGTTTTGGATAATGTTGGGCTACAACCGGGTTGGATCGAACACAAATCCAACTGGGCCATAGGGACTAAAAGGACAATAACTTACAAATCGTTCATCCGATTGATGCACCGTCTGTTTCTTTGAGACCCCTATTAGGTAGAAGTCCTTTGTGATACTTCTTCATGGGAATTCAGGGCAGTTGGAGTATCGAACTGTATCTTGAGGAGAGGACCCTCCTAGAATCAAGCGAGCTTAGTGCAGGAACCCTGTAGTTGGTGGTAACATGAGAATGGGATTCTATGTGGGTTTATGCCTTAGGATCCTACGTGGGTCTCTGTTCGAGGATCCCACTTGGATCCGCTCTTGGAATCCATGTGGGACTAATCTAGGATCCTACATGGGTCTGCTGTACTAGGATCCTACGTGGCACAGATGATTTAGGATCCTACGTGGGTCTGGTGATGTAGGATCCGATGTGGGTATGTCTCTCAGCAGAGTGAGATGATTCATTAGTTACATCTAATCATCTTTACTACCGTACTTAAGTAATACCTGGTGTAAGTTGAGTCTTACCTTTGTGGTAATCTTTTGTGTGGCCCTACCTTTGTGGTACATAGATTTGTTGTATACTTCGTTGTGGATTTTCCTTGGTTGTACTTACCTTTGGGGTGTTACCTTCATTGTAATCTTTCGTTCGTAGAACAGTTGAGCTCTTGGATAAAAGAGTTGGGCCTTTTGTTTTCCCCATGAATGATATGGGTATACTTGATAACATAAGTATATGTATGGGAATATTCCTAAGTAGGATTGTCATTTGTTTTCATGCTTTGTGGATTATCCTTTTTGGATTTTGTGAGACCTTTGAGGGTCTCGGGGTCCCTACTGAGTATTGTTATACTCACCCCTGCATTGGCTATGCCTGCACCTTGTTGTGTTTGGTGGAGATGACAGACAGCGCAGATGGAGGAAGAGGGTACCAGGACTAGGGGTAGCTCAGAGGTGTACATTAGAAATGGCGTACCACTTGGAAGACCATTTAAGAGCTGTACCTACCCATCAGTTAGGATCCTTGGAGGTTGTTCACTGGAGTTGTTTACAGTTTTACTTGTACTTTCATTTTACTTGTACATTACAGTTGGGATTTTATTCTGGAACCCTTTTTGTTTCTGTACACACCCTATTTACTATATAGTTTCACATTGTGTTTGTATCCTGAATTGTGCTTAGTTGTGAGAGTTTACAGGTTATAAAGAAAATTCCTTCCCAGTTTTAGGGAATACACCTTTCGGTGCTTGTCGTCATCCCCTGGCCTATGTAAGGTGGGCTTGGGGTAGTCACAACACAGTCTTTGGGGGACGGGTCATGAAAAATTGGTATCAGAGGACTCGGTTGTACCATAGAACATTGGACTCTAATATTTTAATAGGAATAATGTTAAGTGTTATTAGTGTGGATATCAGTTTAGGGAATCCAGTGTTGGTGCGGCGGCAGACATATCCATACACCAGGATCCTAACTTCTGATTTCTGATTCAGTGCATGAAAACACTGATTGCATGTGTGTTTCGAAAAGTTTTCTTTATAATATTTTTGAGTCAGCTCACCAGGTATAACTTATTGACAATGGAACACCTGTTTCTTTTTAGGATGCCTCCACATATACAACTATCCAGGGTTCCAGGTATAGTATGCGATTATATCCCACCGAGCGATAAGGCCTCGACATAGGTCCCTCTATCAGTAGATGCACCAGCGGTTCCATTACCCATTGGGACACCAATTCCACCTGCCCTAGTAGTAGAGAGTGCACGCCGCTTGAGCATGTTGCGTGAGTTTCAACGCCAGAGGCCACCCAAGTTCAGTGGTGAGACAGACCCACATGCGGTTGAGGATTGGTTGCAAGCCATGGTGAGAGTCTTCCGACTGGTAGGGACACCGTATTATATCATGGCGATCCTTGCTTCCAGTCTTCTATAGGCACTATCTGGAAGATGGTGGTGCTTGATGCTCCAAGTTCACAATGAGGTGACACTTCTCTTGGAAGACCTTGAGAGCCTGTTTAGGGAAGAGTTTGTCCCAGCGACCCTTCACGAAGTGCGCATACAAGAGATTCATCTGCAGCATGGAAGCTTGACTACGGCCCAGTACTCAGTGAGGTTAACCAAACTCTCATGCTACACCACTGATATAGTGTGGGACCCATTCTTTAGGGCCTGGACATTCGAGCAGGGACTCAGGCAGGAGATCAGGGCTTCGATGATATCTCTCAACATCCTGTCGCAGGAAGGGGTATTAGAGCGGGCCTTCTTGGTGGAGAGTTTTCTTACTGAGAATTAAAAATAAGTGAGACCCACCATCGGGCGTCACGTAGTGGAGTCCTCTATAGCTAGAAGCAGATATATGTCATAGAGGTCTAAGAGGAATAGACCTATTGGTGGACGACTGTAGGATTCTAGGTCGGTTTTGCGGGGCACTAGAGATAGAGCTAATCATGCAAGGAGCATGCAGTGTTATGCATGCAGCGGATATGGCCACATGGCTCTTGACTACCCGACCCGCGGTACGGATGATCAACAGATTGTTGAAGGACTGCCTAGGCAGAGACAGAGGTTCGACTGAGGAGGTCTGTAGGGAGCCGGCGGACGTGGCAGAGGATATGGTCATGTAGCTGGCAGTGGGCTATGATTTGAGGTGTTACCGCCACCACCAACAGGTGGTCCACCCCAACCACATAGAGTAGGTGGAAAATGGTGAGATCAGTTCCATGCAGCTGAAGCCTACGACCGTGGCGCTCCAAATATGATATGAGGTACGATCTGTGTCTACTCCACCTTCTCTGAAGTACTTATTGACACAGGTGCCAGTCATTCTTTTATTGCCACAACCCTCGTTCAGAGCTTGGAGATTCTGGTGGAGTCGTTGTTTTGATCCTTATAGATAGAGACTCCTATAGGATAGGATTCGATGATTACACACTAGTTTCGATAGTGTGAGATTACTCTAGGAGGTGAGAGCTTCCACTAGGATCTCTTAGTAGTAGTGTCGAGGCCTTACGACATCATCTTCGGTATGGACTGGTTATCTACAGACCATTCTTAGATTGACTATTTCAGGAGTAAAGTGTTGTGTGTCCGCACTGATGGGACTAGGTTTAACTTCACTGGCAAGAAGGGAGCCTTTACAGCACAAGATGGACTTACCTGGAGGAGAGTGCAGTCGTTCAATTATCAGTTGGCTAGCCTTACCCTCAAAGCAGTTGATGTCGATAATCCGAGCTATCCTATAGTGGTGGACCTGTATATTGATGTCTTCTCAGATGATGTTCCGGGTCGACCTCTTCGCAGAGAGGTGGGATTTTACATTGACTTGTAACTCAAGACGAAACCGATATACACACTAGAATATTGGATGGCTCCCATGGATCTTCATGAGCTATGAATAAAGTTTGAGGACTTATAGGGGAATGGGTTCATCCGGCCCAGTGTTTCTCCTTGGACAACCCTAATTTTGTTCACCAAAAAGGCAGATGGGAGATTGAGACTTTGTGTTTATTATCGGCACCTGAACCAGGTGACTGTGAAGAAAAAGTACCCAATCCCAAGTATTGACGACCTCTTTGATCATCTGAATGGAGCACGGTGGTTCTTGAAGATAGACCTCAGATCAGGCTATCACCATCTCAGAGTACGAGATGAGGATGTGTAGAAGACGACTTTCAGATTTCGGTACAACCATTATGAGTTTTTGGTCATGCCATTCGGCATGACCAATGCTTTAGTAGTGTTCGTGGGACTCATGAACATGATCTTTTACCCATACCTTGATCGCTTTGTAGTAGTCTTCATCGACGACATTCTGATCTACTTGGCTACCGAGGAGGAGCATGCCTATCATTTAACGGTAGTTCTGGACACACTCTGAGAGCACCGACTTTATGGTAAGCTCTCAAAGTGCCAGTTCATGATCCGAGAATATCACTTTATAGGATATTCTATCTCAGAGGAAAGATTTGTGGTGGATCTAGGGAATATTGAGGCGTTACTTTCTTGGGAGCCACCCAGGAGTGTGACAGAGGTATGAAATTTCCTGGGTTTAGCCAGATATTACTAGAGATTTAATCCATATTTCTCTAGTGTTGTAGCACCTTTAACAGTTTTGATGAAGTTGGGGAAACTCTTCATGTGGTCAGATAGATTCCAGCAGAGTTTTCAGGAGTTGAGGCAGAGGCTGACTAGTGACCCTATATTGAGGCTTCCGGAGGAGGGCGTTGGGTATGTAGTCTACTACAACGCATCAGGGATCAGGCTCAAATGTGTCCTAATACAGGAGAGAGCAGTTATCACTTATGGTTCTCGATAGCTGAGACATCATGAGTCGAACTACACTACCCATGACCTTGAGTTATTAGCTGTGGTCTTCACTTTGAAGATGTGGCGACACAAACTGATGGGTGTGCGTTTTACGGTCTACTCTGATCACCATATTCTCAGGTATATCTTCTCCCAAAAGGACCTGGACCTGAGACAATGGTGTTGGATTGAGTTCATCAAACACTATGACTTTGAGATAGTCTATACTCCTAGGAAATGGAACATTGTAGCAGATGCTCTCAACAAGAGATCTGGAATACAACTTCTTGGTGAGATGACGGAGCAGCTGGACGCTTTGTAGTTATACTTTGTGGAACGAGATGGAGAAACTTTTCTTCAGTCTCTGATAGTCACTCCCCCACTTTTCAATGAGTCAGGGAGGCATAGTGTGGGGACTCTATTTGCGAGGCTCGACGTGTTTAGATATATACAGGTCAGGCACCTGATGGATTTTATGAAGGTCGGTAGCACATCATCCTCTACAGAGGACATACTATGCTACCCATGTCTTTATGAGAGGAATTGTTGAAGAAGTTCCATAAGTCCCCTCCAGCTGTGTATCTGAGAGTGTCGAAGATTTACCAGGACTTTCGATGATAGCACTGATGGACGGGAATGATAGAAGTCGTAGCAGAGTTTGTCTCTCAGTGACTCACTTGTCATCAAGTGAAGGTAGAGCATTAGGTACCTGTAGGCTTAGTTCATCCTTTAGAGGTCCCATACTGGAAGTGGGACCGGATATCCATGGACTTCGTGACATGAATTCCATATACATCCATAGGTCATGATTCTATTTGGGTGGTCTTCGACCGACTCACCAAGTCATCCCACTTCCTACCGATTAGAGAGAAGGGTTCAATATAGATCATGGGATGACACTATGTGCAGAATATTGGGAGGATACATGGAGTACCATTTACTATTGTCTCCAATCGTGATGCACGTTTCACTTCCCAACTATGGAAGGGGTTGCAGGAGGCTTTCGGGATGCAGCTTTGTTTGAGAACTGCCTTCCATCCTCAGACGGATGGCCAGACTGAGTAGACCATTCCGACCCTCGAGGACATGTTGTGTGCTTGAATCCTCGACTTCAGTCGTAGTTGGGAGGATCACTTTCCCTTGGCGGAGTTTTCATATAAAACAGTTATCACTCCACAATTGGGATGGAACCATTCGAGGATCTGTACGACTGACCTTGTTGATCTCCTTGGTGCTGGACTGACCCATGGGAGTCCACACTCATGGGAACAGATGTTGTATGGGCTACCATAGAGAAGGTGAAAATTATCCAGGAGCGGATGAAAACTGCACAAAACAGCCAGAAGTCTTATGCTGATTGGAAACAGAGACCTATGGAGTTTGAGGATAGTGACCATGTATTTCTATGGGTCACACCTCGATGAGTATTGTGAAGACTTGGTCAGGGAAACAAGTTATCTCTGAGGTTCATCGGACCCTTTCATGTCCTTAGCAGAGTTGGCGGGGTGGCTTACCGCCTAGCACATCCCCCTCAGTTTCACCGGGTGCATGACGTTTTCCACATATCCCAGTTGAGGAGATATGTGCATGACCCATCTAATGTCATCGACCATGGTGAGCTGGACATCGATGATGGGGAAAATTTTACAGAGGTTTCAGTGGAGATTTTGGATCAACAAGAGAGAGTCTTACATGAGCAATCAATACCTTTAGTGCACATTCACTGGAAGAACGTGAACCTCCACAAGAGAACATGGGAGCAGGAGGCTCAGATATGTGCGAAGTACCCCCAAATGTTCCCTTAGTTTGAGTTGGGGCTTATGAGGACACAAAGACCTGAGGTGGGGAGAATGTAAAGACCCATATTTTTCCATGTAATTTTTTTAATTATATTTGAATATTACGAGTTCGAGAAAATTATCAGTGCATGATTCTGAGGAAAAGTGTGCCCAAAATAAATTTTTGAACTTTTTTTAATGTATGTTCTATAAATGCGTGAACATATTTTTCTAACTTTTGAACTGGTGATTGGAATTGAATTCCAAGGGCACCATTGAACTCGCAGTGCCGATATTTGCTTAAGGAGACATTCACCTCAACCATAGTAGATCGAGGGTGGAAGTTAGTTTTCAAATATTTCATGGAACAAGAAAAAAAAATTAACATTTTTTTTGAAACCTCTCTTTTTGAATTATGGAGGTGGGGACCACCCGATCTGGAAAACCTCCCATTCTGAATTCATGGTGTTGTGGACCACCTGAACCCCTCTTAATGTGGGAAAAACTTTCAACATCAATTAATTAATTGTGCCAACTTCAATTAATTAATTGTGATAACTTTAATTAAAAGACAGACTTATTTTTTATAGGTTGGATCCCCATTTTTCCTGGTAAGAAATCATTGGAAAATGAGGTTAGGAAGAACTTTGGAGAAAAATTTCCTCCAAATGAAGAACACCTTCTCAAATGAAGAGAATACTTCGGAATCAAGAGTGAGGACGACACATGAGCCCGACTTCGAAAGCGTGTTGGGGAAGCGACAATCGTTGGCACCCTCATTGCCTTCAACGACGTTTTCTCGTGACACTTACAATGAGCAATCGAGGTAGGGATTGTTTTTTCGAATACCCCTTACCCCATTCTTGTCATTAATTTTGAATCAAGAACAACTATGCCGCTAGCTACCATTCTAACATGGAGGGTGTGGGCCAGGCGAACATATCCTGACCCCTTCTCATACTTTGTGGATTTTGGCAGTCTTGAATTGATGGAAACATATCGAGATGAGTGCGGAGTCTATGGAATGAATAACAGGCCACCAGGGTGCACCCGATGACTCGAAGAACGTCAGTAGTGACCATGCCGACGACTGGCACTAGTGGGACTTGGGAGCGGTGGACGACACTCCGGACAGTCGCGGCGGAGCAAGGGAAATGGCCGCCGCTTGACCGGCCGTGCGAAGGGGGTCGCATCATGCGTCCACACCACCAGGCATGTAGGAGTCACGACACGAGGCTGCGACAATGAAGGGAGGGAGTCGGCTCGCTGCCTGCCACTGGTGGTGGCACGACGCGTGATAGCGCTGCGGAAGAGGGCTAGATGTCCAGCCAGCTAGGGAGCCGAGCGAGACCCAATGTCCCGCATACCAGCTACTGGTGCCATGTGGCACCGACCGGTCAGCCACCCAACCCGAACCGTTGGGTCATTCAAGGTACCTAGGGGGCACCTCCCCCTTGGGTGGAGGCTAGGGCTGACCCCATCGTGGGCCACCCATCGCGGACCACCCATTTGCAGGATGCCCAGCGGGCCAAGCCGGACCTAGAAGGCTGGGTCAACCCAAACCAGGTCGGGTAGGGCTAGGTTGGGTCCGGCCATTTCGGACCGGACCCAGACCAACTTCGACCCCTTTCCACTCTTTCGACCATAACATGAGCTACGGGCGTCCGCTTGACGAACTGTCTGTGGCGCCAAAAACCATAGATGGAGATAGTCCTTTTGGTAGAACCCACTTGAGTTTTGGATAAATTTGGCATACGGCTAGGTTGGATCGAATGTGAATCCAACTGGGCCCTCGAAACTAAAAGGCTAATAACTTACAGACCGGGCGTCCGATTGACGCACCATCTATTGTGTTGAGACCCCTATTACGTGGTGGTCCTTTGGGATATATCATTGTGGTACTTCATGGAATTTGGAGTATCGACCTATGGATTGAGGAGTATACCCTCCTAGAATCATGTGATCTTAGTGTGGGAACCCTGTAGCTGGATCTAACATGAGAAAGGGATCCTATGTGGGTCTGTGCCTAGTGATCCTATGTGGGTCTATGTCCGAGTATCCCACTTAGATATACTCTAGAAATCCACGTGGTAATACTCTAGGATCCTATGTGGGTCAGCTGTACTAGGATCCTATGAGGGTCTGATGATTTTGGATCCTACGTGGGTATGATGATGTATAATCCTACATGGCTATGCCTCTCAGTAGAGTGAGATGATTCAGTAGTTACATATAATCATCTTTACTACCATACCTAAGTTATACCTGGTGTGAACTAAGTCTTACCTTTGTGGTGTTCTTCTGTGTGGCATTACCTTTATGGTACATACATTTGTGGTGATACCTTTGTGGTATACTTCTATGTGGATTTTCCTTTTTGGTACTTACCTTTGGGGTGTTACCTTCGTGGTAATATTTCCTCCATGAAACAGTTGAGATCTTGGATAAAATAATTGGGCGTTGTGTTTTCCTCATGAATGAGATGGGTATACTTGATATCTTATGTATATTTATGGGAATATACCTAAGTAGGGTTTTCAGTTATTTTCATGCATTGTGGTTTATCCATTGTGGAATTTGTGAAACCTTTGAGGGTCTTAGGGTCCCGAATGAGTATCATTATACTCACCCCTGCATGAGCTGCGCCCGGACCTTGTTCTGTTTGGTGCAGACGACGTACATCCTTGACGGAGGATAAGGGTACCAGGACTGGAGGTAGCTCATAGGTTGAAATTAGACAGGGAGTACCGCAGGGAAGACTGTTCGAGAGTTGTACCTACCATTCAGGTAGGATCCTTGGAAGCTGTTCACTGGAGCTGTTTACAGTTTTACTTGTACTTTCAGTTTACTTGTACTATATAGTTGGGATTTTATTCTTGCCCCCTTTTTTCTTTCTGTACACACCCTATTTACTATATAGTTTCACTTTGTGTTTGTATCCTACTTTGTGCTTAGTAGTTTGAGTTTACAGGTTATAAAGGCAATGCCTTCCCAGTTTTAGGTAATACGCCTTTCGGTGATAGTCGCAAGCCCTTGGCCTATGGATGGTGGTCTTGGGGTAGTCACAGCACGTACCCTGGGGAATGGGTTGTGACACTCCATGCCTATTGTAGTGATGATTTTTGAGAATATATGAAAATTAATTTTCATTAAAATTACATCAAATCTGGTTTCATCCTGACATATTAACATCCTTTTTTATAATTTTAAACAAAATTTCCCATGACCATTTCTAAATCAATTTTAATATATGACTATACAATTAAATGGGAATTTTGGTTTGAAATTTAACAGCATTGTTGGTTATTTTAGTGATGTATTTTTATGCTGAAATGTTTTTCTATGAAAAATCTTGTCTATTTTCACAATATCATATATGTCCTTACTATGGAGATCGAGTAAATCATAGTGATTGGATAAATAAGACTTAGAGAATCATACTATGATATTTAATTTCAGAAAAAAAATTGATGAACCTGATAATGCATGTTTAAATAATTCTTATGTCATGGTTTTTCAAAATGAAAAATTGAAAAGAGAACTTGGCTTCAGAATATTCCACAATATCATTATTTCATGAACTTAAAATCCTTTTTTGCAATGACTATATCATGATAAGAGGAAAACTCTTTATCCAATTTTCTTCATACATTAGAAAATAAAACTAAATATAAATTGATCAGATATGATTCCTTTGATGGGTTTTGGAGGGAATTATATCATCCGAAAAATAGTTGAGGAGCAACAAAACAGCTTGATTAAACTCAAAATTTGTCTATATAATTATAATGAATAATAAAATGATGTATAAACTATGTATGTTTCACTTTGATGACATGTCCTCCCGTGATTTATATGATTTTAATTGAGATCAAAAAAGGATTATCCATATGAATCAACCCTCCCAGGGTATCCTTGGATTGTACAAACACCCTTAACTTGATAAAGATCTCACTCAAACCATAACCCACTAGAAAACTCTATTTAAAAAATAGAACAGAATGACATATCTATAATCATATAAGATTTAGGAGTTAAAATAACACCTTAATTGTAACACCTCAATATTTTTTAAAAATATATATTTTTTCTTTATATAATTTGATTTCTTGTGTTTCGTGCAATATAATGACTTTAAACAGACCACATAACACTGTTAAAATATTATGTTTCCATTATCACCTAACTGTTAGATTGAAAGATATGAACAATAATAAATAAATTATGAAAAAATATAGGGTATATAAATTTAGAAAATAAATTTATTAGTTATCAAATGGTTATAATTTAAATATATATATTTATATATTAAAATTAAAGTGATGTTTTTATGAAAAAAATGGTTTTAATAATTAAATTAATTATATATAAATATATTAAATTAAACCATATCGGAGAATATTTTTCACGAAATATATATATTATTTACTCAATCAAATATTTTAAACATTAAAAAAATATTATTATAAGCATAGGATAAGAATAAATCCATTTTATGTGTAAAAAATTATTTTCTATAGAAATGGATTTTTTCAATTGACTCCAACCAGAATAAAAAGATTATGAACATTTTTTTATGAAAAAGGAAAATAGTCAAGACTAAAGGAATGGTCAAACAAATAGGATTTCCCTCATCCAGAAAGTAACAAAGTTAACCATCATAATTTGACATATAAGTTTCATATTCAAACTCATCAGTAGTTTCCCACTTAGACTGAGAATTACCTTGATTGAATATTTTAATGATATCTTCATTAACCCGTCATGGCATATTATAGGAAGATCTAATATATATAGTAAGTGGAAGGATGGAGTTGTCCTTCCATGGTCTTCTCTTAATAAGAACATATTTGAAACCTTCTTTTTCAATTAGCCTCTTCTTCTAATGTATAATGGAATTCTTGAATGAGGCATGAACACTACCAAACACCATATGGTTCAAGTTATCAGTCACTATTTCATCATAAAAAATGTTCACCCACTTATCAGAGAATTTCTAATAGTTAAAAAAATTCTGGATCTCCTCAGGATAATTAGTATTTGGTTCATCAGTTTTTAGCTCACTATCTTGTGGAGTATGTCCTTTCATGATTCCTTGCCACATAAACTAAGGATGTGCATTAGTGATATCTAGAAACACACACTGAGTATCCTCACTTGCAACTTTCTGTATTGAATCCCAATGAATGTCCATTCCATCTAAAAAGGTCTCCCCAACACCAAAATCCTAAGACTAACCCTCATCTGACTCTTGTATTGAGTCTTCAGCATCCAGATACTCAAATGGATTAAAAATGTTAATAGTTGGATTGGTATTTCTCTATCTCGCCATACTTCTTGACATCAACCAACCATTCAGGCCTTCACTATTTTTGTTTGCCAATACATATTTCTCACCAACACCATGAAACACATCCTTATCTTTAACTCTATCTCATTCTCACACTGTATCCTATTTGGGTGTCTCTAGAACTATGGTCCTTGGATCTACAAGCCCTGTTTCACACCTCCCCTCCATGCCGAATTTAATTTTTTCATATATGTGAAAAACTCTATGATAAGGGAGTAATGTTCAGGACTATTGTATGTTGGAATACTTAGTCAGAAGTTCATCTATGAGACCATTATGAAATTCAGACCCTGACAATGAGGAATAGAATTCTATCCAAGATTTAGATACAACTGATTCATTATATTGAAACTCTTTCCTGACTATAATCATAACAAAACGTATTGTAAATATCAAAACATTAACCTCCACAGAGATTATTTATAAAATAGGATAACACAAATACATAGTTATACTTTCTAAATAGGCATATTGACCAACGATGTTCCCTAACATAAAAATAACTGAAGGATTTTGGAAAGGGAGTGGGAGTTCAGGGAAGCTAACAGAAAACTGTCCCTTAGCTCAATTATAAATGGACACCTCATCCCTCACTTCATAAAACCACATTGATCCCTCTAGATTGACCATATTCTTCAAAATTATCTTATCTTCTTCTCCATACACAGTCTAAAGGTGTTGGTCTTCCCAAAATCCCAAACATATACCCCTTTATAGGATATCTAAAGGAGTCATTTTTAAGAAGAGGTAATCACTTTAATTGATCACATTGTTTTTCTACTCTTTTTTACCTCTCTAAAACTAAGATATTCATCATTAAATAATAAATCTATTATCCTCAATATGATGCAATTTTATTATGATTTTGGAAACACCACTATACAAAGTCTTTCCCGTCTAACACTGCACTAAAATCCAAGTTGATTAGTGGTTTTTTCATCATTTAGAAATAGGTTAAACTGCTACTAAATCATTCTATAACGGTTTTCAGAAACTACTTCGAAATCATTTGTTTTCAATCAATTAGACACCATTTATCAAAACCACCATAGAATAGTTTAGCAACAGTTTAAACCACTGTTAATTGATTTAGCATCACTTTTTATTTTTTTTTAAATTTAAATTTATTTATTTTTAATTTTTTAATTTATTTTATTATATTAGGAAACCAGTGCTAGAAAAGCTATAGTAATGTAAATTTTAGAAAACTAGGGTTAGAGACAAAAAACCTCAGTTTTAGAGGACTTTTGGTCCTTTCTAGAGAATAAAAACTTAATAGAGCTCTTCTACCTATGTCTGAGGCCATCTCTGGAATAGAGCTCATGTCAGGATTCAATTTTATATGTGGTAGAGCCTAAAGTAACATCCGAATCAAAAGTTATGGTCATTTGAAGTTATGGTTCAATTATAAACTTTTTTTGGCATTTTAATATATATTATCCATTTGATTATCACACTATTTAAATATCATGGGATTTTACATCACGTCATAAGATTCTATCTGACTGGTTTTAGAGATAAAATTTACTGTCAGATCAAAAGTTATAATTATTTGATGCCAAATCTAATTTTTTAATTTATTAAATATTTTTTTCTTTAAAAATATTATTGAATAATAATTATAAATATTTATTAATTGAAACATTATAATTAATTAAAATTATAAATAATAAACTATATATGAGAGTAAATGAAAATGAAAAATGAAAAATGAAAAATTAACTTTTTATTTATTTTTTTCTTTATATTTCATGGTGGTTTTAAAAAAAGGCCGCGATTTTGTGGAGGTTTTTTTCAAAACCTGCAGCTAAATATAAATTATTTAAAAAAACTATAAGAACTTAAAAAAATTATTTTACGAAACATCAATAGTGGTTTTTAAAAACACCCATAAAAACCCACCATTATGTTTTATCCCAATAAACACTAATAATTGGTTTTGAAAACTGCTGCTAAATTATTGTTTTCCTATAGTGTGATATGAACTGAATAGATCTTTTGTGCATATGTACGATTTACCATTTCCACATTGCGATAAAATTAATTTTCCATCAATATATTTTATCTATAGAAATTAATGTAGGGTTAATATTTTTATATGATATTTATGACATAATTTATTCCTAAAATGATAATATCAATACTACCTTCATTTCGTCCAATTGTTTTGGAAATTGTAACAGCGCCCCTACGTAGGTATGGACTGGCATCTCTATGATGTGATGAAATTTTTTTCATTTATATTTCACATGGATGGTAATGAAGATAAATGTGATGAATATATATGATACGAATGATATAATAATAATTCTTATATTTTAATTATTATTTACATTTCTTTCATTCAATCTGTTGAAAATAGAAATAGAGTTCATGCGTATGTATGACTCACTATGTCCATAAATTGTGTAATTTATTTTTATATCTACACATTTTATGAATGATTATATATATACATATATAAATAATTAATACATACGATATTTATAACCTGATTAAATTTATATATATTTTGGGACCCTGACCAATGTAAAAGTTTCAAGACATCCGAACCAAAACATTCTTAGGAAATGAATCATTTATCTCTGAGGCAGAGGCATATTTCTGGGTACTGTAGCAGTTAATCTAGTGGGACTGTAGCAGGTATTTTTTGGCACTGTAGCCACCAGAACTATTCCCCTGTTTGGGCCTTCGGGTCACTGATTTGGTCCCTGAGTCCTATAAGGCCTTTGGTCCACCCAGGCCTTCGGGTCAGTAAGGCCTTTAGGCAACCTCAAGAACTTTGGGACACCTTATGTGAAGATGAAATCCAAACAACCTATAAGGAACAATCTCCAGAAGGACGATGACCAAGGAGTTTTCACCACAAGAGATGCTAAACAGATTGCATGAATGATAGGGTATACCACCTACCACCGGTGCAAGCCTGTGCATTCATGGGAAAGCCTAGCCGAACAGCCATGCAAAGCTGGAGAGATGATTTCACAATGAAGATGGTTGGGAGAAGCAGTTCCAAGTAGTTATTCTGGGTTGTATGTATGTTTGAATCCAACGGGAAATGAATTCCTCTTAGGCCTATGGGCCATGTAATATATACACCTATGATCCTTGTAAGAGTTCCACCTCACCCCTTGAAAAGTTGATTATCAAAATCAATAAAACATGGAGGCCTTCAGGCCAATGGAGTATGATAGGTATATTTTTATAGAGTAAATTTATAATAAATCCATATTTATTAAACATTAGGTTTGTACCTTAATAATTAAATGTGAGATTCTAGTTAAGGGTGTATTTCACAATCTCATAATTATTTGGGATTGTTACGTCTAAGTCTGTGATGAGGAATACTTATCTTACATGTCCATATATTATAAAAATGTTTTTAAAAAGGTTTTTAATATTCACCCAAAAAAATTCAAAGACATTTTCTTATGTTTTACTTTTCATAAATTTTTTTGAATGCAATCACTTAGTTATTTTATAAATTGGCTTCATTGTGACTTATCTGAAAAAAATACAGAATCCATGTTTCTATAACTTATAAGGAATAAGTGTATTTTTGTATCATCATTATGAATTAATTATTTAAATCTTAATTTATATTTTTACAAGTTTATTTTCAATGAAATTTTTTTCATTTAAAAGTCTAGAATTTTTTTAAAAAGAAGGGATTTTAAAATTGAAATGTTATTTTACTCCAGAAAATGTTCAAGTAAAATTTCAAAATATTTTTCCATCTATGATGAAATAATTTTAAATTAATTATAATTTATTGGGTTTATTATTAAAGGATACTATGATTATGAATTCTCTGTTTGGTTTATGCTTATGATGTAAAGATCAAATGTTTATGAAACCCATTTCTTTTCTATGTGTTCTGATATGATGAATGATTTATGATCATGTGGTACTCATATGTGTGTTTTTCTTTATTTAATGTGTGGGAAATATATATAAATAAAATTTATTGGGTAATTTATTATATATCATTATATATTTAAGTTAAAAAACTCTATGTGTTTGATCCTTTATGGGAAACAAGTTTATGTGCTTGATCTGTAATGGAAAACAAGTCATTCTGCATGACAGGTGATGTGAAAATGGTATTGATTCCTAATTCGAAGGAATTGGTTTTAAAACATGACATATAAAATTATTTATCTTATTATGATTATTTCAAAAACATTTATGACATGAATTTGTGTTCATTATTGTGTTATGATTAATTCTCATTCTTAGGACTCATGTTTGTTTTTGAAATGTTAAATTTTTATGCCATAAATATTTTTTATGATTCTTGTAATATATGTTCATGATATAATGTAATTTTTCTTATATTATTCATTTATATGATCATAAAATGATAACTCCCATGTTTACACTTGCTGAGACTCTAATATCCCAATTTTCTTATGTTTACTTTCCCGATGATATGTAGAAAGTATTTAATAGGGCATGCCTATGAAGTGTAATATGTGGAATGGTCTTTATGGGAGATATTTAAGATCATTCATAAATTTAGAATAATTTATATATAATATCCAAAGACTCTAAAACTTTACAATTTTGGAATGGATTATATTGATATCTAATGAATATTCATCAAAATAGATGAACTATTTGTGTATAAAAATGTCGATCTATTATAGTTGGTATTAAAGGAGTTTTTAGTCAATATTTGGAGATTTGGGTAATAAAAATTTGAAGAAATCCATGGGGATAAGACTATGTATGGGATAAAATGATAAAAGTTTGGTAAGAATCATGAATAACCTAGGTTAAACCTTTGACGTCATAGAAGGTGTCTCAATTTATACATTCTATAAATGGTTTTTCAGAATTATATGGATTTCCAATATGATTATTGTTCATCACACTAATATATTTTCTAGTTAGTGGTTGGGACTTGAACAAATCTTATTAATACTAAATTTAGTGGAAAACATAAAGATTTTGCACCTAAACAACCAAATTTTATTGGATATAGAATACAAAATCTTTCTATTATACTTATATAACATTCAGTGAACATGAATCATTTATTGTTTCCAAATGATCAAAGGATTGAACAATTTTTTTTTTGAATATTTCATGAGGAAACATCCTCATTTTTATTGGTTCTTCCAATATACTAGTGTTAAATTTATGGATTTACACTATAGAGAAAATATTTTATATTCTTCAATTCATGGTAAATGAAAAAGTTATCCCAAATTTTTATCATGTGTAAGATGAAGTAGATCGATGGTGAGATCTTATCAAGAATATTAGGAAAGAGGGAGAAATTGATTCCCTATAATGGGATCATTTTAAGGGGATATTATTTAGTATGTACATTCCTTGTATTCTATATAAAAATATGGAGAAGTAATTTCTTTATCAAAATAAAAAGGATGATGAATCCATTGGTACCTATTTGGCAATATTTACATGACTTAGATGATATGCCTTCGGTTTAATTATTTTCCCTAAAATTAAAAATGTTCGATTCTTTGGTGTCTTGAAAAAAATGTCTCTGAATGGATTTAGATATTAGACACTTCAATAGTTATGAAGAAATATTTCTAAGAGAACTCAAACTAGAAATGGAAATTTAATATTTCCACAACTCCCATGGATTTGATAAGATAATAAAGATCATATCTCATGAAAACTAGAATAAATCACTTGGTGAAAAGGAATTTAAGACATATTCTATCTAGAAATATGGGAATAAACATTTAATTATACGTTTTAATGGAATTGTGTGACTATTTAATTGTTGAAATGTGGGTCAAAATCCCATGATTATCAAAAGTTGATGAATATACTAGTTAATTCGATGGAGTAAAAGAAGATTACAACTATTTCACCACCAATTCTCTAATGATTTAAATTCCAGGAGTATAGGATTAATTCCAACTAGTTCATAAATCAATAAGTTTTTATGTTCTACATCAATAAACTCTTAATCCCAAAGACAATGGGAAATATTATGTGATCATTACTGTTGATGTGGGTTATGAGAATAATGCGGTGAATGATACACTTATCATCCATTCTAAAATAGATAATGTATAATTTGATTCTAGATCCACCCACTCCTTTATTTATGAATAATTTTCTAAGGGTATCGTCATATAGCCTTAAAAATTAGACACTGAGTTAGCTAAGAAAACTTTTATATGAATAATAGTCACATCTCAAGTTCATTTTTCTTCTCTGATTGAAGTTTTTGAAAAAATGATTCCTAAAAATTTTATGATTCTACCTTTATTTGAATTTTCTGTGATTATTTTCTTGGATTAAATTTATTTATATGGATCCCATATTAATTTCTACAAAATGGAAAACACATTTCATATTCTAAATGAATATATAATCATTTATCTATGAAAGGATGATTATGAACTTATAATTGAAATATCTTCCATATATTGGGTCTTAATTCCTATTCAATAAGGTTAACTATCTTCTATGGCTGGGGAGAAACATAGTATTAAAGATATAACTATTGTATAGGGGTTTGTTTATGTGCTTCCAAAATAATTTTCAGGTCTTTCACCAAATTGTAAAATTAAGCTTCTAATAGAACTCATACATCGGGTTATACATTTTTTGAAGAATAGTTATATAATGTCCCAAATTGACTTTTAGGAATGGAAGAATAAACTCGTGGATAATATTTATTAGGGATTCATATTCCATATTCCTTCACTCGAGGTTTAACCTATTATTTTTTTAAAAAAGAAATATGGATCAATGTTACTAAACATTGATTATTGATAACATAAAAATATAACTATCTAGAATAAGTATCTGTTCCACTGTATTGATGATTTATTTGATCAAATATGTGGAGAACAATAAATTTTCATATTTGATATTTATTTTGGATATCATCAATTGAAGGTCAATAAGGAGGATATACCCATGAAGGAATTCTATACAACATATAGAAATGAGGAATCTATAGTGATGCCTTTTGGTCTTAATAATTTCCCTATTATATTAATGGATTTAATGAATGTTATTTAGAGACCATATTGATAAATTTTTTGTATTCCTTACAGATAATTTTCATGTATATTCAAAGATAGCAGAATAACATGATGATAACTTGAGGATTTTGCTGAAGACCCTAAAGAAGAAGAAGTGTTTTGAAAAATTTACAAACTGTATGTTCTGGATTGATAATGTTTCATTTTTTGTTATATAATCTCAAGAGAGGTTATATTAGTAAATCCTTCAATGAAAAATGTTATTGATAAGTGTCCTAGACCAACCATAGTGATTGAAATTTGTAGATTTATTAGGTTGGTGGGATATTATTGATGTTTTTTTAATGATTTCTAAATATTGTTTAAACCAATATTTGAGTTATCTTGGAAATAAGATAAGTTAAAATATTTGGTGGATTTAAAAGATAATTTCAAAGAACTAAAAACAAGTATGGTTAGTGAAATTATACTCACACTCCCCTATAGTTTAGAAATTTATGTTATCTATAACGATTCATTAAATAATGTTATGAGATTTTTTCTCATTAAAAATGATATTTTAATAACTCATTCCTCATTCCAACTGATAGTCCGTGGGTAACATTTCATAACTCATGATTTTGAGTTAGATGTGGTAATGTTTTCATTAAAGATATAGGCATTATATTTATAGTTAAAGGTGTGAAATATATACTGATCACAAAATTTTAATGTATATTTCCATTCAAAAAGAGTTGAAGATGCAACAAAGAATATGTTTAGAGATGATTAGATATTACGAGTGATAAATACATTAGCATCCTAGGAAATATAAAAACGTCTATGATGGTTTAAGTGAAATGATAATTACAGCTTATCTATAATGAGGATCATATATGATCCAATAATTATGAATTTATAATGTATGGACTTGGAAATATTAAAGTATTGGGATAAATATAATCTGGCACAAATTAATGTCCAACTATGTATCAAAGTGAGGATTAATGAGGAAAAAAGGAAGATGTAGAGATATAAAATAAGGTGAGAAACATTAATAGGGTCAAACATGATTGTTATATTACTTTTTACAAACCGTTTATGTGCCCAGTCATACCATACTTGAATAAGGATCTATTGGATTAGGCTCAAAATTCATCATTCTCAATTTATCATGGAAGTCAAAAATGTATTGCGACGTGAAAGTGTATTTCTGGTGGGATGACATAAAGAGAGATATTACAAAGTTTTATTCTTAGTTTATGTTTTTTCATAAGTTAAGGCTAAGAGAATAATTTCTATGTTGGTGTTACAACCATTATCCATACCTGAATGGAAATGGGATATCAAGACAATTGATCTTTCATTAGAATCCCCAAAACATTTAATGTTCATATTGCTATATGGATTATAGTAAATCACCTAGCATAGTTGGATCACATAATTTATATTATATAAGATTTTCTTCTTGATCATCTTGATAATATATATATATTAACAAAGTTTAAATATTACATTTAGTATGACATTCCATTGTATTTTATTTATATTTGAGGTTTACCTCGAATTTACGGAGAATTATTTGTTAGGATATTGATACATAGGAATGTTTAATCACTTCTGATTATCCTAAAATATAAGGTTAGTCTGAGAGGACCATTAAAACTCTATAAAACCCTTTGAGAACTTTCTCTAGGTATTTTAAATGTTGTTGGGATGAAAGAATTCCTCTCGTATAATTTTCTTATAACAATAGCTTTCACTCCAACATTTATATGGCTCCTTATGAATCTATCTATGTCAAGAAGTTATGAACTCCAACATTTTGGAATGAATTTATAGAAATAAAGATATTGATTCCTGATCAAGTTAAGGATGTGGAAAATAAGTTTAGATTAATTTAATAACACATAAGAGCACCTTAGAGTCGATAAAAACGTTATTCAATCAATTGTCAAATATTTCTAGAGTTTGAAGGGGTTGATAAGGCATTATTATGAATATCTACCTGGAAGAGAGCGATGATATTTGGAATAAAGGTTAATATAATACCTAGTTTTGTTTTTCCTTTTTGAATTCGTTTTCGTAACAGGAGGATAGGTTATCGATTGGACCTTCCATTAAATCCATCAAAAGTTCATTATTTTTTCCATGTATCTCTCCTAAGGAATCACATATCTGATCATTCACATGTAATAAAATATGAGGCCATACCACTGGAGAAATACTTTTCTTATTGATAATAACTATTATGGATTATGGATCAAAGAGATAAAGTTATCTAAAACAATACCACTCGCATATTTAATGTTTTGTGGAGAAACTACCGATTTGAGGAAGCAATATGGGAACCTGAGGACGTGATGAGGCAGAGGTTTCCAAATTTGTTTTCATTTGAATGAAATTTTTTTGGTGAAATTCATTTTAAGGGGGGTAGAATTTAATACCCTGAGTATTTTATGAAATATTTTTTCTTTTAATATTTTGATAGCTTATGTAGCACGCAATAGTGAGTTTCAACAAACCGAATAACATTATTCAAATATTATTTTTGGATTATTTCCTAGTGCTTTGATTGCTGGGTATGAATATTAATAACTAAATTTTAAAAAATATATTGAATATAAATTTATAAAATAAAATAATAATTTATCAAATGATTAGGATTAAAAACATAATATTATTTTAAAATAAATGTGTCTTTTTATGAAAACAGTGTTTCATGCACGCACTAGATTTTATATCAATATATAAAAAATATACCTATTGGTGAATGATTAAAATTAAATTTATAAATTATTTACATGAAAAAATGTTTTAAAAAGTTGTAAAATATGTTTCTAAGCATATGATAAGAATAAAACTACTTTATTCTTCAAAATGTATTTTTTCATAAAAAAGAGGTTTTTATCACATCATGTGAAATTAATTTAAAATTAACTTCTTATATTTATAGATATTTAAGTAATTAAAATTAATTTCATATTTTTAATTAGTATTTATAAATTTGGTAATTAATTCCCTTTTACTTTTAGTCAATATGAATAGTAATCATTGTTAAATTTATCACTCTTATAAAGGGAAAATCACATTAATATGTATTAAAAATAAGTGAAAAGGATATAATTATCAACTTATTTATTATTGGATGAATTAAATTAGATCCTTATAACCTAAGAATCAAAATAGAGTTATTTTATAGAATCATTTCCATGAAAATTTTTATATATAATTTAAACACAAGGGATTCACAAAATGTCACTCTCTTAATTTTAAATATCATTTATATGTTCACATAAAGAGAAAAATTAGTTATGAACTAATTTTAATAGTAATTTTATTCATAATGAAATTAAATTCTTGGTCGTAATTTATTTATAATTTTTAGGAAATAAATAATTACCCTAAATACTTACACAAAATTAACACCTTAATTATTTAATTAATAGAAAATCAAATAAATGTAATTATAATTATTAATATAATTTTAATCTTACATACTTAAGGTGATACAAGAATTTTTAAGATGAGAATTATATTTTTGTGAAATTTTAAAATATTTGGTACGAATTATAAATGTTTTACTAATGTTACGAAAGTTAATGTAATGAAAAGTGTCCAAATTGGCGATAATGATATTTTATAAAAATAATATATAATTATGTTATTTAAAAACGCAAAAAAATTAAATAATGATAAGGGGATAATATATTGTCTAAACCATCATCCCTTAACCTCTTAAGAGTCTATTATTACCGTATATATAATATTATAACAATTTATTAGTGAAAAATATGTTATCACAGTTAATATTATAATAGGTTAATCAAGGGGTTAAAACTAAATATTAGGGTTAAATTAGCACTTAAATATGTCCATATTTCATTTTATGATTAAAATTCAACCATATTATACCCAAGGTTATAATTAAATATAATTTTTAAGTATTTGGATATATAATCAATTTATTATATTTTATTTTTTAAAGAAATTGCAAAATTGCCACTCACATCAATTTTAAAAGGACACGTCCACCCTCACTTCATGAAACTAAATTGAGAATTCTAGATAGAATAGACTCTATAAAATTTTCTTCAAAAATTATTTAGAAACATTATATAGATTATTGTCCTCCCAAAATACAAACCATAGAGCTCTTTACCGGAGATCTATAGGATTCGTTTTGAAGAAGAGATTATTTCTCTAATAGACCAGTTTCTTTTTCTACTCTCCTTTAAATCATATAAATATATTATATACATAATAAAATAATAAATTATGTATCCCTAATATTATTAAATTTTATTATGGTTATTTTAATACTATTATACACCCACATTCCCATTAAATATGAAGTGAATGTGTCGCTCGTGCGTATATACAACTTACAACCTCCATGTAGAGATACAATTGATTTTTCATAACCATCATTTATTAATATGAATTATGATATGTTTAATATTTATATATTATATCATAATTATACTTATTTAATTATAATATCATTTCTACCTTCAAATAATCCAATCGTTTGGGAAATGATAACGTCATTCATGCGTACATATAGACTTCCATATGAACGATGTGATGTCATTCAATTATCATTTATATTTAACTTGGATAGTAATATGTGTGAATTGGATTAATATTGATGATATATGTGATATTGTAATAATATTTTATGAGATTCAAATTATTTTATACCTTTATTTAATTCTGTTAGATGAAAAATGGAAACAACGTTCTTTTTTACATACAACCTACCATCTTAAAGAAAAACTTAATTCATTTTTCTATATCTAATTTTTTTGAATGATTATAAGTATGTATATAATTAATATATATGAATTTATACCGATATTAAAATTCTATCATTTATGGGACCATGATCAATGTATTAGGACCGGGACTGTTTAACTGAAACAAGCTTGGAAAAAGAAGAAGTTATCACAAAAAATAATGATTTTAATAAATAATATTAATAAATAGGTGACATGACTTTATAAATAAATCATATATTGTATGATAGATATATTTTTATGGAATAAATTTTTAACAATTCCATATTTATTATAAAGTAGTTTTGTTAAAAAACAATAAAATACAAGACTGTAGGTAAGGGTTTATTTCCCAATCTCATCATTATTTATGAACATTATTTTAATTCACTAATGTGGAATATTTATCTTCTATGTCGATGTTTTCAAAAAAAATTAAAAATGTTTTTAATATTTTAGTAAAATTTTTGAAATTCATTTTTACCCATGTTTTATTTAAAAAACCATTTAATGGAATTTTTTCCCTTTTCTAAATGAGGTTATTTATTACTTTTTCACAATAATATAAATAAATGTTTTTAATATATACAACATTAGAATATTTCATAAATTCATGGTTATTTAATACTATGAATCTTCTTTTACATGATTAGTTTCAATGAATATTTTTTCCAATGGAATCTCTATATTTTTTGAAGAGAAATGATTATAAAATTCAAATCATTATTTTCCTAAAGAACTTTTCAACATGATATTTAAAAATAATTTTTCATTTAATATTAATTCATTTTATTTTACTTATAATTTACTGGGGTTATTATTCATGGACAATAACCATATTATTTCTCTGGAAGGTTTATGTTTATAATTAAAAGATGAAATGAATATGAAACCCATTTTGTTTTATAGGTTCTGATAGGATGAATGATTTATAGTCCCTTGGAAATCATATTCTTGGTTTTAATTATTTCACAGGTGGGACATATATATCTCTCCAATTAATTGGTTATAATATTATATATCATGAGATATTTAAAGGACATAAGTCGATGTGCTTGAACTGTTATGGGAAACAAGTCGATATGCTTGATTTGTTTTGGAAAATAAGTTGATAAGATGGATATATTATCCAAAATAGGTTTTAATGGTTGATATAACAGTGTTGGAAGTTAAACATTTCATATTAAATGGTTTTTATACTCTTGATTATCCCAAGTACATTTAGGACATGAAATTATGGTTTATTAATGAGTTTCGATGAGTTTCCATTTTTATAATTCATATTTTTTTGAAATGTTATTGTTTTCTAAAATAACACTTGTTTATGATTTTTGTAAGTTATGGTAAATATATCATACCCTTATTATTAACTTATTATTTGAGATGATCTTTAAATGATAACTCCCATGTTTACTCTTACTGAGCATCTAAGCTCACACTTTTCTAATGTTTCCTTTCACTTGGATATAATGAAGCATTTTAGTAGGATATACCTATGAAGAGTATTATGTTGTAAGATACTTATAGGATACAATGAAGATATTTCATAATAAAAGATTATTAAATTTTTAATATCCAAAGACCTTAAACCTTTATAGTTTTGGAATGGAATGTATTGTTATGTAATGAATATTTATAAAAATAAATGTAAGATGTTTTTGTAAAAAACTTAAATAGTTATATTAATACCATATAAAATGAATCAAACCATATGAGGATTGAACCATCTTTATATAGGAACCAAATAACCAAATGTTCAGCCACATATTTATTTAGTGTTTCAAAAATTTTAAAAAATTTCAACATTTTCAGTTTGGGGTTTAAATACTCATGATTAATTGTTAACATTTAAACAACCATGTTATGCATTTAAAATCCTGAAATAAATCTCCACATAATGAGTAACAGACAATGATAACATTTATAGTTTTAGAAAAAGGAATCCAATATATTATCAAATAATAATATATAAAAAATGTAAAGAACCCTGACATAATGACTTGAACTACACCATGGTGTAGCTATCTATATATTATGACATGGTATTATGTATCCCTACCTTAGAACACCAATCAATTTCCAGAGAAGAAATATCTATATCACCTCTGTAAAACCTCCCTATATATAAAATGTTTCTAACTAATAATGGGCATGTAAGGTGGTACCGTGGGGGGATTATACACATTGGTCATAGTAGCGACAAAATTAAAAATAATAGACTGTCAAATAAACCAAATCAATAGAACATTCTATATAAAACTTGGAATGTGGGAAAATAATTATATTATATAAATTATATAATAATGGAGCATTCCATACATGCCACAATGCATCAAATAAGGGTCGATAATATAAAAAAGATACAAAAAAAAACAATAAAATTGAATCAACATCTCAACCCCAATTAGTATAGAGTTCATCTAAACAACATCATCCATAATACAGCATAGTTTGGCACCCAAGTTCCATCGTGGCCCAAGAAATATGTGAGCACAAATTAGTAGGCCACCATCGATGACATCCCCAAATATAACCAGTATAAAATAAAATTTAGTGAAAAAGTTTTAAAACAAATTTACAATACTTTTATGAAATTCAAATAGAATTATGTAAATAATCAGAAATTATCAAGCTCTATGGTGATGAAAAAGATCTAACTATGACCCCATCGATCCTCAGGTTGTGATGCTGATCATGCATACTTCGTTTTTCTAGTGCAGGGGTGTTTATGAGCATATATCGGTGACTACGGAAACAATATTATCAAGAACACCCTTTTAGTAATTTTTCATAATATTATAATGGAACATATATAATGGTGTTATTATTGGTATCACAAACCACCTCTACAATTTTTTTCAAATTTATCATGGACCACCCATGTGGGTGTGTTCATAATTATCTCAAACCACCCAATGTGTTTTCACATAGTTATAAAAAAACATCATATGGTGTTTTATATATTAAGTATAACACACTACCTATCAGGAATTTTGTATGTAAATTATCATAGACCTCCTCAATAGGAGTTTTGTACATATGTCATCACATACCACTTTATAGGTCATTTTTAATAAAATGTATCATAAACTAATACATTGGAAATTCTTGGTATAAAGTATCATGGGCCACCTCATAGTGTGTTTTCTGTATAAAGTATCACATACATTATCATAGGGAATTTCCTTTATTATATCAAAATCATCCAAAAGGTTATTTACCATTCAAGAACAAAGAGATCCCCTAAGGGTTTTTTCATTTCATTTTTTCATATAATTTAAAACAGATTTTACCATTTCATTAAATAAGAACAATCATCATTTAATTTTAGAATATTAATTTACAATATCTCACTCTTTATTTTACAAGAGGCTATTATCAGCCCTTATAAAACTCATTTTATTAATTCAGTCATTAGAAATATCTACCATCTTTCCATGTAAATAATTTAATTTCCCATAACATAAATTTTTTATATATACATATTATTACATATTATAATTTGATAATTTTATTTGATAACACTATTTCAATTAAAATTCATCCTTCTTAAATTTTACAATTATCATATCATTATGCGTAATTGAAGCGAAACATCCCAATCTTGGGTTTCTATTTAAATCGACTTATATTCAATAAGTATTTGTTAAAAAATACAAACAATTTATAACCTTAATGAATGTGAAATTCCATTGCACAACTAGTGACATAGTTCACAAGTCCCTTTTTAACCATTCCAAATATAGTTATCTATTTAATTAAATCAAACCAAATCAAGATGAAGGTTTTAAATATAGTAATCCCATTGACATATTCTATTTAACTTTTAAAAATCATGGTTTACCAATTTATAATTAAAATCCCTTCTCATTTACATCGACAAGGAATTCATCAATGAATGACCTTTTTTAAGGAACAAGGTAATTCAAGAGGGTCATTAAACTATGTAAATGAAAATTAAAACCATAATTTCAAATTTGGTTGAAACCCATTGTAGAGAATATAAATATACAATAAATCATAGGAAGAAAAATTTGTGAGATTATGGGATAAATTTAACGGATGTAACACCCCAAAAAATTCCATGTAAAATTTCTATGATTGAATGGTATTATTATAGAACTAGGATCTAAGATAGCACAAGATTCGGAGGCCTGGAGAGGCTGGAACATATTTTTTAAAATTTATTTAAAGTATGTTAGGTAATCGTGTGAGTGGGGTTTTTTATAACATTTGAAGCGGTGCCTAGATCAAAAATCCGAGGGCATTATTGAGTTCAGAATGCTGGGATTCACCTAGGAACAACTTAACCTCGACCGATGCAGGTCAAATGAAAAAGATAAATTTTATACTTTTTAATGAAAAAGATAAAACAAACTTAAATACAATTAATGTTTGTTTTATTTTAAATGAGTTCGCTACGACAGAGTGACCGGTCAGCACTGCGGTACAACAACGAGGAAACACTGACACAATAATGAATCAACATGGAAACACACAACGTGTCTCCCAACTCTGGATAATTAGAGATATAGGGTTGCCAAACAACCCAGGGAAAACTTATGGTGATGAGAATTTCTCTCTCTCTCTCTCTCTCTATGCTGGCGATGAATGGTGAAAATTCGCGGAGAATGAGATCGAATCTCGGAATTTAAGTGTGGTGGAGAATTCCAGAAAATCACTGATTGAAAAATATTGGAAAATGATAGAAGATCACAGATTGAAGATGAGTCGGATTACACTCCTTCATCAACAACAAATCTGAAATCTTGGTAGGGTTTTTTTCTGCATTCTATGTGATCTCAATGCCTAGTTATTCTTTTCAACAACAAACGCAGATTAAACCAAGAACAAGTTGAACCGTGGTTTAGTCATTCTTGTAGGATCAGGTCTTGATATTGTAGGGAGACACGAGATTTTTAATACTATGTTGTCATTCCTGAACCCCTTTGAAACCTACTTATAAGCTCTAACATGGAGGGATCAGGCCAACCGAATGAGGCCCTGATCCCTCTATAGCAGGTGTTTGAGTTCTCCATGATGAAATGTGGGAATTGAAAAGATGATGTACCCAAGGCTGTTGCAGTAAATGATGAAACCCAAGAGGCCCGATGGTGAAGTCGGATTTGAAAAAGGACCATAGGAGTATTTCTAGTGGTTGACGGAAGTGTAGGCTGGCGGGCCTGCGTCGACACCCGCAGGTGGGGGTGGGCCTCCATGACAACGTGCCGAGGAGGGCCACAACTGGATCGGGATACATAAGATCAACAAGGGGGACACCGACTGGAAAAGGAGGAACACTCGGTGCACGCCGCGGTGGAGAAGCAGGATTCCACAACCGAATGGCCACGATAGTGCGCTGGAGACGTGGCGCCACGAGTTGGAGGAGGTGGCCTGCAACTGTGGTCTTTATTGTCCTATAAGGGGGGTGGATGGTTTGACTAGCCGTGTGTGAGCCTATTTGGACCAGCAAAACTGGTCTTGGTCGGTCTTTCTGGCCAGGGAAGTTGGACTGGGCTGCCCAAGAAAACACCACTAGTTCCTAGAGCTGGTTCGTTTTAGCGGACCAGGGCGGTAGTTTAAAGCCTGGTTGTTATGTGGCCAGGGCTCGGAAAATAGGTTGGTCTGCCAATCTGGGTTGGGCTGGATAAACCCAGGTCATGGGGTGACTCGGTGGACTTGAACCTCGGACAACATTGGATGGGTTGAGAGAAGTCCAATGGGAAAGGCAGAAAAAATGAATTATATGGGACCCCATGTTGGGTTGGTCAGGACAGTCCAAACAAGTCGGACCATGCCCAGATTCAACCAGCCCCTATTTATTAAAATTCTTATGTCTCTCAAAATGAGCATCCTATTGAAATTCCGTAAGAGGAATTGGGACCGTTGCAATGAGTTGGTACTTTTGGAATACTCCATTTGGTTTGACTAAGTTAGACTAGGCCTAGATGCAACCAACCCCTTGTTTACAAAAAGGGTCGTATCTTTCAGAAAGTGCATCTGATCGACGCACCATCTAGGGAATTGGAAACCTTTTTATTATGAGGTCATTCTAAGATACTCTACATGAGTTTTGGAGAATGTTGGCATTCGACCGGGTTAGATCAGACCCGAATCCAACTAGTCCCTTTTTACAAAAATGGACTTATCATAAAGAATGGATGTCTGTTCGACACACCATCTGTTGCATTGGGACCCTTATGACAAGATAGTCCTTTGGGGTACATTATGTTGGAATTCCGGGATTTCGAGTTATGGACTATGGCTTGATCAGTGGATCCTCCCAGAATCAAGTCTGTTAGGTATGCAAATCTAGTGGATGGCTGTGATGTGAAGGATGAAGAGAGACCCTTTGTAGATCATAAAAAAAGTGACCCTTTGTGGATCATCAACAGAATGACCCTTTTTGGATTATAAATAGAGGGACCCTTCATTAATCAGAAATGGAGTGACCCTTCATAGATATTCATGAGAGAAACCATTTGTGGGTTAGTATGAGAGTGACCCCTCACAGATCAGTATTAGCGCGACCCTTCATGGATCAGCAGTATAGTGACTCTTCATGGATCGGCATGAGAGAGACCCTCCATGGATCGTCATTAGAGAAACCCTCTGTGAATTAGCAGTATACCAACCCTTTCTGAATCGGCATCAGACTGACCCTTCATGGATCATCACCATAGCCTCTTAATTGAACAAGATGATCTATCATTGTGACTAATAGTCTTTAATTTTGTACTTATGTTATACATGATGTGAGATTTTTCTTTTGCTTTGTGCTTTACTTTGTGATACTTATTTGTGGTATTTTACTTTATAGATTTTTTGTGAGACCCGAATTTGTCTTAGGGTCCCTATTGATTATTGTTATACTTACCCCTGTATGGTCTTCGCCTGAAGCTGTTCTTCCTTGTGCATATGACATATAGATTTGACTGGGACTTTTGGGAGATAGGGATAAATGGTTCTCTGAGGTAGATCGACCGATATGGTGTGCTACAGTGACATCCAACAATGAGTTGTACCTACCCTTCAGGTAGGATCCTTGGAGGACAACCTCCGAATCTTGTACTTTTTTTTCTGTACTTCCCTTTCAGTTGGTCTTGTATTCTGGCCCATTTTATATTCTGTAGTACTTTTACTTGTTTTTAGTTCCAGTTTCAGCTTACTTTTTTCCCTATGGGTTGCGTGTGTTTGTACAAGTTGAGAGGCAATGCCTTCCCTTTTTGGGACACTTTTTTGGTGTTATTCACCAGACCTTGGACTATGTAAGGAGAACTTGGGTTAGTCATGGAACATGCCCTAGGAGATGATTCATGACAAATTGGTATTAGAGGGTGGTCAGTTCTACCAGATTAAATAAGAGTTTGTAATTTTGATAGAGGAATAGTGTTAAGTGTTTTGAGTTTGGATTTCAGGTGATGGAGTCAAGTGTCGGTGTTGAGGATGAAATATCCATACACCAGGACCTGAAATTCTATTTTCTGACTCCATACAAAAACCCCTATCTGCATGTGTTTTGAAAGTGTTTTCTATTGATCTCTTTTGAGTTAGCTCACAAGTTATAAATTAACTGACTGTGGTCCATATTGAATTCTCTCATGATGCCTCCACATAGACAACCAGCTTGGATTCCAGTGAGGGACTATAATGATGGTCCACCAAGTGATGAGGTGTGGGTGTAGGCACCAGTTCCAAAGATAAAATCTCTATGTGGCGCACTAGAGGCACCACCAACCATCAGGAAACAATTGTTACTGGATTTTCTAGTAGAGGATTCATGCTAAGTGAGCACGTTTCAGGAGTTCCATTAGTAGAGACCTATGATTTTTCAGGGTGAGAAAGATCCTCAGGAATATGGGGATTGGATGGAGGTGGTGAAACTAGTTTTAAAACTAGTGAGGACACCTTCAGACCAGATGGTGGTTCTATCTACTATCCTTATTCAAAGCATGACAGGGATATAATGAAGCTTGACCCTCTAGGGGAAAACCCATTGATAACTAGATTGATGGTTGATGGGCCACTACAGTAGAGGATCAAACAGGGAGGTCCGTAGAGAGGGGGGCGTGGCAGAGGGAGTAGTCATAACACCATGCTGTGGGAGGAGGTATGATGTACTACCACCAACCACTAGGCAGTCCACCATAAGCTCAAAGAGTAGGTGGAAAAGGGCGGGACAAATTCACATTACAGAGGACTATAATCATGGTGCTCCATAGATTATTAGAGGAATGATCTGTGTCTACTCCACCTTAGCTTTAGATCTTATAGAAACCAGTTCCATTCACTCTTTCCATTCCACAGACCATGTTTGGAGCTCAGAGATTCTGATCAAGCCGTTGGCTTGAATCCTTATGATTAGAGACTCATATAGGAGGTGATTATGTGATAAACCACTGGTTCTAATGGTGTGATATTACTCTAGGAGGTGATAAATTAGGCTGGGATTTCATAGTAGCGTCGTTGAGGCCTTATGACATGATTATGAATATGTAATACCACGATTCAGGGTCAGATTTACTATTTTAGGCACACAATGTTGTGTATTTGCATATATGGGATCCAATTTTACTTTTTTAGTGAGAAGGAAAATGGAACTGCATAGGATGGACTCATACATAGGAGGGTGAATCTGATCACTCTTTAGTTGTATAGGAGGACTCCTGGTGTAGTTGATGAGACAAGTCCAAAGTTTCTTACAGAGGTGGAAGAATATGAAGACATCTTAGTGATGTCGTATGGTGTGACGAATAAATTTGCAGTGATCATTGTACTCATGAATAATATAATCAACAAATTACTTAGACTGGTTTGTGGTGGACATCATTGATGACATCTTGGTCTATTCCGTGTTTTAGGAGGACCACGCGATGAACCTGAGGATGGTTCTAGACACACTCTGAGAGCACCAGATTTACAGAAATATATTAAAGTGTGAGTTCTGGATACAAAATGTCCATTTCCTTGGACACATGATCTCAGTGACTAGATTGGACGTAGATCCAATTAATATTGAGGTGACTCTTTCTTGGGAGCCACCCAATAGTGTTACTTAGGTGCATAGTTTCCTTGGGATAGATGGGTACTATCGAAGGTTTGTACCTGACATCTCTAGAGTAGCAGCTCCCTTGATATCATTAACAAAGAAGGGAAAACCTTCATTTAGATAGAACGATGCCAACATAGCTTTTAGCAGCTGAGGTGGAGTTTGATGAGTTCTCCTCTGTTGAGGCTATCAGAGGAGGGCGCCAACTATGTGGTTTTGTGTGATGCATCATAAACTGGGCTTAGTTGTGTCATGATATGGGGAAAAGTAATGATTTATTATGGATCAAAAAAGTTGGGACCGCATGAGAAGAGTGATGTGACTCATGAACTTGAGTTGACATTAGTAGTATTCGCACTGATGATGTGGCCACATTACCATATGGGCAAGTGTTTCATCATTTACTCAGACCAAAAGAGTCTTATGTATATCTTTCCTCGGAAGGATCTAAATTTGTGACAATGGTGATGGATGGAGTTCCTACCATACTTTTACTTCGATATAGTATAAACTCCAATGAAGGGGAACATCATGGCAGATGATCCCAGTAGGAGATAGAGTTCACAGTTATTAAACGAGGCCTCAGAGCAGTTGTCCTCAGTTCAGATATCCTTGATGTTCAGGTAGGAGACAACATGTATTCATTCAATGCTAGTTTGACCCCCACTATTACAATTATATAGGTAGTTGAAAATATAACATTCTACTTGCGAGACTACACGTCCTCAGATATCCATGGGGCATGATCCTGATGGATATTTAAAATATGGAGAGTACGTCATCCTTTATAGAGGGAGCACTGTGGTTCCAATAACATAGTGGGGGGAGGTGTTAAGGAAGTTCCACACATCAAATTTGGTGGTAAATAGACGTGTGGAAAAGATGTACCAGGACCTCTAAAGTCAGTACTGGTGGTTGGGGATGAAGAAGGAGGTGTCATATTTTTCCTCATGTTTCCTCACTCATCAGCAAGTGAAGGTCGAGCACTAGGATTCATCATGTTAGACACAGACCCTCGGGGTACCCGAGTGGAATTATAGTGTGGTGTCAATGTACTTCGTGATGGGGTTACCACATACATCTAGAAGGCACAATACCATCTGGGTGACTATCGACTGACTCACCTAGTCGGACCACTTCCTACCCTTTCGAGAATAGGGTTCAGTAGAGGGCCTGGGATGAATCTACGTGCTAGATATAATTTGACTCCATGGAGTCCCATCTAAAATAGTCTTAGATCATGATGCATGATTTTTTTCTCAATTGTGGATGGGATTGTAGGATTATTTTGTGATTCAACTATGTTAAGAAAATCTTTTCACCCTTAGAAAGATGGTCAGAGTGAGCAGACCATTCAGACCTTGGAGTACATGCCTCATGATTGTGTCTTGGATTTCGGTCGTAGTCGGGAGGGCCCCCTACCACTGGTGGAGTTTTAATACAAAAACTGTACCACTCCACCATAATTATGGTGTATTTAAAGGCACTGTATGGATGACCATGCCGACCACTGATAATTTGGACAATCCTAGGTGAGTTAGCACTCATGGTTCTAGAGATGGTACATACTATAACTGAAGAGGTTCTGGTCATCTGAGAGAGGATGAAGACTGAACATAACCGAAAAAGTACTATGATGATAAGAGATGGAGACCCTAAGAGTTTTTGGAGTGGGATCACATGTTCCAATGAGACACTTTTCAATGCAGGATACAGAGATTTGGCTGAGGTGGCAAGTTATCTCCAAGGTTCATCAGACCATTCTTGATATCGCGTAGAGTAGGAAAGGTAGAGTATCTATTAGCTTGACTGCCTTAGTTGGAGAAGGTGCACAACGTATTTCATATATCCCATCTAGGGAGATAAGGAATGAACCTTCTCAAGCCATTAACCATGGAGAGTTTGAAATTGATGACAGGTTGACTTTCACTGATTACCCTACATAGATAAATGATCAACATGATATGATATGTTGTGGATGGTCAATTCCTCTGGTGCATGTTCATTGGAAGCATGAGAATATCCAGGAGAGCACGTGGGAGTGAGGGGATCAGTTTCATGCTCATTACCCCCCCTTTCATTTTGATTATCCCTTGTTTGGATTTTAAGGATGTAAATCCCAAAGGTAGGGAGAATGTAACACCCTGAAAAATATCATGTTATATTTTTGAATTTGAATGAAATTTTTTTGGAACTAGGATATAAGAATTCATGTGATTCTGAGGCCCAGAGTGTCCAAAACATATTTTTAAACATTATTTAATGTACATTATGTAACCATGTGAGCATATTTTTCTATCTTTTCAACTGATACCCAGATCCAAAATTTGAGGGCATTGTTGAGTTCAAAACGCCAAGATTCTCCTAGGAACGACTTAACATCAACTGGCATGGGGCAACCGAAAAAATAAATTTTTATTTTTTAATGAAAAAGTTAAAATATACTTAAAAGAAATTTATGTTTATTTTATTTGAAATGACTTCACTTTGACACATCGACTTGTCTGTGATGCGGTGTAGTGACGAGGCAACACTAACTCGTCATGGAATAATCGTGGATACACACAACTCCTCTCCCACCACTGATTAATCAGAGATCCAGTGTTGACAAACAACTATGGGAAAACCTCCAGAAATGAGAATCTCTCTATCACTCTCTCTCTCTCTGATAATGAAAAATGATGAACAATCATGGAGAATGAGATTGAATCTTGGAATTAATGAGCGGTGGTGAATGTTAGCAGATCACAAATCGACAAATTGTGGAGAACAACAGTGGATCAATGATCGACAATGACTCAAATCGCCCTCCTACATCAATAATAGATCCTAAATCTTGGTAGTGATTTTTTCTAAGTTCTATGTGATCGCCCTCCCCCGTTATTCTTTTTAACGATGAACATAGATCAACTCACGAATAAGTTGACCCATGTTTCAGTCATTCATGCATGATCATGTCTTAATATTTCAGGGAGATACATGATTTCTAAATCTACATTATCATTCTTGAACCCCATTGAAAATAGTTTATAAGCTCTAATGCGGATGGATCAGGCCAATCGAACAAGCCCCAAATACCTCCATAGAGGGTTTTTATGTTCTTTGTGGCTGAACGTTTGAATCAAAAATAAGATTTCCCCAAGGCGGTTGTATTAATGGATCCAACTCGAAAGGCCCATGGGTGTAGTAATATTTGAGAACGAACCATCAATGAATTCCCAGTGGCCCACAAAAGATCAGGCTAGCGCGTCGGTGACCGGAGGTGGTGGGCCTGCAATGACGGTGATTCGCCTTGATAGTTTGCGGTGGAGGGCTGAGGCCCAAGATGGCCGTATTGGATGAATAGGGGGCCTTCGGTGCTTGCTGATAGTAGGAAGATGCGACTCGCCCAGCATGTGCCGCGACAGAGCAGAAGGAGGCCACAACGAAATGGTCGTGACGGTGTGCTGGAGACACAGAACCACATGGAGGAGGAGGTGGCCCGCAACCACGGGCCACATTAACTGGCATGGGGCACAACCGGGTTGACCAGCCGCGCGTGCCCAGCCAGAACGACGAAACTGGTCCGGGCTAAACCGGACCGATCGAGCCGGGATGGGCCAGTTGGATGGGGAAGCTCGAGCGGCCTGGTTAGTTCATTGTGATGGTTTGTTTTAATGGATTGTGCTGGTGGTTTAAAGATGGGCCTCTATGCAGCCCTAGCTAGGAAATGAGACTGGACCACCAGTGTTAGTTGGGCCGGATAAACTTGGGTCCCTGGGTGACTGGACAGACTAAAACCCGAGCCATATTAGGAGAGGTTCAGTGAGGCCCAATGGGCCAGGTAGACAAAACAGGTTATAAGGGACCTGGGCCGGGTTGGTCTGAAACAGTTGGACCAGGCCCATACATAACCGACCACTATTTACAAAAACACCTAAATATCTCGAACTGGTCATCTGATTGACACACCGTCAGAGGCATTGGGACCCTTATGATGAGGCGGCCCTTTTGGAATACTCTAATCAGTCTGAAATAGCTAGACTGGGCTACGATGTGACTGATCCTTGTTTATAGAAATGGCCTAATCTTTCAGACCATGCATCTGTTCGATGCACCATCTATAGATTTGGGACCCCTGTGACGAGGACGTCCTTCTAAGATACTCTACTTGAGTTTTTGGTGAAGGTTGGAATATGGCCGGTTCATATCGAATCCAAATCCAACTAAGTCCTTTTTGCATAAAGGGATATATCTTGCAGACCGGGTGTCCGTTTGACGCGCTGTCCATTCCACTAGGACCCTTACAATGAGACGGTCCTTTGGGTTACTCTATGTGGGACTTCCTGGAAGTTGTGGTATAACTGATGTTTGTTGGAGAGGATCCTCCAATAATCAAGCATGAAAAGTATGGGAATCCAATGGTTGTTTGGGATATGAAAAATGAAGAGAGACCCTTTGTGAATCAGCAACAAAGCAAACCTTTGTGGATCAAAAATAGAGAGACCCTTTTTGGATTAGCAACAGAGTGACCTGAATGAATCAACATGAGACTTTCCATTCATGGATCAAAATTAGAGAGACCCTTCACAGATAAGCATGAGAGAGACCATTCATGGATCAGAAGTAGCATGACACTTCATGGATCAGTAACAGAGTGACCCTTTGTGGGTCATCATGAGAGATACTCTCTACAGATCAGTATGAGAGAGACCCTCCCTGGATCAGTAGGAGAATGAACCATAATGGATCATAAGTAGAGAGAAACTTTGTAAATATGCATGAGAGCCTATAAACATAATAATATGATATAGCTTTAAGACTAAGCATATTTACTTCTGTACTTATGTTATACCTGGTGTGAGATATGTCTTTTCCTATGTGATTTACTTTGAGATCATTCTTTGGGGTAACTTATTTTGTGGATTTATATGATACCCGAGTTGGTCTTGGGGTCCTTACTGAGTATTTTTATACTCACCCCTGAATTAGCTTTGCCTGCAATTTTACCGTCTTGTGAAGACGACAGACAACTTCGACTGGGACTCTAGGGAGCTAGGGGTAGACAGTGCTCATAGGTGGATCGACAGATGTGGTGTTATGTAGTGACATTCAATAGTGATCTATACCTACCCTTAAGCTAGGATCATTAGCCGACGACCTTCAGAGCTTTTAATTGTTTTTCTATACTTTCCTTTCAGTTGATCTTGTATTCTAGCCCATTTTACTTTTTCTATTACTTGTACTTTTTGTTGGTTTTGGTTTCGGCTTTATTTCTGTAGCATGGGCTGCGCGTGTGTGTGTACAGTTTTAAACTCAATGCCATTCCTTTTTGTGATATGTCTTTTTGGTATTAGTAATTAACCCCTAGCCTATGCAAGGTGGTCTTGGTGTAGTCACAAAATGGGCCCTAGGGGATGGGTCATGATAGGGGACACCAACCTTATTCTTATATATGTTTACTCACACAATGTTGGCTTTTGGTTTTTCTTAAAACAAAAGAAATCACTAAATTAGAATAACTCCATGGTAATAAGACATATTAGAATAAACGGTTAAGAGATCACTAATATCTGAAATAAAATAATATGGGGTTGAAGAGGACTTTTTGAATCACATTAGGATCTCGATCGTATCAATATAAAGATGAAATTGATAGTGGATAAGGGAGATCCACCATGGTCTTCAAAGGGGGAGAGGAGTGTGTGGGATAAGTTCTGTTAGACAAATGGGGGCCAAACTCTAGAGTGGGAGGGAGAGGAAATGTCCCTGGGAAAAATTATGTGGATTAACCTAATTTAAAAACACATAGGGGGCCAATAGATAGTTAGTGATACCAGTTCATATGTGAGGATTCTAGATTGACACCAGCTAGCTAGTGGATTCATATAAGATAGACGATGGAACTATAACATGATCTTATATTATAGGTCCTAGTTCTTTGTCCAAAATCTATGCCCTGGGGACATAAATAACCCTAAAACGCCTTGATTTTATATAAAACACCCCAATATGTGGGATTTATAAAGGATTAAATAATACATTAATGATTCCCACACCTCTAAATGGGATGTGGTCATAAGAACTCTACACTATATGATATATTTTCCTCGATATGCATTAACAATCCTTACCAAGGATCCTTAATCATTGACCACGAACCATAGAGGTCATATACTACTAATTCATGAACAAAAACAAAAACATACCACTTGTTTTGGTTGTTCCAACACCGCACCATACTAGAAACACTGATTAATAGGAAATCCCATTGGTCCATGCATTATGGAATCATACATTCAGAATGATCATGACACCTAACTTTTGGTGGCATCATTGGACTCTGGAATTACCCACATCACACATTGTAAGTTTGTACCGTGATTATGAACCAACTTATTATCACCATTAAATAAACTATAAAATGTAGTGTCACCCATGAAAAAAATTCCAATCGGCATGCTTATCCTGATTGATGTAGTCCCACTGACACCACTAGAACACATTCTTTTCCGGGTAGACACATTCAGTCATTTAACTTAACATTTACCCATATCTAGTAGTTCTAAAAACCTTCCGATACATGAGGACACTGGATAAGACATTGACATTTTCCATTCATTGGGCTTGAACTCTCAGGATTCCCTCTAAAATACTAGGGCAAGACTAAAACAAATTCACTATATCCAAATCCACTTACCTTATGGAGTTTCAAATACACCACATTAAAATATATATATGAAAAATATCATTACTCATTTGACTAACTAATCTCAAATATCCTAGATTGAACTTACAATGACCCACAATAATAGTACATCATGGTACCTCAAAACTTGATGATAATCTCTTAATCATCACAACACCATCACTGATGTCTATACCTTACAACTAATGTGAATTACATGACTTAAACACCAGCTGTGAAAAACATAAATTACATTATATGTGAGTAATTATAAAACCATAACCCAACCCACACTTGGATCACAAAAATTACTTTGTGGAAAACTTCTAGGATGTGATCCACCCACTCACAACTATCCTAAGCCAATGATAATAATTTATTTTTATTATCACACTTATAGAATTTACACATGAGTGTGGTAACACCAAGACCTATATAGTATCTCTAGTATAAGAGTGTTCTCACCATTGCACCACTAAAATAAAAAAAAATCCATATCTCATGTTTTATTTCTCCCTGAATATTGTAGTCACACAAGGTCATCCTATCCACATTTCTACACATAAGGAAACAGAAAACATCATGTTCCTTGGTCATAGGGAAATCATAATTTTCATAGCCTGTAATTTATTTTTTGTAATGAGGTTCACTCCCCACATATAAAATGAAGAACTTATCACCAAAAGGATTCACTGAAATCATTCAATGACCATAACCTGAACATGTTACTTCACTAAAACACACATGTTACTCCTCTCAATTAATGAACATCTTCTAGAACACTGATGCCCATAACATGTTTAAAATGGTTTTACCATTTCATTAAACATTGATAAACCAATAGATAATATCTATTAACATAGAGATTTTTAAAATATACCTCATGACCCTTGATCATCCTATCAATAAACACCTCAATACCATTCAGGGTCACCACACTCTGATAGTGTCCTATTATTCAAAAAATATTATTAACCCACCATTATATAACAACAAGTCATGAATTTAACCTCATTATGGCACTATAACCACCACATCATTTTACTAAGAAACTTTTAAACCAATACACCACAAACATAGGACACACATATTAACATGTTATCATTACAACCTTGTGGTCATGTTCTTCCCAAGGAAAAATCATAGAGTTTTAATAACTTTCGCATTAATATGATATCATTTAGACTAGGATCACATTACCAAACCTCTGACAATTATCTTATAGAATTCTAGTTCTGTTAATCAATGAGAACCAATTGTGAACCCTATTAAATACCATGCATATTAAAATTCCAATATTGAATAAAAAAGTTTCCCCTGAATTAACATAATTATAGAAAAAATAGAACACCCATGCGCTCATCGAGTACTAAAACACACCTCAGAGAAACACAATAAGACACTCAATCGACTTTCTCATAAAAATATAGAGCTAAAACCTAGAAACTTAAACTCATGGTGAATTAAATCGCCAAAATTCAATACACCCACTTTCCATTCATTATCCATTTTGTCATTGTCCACTTTTAAATAGGACATCCGACCCAATATGATCACATCTTGTAAACAAAACTTCTATATACATAAATCCTTAAAGAATATCTCCATTCCAAAGATACACACATAAGGAAATTTCCCTAATTAATTATCAAAAAATAATTTACCCAAGACTTTCACATCTATTGCACACATATATATGAGAAAACACCAACCACCTATTACCCTAACCTGACATAATGAACTATCTCACTAAACCACAATCTTATATATGTTTCATTAAATTCTCCCACCCATCCCTCACGTATTATTTCATGTTGGTCATTACCCACATGAGACGTTCTAATTCCCATTTTATACTCACATGACATCTAGAATTCTTAAAAAATTATCTAGGGTTCTCAGACCCATACATAATGACATAACCGATTATAACATCATCCAACAAGGGCACTGAAAATTTTGATATAATACAATTCTTAGTGTCATAGATTAAAAATAAGTCATTTGAGGAATGAAAATCTTTTTCCTGATACAACCCATACCAAGTTGTTTTCATAACCTATGTTCTCTACATAGTTTTACATATCCTTACACAAGTCTATGAATTACACACAAGTCTTATATGTTTACTCATTTAGTTAATTTTTTTATCATTACTCATTTTACATGAATTAAAACAACCATATTTAAAGTAAATTAATCCAAGATCACTTCTGAACCCCATTTAATCTTTCAGTCCACATGACATTCTTTTTTAGGGTTCACATTTTATACATTTCCATTATTTTGTCAACATTTCAAGATTCAACCATTCATCATTTTTATATCACATTATAGGTTTGGTTAGATATAATTCCATTCAAATTTACAAGGGAAACACCTTATATTTACTTATTTTCACATTATTAAAGCAAAACCATTATTTAATAACTCATTTATTTCAGCATATTTAACAAGAAGAAATATGGGGAGTTGGATATGTAATATTCCACTATTGACTTATACTAGAAATAGACTTATAAATCACTGATGAAACACTAAATAACTAACCCATCTCGGTTATTTAAATCCATAAGTAGATATAAACAATTAAATGATATAAATCACTCGTATCATATAAATCACTTGAATATATAAAAAAATACAACTACAAATAATATGGAAAATATAGATGGAATATAAATATATTATGCCTATCATTACCTAAATGCACACATAGACTCCCTTTCTATACTAGGATATGATTTAAAATCTACAAATCCAGACATCATAAATCAAATGAATCAATTGTGGTGAACTATTATATCCATAATAAGACAAATCCATGACTAATAAGGTATATCTATAGAAACATGGGTTTTCCCTCAGATGTGGGATAATCAATCCCATACACGATCTCATTAACACTCCCCAAAAATTAATATTATCCTCTATATATTTCCCAAGTAGTAAACCAAAAAATACCATTTTTATTTCACTTTGTAATTCCCCACAACCACAAACCACTAATCAGTGCCTGGATTGGAAGTCACGACATCACATCAAGAATTCCTCCATGAATGCTAGAGAATTCTATCTAGTAGTGATTTTATAATTTTTCAAAGTGTTATGGTGGTGAGGGAACTCCCTTTGGTTAGAGTAACACTAACTATATTAATAATAGATAATCATAGAAACTAAATGATTAGTGTTAGATTTAGTTCCCTATGAACCAAATTCTATGAACATTATTATTACTTGTATTCATTATTTTTAGTATTATGTTTTTTTTATTAAATAATGATTCTTTTTTCCATGATAGAGTATGTGATGATTTCTTAAGAGAAACTATCACACTGAAATGTAATTTCTATTCACCACATTGTTGAAAACCAAAATGTACAATGATACCTTTTTAAAAATAAAATATTTATACCCAGATGATATAAATTTATGGTGAAAATTCTGTTGTATATCAATGTTAGAGAAACATAATAATTTCAGGCACTTTCACATGTTGTATTCCCTTATTAATTTTTAGTGTATGAGATTATAAGAACATGAAACGATAATAGGAAATAAAATTTTATATGTGTCATTGGATGTTCATATCTGTGGAACTATCTATTGTTCCTTATAATTTAACATTATTACTAAAGAGTATCATTTGTTTCATTGATTGATAAATTTAATAAAAACATAATGACATATATTCAAAATGAAGTGGGTTATGTTGGGTGCATCACAAGTAATATTAACTTAATGAATAATTCGAGAATGTATTTTACCTTAATTTTTTCACTGAAGATGATATATATGGAAATTTATTGAAATAAAATAGTCTAAATAATTCTATTACCATTATTTTTTATTCGTAGGTTCATTTCTAGAATGTCAAAGAAATAGACATTGTGGACATAGTTCGATAACACTAGGAAACAACCTTCTTGATTAATGAAATCATGATTAAGGGACTATATTACACAATAAGTGTTCGTATGAGGTTATATATCATTGATGTATTAACTTATTTCTCTATGTGTGCCTTGAAATATTGTTAGATTCTAACATTGGACCTTGGGAGGCTCTGTCAAATTCTACTAAGAAATTTTCATAGAGGTTTACACAATAAGTATATCCATAACCTGAATTAAATAATAATACTATTTATTATTTAACATGATGAATAAATACGATTCTCAAACATTTTTTTAATAATTCTTCATGTTTTCTTTATCAAGTATATTCCATCCCAATTTCTTGGGACAATATTTTATGACATGAATATTTAATAAATATTAGTTTTTTAATTGGTTAATATAATATTTATTTTTTTATTGGGGGAATAATACAATGATATTAATATATTAAATAAATATTAATTATTCAAGTCTTGATAAATGTTGTGGAGGAATGAAAGAGTGATTATAAAGGCCCTGTGAGAAATAATATATAATAAATAATATTTTAATAATGTTTAAAAAATTTATTCAGGAAATTATATTTAATTAATTTGGCTGTTTTTCACATGTCATGAAATAGTAATATTAATATTATTGTATATTTGAGGTTCCAAGGGGATTATGAAAATAATAAGGGTGAATTTGTAATAATTAATTTTCTAACCCTGACACTATTTAAACGGAGTTATATAATTTCAAACCCTAATGATGGCTATTTATGTTTGTTTTACAAAGTGGCTATAGAGAATTCTATCAAGACCTCGAGAGCCCTATCCTAGAATTATACTAAGAATATAGGGAAATCCTCCTCCATCACTTCTCTTGATTCTAGATAAAACAATAAGAATACTTTTTGTAATTGATTATCATGGAGATCTAAGAAGAACAAAACATGCATTAGGATTATTCACAAAACAACTCAAAGATTCTTATGGTCATGCTTGAAGGATTGTTATACACAGGTGGATCACTAGAAGTGGGAATCTACACATAATTTTTATGGATAATCAATCGTATGATATAAAGAAATTTTTAAATTCATCGAATGAAAAAATAATTCATTGTAAGTTAACTATTTATCATATTATATTAATTATAAATTCTTATGTAATGATCATGTATTTGGTTCAACCTTTCTCAAGTCAATTAACATTTGATTCAATTTTGTTGGTCATGGAATTATTTATTGATGTAAATCTTGGATTATTCATCTATTATTGAAAAAATCGATTTTAGATATTCCCTAATAATGCATCCACAATTACTCGGATCCATCAATTGATATCATAGGGGTTACATAATTATTTATAATTATTTAAAGATCATTGATGGATTTTGAAATTCTTCAACTAATTTTCAATTCTATTTTATTCATTCATCAATATAAATCATTTGACATTATATTCATCCTCTTTCTTATCACAAATATATTTAATAAATGGACTAATTTTGAATAAATAAGAATTTATGAACGAATTTTTGGGTGCCAAGGATTCATCCCATACATCACAAGAGTACATGATGTGTATCCTATAGGGACATATTGTGTAAATTGTTTAATACAATATTATCTATCATGAATTAATTTAGAGAATGTTCATTTGTTACACATGATGCTTATTTAATTAAACCCATGCCATCTGATCCAACCCAACACATGGTTTACTAGAGTACATGGTTTGTTAGTTGTGTACTTGAGGTGTAGTCCCTTAGTCCATGATATGTTATGTGGCCTTACATGTAATGATTTATTGGATATTATTTAACAATGACACCAAATGATGGGTATCTTAGGTATTCACTAGGTACTCTGCTAATTCCAACAATAGTCCAAAACACCTAGTCTCTGGGCATGTTCTGTAGATAAATGAATAATATTTATACACAAGGTGTAGGTGGATAGTACATAATATGTATATTATCTGACTGTAAAAAATTTATCATTAATTTAATATACTATTTAATCATTATCAAAATTTGTTTCATGGGTCATTAATTTAAATCATACTTTCCATGTGATGGGTTATACATATATACTAAATATCTAATTATTTTCTATATCATATTTGTAATTACATATATTATATAAGTTGTGATTCTGCGATTACTCTACACACAATAAAAGATAACATGGTTTGTAATTATGATTTTTCCATGTGTCATTCAATTCATACTACACACCATGAATCTATGTGATAATATGTGTACACTATATGACACATGAGTAAAAAATATACAAATATCAACCATGCCAGGTAGTTCATATCGGTATTCACCTTGTTTCCCCCATGGTTCATTTTATTTATATACTAAATTTTAAATAAATTTATTTAATTTGATTAAAATTATGATCGATTAGAATCTCAATAATGTTTGAATTATAATTAAGAATATTTAATTTATTAATTAAAAAAATAGTTAATTGATTCAATTGTGATATATCTTATGTAAAAATGATTTTTAATGAAAGATAGTTTATTAAATGTGTAATTCGTTGCAGATATGTTGATGATCATGAGAAAATACAAGATCATTACATGTGATTTTTCCAATTAATTTATTATTATATTAAATCGATGTCATGCATGTCACCCGCTCTCTTAATCTAAGGGCCTTCATGACTACAATTACCTTTTCTGTAAAACCTCATAAAAATATTTTTGGTTCCCCTCACTTATGAGCGTGTTATAGATTAGGCAATCGATGGAGCTTGTAGGTGAGGGGAAACAATTCATGTTTGGATTCAAGAATAAAATAATCAAATTGATACATTGGAGGATAGGTGGAAAGCTTCAAAATGAACCAAATCAAGGTTCAATGTGTTTCACCCGGGATGAATAGTTAATTTATAATCTTCTAGATAAACTTTAAATTATGAAAGGATCATGATTATACCAATCTTATTATTTTATTTCTATCAAGTTGCATAATTAATTTCATTATGGATTTTTCATCACGATCAAATGAATTAATGAATTAAACAATATGTAAAATAGACTTAAAATAAATGGAATTAATCATAAACATTATATAAGGCAATATTAATCACATAAAAAATTAAATTATTATTAAAACGTTTTTACTAAATATAAACTAGTCTATTTTTATATAAAGAGAAAAATACGACAACTATATATATTAAGTTAATACAACCTTCCAATACTTAGGTAGGAATTTAATCATAGTTCAATGCTATTAAACAATATTTTTTTTGGGTTTATTCAATTGTCAATGATTTTTCAGTTTTTTTAATTTGGTTGATATAAAACAATTTCAATTATGGGTTGAACACCTTAATTTTATTTAGTTTAACTAGTAAGAAAAGTGTTAAGGAAAACCACATTATAGATTTTAGGATTTTGGAGTCCACTCAATAGATTAAGGAGTCCCGAGCTAAAGCAAGTGGCAAGTTACACCAACCTAAATATATTTGAATATCATGACAAACCACATTCTAGGTTCTGAGAAGGGGTATATGGATCCTTTACACTAAAATATCCTGGAAATATGACATTTTGAATATAATGGGGAAGGATATTCGGTTTCAATAAAATGGTAGGATATTAATAAATGAATATTTATTATCTAAATTTTATTTGATAAAGTATAAAAATAATGTTATTGTTAATTTTAGAGATAACAATTATCATAATTTAAACTATTTCACTCTGATCTAAAATAGATAAGGATAACCTTATCACTCATGCTAATTTCTAATAACTAAAATGTTGCTTCAACATTATTCTACACCATGAAATAAAATTATATGTTCTAGAAATCACCATTCTTGAAGAAACTAGGAAAAAGGATAATAAGGAATAATTATCTCTATATAAGACAAATTCGGATGATTCCACATATTTCCAATGTTCTTTGATTTCATCCACGTCAACTATGCTTCTAAATAAATATGAGGATATAGATGTGTATAGAAAAAACTGTGACCTTCATGATCTCTATCAAGATAAAGTGAGACAAGAGAAATATGACAACGCCAATGCACTATTCACATTCAATCTCGAAGAGTGGGAGCTCGTTGGGATTCATGTAGTCATGATTATTGGAAATATATATTTCTTAGAAATATTGGGAATTTAATTAAATAATTTTATTTTCAAATACCACATCCTTTCCTCACTAAATATACCCTTCTCTAAACTAATTTTGAATTACAACATGAGCATTAAGAAGAAAATAATTTTTTGAAATCTTAGTCTCATCTGTAATGTTGTTAAGGACATGTGGAATGAAAAATCATAGTCTTGACAGTGAAAATAAAAACAATGAAAAAGGAAAATGGGCCCAAGACTCATGCCAAGTCTAAATCTCTTGAGAATTGTCCTTCCAAAAAGAAGAATATTCAATGGTTGGTGATAAAAAAGGAAGCTATATCTTTTTTTTAGAATTATATGCCACTGAAAGATGAACTGTACCTTTAATTAAGAAGAAGTGAAACATGTGTTCATTCATGAGAGAAATATTTATATATATATATATAGACACATTGGGTATTCGATACAATTTATGGTTCTCACATCTATATTCAAATGCATGAACCATATATATATCATAAGATTTTTATAGGGTAGGTGAATCTTATAGCAACCAATGTTGTATGAATCAAAACTTTTATGATTAAATATTCCAGAACTCCTTAACAATTAGAAAGTTTTTGTTTTTATAGAATTATTACTTTATTCAATGTATTGATGAGAAGAAAATATCTATACCATGAATTGAAATGGATAGATTTACTTTTCAATTTTTAAATAAGGAATGTGGATTTTATGGAGAAAACATTTAATATGGAATGAAATAACTAAATAATTGTATTTTTTATTAAATTATGATAACCATGTGTTGGAATAAATAACAAATAATGTTTTCCTAAGTCATATATAATAAAATTTTGGCATCACCTTCTTGGTCGCCTAAACGGGAAGAATTTGACAAAGAACTATAAATATGGTTATTTAGACTCCTTTGAGCTAAAACCAATTGATCGATTACATTCTTGTTTATATGGAACAATGATGAAACCACCATTTAGTGGATAGGGTGAAAGTTAAAAACAATATCTAGGATTCTAACACACTGATGTGTGTAGACCATTCATAGTAAAAGGTAGAGGTGGATATTCTTAAATGATTACTTTTATTGATGATCTGATTATTTGTGACTATGTATAATTTATGATTCATAAGCTCATTCCCCTTGCTAAATTTTAATAATTCAAGAATGAAGTATAGAATAAACATTGTAAGAAGATAAATACTATTTTATCAAATCGAGATAGTGGATATCGCACCAAAGAGTATATCATCATTCTTGAGGATTTTGGGTTTCTATCTCAACACACTCCACCTTAAAAACCATATTGGAATAGTGGTATTGAAATGAGGAACTATACCTTTATTGACATGGTAAATTTCATGATGAGACATGTTGGTATTCCATTATCCTTTTAGTGATATGTGATACATGATAAAATAAACATTCAACATGGGATACCAACTAAATAAGTAAATGGAATTCTATATTAGTTAATGTATATAAAGAAATTCGTGTTGTCACACACTCATGTATGGGAATATGAAGATTTTTTAAGGTCATATTAGAAAAGAAACATTTATATCAAGGAATGAAGTATTTATTAATAATGAATCCTACATAAAAATAGGGGATAATATATATATCCCATCAATCAAGAAAGTAAATGTCACAAGGTGGAACAAATTTCAAGAAATTGAGAAAATCCCCAATAATGATAACAATAGAGTGATTGGCTTTCATGAAGTAGATTCCATGATACAAAACAACTGGTACAAGAACAGATTCCATAGATCCTTGTCGAAGATGTTGTTTCTAAAAGATAGTACTGCATAGAAGTATCAAAGAAGTATGAGAACTATAAATATATTGTATTGTAGTCACTTAAAATGTTGACTCATTATTGGTTTAACAGAATGAATCTCAATCATGTAAATAGTCAGTAAAGGACTCAGAATATGTAAGATGGTAAAAAAACATGAATTATAAGATAGATTCCATGCATCAGAACTATGTTTGGGTTCTGGTCAACCCACCAGTTGATGTAAATACAATTTTTTATAAAGGGATATTTAAGATAAAATTGGACATGAAAAATAAAATTCAATACCTCAAAAGATGAATAGTGGATAAAGGGTTTAAACAATGTCATGTAATTGAATATGATAAAACCTTTCCCCCTATTTATGTGTTTAGATTCATTATAATTCTAATATCTATAATAATATTACAATGAGTGTGATATATAGAATATTAATTTAGAAACAAATTAAATTAATGGGAATGTTTAGAAAGATGATTATATGAAAGAACCAGAAGGTTTCATGACACTTAAAAATGTGAAAAAGGTATTCATGTTGCAGAGATCAATTTATGGATTAATGAAATATTCTATGTCAAAGAAAATTCAGTTATATGAATCTATAAAAGAAATAATTTTTATTAATAATTAATCCATGATATGTTCAGACAATGGTTTTAGTGGGATTATGTTCTTCGTCATAGAAGTATATTTTTCTGAAATATTACTTATTATAAGTGATAAATTTTGGATTAGAGTTTATTAGGGACTAGTTAACAAGGGGTTATCTATGAATTAAATAGGTGAAGAATCCTAAAATATAGGGATAAATATCATTCATGATAGATCTTAGAGACTGCTTGGAATAAGTCATGGTTTATAAATTGAATAGATATTAAAGAGATTTATTAATAAACAACCCTAGAGAGGATTAATTTTAGTGTCACATGGTATTCATCATTCCAGAAAAATGTGTCTTCACAAATAATAAGAGAATGAGAGAATCATAAAGATACCATATTTATCTACCATAGGATAGATCATATATTCCATGTAATATACTAGGCATGATGTTTACTATGCCTTGAACATGGTAGGAAGATATCAAACTGATCTAAGAAAACATCATTGGTCTAATGTTATGGATATACCTAAGTACCCAATTATAAATAAGTGTATGTTTTTAGTTTATATAGGTGACGAGGATATTTTCATTAGGGGTAATATTATTACTAGATATCAAATATATTATAATGATCTGAAGTCACAGTCAAAATAGTTCTCCAGTCTCAATGGAGGAGCTATGAGATGGAAGAGTTCAAACAAATAAATTATCTTATATTCTACAGTAGAGTTTGAGTATACATTGTCTTCTTATACAAACAAATAATCTATTTGAATATAAAACATTTTATAGGTTCATCATGTCATACCTAGAAGTAAATACCATACCACATTATATTATTATAATAAAACAATGGTGGTCCTTCAAAGGATCCTATGACACACTAATAGAAAACGTAAATACTCCATTGGTATAACATTTTGAGGGTATTTTATCAATGGGGTGAAGTAGAGGTGATTATATTTTCTATATAAAATACCATAGTAGAACCCTTGATAAAATATTTATCTATGTAGAATCATGAGTATCAAGTGAGGGATAGTGGAATAAAGGATTCTAGCAGTTAGATTTAGTTCAAGTGGGAGTTCATTAGAGTTAGTGCCCTAAATCCAACATCTATGTACTTTATGATTACCTATATTAATTTTATTTAATATTAATAATCATTTTATCACATCATGATTTATCTTTTATTTGAAGTAGTATGTGATGATGTCCAATGAGTAACTATCATATTGAAAGGTCATAGTAGATACAAACTATGATGGAAAACCATAAGTGTAACGAAATAATACTTAAAATATATTATTTATAAACAGATGATTTAATTTTATTGGACACACATGATATAAGATATCAAGGGTTGTGACTCATAAGAATTTGAGGCACATTCTCATGATGAAAATGCTTGGTAATTTCTAGTACATGAGATTATGGGAATATAACCAGCCTGTAGTAATCAATATTTATATGTGTCACTGGATGTTCCTATATATGAATGTGTGTATTGATATGTATAATTAAATATTTTTATTAAATAATATTTTACATCTCATAATTTTATGTATTTATAAAAACCATGATTACATATGTTCATGGTGAAGTTAGATACATTGGGTGTGTCCAGAGTAATCATGCATTAAGGAATAATGTGAGAAATGATTTTATATTCCATTATTTAATAGAAGTTGATATGTTAAGACATTTTATGGGAATGAAACAACCTAAATAAATCCATGAAAATGTTTTTCTCTTAGTAGATTCGTTTCTTGAAATTTAAAGAAAGTGATATTGATCACATAGGTTGATGAAATGAGCATGTGACCAACTTGATTAGAGATATCAAGATAAAGGAGTTATATTATACAATAAGAATTTGAATGGGGTTATATTTTGATGAAATATTAACTTCATTCTCCATGGGTGTATTAGAATATTGTTATACACTAACCATGGACACTGGATGCTTTTCCTAACGCCACTAAAAATAGGCGTATAAGCCCACACAATAAGTGCATCCAAAACCAGAGATACATAATATTTTTTTTAATTTAAGATTTTGAATATATATCATTCTCATATATGGTATAATAATTATTCATGATTTCATGATTTCATATATTTTATCTATTTATATCTGATAGAATATTTTTTTAAAGGAAAATTTAATAATTTTTTATTTATTTAACGATTATTATTATTTTATTTATTAGTGAATAATGCAGTGATATTGATTTATTAAATAAATAGTCATTATTTAAGTATTGATAAATAATATTAAAAAATTGTTGAATGATATTAGATAAATAATTTATATAAAAATTTATTTCAATAAATTGTAAATATTTAAATCAAGAAATACTATTCAATTAATTTTCTGGTTTTCACATGTAAAGAAATAAAAATATTTCAATTATTATACATATGTTTTTTAATGGGGATTAAATAAATAATAATGGTGCATGTGTAATTATTATTTTTTAAACTCTAACACTATTTAAACCCAATTATATTATTTCTAACCCCAACAAAATCCATTTTTGTTGGTTGTGCACAAAGACTTTGAAGATTTATCTTTAGCCCAAGGTATCCCTTCCACGTGTTCTCTCTCAAAAATGGATAGTGATGAGAGCCCAAAATTATGAAATTTTTGGAATGTTTATCTTTGAAAATAATCATAAATTAACTCAAATATCACATAAAAAAATATATTTTTTATTTTTTGAAATTTAGACTTAATTATTAAATGGTCAATTTTTTTTTAATTTTTTACTCAAATTTTTTAAATTGAGAAGAAACTAAAATTGAAATTTAAAATGATAAATTTTCAATATTGTAATTTAATTCGTAAATAAATTAATATTGAGATGAAATCACACATTCTTTTTTTTTTGAATTTCTTAAAAATGAAAACAAATTTAAATTGGCTTGAAAAAATATTTTTGAATTTTTATTTTTTAGTTTGATTTTGAGTGAGGTTTTTATTTATGATGTTTTGCAAAATTTAATTTTAATTTTTTTTATTTTCAAATGAGTTTGAATTTTTTATTCACTAAATATAAAATGAATTTTGATTTTAAATTATTTTTTATCAAAATTTTTTGGAATTAATGATTCGCTAAAGGATTTTTTATGAAATTTAAGATAATTTGTTTCGAAGTTCAATAATTTTTTCATGATCCACTTCATGGTTAGTTGACTATGTGTAAAAAATCAACTAATAGTGCCTGCTTAAAAAAATCAATGCTAAAAACAACTAATTTCATGATGAAAAACAATACTAACCATTATCATCGTTATAGGTACACTTCCTGTTCCCTTATTCTAACTCAGTAAGCTCCACCATTCTCAGGGCCTGTATAGTGACCATGAGATCCCATTATATTTCCACCATGCATGTCTGAGTTTTTTATATATTTTTTGAAAAAACATTAATAAGTCTAAGTTATAAATTTTTCAAAAATTACCAAAAGAAAACAGAAGAGGCCATTCCACCTTTTCTATAAATTTAATGAAGGGATAGTTAATGTCAACTTTGCCTCTCATTAATGTCAATTATAACATGGAAAAGACATCATGGGAAATGACTAATTTTGAATAAAGTAAAGTAAAATACGGATTTTGATATGCATCCTTTCATATAAATTAAGGTGGAATGTTGAAATGTTGATGTTGTCTTTCCCTAAATTTCTTATAAATGGGTACCATCCCCCCTCGTCATGTTAAATTCCCTTCATATCTATTAATTACACTCACTCTCTCTCTCTACAAAATCTTGGGGGTTCTTCTATTATGTGTGGTGGTTTTAGTTGCTGTAATGGAATGACAATGTTTTTGAAGAATCATTTAGAGGTATTTGTTATTATTTATTTTAATGTTATTTATTTACTTAATTCATTTGATTTTTGTTAGTTCTAGATACTATATTTATTAACTAGTTTAATTAGTTAGATATAGTTTATAAATAATAGTTATTATTAGAAATGATTATGTGTATATTAACTAATGAATAAGTTTTGATTTAAATAATCATTAGATAATATTTATCTAATAATAAATAGTTAATGAATAACTTATTATTTACTAATTATTAATGAATAATTAATTAAATATTAAGTAATGTTTAACTAATTATTAGCAATTGTATAAAGAATCATTAACTAATGATTAAATAATGATCAATGAATGATTAACTAATGATAAAATATTGATAAAATAATGATAAAAATTAAATTAACAAATGATTAAATAAATATTAACTAATGATTAAATATTTATTAATTAATCTTTAACTAATGATTAGATAATGGCTAACTAATGATTTGATACTAATTAACAAATGATTATCTAATGATTAATGATTGATTAAATAATGATTAAATAATGATTTATGATTTAATAAGTAAATATTATGTAATGCTTAAAAATGATTAACTAAAAAATAAATAAAGATTAACTAATTATTAATGAATTATTAAATAATGATTGAATAATTATTATAGATTTATTAAGTAATTATTAAATAATGATTATCTACTGATTAATGAATTATTTTCTAATGATTAAATAATTCTTAAAGAATTATTAACAAATGATTAACTAATGAGTAACTACTGACTAAGTAATAATTAAAAAATTGATTTAGTAATGAATAACAAGTGATTTGAAAATTATTAAATAATGATTAAAGATTGATTAACTAATAGATAATGATTGATTAACTAGAGATTAAGCAATGATTAATTAATGAGTAACCAATGATTAAATAATTTTTAACTAATGATTAAATAATGATAAACTATTGATTGAAAAATGAATAAAGAATAATTACCTAATTATTAAAAATTTATTAACAAATGATTATAAAATTATTAAAGACCGATTAAATAATGATTAAATAATAATTAACTAACAGTTTAATAATTATTAAAAAATTATTAATTAATGATTAAAGAAAGATAAAATAATTATTAATTAATTATTAATTAATGATTAAATAATGATTAACTAATGATTAAATATTGATTAACTAATAATTAAAGGCTAACTAACTAATGACTAAATAATTCTTAACTAATGATTAAGTAATGACTAACTTTTGATTAAAGAATGATTAAAAAATGATTGGATAATGATCAATGAATGTTCAATTAATTATTAACTAATGATTAATGAATGTTTAAATAATGATTAAGGAATGATTATATTATGATAATGTAATGATTAAGTAATGCTTAATGAATGATTAACTAATTTTTAAAGAATTATTACATAATGATTAAGTAATTACTATGTAATGATTAACAGATTCTCAAATAACGATTAACTAAGTATTAATGAATGATTAATTAATGATTAAGTAATGATTAAACAATTATTATCTAATGATTAACGAATGAATAACTAACAGTGAAATAATTATTAAACTGTAATTAAATATTGATTAACTAATGATTAAATGTTGATTAAATAATGATTTAGTAATGATTAAATAAATATTAAAGAATGATTAACTAATTAATGAATAATTTTAAACTAATTATTAATAAATGATTAACTATTAATTAATTAATTAATAGTTATTGTATAACATTGGATTAATATAGAATAAACATAGGATGAAAGTTGGAAAACTAGATTATAAAGAGGCTTAATTGAACATATGATTTGTTAGTCAGATGGTTTAGATGATTTGAACCTTATTTCACTCCTGTTTAGTTATTTTTAATTGATTTGTTTTAGATGAATCACATTTTTTATAAACCACTGAACATACCTTTAAGAAAGTTAAACATTATACTAAAAAAACATTAGAGTCATTTTTTAGGATATAGTAATACATTATAAAATTTCTATATCCTATAAATTATATGGTTATCAAAGAAATCTTATCTCTATATGGATACTACCAATGGATGTGATTTTGTCACATATGTACTTATGGGTAAAAGCCTAAAACACCATATTAATCTATAATCAGCTGAGAAGTAGTGCACGATAATGGGTCTTTATACACACCTAGTTTGACACTGCTAGGGGATATGCTTTAGATGATTCATATTTTCCATATAAACTAATGAACACACCTTTAGGTAAATTATAAATTATACCACAAAACAATATTGTCATATTTTAGTATATAAAAATTAAATTCTAAAATTTCAGAATAATAATATTTGTATGGTCAACCCTCATTTTAAATAGAATTTATAATATGGTTATCTTGATCAAAAAACAATTTTTACATAGAGAATAATGTATTCTTATGTCTGCTGTTATGGGGAGGTTATTCAAATAGAGTATCAAGCTTCTTATAGTACACAACCATCAATAATGGTTAAGACACCAGATTGTGTAACCCTAAGTAAATAGCAATAAAGGTTTCATTTTTCATAAATATGGGACCTAATCAAGGGATCAAGTCTATTATCTATAGGCATTATGAATTCTTGGCTACACTATAGAATCTAGATTTCCTATTAGTTGTAGATGAGAACAGTGTCAAAATAATGAACTTATTTTCTCAATGGTCAGATAGTGCCATGATGGAGTCATATATTGAGGTTTCTATTGTACAATAACAATGAAAAATTATACGATGACAAATTAGAGTGTTTGAGGAAGGTCTTTCCCAAGAAGTTGAGGCGATTACCTATGATGTAGAAGAGTATAACCTAACTAATCTCCCATATATAATTTTAAATACAACTTTTTGTGAGGAATTTTATAATGATTGATAGACAAAGACAATATTGGAGATGAGGAGGGAGCATTAGAAGTTGGGGGAGATGTTTCTAGAAATGCAGTATTTCCACTTTAGCCTCAACCCACAATAAATCATCCACTTCACTTCCCATGTTTTTTGAAAGTAGTGACATGATTTCTTAAATTTGGATTGAATTTTATCACACCTGCAATTGAGGTTCCAAGAGTTATAGTGTATTATTTTAGTGACCTAGACAAAACATAATATATTGGAAGGAATTTTCTAGGTAATTATGCATTGAAAAACAAACTGAAATGATTAAAATTGATAGGAATTGTAGATATTTAGTTCAGGAATCTAGCCATGAAAAATAAGTCATATGATGTTATAAATATGGGGGTGATTTTTGATTCTTCATGAGGGTGATTATGTGAAATTCATTTGGAGGTTGTAGAATTTCAATTTTTGAGGCAGCTCATACTTGTGTTCATCCAAACCTGAAACAAGATCATGCTTCATTGGATGATAAATTTATATCACCTATTCCCATTTTCATTATTTGGACCTACCAAGATGTTTTTATAGCCGTTGGGGAAAATATGATATGATTTTCTTATAATATTTTATATAATAAGGAATTGATAGGGAAAGAGAAAGATATTAGAAAGGTACATGGTGATTCAAATGAATTTTATCAAGTTTTTCTACAGTTTCCAGTCATACTGAATCAAAATGATTAAGTTGTCTTCCATCTTGATATAAATGGGCAAGTGTCTCAGGATAACTTTGTTGATATGTCTCATGTCCAATTTCATCGGTTATTATGTGATTTCCTCCCCTATATTCCCACATTTTATTTATGAAAAAAATTTATATATATTGAAGAAATGTTTCTATATAGAAAATACAGGGGTTTATTATTGATTGTAGAAACCCAAGATGAAAGTCATTCACCTTTTCTTCTTTTATTTTCTATTATGGAGAAGTAAAAATGATGATCATGGAGGTGTTTTTTTGAAATGTATAAACTACCATTTACCCCAAATTCAAGGTGTCTATTTGATATCAGATGATCATTGGTAAATCTATGAGGTAATTAATGTGGATCCTGGTATAAGGAGACCCCCAAATTTACACCATTGGTACTACATCAGACACATTTCTTGCAACATGTGAAAACAATTTCACAATGAACCTATGAAGAAGGAAATCACGAGTCTTGGTATGTAATGTCATTATTATTTTTTAGTAATTAAACAGAATGATAAAATTAATTTATGTGAAAGACGAACTCTTTGGTTTCACATATGAGATGGATAAAAAAACTCAAATGTTTTTCAAACAAATATGCAAGTCTAATAAATGAGTGTGTGAGTATATGATGAATGTTCCAAAATAAAAATTTAAATTTTCATATGATGTGGGTAAAGTGGAGTAGAAACACAACCACAATAATTTTTGAGTGTATCAATGGTTTCTTCAAGGGGATAAAAAATTTGCCTATAATTTATTTATTTCAGGATAGAACTTTTCATTGTGTGATGTACTTTATTGATAGGCAATGACATGCCTCAGACATGATTAAATAAGGGATAAGGTATGGAAGATACTCCTAGTGAGATATTGAAAAGAGAATTGAAGAATATTATGCTTATGGACTATGCCTTTTAAACCAAGAAGACTCTTGATTTGAAGTTCAATATTTTCCAAACACGTAACAAATAATAGTGGTAAAAAAATAGTGGTATTACATGAAGAAAATAATTTCAAAGGTGGAAAGATACATGCATTACAGTTTCCATGTGGACAGAACATCACAACATGTGCCTCTATGAACATATAAGGGGAAGAATATGTTGATCCATTGTACCTACTATACACCATTGATAACTACTATGTTTTAATATGGAGGCATATTAGGGAGTTTTGATATTTCCAAATGCTTGAAGTCCTGCTGATATTGAAACCTGATAGCAATAGGTTACATCCGTGAGGGAGACCATAGTCCAACATGATACAGAATTAGATGGAGAAAAGATTTTGAAGGAGAAAGGATTTTGAAAATTCATTAGTTAAATAAATTCTTTTGGAATATGTTATTAATCTACCAATTTAAAAGAAGATGGATTTCACTTCACATATGAATGCAGGTTGATCTCATCAAAGCTATATTGTATTAAGAAATTTCAAGGTAATTATTTTCTATTGTAAATCATTCATTTTTTACTTAAGGTGATTTTTCTTTTTTATTTCACTTTATATGAATATAATTTTAATTTTTTGAAGGATATAAAATTGATTTTATGTTTTAAATTCTTTTTATTTCAATTTCCAAAACATTATATGAATTATTTTATGATAATATTTTATAATATAAATAAAAAATGTTTATATATATCAATACATAAAACCATATCTTACAAAAAATATTTTCTTAATGTAGAAACATATGTAAAACCACTTTATATGTTTTCTTTTAAAATACATGAAGAGATGACCTTTTATTTTGGTATGAAAAAATTCACAAAAAAATGGGAATATATATTCCATGTATACCATGCTACCTATCATAACATTATGTTGACCATAATGTTTTATTTAAATTTTACAATTAAAAAAAATTCATTTTTTACATACAGATTGAGGATACTAGGCTACTCACCGATCAGTATAGGCTTGTTTTACATGATGAGATAGAGGGTCATGAGGATTGACATATTAGGGTGTGTAGAGCACACCCTTATCATCACATTCAACCTTTATCCCCCATTATAATATACCTATACTATTATGCATTCTATGAAATTATAGTTTCTGGTTTTACATTCATCGATCATCACTGAATTATTGACCTCACTGAGAGATAGAGAGTAGAGACACACACATTCTATTTTCTTAAGGTAGATATGACCATCACCCTTGAGGATGTGGAAGTCCTTCTTGGTCTTCCTATCCATGAATATGAAATTATAAGACCCACTAATGGAGACTGGCCTAAGATTGTAAAAAAATTAATGGAATCATTATTTATAGGGATATAGATTTTAAAGATGATGGTTCTATATTCAAGAGATGGCTAGAGATTCATTTTCCACAGTTACCCACTCATGTTGATGAGAATATTATCATGTGTCATACCCATTGTTTCTGATGCTTTCTCCGGTGCGCGCACATCCGTCCTCTTGGGTGCGACAGGTGTGGCTTCCCCCCACCCCCCCGCATTCCCGCTTTCGAAAGGCGGGCAACATTCACTCTTTATTCAGGTACGTCTGCTCCCTGATCCAAACCGGGATGATGGGATGCCAGTTCTTCCTTTCGTGGATTCCTCCTTGGGACTTATCACCTAGTACAAGTCTCCCTCATAGATTTAATACGTTGTTTGTGAAACTCTTCCATGTGCCATGTTTCCATGGTTGCTGGTTAATTAAACTGCTTCTGTCAGGACATTCCAAGGGGTCCAGTCAGGGCAACAACCTTTAGTTGGGGGAGTAGTCATGTTGAGACATCACTAGTGTGTCTGGGCACTAGGAAATTGGAATGCCTGTCTTTTTTCTCTTATTATAGGGCTTCTCTAGGGCGCTGAAGCCTGAGGAATCCCACATCAAGCGTGAAGAATCATATTCCATTGGCAAGTATTTAAAGTTTTCCTCAGCTTCTAGTGTTTAACACAGGTTATGCTGTAAGTTTAACGTCCAACAGAGATGGATCAGACTGATCAAAACACTAGCTGGAGTAGATCAGATTGAAGAACCCCCATTAGGGGTCACCGATATTGGGTCCAGCACGTGGGCAGCTTCTCGAATACTGTGGATGGGGAGTGAGGTGGCATGATCTCACTAGGATGTGGCAGCCCAGGTAAGAATCATGATGGGTGATGGAGAATTGAATTTACTGGATGAGGGTTGAGATGGGGATGTCATGGAGATGATGGTAAAGATGGGATTGAGCCTCGAAGAGTCCTTCTACGTATCCCTGTGGCAACGAATCAAAGTCCGCGCAGATCATTTGGTAAGGAGCGACGTGAAGGGGGGTCGGAGCGACCGATCGGTGGTGGGCTTGAACATCAGGGAGGCTTCCTACGTACCATGTCTTGACATGGATCGAATTCCAAGTAATTCAGAATGAGGCGTCGGTGAACTAACGTGAAGAAGGACCTTGGCCTAGATGAATGGTGGTGGGGATTGAACCTCAGGGTGGCTTCCTACGTACCTTGCCTTGACATGGATCAAATTCATCATAGTTCAGGTTAAAAAGAGGGTGTTGAACTGACATGAAGGGATGTCAGAACAACTGGGTGGAGAGATTATAACAGCTTACGGCTGGATTGGGATGTGGTTTAACATCATGCGGGATGAGGGCGTGTCGTAGAACCAATGTGAAGGGGGACCTTGGTCCATTGGGTGTTGGTATTGAACCTCGTGGAGGCTTCCTACATACTATGCCTTAACAAAGATCAAAGACCTTGTAGTTCAAAAGGTGAGGGTGCCAGCAAACTGACGTGAAGACGGACCTGGGTCTGATGGGTGATGGGCTTTAACCTTAGGGAGGCTTCTTATATACCATGCCTCGACATAGTTCAAAGGCCTCTTAGTTTAGAATGAGGCACCGATAAACTGGCATGAAGAAGGACCTTGGACCAGATGAATGGTGGTGGGGCTTGAACCTCAGGGAGGCTTCCTACGTACCATGCCTTGACATGGATCAAAGTCCTCATAGTTCGGGAGGTGTACAATACAGTTTAATGTCATGTGGGACGAGGGTGAAACGACGTGAAGGAGGTTGGAACAACCGAGTGGTGGGAATGAACCTCGTAGAGGCTTCTACGTACCATGTCGTGTCATGGATGATGGTCCTCATAGTTCGGGTTGGGTTTCGTCAGCGAACTGACGTGAAGGTGAACCTAGGGGTCCACTGGTGATGGGCTTCAACCTCATGGAGGCTTCCTACGTACCATGCCTTGACATGGATCAAAGTCTTTGTAGTTCAGGTGTGCACTTTATCGTCGTGCAAGACGGGGTATTTGGGGCTTACACTTTGAGGCGGCCCATTGTGTGTCATGATCGGTGCTCACTCTAAGCTCACGAGTGTAGCGACCCCAGTACCCAGGGTGCCTCATGAGACATGATATGCTTAGCATTTCATTACAGCATTTACAAAAAATATATCATGTCTCATGACTACAGAAGATCGCGAGGCTCAGGATTCTGGGAAACCAGCTGCTCTGATAAACTTCATCAGTACATTCCATGCCTGAAAAATTTTAAACAAAACGTAGGGTGAGCAAAAATGCCCAGTAAGGGGTTTTAAAAACATTTTAAGAAAATCCTTTCTCAAAGAAGACCTTTTCGAAGAAAATAAAACACTTTGATAAAACTAAAACATTATCTTTTCTTAAAACATGAGGTCCATTTTTCTTTGAAAACCACTTGCACAAAGAAGCACGTACTTGAAATGAACTTAAATATAAACATGATCAGAGTGCGCAATATAAGAAGAATAAATAATGCATAAAGTTAAAACAAAGTTACTTTACTTCTAAAAGAATTATATGACTAAACAGGGAAGACATGCATGTCATGGATCAAAAAAATGCAGGTCATCTATTAGTTTACCATATGAAAACAGTTCTTGTTGCATAAAGTACATTTTCATGAATCCTGGGAACTTTCAACTAGGGGTTGTCCTGTTAGTTGAACTAACCCCCTGGTTAAACATTATCATTACATGCAGAGGGGATGCATAACAACAGACTTTGTCAAGACCTCACGTCATGACCATAATTTTGGTACGGGTCAAGGCCAAATGCCAATCCCGTTTCCCATGGTAGCACGAGCCAAGGCCATTTGCCAAGACCGTTGCACATGATAGCACGAGCCAAGGCTATTCGCCAAGACCGTTGCACTTGATAGCACGAGCCAAGGATATTCTCCAAGACCGTTGCACTTGATAGCACGAGCCAAGGATATTCTCCAAGACCGTTGCACTTGATAGCACGAGCCAAGGATATTCTCCAAGACCGTTGCACATGATAGCACGAGCCAAGGATATTCTCCAAGACCGTTTCACTTGACGTCTCATGAGACTCTTTCTTTACCCAATGCATTGGAGCGCTGTATAATTCCGGGCGCACCCGTCCATAAACATTTAAGTCCTATACATCCCTCACATATCTTGACATGGTCATTCATTCACAGGGTTTCATACATTCTTAATCAAAACTCCTTTTTACATACATATTCATGACTTGAGGGGGATCATAACGTAGATGTAAAAAGAACTAGGCTATTGGCTTCAGATTAAACATTGATGCAAATAAACTAAATCAACTTACTCTTGCATATGCAAAAATAACCGGAATACTAAACATAGCGGATTGTCATGTAAAATTTCATCATGTTAATTAAATAACACAATAAATTCATAGTTCATATCTTTAAACATGTTCAGATTAAACATTCTTTGCATGTTCATATCTTTAAACATACAAAACATATAAATTCTTAAGGGGGGGTTCATGCCACACATTTTTACAAAAAGTGCACGAATTGTCAAAACGCTGATAAATAAATATTTTCAATTGGAGAAGTTATTTTGACACTAAACCATACTTAACCCTTACATGTTTTTCATACATTAAGAACATCATTTCATGAAAAAATTATCATCAATTGAAAATCATAAAAACCAGAAATGGTTTGTTTCATATATACATATATAAATACGTATATACATATATATAGTTTAAACAACACAAAACAAGGTTAACCCTTACCCAAATAAAATCAGATTCTTTGCACCCTTACTCCAGAATTTGGTTTTTCATATTGATACATAACAGAAAAGTATAGGTATTTATATATATAACATATATATATGTAAATACACATATACATAGTTATATATATGCCAAATCTTGACAAAACCAACTGGAATTAAAACATGTCCCTTACCTTGCTCGGAGAGGAGGAATGGGTGGGGCAAGAGGGACCGAAACATGTAAGTCCAGAAGATATACATATATATGTATATCATTTTCGTACTTATATATTTTAAAAAAAGTAAACCGAAGCTTAACCAAATATAAAGAAAAAGAACATGACCCTTACCTATTCAGAAGGGAGGAGAGGGAGAAGCAGCAACGAGGTAAGGGAAAACCGAAGGGGTATGCATAGGAGATATAGATGTATATATGTATAACCCGTATATGTTTATATGCATGAAAACCAAAGATTAAAACAAACTTTAAAAACCGACTTCATCCCTTACCTTAGTTCGGAGTGGAGATGAGGAATATGTGGCAAAGAGGCATGTGTTTTTCGGTTGTATAACACAGGAAGGATAGTCACGCACATAAACCGTATATATATATACATATATATAAAACGAAACTTCAAACAAAAACTCAAAACAGAACTCAACCCTTACCTAAACGATGAGGAGGAGGAGCGCACGAGGCGGCGACGAAGTCCCGGAGGTCGGAGAGATCGAGTGGGCTCGGGTGCCAAAGTGAAGCTTCGGTGCAACAGGGAAACTTAAAAAAACGAAGAAGAAGAAGGTGAAGTCTTTGGGCAAGGAGAGGCGACGATGGAACCGAGGCCGATATTTAAGAGGCGGCGCCGACTTCGTGGAAGGAGAAGAGAGGGAGATGACTCAGGCGGAGGAAACGAGGGCCTACGCTACTGGTTCTGCGGCGCGGCGAGGAAGAAGAAGAACCGCAGGCGAGGGAGATGCGAAAAAAAACGAATGGCCAGGATCAAAACAGTCCAGATCGGACGGACCGAGGTCGACGTGGGGTTTATAAAAAAAAACGAAACACGCGGTTTCGTTCGTTTTCCCTTTTTTTTACGCAATATCATTTTATTTCAACGTTTTTAACATTAAAAAAAACGGTTGTTTTAATATTTTATTAAACCTATTATAAATTCACTAATATAACCTTATTAATAAACTATTATTATCCTAAGTCAAGGGTTATTAATACCCCTATATATTAGACTATTAAACCCTTATTTTAAACATAATTTGTATTTTCATTTTTCTCTATTTCTTTTTATCAAAACATATAAATACACATATATAAGTTTTATACATAAAATAAAAAGTGAACTCAAGTATAATAACATATATACTTATGATTTCTAAAAAAAATACATTCGGATTATTTTGAAACAAAAAAAGCAAGTGTTTAATATTAATAAGTTTATCTCTAAATAGGTAAAATGTCAAAATTAAAGCAACAAAATAATTAGATTTTAATAAGAACATAATTGTGTAGTTTTATTTATTTATTATTATTATATAAAGAAATTCATAAATTAATTTTGTAAATGGGTAAATATACATCATTAACACTTTTATGAGAAGTTAACCGTAAATATAATTTATAAAAATAAATTAGTTTTATTGATAATTTTATAATAATTTAAATTTAATCAAATTTTATGCTAATAAACCAAAACCATATATATATATAGATATATAAATTACAACTATATATATAAAAGAAAATACATATTACTTATCAATTATTTCAAAACTAAACTTAATAAGTTTTAACACGTCGACAAAAACTGAATTTAAACATTATTTGGGTAACGGTTAAAAAAACAAAACATTGGATACTTTGGGAAAACAACGGTCGAAAATATAGTCGTTTGAGGTCCAACGGTCAACAAAGAGGATAAGGAGACCCAACGGTCGAAAAAATATAGCCGTTTGGGGTGCAACGGCCATATTAGGGTGTTTATAAAAAGAAAGGTTTTGTCTCGGGTGTCCCTTACCCCAAGTGACTGAAGGAGAAGGAAGATGGTTCGCGTGATCCCCTTGGTGTTGAGCACGGTCGCGGTGGCTTCAGCAATCCTTACGTTTCTTATGATGGATGCTCGAAATCCCTACCGCATTTTCGGGCTCTTAGTAGTTTTAAGCAGTCTACCCATTATTGTAATCGGGTTCTTAGTTGGGATATTTGGTTAGTGAGTTTTCCTTGTAATCCGAAAAATGTAAGAACCTTCAGTGTTGAGTTCATTAAATAAAAGTTACGTGTTTTTTTTACATTCTGATTGTTTTAGAGAGAACTTTAAAAGCACAAAAAAAAGAAAAGGCCCAATTTTCATTTAAGAGGTTTGAAAACTTCGGGGTGTTACATTATCTCCCCCTTCAAAGAATTGCGTCCCCGCAATTCTATCATAAAACAAAAAAAAAGGAAACTGAAACCCCAAACGTAAAACTCTACCGAAACAGTGGGTCTGGCTCGGTTAACAGGACACCAAAGTTGGCACACAGCTCTTCGGTTTCCCTAGTCCAGATGCACCTCGAACAGTGCTCCCTGAACTCCTGGTCGTGTGTACTACACACGGGCTTCCAAAGGGAGACTCGTGCGATGCAAAGCTCGGATATGTCCGAGTAGATGAACTCCTTGACGACTCTTCTAGAAACATCCTACTCGAGGTAGTCGAGAGGGACGGTGCGATCGAGGAGACTGATGTTCAAGACTTGGAACATATAAGCTGCACTGAGATGGCCATCCTGGGCGGCCACGAGAAAGCACGCTCTGGCAGTAAAGTTTTGTGCCAGAGTGAAACATTGGAACAGGCCCTCAAAGTACATTCCCTTTCGCCTATAGCAGGGGAGTTGAGCAGCAGCGATGAGCTGAAAGAAGCGATTATTCTCTCGACATAGCCGAAGAATCTCTGGACCATTTGCTAAATTGAGCAAACGCTGGCAGGACCCTCGTAGGTGGAGAAATGATGGGTAATCCACCATGCATGCCTTGATCAAGATGACTTCTACTAGCTCATCGGGTAGGGATGAGAAGTTCGTTTGTCCAGCCATCTGAAAACATCGAGGGGAAACTCTTAACAACGTAGATACGGTGAAGACATGAAAAGAAACAAGAAACTTCCATTTATGAAAAAGTTTACACGGCAAAGTCTGAGTTCACAAGACGTACGCCACAAAGAGTGGCAAAACTTCCTAACTCTTCAAACCACACACAAGATGAACATACAGGACTAAACTCATGGGAACATTTATAACGCCTCCTGAGTTTAGCGTGAGGGGTGTGAAGTTGGGAAACATCGGTGTGCACTTCTTGCCTAAGAGACACACGGGTGGACTCATTTTCCAACGCTCCGAAGTCCATTAACTGGCCCCAGAAGCCGTAGTGCAGGACTTGGCACAGATAAGCTGCTCGGAGGTCTCCAGCAGCAGCAGCTTCTTGAAAAGGGTTATCTAGCATTGTGCCAAATTCCTCTCCAGCTGTGAACACTCGGAAGAGTCCTTCGTGATACCTTCCCCGACGTGCGTACGAGGGAAACTGGGTCATCATCATTAGGAGATAATCCATCCCCATTCCCGGTGGAGACTAAGCACCCTAGATGAGTTTGATACATCGTACAAGTGCTTACACGTCATGCGAATTTGGGCATAATTCAGGAAGTTTTCACGGCTGGCTAGAGATATAATGTTCTCTAGAGCCTCAGTGGGGAGTGACAAAAGGTCGGTAGGTACATCAGCCATCTGAAAGTTATAACATTCTTACTTAGTTAGTCTTAGCAATATATCTATATCACCTGGTTTTCCAGAGTTGCCTGAACCTATCCTCTGATACCAACTGTAGCGACCCCAGTACCCAGGGTGCCTCATGAGACATGATATGCTTAGCATTTCATTACAGCATTTACAAAAAATATATCATGTCTGATGACTACAGAAGATCGCGAGGCTCAGGATTCTGGGAAACCAGCTGCTCTGATAAACTTCATCAGTACATTCCATGCCTGAAAAATTTTAAACAAAACATAGGGTGAGCAAAAATGCCCAGTAAGGGGTTTTAAAAACATTTTAAGAAAATCCTTTCTCAAAGAAGACCTTTTCGAAGAAAATAAAACACTTTGACAAAACTAAAACATTATCTTTTCTTAAAACATGAGGTCCATTTTTCTTTGAAAACCACTTGCACAAAGAAGCACGTACTTGAAATGAACATAAATATAAACATGATCAGAGTGCGCAATATAAGAAGAATAAATAATGCATAAAGTTAAAACAAAGTTACTTTACTTCTAAAAGAATTATATGACTAAACAGGGAAGACATGCATGTCATGGATCAAAAAAATGCAGGTCATCTGTTAGTTTACCATATGAAAACAGTTCTTGTTGCATAAAGTACATTTTCATGAATCCTGGGAACTTTCAACTAGGGGTTGTCCTGTTAGTTGAACTAACCCCCTGGTTAAACATTATCATTACATGCAGAGGGGATGCATAACAACAGACTTTGTCAAGTCCTCACGTCATGACCATAATTTTGGTACGGGTCAAGGCCAAATGCCAATCCCGTTTCCCATGGTAGCACGAGCCAAGGCCATTTTCCAAGACCGTTGCACATGATAGCACGAGCCAAGGCTATTCGCCAAGACCGTTGCACTTGATAGCACGAGCCAAGGATATTCTCCAAGACCGTTGCACTTGATAGCACGAGCCAAGGATATTCTCCAAGACCGTTGCACTTGATAGCACGAGCCAAGGATATTCTCCAAGACTGTTGCACTTGATAGCACGAGCCAAGGATATTCTCCAAGACCATTGCACTTGACGTCTCATGAGACTCTTGCTTTACCCAATGCATTGGAGCGCTGTATAATTCCGGGCGCACCCGTCCATAAACATTTAAGTCCTATACATCCCTCACATATCTTGACATGGTCATTCATTCACAGGGTTTCATACATTCTTAATCAAAACTCCTTTTTACATACATATTCATGACTTGAGGGGGATCATAACGTAGATGTAAAAAGAACTAGGCTATTGGCTTCAGATTAAACATTGATGCAAATAAACTAAATCAACTTACTCTTGCATATGCAAAAATAACTGGAATACTAAACATAGCGGATTGTCATGTAAAATTTCATCATGTTCATTAAATAACACAATAAATTCATAGTTCATATCTTTAAACATGTTCAGATTAAACATTCTTTGCATGTTCATATCTTTAAACATACAAAACATATAAATTCTTAAGGGGGGGTTCATGCCACACATTTTTACAAAAAGTGCACGAATTGTCAAAACGCTGATAAATAAATATTTTCAATTGGAGAAGTTATTTTGACACTAAACCATACTTAACCCTTACATGTTTTTCATACATTAAGAACATCATTTCATGAAAAAATTATCATCAATTGAAAATCATAAAAACCAGAAATGGTTTGTTTCATATATACATATATAAATACGTATATACATATATATAGTTTAAACAACACAAAACAAGGTTAACCCTTACCCAAATAAAATCAGATTCTTTGCACCCTTACTCCAGAATTTGGTTTTTCATATTCAGACATAACAGAAAAGTATAGGTATTTATATATATAACATATATATATGTAAATACACATATACATAGTTATATATATGCCAAATCTTGACAAAACCAACTGGAATTAAAACATGTCCCTTACCTTGCTCGGAGAGGAGGAATGGGTGGGGCAAGAGGGACCGAAACATGTAAGTCCAGAAGATATACATATATATGTATATCATTTTCGTAATTATATATTTTAAAAAAAGTAAACCGAAGCTTAACCAAATATAAAGAAAAAGAACATGACCCTTACCTATTCAGAAGGGAGGAGAGGGAGAAGCAGCAACGAGGTAAGGGAAAACCGAAGGGGTATGCACAGGAGATATAGATGTATATATGTATAACCCGTATATGTTTATATGCATGAAAACCAAAGATTAAAACAAACTTTAAAAACCGACTTCATCCCTTACCTTAGTTCGGAGTGGAGATGAGGAAGATGTGGCAAAGAGGCATGTGATTTTCGGTTGTATAACACAGGAAGGATAGTCACGCACATAACCCGTATATATATATACATATATATAAAACGAAACTTCAAACAAAAACTCAAAACAGAACTCAACCCTTACCTAAACGATGAGGAGGAGGAGCGCACGAGGCGGCGACGAAGTCCCGGAGGTCGGAGAGATCGAGTGGGCTCGGGTGCCAAAGTGAAGCTTCGGTGAAACAGGGAAACTTAAAAAAAACGAAGAAGAAGAAGGTGAAGTCTTTGGGCGAGGAGAGGCGACGATGGAACCGAGGCCGATATTTAAGAGGCGGCGCCGACTTCGTGGAAGGAGAAGAGAGGGAGATGACTCAGGCGGAGGAAACGAGGGCCTACGCTACTGGTTCTGCGGCGCGGCGAGGAAGAAGAAGAACCGCAGGCGAGGGAGATGCGAAAAAAAAACGAATGGCCAGGATCAAAACAGTCCAGATCGGACGGACCGAGGTCGACGTGGGGTTTATAAAAAAAACGAAACACGCGGTTTCGTTCGTTTTCCCTTTTTTTTACACAATATCATTTTATTTCAACGTTTTTAACATTAAAAAAACGGTTGTTTTAATATTATATTAAACCTATTATAAATTCACTAATATAACCTTATTAATAAACTATTATTATCCTAAGTCAAGGGTTATTAATACCCCTATATATTAGACTATTAAACCCTTATTTTAAACATAATTTGTATTTTCATTTTTCTCTATTTCTTTTTATCAAAACATATAAATACACATATATAAGTTTTATACATAAAATAAAAAGTGAACTCAAGTATAATAACATATATACTTATGATTTCTAAAAAAAAATACATTCGGATTATTTTGAAACAAAAAAATCAAGTGTTTAATATTAATAAGTTTATCTCTAAATAGGTAAAATGTCAAAATTAAAGCAACAAAATAATTAGATTTTAATAAGAAAATAATTGTGTAGTTTTATTTATTTATTATTATTATATAAAGAAATTCATAAATTAATTTTTTAAATGGGTAAATATACATCATTAACACTTTTATGAGAAGTTAACCGTAAATATAATTTATAAAAATAAATTAGTTTTATTAATAATTTTATAATAATTTAAATTTAATCCAATTTTATGCTAATAAACCAAAACCATATATATATATAGATATATAAATTACAACTATATATATAAAAGAAAATACATATTACTTATCAATTATTTCAAAACTAAACTTAATAAGTTTTAACACGTCGACAAAAACTGAATTTAAACATTATTTGGGTAACGGTTAAAAAAACAAAACATTGGATACTTTGGGAAAACAACGGTCGAAAATATAGTCGTTTGAGGTCCAACGGTCAACAAAGAGGATAAGGAGACCCAACGGTCGAAAAAATATAGCCGTTTGGGGTGCAACGGCCATATTAGGGTGTTTATAAAAAGAAAGGTTTTGTCTCGGGTGTCCCTTACCCCAAGTGACTGAAGGAGAAGGAAGATGGTTCGCGTGATCCCCTTGGTGTTGAGCACGGTCGCGGTGGCTTCAGCAATCCTTACGTTTCTTATGATGGATGCTTGAAATCCCTACCGCATTTTCGGGCTCTTAGTAGTTTTAAGCAGTCTACCCATTATTGTAATCGGGTTCTTAGTTGGGATATTTGGTTAGTGAGTTTTCCTTGTAATCCGAAAAATGTAAGACCCTTCAGTGTTGAGTTCATTAAATAAAAGTTACGTGTTTTTTTTTACATTCTGATTGTTTTAGAGAGATCTTTAAAAGCACAAAAAAAAAAGAAAAAGCCCAATTTTCATTTAAGAGGTTTGAAAACTTCGGGGTGTTACAACGAGAGTCATGCTCAGAGTGAGAAACAAGAGGTTACAGGGACCTGATGATCACATCACGAAGGGTGCGTCCGTGAGAAGCGAAAAGGGGATTACGCGTTAGGCGGACCATGGTGTTGGTACCTACTCCAGGATGGTGGCCCGAGGGTGACAAAGCACATAGGGAGAGGGATTTGGGACTGATGAAATGAGGTGCCTCATTCCATATCACGCCCTCTGTCAGCCTTGGCGGTGGGGAAGTACGGAGGTGCATGGGTGCTACTTTCCGCACGAGGGGAAAGGGGATTACACAAAATAGGTTTCCATTCCCCCATGGACAAATAACACTCAAAAAAGGAGGATATCATCTCATGTGGGGGGGGGGATCCCATCCCCATGGAGACGAGTGGCGTAAAGAATGTCTGAGCCAGGGGGAACCTGCGTGTGAGGCACGGGGCCGAGTCACATTTTAATGTCATGTGTTGAGGACGAGGTTCTTGGCAGTCTAACATCCTACAGCTCGGACAAGGTGGGTTTACTCTGCACCCCTAGGACTTACATAACCATTACCCTCTGCTCCTTGTGGGAGGGAAGGTACCGGCAATACCGTGGTGAAGGGGGATCGCAGAGCGAACCATCGAGGGGTCCACGTTATTGCGGATATGCGAAAAAGAAATAGCCATTAGTGTGCCTATGCGAAGAATCATTAGGCGAAGCAACACTATGGGTAGTATAGTCCCGGGGACTTTGAAATTACATCGTGAAAACATGGAGGGTCTCACAGGAAAAGGAATTTCCAAGCAGAAGGGTCCACATGCAGGGGCCTTGCAGAACTCGGTTGCTCTGCGTAGTAGAGGGAACTTTCGAAGAGGGGTGCTTCGCAAAGTGGGGTGTCTTAGCCTTAGCTTGGAGAGGAGGTGTGAATGGGATGTTCTTCGCGAAATGGAAGGGTGTTCACGGAGAACTACCTTGCGAAGCATAGGTGCCTCGTGAAGCGAAGTGCTATGAAGCAGTGTGCTTCCCGAAGTACAGTGACCCTGCCTTGGCATGTGGATCACGTGTACAGGGTGGGTGTTTTGTGAAGCATAAATGCTCCATGACTTCCTAGGTTCCCTTGGGGATCCCCTTCCTTTGCGAATTCCCTTAGGCTTTGCGAAGGGAATCCCTCTGTAAAGAGGGGATCAAAACGAGAAAAGGCAGAGGCCTCTCGCGAAGCAAAAATACCTCGCAGAGCTCACGATTCCCAGAGAAAAGAGTGCTTCATGATTTGGGAGCTGAGAAGTCAAAAATTCAGATTGTCTGTCCCCTGGGCTCAGGGGGATCCAGGTATATATAGGCAAGAGGCGCCACAAAGCAGAGCTCACGTGGCGTGAAGGGGGATTCAATTGCTTCGTGGTGGGTCGCGAACGTCAACTGGGTTCGCAGAGAGTTACCACCTCCTTTGCTTCACGGCATGTTCACGAACGTCAGGGGCGTTCGCAGGGATTCCTGCCTTAGTGGCTTCGCGGCTAGGTCGCGAACTTCAGGGGAATATATGGGGCTTCCCACCTATGTTGGTTCGTGGTGGCCACGTTTCTTGGGGGAGCTCCGCGTCGGGGCTTCACGGGGCATGCCGTAGGGCCTTTGTTTCTTTGTTCTTTTTCAACCAATATTTTGGTGCCCACAAATGCCCCCCCCCCCTCAGACATGGAGCCGAGGTGGGATCAAGAGTCTATGTCTGAGGGAAATCTCCAAAATTATCGGCAGTTTGTGGTGCTGGGTCACGAAGCGGGCGTGCTGGGCGTGCATGGGCCGCGCGGTTCGGACGTGCTGCGAAGCTCCGTGCGGTCTGGACGTGCCGCGAAGCTCCGGGGGCTGCCGCCTATAAATATGGATGATGAACAAACTTTTTTCCTTTACCTTCTCTGCGACTATGTCCTTTTTCACTCTCGATTCGCGAAACTCTCCGTACTCCGTGTATGCTCACCGCAAATCGAGCTTCGCGGCGAACCATGAGTCTCTGACTCCGCGACTACGCCAAGCGAACGTTTTCTTCCCAGCAGGGGCCAGGCTCTGTGTCTTGGCTGTGCGACCGAACTCAGTGAAATATCTTTGCAAGTGAGCTTTGCGACCCGACCTGAAATTTGTCCATGTTCTGAAACCCAATGGCCCATCAAGAAGCTGTGCTGGGGGTGCTTGCAGAGGCCGCCCGGAGGGATGAGATGGCCAACTGTGTGGGCCTGGGGGAGCTACTCTGAAGCCACTCGGACCATAATTCTTTAACAGAACTACTATCAGAGAGCCAAAAGAACTACCCATTGTTCCAGAGGATACCCTTGTATGGCTTCGGGATGAGGGATGACGTCTTCATTCCTGAGGCTAGTAGGGATGAACCAGCTTACTGGTTCAGAAGCACGTCGTGCCAGCACCAATGGTTCATGGTGGCCGATGGTCATGCGCGGGTGGACTTCACAACTTTCACCGATGACTTCCTATTGAATCATCTAAATAAAATCAATGGAAAGCCCTTGAAACCGGAAACGTCCCCTCCCATGTACTGCACCATACTGAAGGCAGCTTTGAGGGATTCGAAGAAGGGGTGGTCCGATGAGTGGCACCTGCGCCAGGGCGGCAACTTCAACAACGATTGGGCATGGTCCTACAGGGTAGGTGCCTCATGCGAGGAATTTGGAGTTGAGATGAGGAGAGTGGGGTTGTATGAGGTGCCATGGGCCTCCCAATTCCACATTTATCAACCAAAACAGCTGATGCTGGAGCTGTTAAGAAGATGGTCATCTAGGACCAACACTTTTCACCTACACCATGAGGAGGTTGGCATCAGTCTGTGGGATTTCCCTCAGATCTCGGGGGTCCCCATCTTGGGGGCTATGTATGATGAGTTCCTCCCTGTCATGAGTGCGTGGGAGGATCTAGAGCAGATTCTACGGCTGGCGCTCGCACCGATGGGACTGGTCCCTGGAGAAGACAAAGAAACAGTGAGGGATTTCCAATTCAATAAGTGGTTGAAGCAGTTCATGAACATCCCAAACAACCGAGAGTTTCCCTAGAGTCCTCAAACATGTCCGAAGAGGCCTCAATGAGGCAAGGAGCACTCATATTGGTGGCTCTTGGAGGATAGCCAATGGAATACCCAGGGTTTCAATGTCAGTATTGAACAACAGCTGATATTCAGGATGGTGGCATTTATCACGACCCTTATCTACGGTTGGATCCTACTAGCGAGGGATACCACATAAGGGTGCGGCCCACCTCATTTATCATGGAATCCATGCTAGCCACTGGAAGGCGGGTCAATCTGGGGATTCCGATGCTCGCCAGATTGTACAAGATGATCCAACATGTTAGCGAGGGCAAGAAGCCTCCGAGGATATGCGGGCCCTTACAACTTCTATATGGGTGGATCACGGCACAAATCCGGGGGGTTTATGAGTATCCGAACCCCATCTCATCACGAGGGTTAAACTTCCTCCCATCCTTCCTAAATGATACCTTGAGCTTCCTAATAAAACTAACCATACTGATGGTGCTAAACCGGGTGTGGAAGGTGGACGAGTTAAACTTCCATCTGTTTCCATTGACAATGGGTGTACTGACCGATGATGGTCAGAGAATGGAAGAGCACTATGCCTATCTCCTGGCCCTCCACTGTGGAGTCTTGGTGGAAAGGGTGGATCGTGTGCCTCTCTGCGAGCCATAAACCCTTCAACAGTTTGTGAGTCAGTTCCAGTGCATGCATCGGCTGACCTCGCTGGTTTACTGGGAGGTGCGCCACGAGGAGCACCCTGGTGTAATGAGGCAATTGTGGCTCATGTTCACATGGTAAGATGAAAGAAATGTGAAATGCATTGCCTCCATCCACTACCGCCTTTGGACTGGTAAAGGAGTATTCCATCAGCTAGGTGGCAGCTTATCTGGGGGAAATGCTGATGCAACCAACTATTTGAGTTGGTGATGGTGGGCCTCCCCTATCCCGAGGTCGGGGTTGGAGGGTGATAAGGGCCTCTCACGGTGGCAGGGTTGCCGTGGCGGTGAGACCTGCACCAACTGAGGGTGAGGCAGCGGCGGCGGGTCCAATAGTGGCAATGGACCCGGTGGTCCCGAAAGAGAAAAGCCATCCAGAGGGGCGGACACCGATGGGATTCCGCAGGATATCCACCTAGGCTCTGGGTAAGAGGCTATTCCATATTGACATGCCAGAGAATGCTATTTTCCCGAAGTCCTGGGACATTTGGGACATCAATAGATAATTCCTCGGCCCGCCTGAGATGTGGGAACACCTGAACTGTCTTAGGATGGATTTACCGGGTATTGGCCCTATTTGGGGCAATTTCGCAGTGTCCCCGGTGGAGGCGAAGCAATATCTAGATGATATGGAGAACTACGTACATTACAGCATTTCCCCATGTCCAATGATAGACCGGGTGAGGGTACTTCTAGATTGGACGGTTCCTCCACAACATTCGTCCACTGAGATAAGGGAGCGCTTCCCCTATCGCAAGATTCAGATGAATCCTCTCAGGGCAACGAGGATGGTGGAGGGAGCCCGATGGAGGAAGGAGAAGTCGGCGATCAAGACTCGGATCTCGACGATTTCACGGAGGCTCTCGAGGTAACATTCCAAGTTTCTTTCCTCAGGGACTGCTCTAAAGACATTATGGACTTCTTACCATCATCTGAACCAGGCAGGAGGATCTAGTACACAAACCTCGCTCTCTCCCCTCAGTGGGTGATGATGCAGGACCTTCGGAACCTGCGCCTGTGGCTGCGTCCAGTTCTGTGTCTGGCGGGGTTAGGGCGCCTAAGGTGGCTCCTCCAGAATCTCCAGCCCTTCCAAAAATATACAGAGGGCCACGCTTCGGGGTCTCGTCAGCATCATCCTCGTTGCAGTACCAGGAGTTCAATCTCTGTAATTCCTCTCCGATGAATTCATTACTGTCACACGTTGATCGTGCCAACTGACATCCATGCCCTTCTCTGTTACGTACAGTTCTTCAACTGGCCTGGGCCTCTACTGCGAGGATGGTCAAGATTTCTGGCGGTGCCCCTCCTAGAGGAATGATAATAATCGTGGAGATAGTTACCTGGCCCACCTGAGCTGCAGTGTCCGCCATCCTTGGTGGGCCACCAGCGGGGTCGTGCCTGAGGTCATCGAGGTGGGGTCCGACGATGAGGATCTATCGGTCAACCCAATTCCCTCTATATCTGATCCAACGCCATATGTCACGCCTGATCCCATGCCTGATGCAGATCCCACTGAAGACTTCTTGCGGGCGTACCCCGCGTACGAGCCTACTAATTGCGTAGACTGGGATGAGATGAACTCCGATGAAGAGGACAGTAAAATAGTCCACCGCCGATCGTGGAAGCTGATCATGCGCTTCATCAATGACGTCCCAAGTGCTATGGTTGGACGAAATGGACTGACTTCGCTCACGGTTGAATGAAGTATGTGCTGGGGGAGTGGATGCACAACACCATCATATGCTCATCCGGGATCTTATGGTAGAGAATATCCAAGAGTATGATCGCGGGCTCAGTGTGGGCTGGCAGTAGAGGAAGACGACGAACATCAAGAAGCTACAGGAGGATGAAAACGAAGTCCAACACCTACAGATCTGGGTGGATGATCACTCATCCTCTCTCAATGCACAATATGATCTGATATTGTGATTAAAGTCCTAGATGACAGAGGAGGAAGAGCGTATGAGGTAGGCTTCCAAAGAGATGGTCGTCATTCAGGCTGATGAACTGAGCCCCATCGCTACTGAGGAGGAGCGGGATCTGAGTTGGAGACATCAATTCCTGGACACCACGAGTTGACGGGTGGCAGAGCTGCAACACTCATTTGATGGGGTCAATCCGTCTATGGGGGGATTTGACCCCCAGGTACTGTAATGATTACAAATCGTTAAACGTACATTCATGCTTTGAATTTTTTTTGTTTGGATGTCGTTGCATGCACGAGTTCCTTTGTTTGCACTGGTTCATTGCACCCATACAATGTTTGTGGAACATCCAGTGACAATTCCCTAAGCTCATGTGGGTCGGGCCCGATGTGAGAAACCAGAGATAGTCGCCTCATCGCCCCATCCAAACATAGGACTGAAAACCATGTTTCAGGCATCTAAGGTTTGGATTACCGGTCCAGATTTCCATGAAATGGGAGAGACCTGGCTAGAGAATTAAGTTCTCAGAACAGCTGAATTACCATTTTTCCAGCATGCTCTTGTGCATGAATGGTGCAATGCCAAGGGCACTGAAATATGTCCGAACAGATGGGAATGGGAAGTGTGAATCACGATACCCAAGATTTGGAACACTATGGGGTGGCGTGACTATGGAGGATAGCTGTTGACCGTGGTAGAAAAACAGCATCCATATTGAATTAGCCTGAAATGGGGACAACAAATGAGGGCTGACCTCTGACCATGTTCGCATCATGGGGCCTGAATCAAATATCGTCGATCAGTCTTTTCAGGACGTTGGCCCAAGACAACAGGCAGACCATAGGTTGAGCATCCTTTCTATTAGGGGGTCCTTCCAAACATGACTAGTCTTCTGGAACGTTGGTCCAGGATAGCAGGAGGACCGTAGGTCGAGCATCCATACTGTTAGGGGATTCTTCCAGACACGAAATGGGACGAGGGTCTGAATAAGGGGGCACGAAAATCATGGAATGTGGAGTCAGTGTTTGTTCAAATATAATCCAACACTCTTGAGGTTACACCATCATGGTGGAAGCCCACTAGATGGACGCATCAGTTTGATCATGGATCATTCCTTCTTTCAGATAGGGCCTCTCTGGCGAGGGGGGGTGTCGCTTCCCAATATCATCGTGGGGAATCATGAACTTTTTCAGGGCATAATTATGGTTATACGGTCCCCTACAAGGGGTCAGGCCATGGGCCAGAAGATGGAGAGGAACAAGAATTTTGATTCTTGTGGGATGAACACTAGGCAAAATACCAGGGTGTCCCAGTGTATCCCATGAGGATGGGAAACATGCCACACGTAGTTCTAGAAGCACAGTTTAATGTCATGCAGGATGAGAAGAAGCCTGGTTGTTCCGGTACACATCCTACCAAAACTACTAAGCCCAGGTGAGTCGTGATCAATGTGGGAAACAAGAAGTAATGGGGAACTTTCCCGACATAGGAAGGGGCATGTTTGGGAAAAGGGGCACTCGGTAAAAACCGACTCAATGATGCTAACATTCCCATGAGTTTCACATAGACGCGTGAAGAGAGTGAGACGAGTATGTTGGAATTCCACTTGAACATGAGGAAGTGGAAATGTGTAAATAATGATGGTCGATATTTGGATCACAATGATGGAGTCATGACGATGGAGGATAACTGTTGACTGTGGCGAAAACACAACATCCATATCGCGTTAGCCTAGAATGGGGAAAGACAAATGAAGGTCGACCGTTGACCATGTTCGAAACACGGGACCATGTCGAAAATTTTGTTAGAGATCTGGAGGGACATTGGCCCGAAACTATTGGAGATCCCTTAGGCCCATCATGCATGGAGAGCCCTTAAGCCTAGCATCAATGTCGTCCAAGGGAATTTTTGGATGTGGAAGAGGATGAGGATCCCAATAGAGAGCTCAATAAGATTGGTCATGGGACAAGGGGAATGTCCCCATGAAAATACCACACTTCAGGATCTTTGTCAAAACACATATGAATACGACAATGAGAAGTATTAGATAGAGGGAGAAGAGTCATTTCCCATAGGGAGATCTTAGTTCAGGGTCGTAGAATTCAGACCATGGATGAGAGGAAACACAAGAGGCACGTGGTAGGTAATTACAAAAGACCCGACATGAATGGGAAACAAGGATGTGTAAGGTGCGGTGCACAACCCGATGTGAATGAAGACATAATCCCATACCACACCGCACAACTCCCTTGGGAGATGTTTTAGGCCAAGGGGCCGAAACGAGGGTTGAGCTGGGCCTATGCAAAGTGCAAAGGCGTTCCTACATACCCCATGGGGATGGGGATCAAGATGCATGTACTTATTGAAAGGGTCTTAGTTTAAAGTCTTAGAACTCAGACCATGAATGGGTAAGGAGCGCAGGGGACACATGGTAAGGTGGTTACATAACCCAAATATGAGGGCATAAGCCCTACTTGCCATCTGTTCTATGGGGAAGTGCTCGAGTCGAGGGACCGAACACGAAAGTTAGGCGGGGCCCATGGGGAAGTGATCGGGAGCTCTTAAATATCTCATGACGATGAGAATAAATCCATACGTAGTTCTAGAAGATGAAAGGGGCACACGGGTCTATCCCTTGCACAAGGAGAAGTGGTATTTGATAAATCTTGTTTGTTCTTTAAGGTGAGTGGTTTTTTTGTGAAGCGATAGGCCTGGGGTAGCAAGCCCTGGTGTCGCCACAATAATCATGCCATAGTAGGCATTGAAAAATGGTATGGCACGTGACCAATACCCAACGTGATGTCCTCTATAACGAGGTCATCTCAATGCAGTGCTATTTTTTATCGTGAATACAGGATGATAATGTCACAGTTTAGGGTCATGTGATAGGATCAAGCATGCATTTTAACTTCATGCAGTGCAGATGTAGCAGAGATGATGCAAGGCGGGGAATGTGTACAGTTCTATAAAACATAACTGATGTGGATGGGGAAATGATCCCACATCACACCATACACAATTTGGAGATAGGAACCTTAGGCCAAGGGGCCCAACTAGGGGTGAGAGTGAAAGGGGCGTGAGGAACTTGCACCCACCTGAGCTGGACTCAGAAACAAGATGTCTGGGTGACCCATCACATCCCATGGGGATGAGGATCGATCCTCACATATCCCTTAATGAAGATCTTAGTTTATTGTCATAGAGCTTGGACCGTGGGAGCCCTGAATGACTCCGTATTGCATCTTTTTCCACCCTTACGTACAGAGGTGCACTGAGGGATAGTGCCAAGTGTGTCGCGATTCCACCTGGACACAATGGCATGGAACATAATGTGAATCGTGCAACCAACATTCAATGTCTGAAAGGGCTGGTGTGACGATAGAAGATTACTGCTGACCATGTTCGCAACCCAACATCCTATCGCGTTAGCCAGAAATGGGTAGAGACAAATGAGCATCGACCGCTGACCATGTTTGCAACGCAGGATTTGTATAAATTTTTTGTCTGAATCGCTTGGGGACATTGGCCCGTAATGGTAGGAGATCCCTTAGGCGTGGTGTCTAGGCCGTTCTCGGGGGTCCATTTGGGTGTGAAAGATGATGGAAGCCCTAATAAAGGGGAACAAAAATCCTGACATGTGGAAGGAACTTAACCAAGTTGAATCTGACGCTCTTGATCATAGACCAGAGTACACTTAACACTTGGGAGAACCACTGCAAGGGGTCAAGGAAATCAACTTGATGGTCGAAAAGAGATGGCGGATTCCCGGGATAAGGGAGGAATGGTGCCAAAAACCATGTACCACACCTATATATCCCCCTCGTGGAGAGGGACAGGCCAAGGGGCCTAGGTGAATGGAAGATTGGGAGATCTCAAAGAGGTGGGGCTGGACCCAAAGTCTAAACATTCGGGTTGTCCTACGTATCCCTTAAAGATGGGAATTAAGCCGCATGTAGTTCTAGAAAGGTGCCTTTTAATGTCATGCAGGACAGGGAATAGGAGGGATAATGTTTTAGAATAGGGTTCACAATGTGAGGCCATTGCAAACCTAACATGAACGAGGACATGGTCCCATACTACACCACGCAGTCCCGTAATCAAGGTCCCGAAGGCTGGAAAAATAAAAAAAATTAGCAGAACTCAATTGGACCAAAAGAAAAAAGTTCTGGGCATTCCTACGTATCTTATGAGGATGGGAATCAAGCCAAACATAGTTCTGCAATGATCTTAGTTTAGGGTCTTAGAGCTCGGACCATGAATGGATGGCAACCATCCATGTAAATGCAGACCTTGACCCGATCCCTAAGCCCATGTGAGTCAAACTCGGTGTGGTAAACAAGGTAGGAAGGTCTTTATTGTAATACTTGTGAGGTCCATCAAAGGGAAATCGGTGTAGAGCCACAAAGGAACCCCTTACCGCGGCTTTGTTCTACCGACCTGTAGATGCACACTAAGGAATAGCATCCAGAGTGTCGGGTATCTACTGGGACATGAAAAGGTGGAGAAGGATGTGAATCGTGTAACTTACATTCCAGGCTTAATGGGGTTGGCGTGGTGATGGAGGATAAATGTTAATAGTGGAATCAAAACACTATTTATATCGCGTTAGCCTGAAGTGGGACCAAAAAAGGAGCATCGACCGCTACCCATGTTTGCAACTTGAGATTTGTATCAATTTGTTGTCCGAAGCCCTTAGGGGCGTTGGCCCGTAACGGTAGGAGAGCCTTTAGGCGTACTATCCAGGCCGTTCTTGGGGGTCCCTCTGGGTGTGAAAGGCAATGAAAGTCCTAATGAAGGGGAACACAAAGCCTGATAAGCAGGTGAGGACGTGTCCAAGAAGGGTCTGACATTCCAGGCAACTAAACTAGAGTACCCTTATGCACATTGGTGAACCGCCGAAAAGGGTCGACGAAGTGGCTTGACAGAGAGAGGTAGGACAAGGGGCCAAGGTGGGATGGAGATTTTTGAGAGATGGGGTTGGAACCAAAGCATAGACATTCAGGTGGTCCTACGTATCCCATAAGTATGGGAATCAAGCCACACTTAGTTCTCGAAGATACCCAGGGGGTGGGATACCCTAACGATGACGTGTATGGAATGGCGAGTAACCCACCGCGAATGAGGACATAATCCCATATCACGTCACACAGTCCCGTAAGAGAGAACCTGGTCTAGGGGCCCAAAACTTCCAAGGGGCATGATAGTTGGGCTTTGGTCAGGAAGTCCTGGTCTACTCATAGGTTAACGTCTTGTAGAGAGGATGAGGGTTAGGGAATATGATTCCCTGGATAGGGGAGGTGCACGGCACGACGAGTGACCCGACGTGAATGGGGATGTAATCCCACACCACAACGTACACTCCGGGTATGCACTTGAGCTAAGGGGCCCGAGAGGGCCAAGGGGGATGAGGCTGTGCCTTTTTCAGGAAGGCCTAACCAGCTTACAGTTTAACATCTGGCAGTGAGGACGAGGGCCAAGGGCCCAGGAAGACCATTGGGCCTGAGGTTGGGCCTTGGTCAGGAAGGCCTGACCAGCTTGCAGTTTAACGTCTTGTAGTGAGGAAGAGGGATGGGAAAGGTATATTACAGGGAGATGTATGGTACGTAGAGTAACCCGACGTGAATGAGGACGTAATCCCACACCACACCGCACAATCCCGTCATTGAAAACCTGGGCCAGGGGCCCGATAGTTGGCCCTGCCTGGAAAGAGTTCGGCACATCGGGATGGGGTAGAACGAATCACTACACTTGATGTTTGGGACATCTTGGGGTGGACCCGAAGATCCAGGGTAGCTGTTGACCATGTTCTAAACACAACATCCCTATGTTGACCTAACATGGGAGTGACAAATGAGCATTGACCATTGACCACATTCGAAATGCGAGACTTGTATCGGCTTGTTGCTTGACATCCTCGAGGGTGTCGGACTGAAGTGGTAAGAGAGCCCTTAGGCCTAGAACTCATACCATTCAGGGGCCCTCACAAACGGGGAAAGTGATGGAATCCCAATCAAGGAGTGGGTGGATCATATTTTTACCCATCTATGAAAGAGGCGAACATCTCCAGGGAGGGCAGACGTACAACCGGATCGAGACTACATCGACGTGGATTAGGGGAAAACATATGCACCCTCCCATATATATTGACCCGAGGGGAAGATTATGGCTTTTCAGATGGGCCAACAAACATAATATACAGGCGTTCCTACCTGTCTCATGAGGATGATAATCAAGCCATACATGGTTCTTGAAGGCCATGCAGTTTAATGTCGTGCGGTGAAGATGGGGGAGGATAGAAGAACAATAGTGGGCACATGGTGTGACCATTATTATCCTCGTATGAGTGGGGATAAGGAAGCCTACTCTACATCATGTGAGGATCCTCCGAGGAAGCTATACCCAGGGGGGATAGTCAAAGAGAAGAGTTTGGGGCTGGGCTCAAAACGAAGCGTCTGAGAATTCCTACGTATCCAATGAGGATGGGAATCAAGCCATACATAGTTCTAGAAGAATAGTTTAACATCATGTAGGACGATGAAATGCATATCATCTGGGGATGTGTATGGTACGGCTAGTAACCCGACGTGAATGAGGATATAATCCCATACCACACCATACAATCCCACAAGAGATCCTAGATCGGGGAAGGCCATGGGGCCTGAGGATGGTCCTCGGCCAGGAAGGTTTGACCAGCTTGCAGTTTAACGTTTTACAGTGAGGATGAGGGAGATCTTTGTTTAGGTTCATAATTCTCAGACCATTTTTCAGTTTATTGTCAAGCGGGATGATAATGAGAAGTTTAGTGTCATGACGGATGATGATGAATAATTTAATGTCATGATAGATGATGATGTAGTTTAATGTCATGCAGGACAATGAAGTAGTTTAACGTCATTCAGGACGATGTTGTAGTTTAATGTCATGCATGATTGGACAGTTTAGGGTCCTGTAGGACCATCATGCAGTTCAGGGTCATGTGGGCCCGTCCAGTTTAAGGTCGTGTAGGACCATACAGTTTAAGGTAATGTGGGACCGGGGTGTAATTTAGGGTCATGCAGGACCCAGAGGTTCAAGCAAAGTATTACTTGAGGAACTTGGCATTGGTGGGAGGAGTTATGTTCTCACCATCCATGGTTACCAAGGAGTGTGATCCATTGGGGTAGACCTTATGAATGATGTAAGGTTCATCCCATTTGGGCTCCAGTATGGGTGGTTTCCTGTCGAGGATCATTGGCACTCGGAGGGCCAATACCAGGTTGCTTGCAGAAAAGAGCGAAGGTGAACCTTCTTATTGAAGGCTCTGGCTATCTTGTTCTGATGCCTTTCCAGATTGTGCAGGGCACAAAGCTTGTTCTCATTCAGTGCTTCCAATTCAGCTAGACAGATTTTTTCCAGCTTATCTAACTCCTGCTGGTCATAGACATCAGTGTGTAATGATGGCAGCTGGATCTCGATAGGCAGGACGGACTCAGCCCCATACACTAGGGAATATGGAGTCACCTGGGTGGAATTGCGTGTCATCGTCCGATATGCCTAGAGGGCGTTGGGGAGCTTGTCCGGACAACTTTTTTTATTCTGAAAAACCATTTTCTGCAAAATGATAAAAAGGGTTTTGTTGAATGCCCCGATTAGTCTATTTTCCTGCGCATGATAGTGAGAGGTATGGTTCGAACAAATATTGTACATGGCGTGCAATTTCTTCATCTCTACTTCTTGGAAGTTGGTGCCGTTATAGGTGAGGACAACGTGAGGTACTCCAAACCGGTGGATGATATTATAACTCATAAAGTCAATGATGGAACAGGCCATGACCTCTTTGAGTGAAACTGCTTCTGCCCACTTGGAGAAGAAATCTGTAGCGGTCAGGATGAACTTACACTGGCGAGCTATCGCCGGTGGATATGGTCCCACGACATCGAGTCCCCACAATGCAAACGTCCTGGAGTACTTAGTCGAGTGGAGAGGCTCTGGTGGCCGATGCATGAAGTTAGAATGAACTTGGCACGCATGGAATCTCTTGGAAAACTCAATACAATCATGGATAATAGAGGGCCAGAAGAACCCCAATCTCTGGATCTGGTGGGATCGCTTTGGCCTATCCTGGTGGGCACTGCAGGAACCGGCATGAACCTCTTGCATGACCTGAGAAATCTCGACTCCTTGAATGCAAAATAGGAGACCACCATCTAAGCCCCACACAAGACTAGGACCACTCTAAAGGGTAAATTGTAGTGCGTGGCGTGAGATTCGCTCGTGCTCGGCCCGATCATCTGTGAGGAAACCATTTTGGAGATACTCGACAAAAGGTTCTGTCCAGTCAGTAGTCGTTTCGATCACTGGATCTGAGGAACCCAGGGCTCCCATCGTGGAGGATCCGGTGGTAAGATGGCTTACCTGTGGGTCGTCATCATCTTCTGAGGTGATGGGGGTGATGACTCTTCGGTGTGCCACATTTATAATAAGATCATCCTTCTCAGGTTCTGCAAGTGATGTAGCTAAACTGGTCAAAGCATCCGCTCGACCATTTTGTGACCGAGGGACAAGAGTAACCTCTGGTCGTGAAGGGAACTGGGCCATCAGACAAAGGGTGCACACCAACAATGGCACAAGCTCTAACTTCCTGATGACATAGTCTCCATTGAACTGCTTGATGACTAGTTTGGAATCCTTTTTCAGGTGCAAATGGGGCACATCGATCTCAATGGCCAGCTCGAGGCCAGTGATGAGAGCCTGATACTCTGCCTCATTTTTGGTGAAACCTTCTGACAATAGGAACACTTATGGTAGAACGTCTTGCGCCAGGGTGATGAAGACAATACACAGACCCACTCTGTTGAGACTAGGATAATTGAGCCTCCTACCAATGGGGCTCCCTAAGGCACTGTCGAAGTGTATCTGCCAACACGAGACGACATGATCGACTGAGAGGATTGCCTCACCAGGAAAATCCAGGTCTAGGGATTGATCCACAGAGGTTGGATGGGCAGCTAGGAAGTCTTCCAATGCCTTCCCCTTGATAGACTTTTGAGGTATAAACTTGATGTCGAATTGTTGGAGAATTACCGCCCACTGCGCTAGTTGGCCAGTTAACATGTGGCGGTTCCAAATGTACTTCAGTGGGTCCACCCGAGAGACCAACTGTACCTCATGGTGATGCTGGTAGTGTCAAAAAAAATTTATTCCAAACATGAGTGCAAAGAAGATCTTTTCGATGGAGAGTATCTGGTCTCCGTATCGAGTAGGATGCAGCTGAGGTAGTAGAGGTTGTTCTCTGTTCCCTCATTGCTCTTTTGGGCGAGCAGGGTGCCGAGAGACCGTTCCTGAGAAGTCACATAAAGGACCAGCGACTTTCCGGTGATGGGTGGCATCAGAACTAGAGGCTAGAGAAGATACTACTTGATTTCCTCTATAGTGGTCTAACACTCTTCATCCCATTCATTGGCAGAGCCATTCTTCATATGCCGGGAAACGAGCTTACACTTGCCAGCCAGATTCGAAATGAAATGATGTATGTAAGCTAAGTGGCCTTGGAGACCTTGAATCTCTCGAATATTACTTGGTGGAGGCATCTGGATGATGGATTTGATCTTCTCTGGGTTGATCTCGATGCCTCGATACCTGACAACAAAGCCAATAAACATCTCGGAGGTGACCCCAAAGGCACACTTCAACAGGTTTATCTTCAGGTGGTGGGAGAGGAGGGAACTAAACACTTACTAAAGGAATTTGAGATGGTCCTGGAACTAGAGAGATTTGACCACCAATTCATCTACATATCGCTCCTCCAACGTCTCGAGAATTGGCTTGAATATGCGGTGCATGGCTCACTGATAGGAGGAGCCTGCATTTTTCAGGCCGAAGGGCATAACCTGGTAACAGAAAGTACCTTGGGGGGCCTGAAAGTGGTGGACTCCTCGTATTTGGGGGCAATCAAGATCTTTTTGTACCTTGAATACCCATGAATGAAGGAGAGGGATTGTAATCCAGCCGTAGCATCAATCAACAATTCTATTATTGGAAGGGGAAAATCATCTTTCGGACGGTGGCGGTTAAGATCACGGAAGTCAATACGGACATTGATCTGCCCGTTCTTCTTCCGGAATGGCACAATGTTGGCTAGACACCTAGGGTACTGGACATCCCTGACGAAGTTGTCTTTGATAAGCTTGTCAAAATAGGCCTCAAACATGGCACTGTGAGAAGGGTGCATCTTTCTGGCTGGTTGTTTGAACCCGCAATGGTTTTTCGGGAGGCCATGGCAGTGGACGACTACATGGGGATCTAGTCCTTGAATCTTTTCATAAATCCAAGAAAACACATCACGATGCTGCTTGATGAATTCCACATACCGCCGTTGCTCCTCGAGGGACATGGAGGCACTGTTCAAAGTAGGTCTCGGATCTGCCTCGCTACCCAGGTTCACCTGTACCAGTTCATCAACCGTGGTAGAGATGCCTTCTTAAAAGGAAGTGGGATCATCCTCTAGGACCTATTGTCCACTTGTGGAGGGATATTCTATGGGGGGAGTTGTCTCCGATCCATTAGACTCTGATTGTAGACTGGTGCCGGCCTGAGTGGCAGTGGTCATCACGTCAGGAGACTCATGCGCCACTAAGACCATAGCGATGAAGGTGGTTGATCCAATCCCATCCGGTCTTCGGCCATAGGGGCCACGCTTGATGACATCAAAGCAGTAGTGGTGCATTGGTTTGAGCCGGTTGATTCTATCCCCACGGAAGAGACACGTATGACGTACCGCCATTGCCATGAGCCTGACATCTCGATACCGTACATGGGTAAGAGGTTCCGGGATCACCTAACCTTGGTTGGTGTAATAGTACGAGGTGATTTTCTACCGTTGCATGGACCTGTGAATATGCCTTCCTCTTATACCCGAAATGACAAAGCATTGCCCCATGTCGTGGGTCATGGACTCTAGTCGATGGATTGGGAAGACATAGGCCTCATCCAGCCCTACAAAGGGAATACTTGTGTCTGGGGCGGGTTCCACCTCGCTTGCTAGAATTTACTTATCCTTGCTCTTGTAGTAGTCAACGTCGAGATAACGGGCTTCACAAGTGGCTAAAGGAGACGCATATCCTTGGATCATGCCTACTCAACCATTAAGCGATTATTTGAGGCATTGGTGATATGACGAAGGGACCGCTGCATGTAGGTGGAGCCATGGACTACCCATACACGGTGTCCTTGGAGACGACCATGAATTCGGTACTAGAAATTAGGCCACTGAACTATGTCTTCAAGCAGATCTTTCCGATCAGGGTTTGCTCGGTCCTGTCATATCCATGGATTCTGAGGTCGGAGGGAGTTAGATCATCCTCAGACAAACCAATCTTCTGAAGTGTCCGAGTCGGGATTAGGTTAATACCAGAACCCATGTCAACAATATAGCAGCAGACTACCATGCCATTGAACTGGCTAGTGATTTACAGTGGGAGAATGTGCCCATGTAATAGAGGGTGTTCATCTTTACCAGAGAACGAGATAACTGCCTGACATTCGGCATTTTCAATTGCCTCAGTGTCGAAGGATTCTACAGCTGCTGTTGGATCGAATAGTCGATATAAAAGTCTATTAGATGGAACAATACAAGAGGGGGGGGGGGGTGAATTGTAGGTTTAAAAACCTTGAGTTTTAGTAACAAAGAGATTAGTTTAAATGAACTTAAACTAATACAAATACAAATACCCTCAATTGTATTGAATGTAAAAGGTATGAAGAATTGTAATACTAATGTTATGTAAAACAATTGTATTCAAGATGAACACAGTAATCAGAGTAAAACAGATATGAATGATTCTACCTTAAAGCGTATAGAACCAATCAATACAATATGTAATGGAATGATTGTAATTGAAACAATTACAATTGAATAAGTAAAGAAGAAAGGAAACAATACAAATCCCTTTCTAATACAACAGCGGAAATGTAAAAGTAATACAATTCTTTTAACCCAAAGAGAAGGGTTATCCTTTCACCTAGGATAAAAGGTCTGTCTCACCAACACCTTGGTGAGCCCTCGATACGATGATCGGCACGTCTGTCTGCCTATCCCCGGCAGCCCTCGATACGATGATCGACACGTCTGTCTGCCTATCCCCGGCAGCCCTCGATACGATGATCGGCACGTCTGTCTGCCTATCCCCGGCAACCCTCGATTTTGCAGGTAATCGGCACCTCTGTCTTTCAATTACTTGAAAGCCCTCGATACGATGATCGGACGCACAAGGCTGATGAGAGAAGTCACAGTGTCTCTCTCTAGAATCTTCGTAGTTCACAGAATCTCTTTTGTTCTCTTCGTTCATCAGTATATTCTCAGCTTCAAATGACCTCCTATTTATAGGCCTCGGGTTCCAACGGTCATATTGCCTCCAACGGTCATATTGAAACAGAAAGCACGACATCGTTTTGATTAGTATATAACTAACTCAACGACATCGTTTTGTTAGGATAAGAGATATATAGAAATGTAAAACATGAGTACGATTCATATGCAGAGAGAGTTTTTGACAAAGTACCAAAACAAATAATGATCATCTGAATAGCAAAGTCAGTACGATACGATTGACAGAGTCAGTACGATACGATTGACAGAGTCAGTACGATACGTTTGACAGAGTCAGTACGATATGTTTTGGTCGGTACGATCAACATCGTACGATACGATAAACAAGATAAAAGATAATTTGTTATTTACAAACATATGATAGAATACATTTGAGATTTCCAAAACATGACATAGAATATATTTGTGATTTCCAAAACATGATGTAAAAGCCAAAAGAAGACTTTTGACTTAACAATCTCCCCCTTTTTGGAAAGCACAAACACAGAAAGTAAATGAAACAAGAAATACTTATCTCCCCCTGAGTTATTGAAAACTCTTCTGAATAAGAAATTGAATACAACTAACTCCCCCTTAGGTATTGACTTTCCTAAGGATTGTATTCATAGATTTTCCTTAAGAGCATTATAATGCATTCTCCCCCTTTGTAAAACAATCTTTGCTTTGTAAATATTCTCCCCCTTTGTGATTTACAAAAAGAAAGGAGGAATCTCGAATTGTCTGGAAGAGTTAGTGAAGTAATACAAGACAATGGATAAAAGAGAAAGGATTATAAGAGTTATTACAAAACAAACAAGTTCCAAAATAAACAAATACAACAATCATTTGTTTTCTCTTTCCTTCTCTTTCTTTATAAGCTCATGAAGCACAGCTTTCATCTTCTTGATCTCCTTCTTGTCTTCAGAAATTGATTCACCCTGAGTTTTGAGAAGCTCTTGTTGATCCGCAAAAATCTGATCTTGATTTCTGATGGTTTCCTCCTGGACTCTGATTACTTCTTCAAGAGTATCAATTCTGTTTTGCAGAGTCTTTTTATCCTTGGACAACTCAGAATTTTGATTCTTCAGTAAAACCATTTCATCTTTGAAAGATGAAACCTTCGAGAATTCAGATTGGAAAGCATTCATCCTATCTTGCAAGTCTTTCACTGAAGGAACATCGGTTCTTTGAGAAGACAAAAGGTTCAGCCTTTCAACCGTTTCTTTATCAAGCTTGTTGAAAGAAATTGCTAGCTCATTTGATAACCTCCTTATATCTTCAATAGCTAATTCATGATCATTGATTGAGCTTTCAGTTTTGTATGACCACTTGGTCATCTTATTGCAAGCTTTCTTATGAGCAACTGAGCTTTCCGAAAGAACTTTCAGATCGGCTTCTACTGACAAAACTTTCTTTCTCAATTCTTTTACAGAGCCAAACTTTTTCTTTTGATTTTCAGTAATAAAATCAATCTTCCCTTCCAGCCTCGGGAAATAATGAATTGTTTTCTCCACCCTTCTCAAAACATGAACAATGTAATCACTCTTCTTGAGAGAGATTGTATGCTCTGAATCAGTATCTTCATCGTACGATGCTAGTTCATACGATCTGCTTGAATCAACAACTGGCTGTTTCCCTTTTTCTTTTTCTTTCTGCTTTCTTTCTTCTTCTACTTTGTCACTAATGACAACAACTTTATCAGACTGAGAAGATTGAGCATCTTGCTTTTCTCGAGATGACATCCTGTCCGGAGATCTTTCCTGATCGGTATGAGGAGTTTTTTGAACACCTTCGCTCAGCTTTTGAAGCGATTCCTCTCTACTTTTCTTTGAACTTTGAAGAAATTCTAACAGAAAATCTCCTTCTTCTACTTCCACTTCTTCTATCACTTGTTTTCCTTTTTCTTTCTCAGGCAGACTCTGTACGATGGGCTCTTGATGCACTTCCACAGTTAGTTGAGCACTAGCATCTTCAACTGCTTTCAAGACTTTAGAGATATCAAAGTCCTGAGCCTTTCTTTTCAAAAGAGTCTTCTTTTTCTTTTCAGCTTGAAGGGTTTCTTCTACCCTTATTCTTTCTGCAAAGGCCTCAGCAGGATCAAGACCAAACTTCGGATCGCCTTCCTTTCTTTGTTCCTTGTCCTTTCTCCATTTGGCTACAACTTCCTTACTGTACCTTGGCTTCTTCTTTGGTTTTGAACTAGTTTGAGGATCAGACTTTCGAGTAACACCGGTTGATTGATTGTCCTTGGCTGGCATAGGTGCCGATTGATTTTGAGCCAATTCAGCTTCTACATCTCTGACAAAAAGTTTTGAATTTGAATCAAAACAAACATTCAGCTTTTTCATCGTACTCTTATTAATCAAAGACGGCCACAAATCCATAGGTTCTCCTTTCAAAGGAATGTTACAAAACTTCATACTCTCAAGAATGAATTTCGTACGGATGGCTGGATACATTATTATTTGGGATTTAATCCCTCCTTTCTTGACATTCTTGATGGTTTCAAAAATATATCCCATGAGATTTACTTTCCTCATATTCACAAGATAGTCGAGCATAAAGACATCAGAAACTTTAAGGGTTTCTCTATCCCCTTTTCTTGGAACAAGAAAACCTTTCATCCATAAAGTGACAAACCGATTGTCCGGTGAAAGATGATAAACTTTACTCTTTCCCTCATTAACAACAAACAATGTTTTTTCAGCACTTTCTCTATTAAATGTACCAACTTCCTCTGGTAGTTTGTGAGATGGACAGAATGCATCGCCTTCTATAGAAACATTCAGAAAATGTGCCGCTTGTTTCACAGACATAGATAACTTTCTATCGTACACAGCGAAGTTTATAGTCATATCTTTGTCGAAAGAAACGGTTTTGTAAAACTGACAAACTTCATCAAAAAGAACTGGATCTTGAATATCAGGCTTTTCCACACAGAGATGTTCCCATCCTTGAAACAAAATAATCCTCTTGATTGTAGAATCGTACATATCGAAAAATTCTCGGGATACTAACCTTTCTCTGTGAAAGTCTTTCTCTGTAAAAGTCTTTGAAGACATTTCGGCAGGAGTATTAGCAGAAGATTGAGACATAAAGGTTCTGCCGATGAGAAGATCGTACGATGGTTTATAGCTGGTGGAGCAGAGCTTCGCCTCAAATCCTGAAACTTCAATGTGGGTTTGGGGAGGGGAGGGGGGGTATTTATAGGCGATAAAGAGATGACCGTTGATATTCTACGATCAAGATTAGATAATACCAGATCAATGGTTAGGATTAAAACAAAGGAAATAAAATAAAAAAATGAAAAGAAACCTGTCGGAGAACATAAGGTGATTGCTGGTTTTGGTATGAATCAAAAGTAAACACAATCGTAAGAAGAAAAAAAAAATCATGATGCCAATGGAAAACAAAGTCATTACTATGATCGGATCGTACGATGTAAAAACAGTTGTTACCATTAACTGACAGTACGATGGAAAACAATCTCAATACTATCATCGGTCGATACAAAAAAAATCGAATGATACGATGGAAAAGAATTTGAATACTATCATCGGTCGATACAAAAACTATTGAATGGTACGATGGAAAAGAATTTGAATACTATCATCGGTCGATTCAAAAACTATTGAATGGTACGATGTAAAAGAATTTGAATACTATCATCGGTCGATTCAAAAACTATTGAATGGTACTATGGAAAAGAATTGGAATACTATCATCGGACGATACAAAATTTTTGAACGATACGATGGAAAAGAATTTCAATACGATAAACAGAAAAACTGAAATGGAACGATAAAACTGTCAATACGATAAACAGAAAGAAACATATATAAAGAGAGTAAATATTTAAAGATCAGAAACATAAAGACATAAAGAAATGTCCTCCCCCTTTCTACGAGGAGTTTCTTACTATTAGGAGAGATGTAAAACAGGAAGTAGATATGAATGATTATTTTAATGTAATCATTCCTTGCTTCTGTTTTATAAATTCAAATCTATCGGAAGGTAAAGGTTTTGTAAAAATATCAGCAAGTTGTTCTTGCGTTCCGATGAATTGTAAAACAATATCTCCTTTTTGTGAAAAAAACAATGAAACAATATTACATATAACAACAATCATTTTTTGATCATTATCTCTGAAGGTAACTTTTCCACCTTTTGTTTTGATAACCTTTTCAAAGAAATCTTTGTTTCCAGTCATATGTCGAGAGCAACCACTATCCATGTACCAAATGTTCTTATTGATACACTTCTCGTTTTCCTGAAAAAGAAACAATTAGATTTTCGGAATCCAAACTTGTTTGGATCCAGAAGGGTTAGATAAAAGAATTTTAGGAATCCACATTTGTTTTGCAAAATGAACTTTATGAAATCCTAAGGATTGAGTTTTGTTAAGAGAACAATCTCTTATCCAATGTCCACTACATTGACACTTGGAACAGAAAATGGTTTTTTGAGGAACAAAATAGTTATTACTAAAAACAGGTTTGGAATAAGTATAACCAAGACCAGAACGATTTCTCAAAGGTCTTATTTGAGAATACATCCTATCAAAGTTTTCTTTTCCATGAGTAAAGTTTGACAAACACTTTTTCAAGGATAAAATCTCTGACTTTAGTTTTAAAACCAAATTCTTGTTTTCTAAAACATTTGAACTAGAACTAGAGTTAGACTCTAAAAAGTTTTTCTTTGAAATAGCAGTTTCAAGATCCTTAGAAAGTTTATCTTTTTCAGATTTGACTTTCTCAAGGGTTTTCAAAATACTTTCAAAATCAGAAGTTTTCCCATCAAGATCTTTAGAAAGATCTGATACTTCTTTAGTCAAAATAGAAATTCTAGAATTTGCTTTTTCAAATCTCTTTTTGAGTTTAGAATTTTCATTCTCAAGTAACTTAGCAAATCTAGAGACTTCTTCAAAAGAAGGTAAAGTATCATCTTCTGATGATGAGGGTTCATCATTTGAAGATTCATAATATTTATTATCAACATAATTTGTATTTAAAGAGACATTTGTAACAGCTTCAGCATTATGTACCTTAGCCATGAGACAATGATCTTCAATTGGTAGTCTGGCTAGAAGTCCAATATTCCTTTGTCCTGACGTCTCATATTCTGAAGAATCATCTGAGGAATCACTACCTCTTGCACTCCATGTATCATTTGCTTTCAAGACTTTCTTTGTCTTATAAAACCTTTTCTTGTTTCTTTCAGAGTGTTTCTCTTTTCTATCTTTCCTCTTCAGTAAAGGACAATCAGGCCTTATATGTCCTGCTTTCTTGCATTCATAACAAGTTACCTCTGAATCTTTCCTATCTTTCCTGTCTTTCTTTTTGAATCTATATTGAAAATCTTTCTTTCCCACAATCTTGTTCATCCTCCGAGCAAGATTAGCTAACTCATTGTCTGAAATATTACAATCACTTGAATCAGAAACAACAACTTTCTTGGATTTAGACCTTGTAACCCTTTCAGGTGTTTTAGCTTTAGATGCAAAAGCTACACTTCCATTCCCATTCTTCTTCTTATTGAAATCAGCATCTCTTTTCATTCTTGTCTCGTGCTGTAGAAGAGTTCCAAAGAGTTCATCAAGAGTAATCTGGGAAACTTTTCTATTTTCATCAATGGCTGTTCTTTTTGACTCCCATTCATTTGGCATAATATCTATAATCTTATCAACAAGAGCTTCATCATCAAGACCTTTTTCTCCCATAGATTGTAAGCTGTTGACAATTGTCATAAACCTTTGTTGCACTTTACATACTGGCTCTCCATAAGGAAAAACAAATCCATGATACTCTGCTCGAAGCATTGCTCTCCTTGTTTCTATAACCTTGGATGTACCAAAATGAGTGACTTCTAATTTCTTCCAAATACAGTTAGCTGCTTCACATGAAGATATCTGACTATATATATTCCTGGTCATAGAGCATAATAAAGTATTGCGTACCTTGTAATTCAGTTGATATTCTTGCTTCTCTTGATTGGTGAAAGTACTAACTTCTTTGTCAGGAATTTTGTAACCCCCAGTAAGCATAATAAAATTGTCTACACCAGTATTGATGACGAAAGTCTTCATACGATCTCTCCAATACTCATAATCATTCCCATCAAAGATTGGTGGTCTAGAAGGATTCAGATTATCTATTGATCCGATATTCATTCCTGCCATCTAATATAACAAAAACAACTTTTCCACTCCACACGTTAGTGTAGTAAGTATTCAAGAAAGTAATAAGAAATAAATCTAGTAATACAAGTCAGTGGAAAACCTCCTCTGATACCAATTGTTGGATCGAATAGTCGATATAAAAGTCTATTAGATGGAACAATACAAGAGGGGGGGGGGTGAATTGTAGGTTTAAAAACCTTGAGTTTTAGTAACAAAGAGATTAGTTTAAATGAACTTAAACTAATAAAAATAAAAATACCCTCAATTGTATTGAATGTAAAAGGTATGAAGAATTGTAATACTAATGTTATGTAAAACAATTGTATTCAAGATGAACACAGTAATCAGAGTAAAACAGATATGAATGATTCTACCTTAAAGCGTATAGAACCAATCAATACAATATGTAATGGAATGATTGTAATTGAAACAATTACAATTGAATAAGTAAAGAAGAAAGGAAACAATACAAATCCCTTTCTAATACAACAGCGGAAATGTAAAAGTAATACAATTCTTTTAACCCAAAGAGAAGGGTTATCCTTTCACCTAGGATAAAAGGTCTGTCTCACCAACACCTTGGTGAGCCCTCGATACGATGATCGGCACGTCTGTCTGCCTATCCCCGGCAGCCCTCGATACGATGATCGGCACGTCTGTCTGCCTATCCCCGGCAGCCCTCGATACGATGATCGGCACGTCTGTCTGCCTATCCCCGGCAGCCCTCGATTTTGCAGGTAATCGGCACCTCTGTCTTTCAATTACTTGAAAGCCCTCGATACGATGATCGGACGCACAAGGCTGATGAGAGAAGTCACAATGTCTCTCTCTAGAATCTTCGTAGTTCACAGAATCTCTTTTGTTCTCTTCGTTCATCAGTATATTCTCAGCTTCAAATGACCTCCTATTTACAGGCCTCGGGTTCCAACGGTCATATTGCCTCCAACGGTCATATTGAAACAGAAAGCACGACATCGTTTTGATTAGTATATAACTAACTCAACGACATCGTTTTGTTAGGATAAGAGATATATAGAAATGTAAAACATGAGTACGATTCATATGCAGAGAGAGTTTTTGACAAAGTACCAAAACAAATAATGATCATCTAAATAGCAAAGTCAGTACGATACGATTGACAGAGTCAGTACGATACGATTGACAGAGTCAGTATGATACGTTTGACAGAGTCAGTACGATATGTTTTGGTCGGTACGATCAACATCGTACGATACGATAAACAAGATAAAAGATAATTTGTTATTTACAAACATATGATAGAATACATTTGAGATTTCCAAAACATGACATAGAATATATTTGTGATTTCCAAAACATGATGTAAAAGCCAAAAGAAGACTTTTGACTTAACAGCTGCTTCCTCCATCTCGAACTGGAGTGGGCTCCTTAGGTCCTCAGGAAGTGCCTCATGCATTTCAGATGACAAGCAGAGAGCCTCAGGGATAGAAATCCTCACTATAATGCCTACAAGGTGATTCAGAACATCATACTTCCGGTCCGGGTGTGAGCCTCTGCTTACAGGAGGCAGCTCTGCAATTAGAGGGATGGTGAACCCTGCCGGCTAGACCGGTGGCTGGCTGGTATTGGGTACATCCCGTTGCGCACTAGTCACGGCCTGAAGAGTAGCTACCGGATGAGTACCAAACAACTGAGATGGGCCTATAATAGGGAGAGACTGGCCACGGTATGGATAGCGCTGCTCTTCCTGATCTAGTAGCACAAACAACGGTGGAGGTAGATATGAGGGCACCAGATGAGGAGGTCACGCGTGCTGAGCTCGGCGCTGGGCCTGGTGTCTGGTTTCAGTAGTGTGCATGGCATGGCTAGAGGTGCCAGCTAATGCACCGCGATGACCCATATAGTCGCGGCTCCGCCGACATTGACGTCGACCAGAGACATTGGGGAGGTTCACCAGGTGTTCCCCCTTGTCGGGAGTCATATAAGGATTTACCAACTCCACGGTATTAACCGAAGCGTACCCTTGACTGTCGCTTGACGAATCATCCTCCATTGGGCGGATTCTAGGAGGGATCTCCATCTTTGGGGGCATAAAGTCACCGAGAGTTTGAGATGACGACGGCAGTGGTGGAGCACGTTGCTTCTTCTTGCGGAGCCGATGCTTGCTCTTTTTGGAAGTGGCCGGCTGAGATGATGACGCATAAGCACTGGTCGAATAATTTGAAGGCTCTGGTTTATTCAGGCATGCCTGAATAATACCATGGGTGAGTGCGACTGTAGTACAAGCCATCTAGTCTTCATACGTTTGGGATCCGTGCCGGGAAACCTACTTCCACTCACCTTCGTCATCGCTAATGCTTTCTGACTTCACAAAGACACCCGCCACTTGCTCCGAGGCTGGACCCAACCTGACTATGTTGTTATCGACTTAGTCTTGGAGCTAGTCTTTGAACACATATCACTTTTGAGGTTGTGACCCAGGATATGATGATAGGGGAAGTAGTTTGGGTGATCAGTGAGATTCACCTCTGCAACCTTTCTGTACTTGGGTAAGCGCACAATTCCCTCCTCTAGGGCACTATGGAAGTAACCAAGAACCTGATTCTCGTTGAACGAGTAAGTCCGATGCGTTCTTTCTGAATTGAAGGCTCTGGAATCCTGGCCCTGATGAGGGGTCGTAGGGTCTTGTCGAGGATGAGGAGCCTGATTGTCCCTCCTAGGTGGTGGTGGCGCATTGCGCGAGGGTACCTGCCGATTCTGAGGCGGTCGTTGCTGGGCAGGAGGCTGTGCCTAAGGTGGAGGGACTCTGCGAGGTTGCGGAGTCAGTGCCACCTCCAAAAATTCTATCTGCATGGGGGATTCTATTTGGGCCACCGTGGTGGGCTCGGCTCTGGCATCCCTCCTTACTGGGATCACATGGGGCAGCAGACGTGCCTGACTAGCCTATTGCAGAGCTTCCTCGAGGCGCTGATCCTTATCTGAGAAATATCAGAACCCTCCAGGGTAGTTCTGAGTGATCAGGGAAGGAACCTGTTCTGCTATAATATTCCCTATGCACATCGTTAGTAATTTCTCGTGAGTTAGTGTCATATTGAGGGAGAATGTGAGCCCTTTCCGTAGGGCAATGAAGTCTGCAACTCTCTCATCAGGCCTTTGTTTGCACATTAAGAGGTCTGTGATGCAGGTTTTTCACTTGGTGGAGCTGAACTGATATAGTAATTGTCGGAGAAGATCCTCCCAGCCGGTCACCGATCTGATAGATAGCGGGTTGTACCAGATGAATGTAGGGCCCTCTAACGTCTGCACGAAACATCGGAGGTTGGCGGCTTTCTGCTGTGCTGTGGTCCCCAACATGGGGCCACAACTGGAGGAAAAGTGATCCAAGCTCTACGGCGGGTCCCCTGTCCCATTAAAGGTCGAGAAAGTGGAATTCCCAAAACCTGGAGGTGCTGGCATATCATCCACCCACGTAGTATATGGCTTGCCATCTGGTGGGACTTACACCTGCCGCATTTCCAATTCCTCAAGGCAGGAGATGAGTGCTTCTATAGGATAATCTGTGTGGGGGTCCCTGTCTTGGCGGGGATCCCTAAACATGATTGCTTTTCCATGCTCTTTGACACGGTAGATGGCTTCAACGGCTCGTGGAGCGACTTGCGAAACGGCCTGCGGGGAAGTTGGGGGAAACCAGACTAGATTCCTCAGATTTCCTCTCCATTAGGGAGGGTTTGGTGTGACATATCACACCCTATAGCTATGAGTTCCAGCTTTATCCCTATCTGCAGGAGTAGCATGATCGAGATTTCCGGGAAGCACCTCGTCGGGGGGAAAATGTTCCTGCCCCTGCTACCCCGGCCTAGGATCACCGTAGTTGGGTCGTCGCTCTATAGCGCGTTCAACCAAGAGTTTGTCGACCAACCTCTTCTACTCAGTGAGATGTTGGTGCAATGCATCCTTCTCAGGGTCTTCGTCCATCTTCCGCAGTGAGATGGATGGGTCAGAGTGATTGATAGCTCCAACATGCTCTTTACCCTTACCAGAATTCCGACTGAGTACCAGCGACTTGGTGGGCGTAGGGAGACTCAGGAGGTTCCTCTCATGATGATTAATAATCCCTGATGGGTCCAAAAGAGGTGTTACACCCTCAGGGGGTATGTCTCCATCAAGAAACTCTAGCTCATCCCCCTTATCCACTATACCAGCCATGTGGACCGCAACCCTTCTTGGGGGAATGTCCTCAATGTCCCATAACGAATCAGGCTGCTATTGAATTGGAGTGAAGAGGAGGGCGACATACTGTCCCCAGCCACGGACGAGCACCTAGGAGGTTAGCTTACCTGATGATATTGTGGAGTACCTTGAAACTCTAAACTCATTTTTGTTGGAGGGTTCTCTAGTGACCTGGGGACTTAGGGTGCCGGGCCACAGAGAGTGCGGCCAAATCGACCAGATGGCATTGCTCACTGATTTCCCCAAAGTGCACTTGGATCTTAGGGTACACCACCCGATGATAACGACAGCTGTAGTGCATCGCCCATAGGGTTTTACGGAAGAACTCAACTTCTACTGGGGTGAGGGATTCCAGCACATGAAAGTTTGATGCTGCTGCCGGCCAGAACTTCTCTGGGAAGTGATCTGCCGCGAGAATGTTCGAAAAACTCCTAGGGTCGGATTCAGGGTCTGGCCCTGTATTTCCCCACTCGTCAACCAGAGGTGGCTGAGGAACTAGTAAAGGTACTGAGACGGATCGCTGGGACAGTAAACTGGGTGGCGGAGAATATAGTGAATGAGTGGCTGAACACTGAATTCAAGGCCATCCTCTGAAGAGTGCGGTGACCTGACCATAATGTCACGATACGATGGGCTGACAGCCATAACTACTAGTGCAGGGATCACATCTACTGGTGATGGGTCACGCTGTTGCTAAACTTCCATCGGTCCCCAAAATAGCTCTCCGTTATCTATGGTCGAGGTAGAGGGAGCTTCTAGCGACAATAGTGGTGACTGTATGGTCGGAACCTATGGGAGTCCCAAAATTTCCTCCTCCGAGATGTACCTATGAAGAGAGGTGGGAAACCGGTGGACTTCACATTCTGGAAGGATGAGGCTAACATGCCTTGTTCCTGCCCAGTTCTTTAACACGGAGGACTGAGGGGAGGGTTCCTCTGCCGAGTCGTATTCCGCTTTAGAATCTTGGAAGAAAGCCGGTTTAATCTCGATCTGATCCTTCCCAGCATTCTTTTTGTGGTGCCTACGACCCGCCTTCCGGCCCCTAGGCGGCTCCTCGGGACAAGGATGATTCCTAACATGTAGTATTGGGACCACGTTGGTGTCATGGCAGAGAGGAATTCCACATTAGAGAGCCGGGGTGCAAGGGTAATCGTGGAAAATGTCGAAGGGAAGATGGGGAGGACCTCCATTAATAGCACCTGAGTGGGAAAAACCTCTATCAGAGCTGACAAGAGCAAGGGGAGGACCTCCATGCTTGGTGCGGGAGGAGCGAGGTTGACCCTCACCCCTTTGGTTGCAAGGGTGAGGAGGAACTTCACCAGCTATGGAGAGAACGTTGAGAGGATCCCCACATTGGAGAGCTACCGGATGGGAAATGTCTTCACATCGACGGTCAGGAGCACAAGGAATTCCATTCCTGGTGTGGTGGGCACGGAAAAGACTTCCGCACCGACTGTCACTGCCACGGGGCATGCCTTCATTCAGGTTGGGTGTAGCACGGGCATACCTCCATGATGAGCTTCAGAGCAGGGAAAGCCCATGCTCTGTGGAGTAATGGTATGGGGAGGACCTCCGTACGAGGTGACCTCACCGCGGTTTGGTTCGCGGTGATCACCACTCACGCCTGTGACCCGGAGAGTCGACACAGCCTGCCCATGGGGCGGATGGGGCCGTGATCCTGGTTGGGTGTAGAAGCGACCCTGCTTAGTGTGTGCAGGGACTTCATGATATACGTCGGTGATGGATCAGACCACAATAGTTGTCAGTGTTAACTCCCCTTGGCCGCCGTCCTCAGCTCGGGCCCTACGCTGGTGTCGGGTTAGGCGAGCCGGTGTGGGTGGTGCAGGCGCATAGCTTACCCGTTCCGCTGGAAAAGCCGGGTGATGACATTGACACGGCTAGGTGGGGGCCCTCACTTGGATCCCTTGGGTCGGTACTCTGACCGGGCTGAGCTGGACATCACCCACCTCATCAGTGTAAGGTAGGGAGTCGTCAAGGCGTTCCTGGGACAGGCTCCAGAAATGATTGAATGTTGGGGTGGGGAGCAGTGGCTCCCTGCGCAGCCCTCGAGGGTGGCATTGACGGCGAGGCATGGACGCCTCCAGGTCCAGGCATGCCATATCCTGAGTTTTGATTATTCCATCCTTCTCATAACGGCGTACGAGTTCATTAATCCCCCTTCGTTGGATGATTTTTGATGGGGGAGATGGGGCATGGGTGCCCCATATTCATGGATGCAGACATCGTTGTGGTAGCAGTGGAGCCACGTGGAGTGGTTGTGCTGGTGTTTCCCCTGCCCTTGCGTAGGTGGGTTGGTGGTTATCGTGTCCCTATAGTAGCAACCTGATTCTTGAGATGAAGGGTGATTAACTCATCATCACTTTGAGGATGATAAATCGACAACCAGTGCCCCAATGCCATTCCTTCTTCCATGGCCGGTAAGAGGGATCCAGGCCGACCACATTGCAGAATGAAATGCCCCACGTTCTGCTGCCCCAACTTTTGGTGAGTTTCACGCCAGGCCAGCTATTTGCATGATTGGACCAGGTGACAGATATCTGGATCCGGCGACACGTCAATCTAATGATGTCCCGAGCGCTACTAATATCCATATTGAGGAGAAGAAATTCATGTTGGGTTTACTATTTCTATTTCGGACGCTTTCGTCACGGCGCGCACATCCGTCTGCTTGGGCGTGACAGGAACGACTTTTTGTTTCCCCGCATTACCGCTTTCCAAAGGCATGCAACATTCGCTCCTTATACAGGGACGTCTACACCTTGATTGAAACTAGGATGATGGGATATCGGTTCTTCCTTCTGTTTATTCCTCCAGGGAACACATCACATAGTCCGGGTCTCCATCATATATTTAATATTTTTTTCATGAAACTCTTCCCAGTGCCATGTTTCCTTGGTCTCCGGTTAATTACACTGCTTTTTTCAGGACATTCCAAGGGGTTCGGTAAGGGGAGAAACCTTCAGTTGGGCGAGTAGTCATGTTGAGACATCACTGGCGTGTCTGGGAACGGGGAAATTGGAGTGTCTATCTTTTTTACCTTATTATAGGGCTTCTTGAGGGCACGAAAGCTCGAGGCATCCCACGTAGAGCGCAGAGAATCATATGCCATTGACATGTATATGAGGTTTTCCTCAACTTCATGTGTTTAACACAGTGTATTCCACAAGTTTAACGTCCAACTGAGATGAATCAGACTGATCATAACATTAGCTAGAGTGGATCAGATTGAAGAACCCCATTGAGGGGTCACCGATATTGGGGCCAGCACGTGGGCAGCTTCTCGAATAATGTGTAAGGAGAGTGAGGTGTCATGATCTCACCGAGACGTGGCAGCCTGGGTAATAATCAGGATGGATGATGGAAAATTGAATGGAGTGGAGGAGTGATGATATGGGGTTGTCATGGAGACGACGGTAAATATGTTCTTGAGCCTCGAAGAGACCTCCTACGTATCCCTGTGGTAGGGAATCAATGTCCGCGTAGTTTGGTTGGTAAGGACCGACTTGAAGGGGGGTCGGAGCGACCGATGGGTGGTGGGATTGAACCTCATGTAGGATTATTATGTACCATTCCTTGACAAGGATAAAAGTCCACGTAGTTCAGAATGAGGGGTCAGTGAACCGACATAAAGAAGGACCTTGGCCCATATGAATGGTGGTGGGTCTTGAGCCTCAGATAGGCTTCCTACGTACCATGCCTTGATATGGATCAATGTCCTCGTAATTAGGGTTGAAAATCGGGTGTTAAACTGACATGAAGGGATGTCAGAACAACTGGGTGGCGAGATCATAACAGATCACCAATGAATTGGGATGCAGTTTAACATCATGCGGGATGCTGGCATGTCAGAGAATCGACATATAGGGGGACCTTGGTCCATTGGGTGTTGGGCTTGATCCTCATGGAGGCTTCCTATGTACCATGCCTTAACATGGATCAAATACCTCATTGTTCAGAAGGTGAGGGTGTGGGGGAACCGACAATAATAAGGACCTTGTTCCGATGGGTGATGGGCTTGAACCTCAGGGAGGCTTCCTACGTACCATGCCTTGACATGGATCAAGGACGTCGTAGTTCAGAATGAGGAGCCGATGAATCGACTTGAAGAAGGACCTTGGCCTAGATGAATGGTGGTGGGGATTTAACCTCAAGGAGGCTTCCTACATACCATTCCTTGACATAGATCAATGTACTCACAGTTTAGGAGGTGTAGAATACAGTTTAACATCATGCAGGATGGGAGTGAACCGACGTGAAGGAGGTCAGAACAATTGAGTGGTGGGCTTTAACCTCGTAGAGGATTCCTACGTATCATGCCTTGACATGGATCAAAGCCCTTGTAGTTTGGGTGGGGTTTCGTCAGGGAACCGATGTGAAGGTGGACCCGGGGGTCCACTGGTGGTGGGTGTGGACCTCATAGAGGCTTCCTACGTACCATGCATTGACATGGATTAAAGTCCACGTAGTTCAGATGTGCAGTTTAACATCATGAAAGATGGGGGATTTTGGGATTACACTCATAGGCAGCCCAGGGTGTGTCATGGTCAGTGCTCACTCTAAGCACATAGGAGTCATGCTCAGTGTGAGAAACAAGAGGTTGCAGGGAACAGACGATCACATCGCGAATGGTGCTTCCGTGAGAAGAAAAAAGGGGGATTACACATTAAGCGGCCCATGGTGTTGGGACATACTCCCGGACGGAGGCCCGAGGGACACAAAGCATAGAGGGAGAGGGATTTGGGACCGAAGGAAGGAGGTGCCTCGTTCCCTATCACGCCCTCTGCTGGCCTTGGCGGTGGGGAAGTACGGAGGTGCCTGGGTACTACCTTCTGCAAGAGGGGCTAGGGGCTTACACCAAAGAGGTTTCAATTCCCTCGTGGAAAAACACCATTTTGAAAATGAGGATATCATCCCATGTGGGGGGGGGGGGGGTTATCCCATCCCCGTGGAGATGAGCGGTGTAAAGAATGTCGGAGCCGGGGGGACCCTGCATGCGAGGCACGGGGCATGGTCACAGTTTAACGTCATGTGTGGAGGATGAGGTTCTTGGCAGTTTAACATCCTGTAACTCAGAAGAGGTGGGTTTACTCCTCACCCCTAGGACTTACATAACTGGTACCCTCTGCTCCTTGTGGGAGGGAAGGTACTGGCAATGTCGTGGTGAAGGGGGTCGCAGAGCGAACCATCGAGGGGTCCACGTTAGCAAGGCTATGTGAAGAAGCAATATCTGTTAGTGTGCCTATGTGAAGAAGCATTAGGAGAAGAAACTCTATGGGTAGTATCATCCAGGGGACTTTGAAATCACATCGTGCAAACCTGGAGGGTCGCACGGGACAAGGATTTTCCAAGCAGAGGGGTCCACAGGTAGGTGCTTTGCGGAACTCGGTTGCTCTGCGTAGTAGAGGGCACTTGTGAAGAGGGGTGCTTCACGAAGTGGGGTGCCTTAGCCTTATCATGTGGAGGAGGTATGAATGGGAGGTGCTTTGCGAAGTGGAAGGGTGTTCGCAGAGCACTTCCTCACAAAGCATAGGTTCCTCGCAAAGCAAAGTGTCGTGAAGCAGTGTGCTTCACAAAGTACAGTGACCCTGCCTTGGTATGTGGATCACGTGTACAGGGTGGGTGTTTCACGAGGCATAAATGCTCCGCGACTACCCGGGTCCCCTTGGGGATCCCCTTACTTTTCGAATTCCCTTAGTCTTCATGAAGGTCATCCCTCTCGGAAGAGGGGATAAAAACGAGACAAGGCGGAGGCCTCTTGAGAAGAACAAATACATCACAGAGCTCATGATTCCCAAAGTAAAGAGTACTTTACGATTTGAGAGCAGAGAAGCTGAATGGTAGGATTGTCCATCCCCTGGGCTCAGGCTTAGCTGGGAATATATAGGCAAGAGGTGCCACTAATCAGAGCTCATGCGGCGCGATGGGGGCTTTGGTTGCTTCGCGGCGGGTGACAAATGTCAACCAGGTTCGCGGAGAGTTACTGCCTCCTTTGCTTCATGGTGGGTTCGCGAACATCAGGGGAGTTCATAGGGATTCTCTCCATTGTGTCTTCACGACTGGGTCACGAACGTTAGGGGAGTTCGCGGGGCTTCCCGCTTGTGTTGCTTCGTAGTGGCCACGTTGCTTGGGCGGTCTCCGCATCAGGGCTTCATGGGGTATGCTACAGGGCCTTCGTTTCTTCGTTCTTTTTCATCAAATATTTTGGCGCCAACACCCATACATATAGATTATGTAATATTAGAGGAACATTGTTAATTGATCACTCTGTTATGGATTATAAATTACATATCTAGTCTTACATGAAGATTTTGATTAAGTCAGGTGATACATCAGGGGATTTTCATGCTTGGAATACACATACAGAGCCATATTCATATCATATCGCTCAGATCACACTGATCTCAAGGGATGTGTCATCTTTATTAATATGTGTGTATGAGAGCACATCCCTTTAATATCCTCTATTTCTTCTAGTCATGAGATGCATATAAATATTCTTTATGGTAATCATCATAGACTCTATCATGACCAATCATCACTATTTTTTTCTGATGTAAGAAAGAGTTATTGAATTTAATTTCTTATTATTTATCCCTTTAAATATTGTGTTTTAAATCTTGATTTAGGAACACCACTTCATCATAGATCTAAGAAAAAATTTGGGAGCATACTATCACATGATGGAAAATTTACTACTGAACGACATAAGTATATACAATCTTACATTGACTAACCAATTTAATAATATCTTCATTTTTTAGTAAAACCATTTTTGAAAAATCTCACATGTCATCTCAGATCACATGGAATATATACTAGGATTTATTAGACTAGTTTCCTGCATAATGAATTGCTGGACATCATGATGTGATGGTTGCAGTGCCTTTCATTCAGTTTAATATTACTAAGTGGCACAAGCTTGATTGAGTCATGCTCCAGTTTGGCTATGTACATTGTATTTTGTTTCCATCTAGACAGCCATTGATGATTCATTCCGAAGAGCTGACTCGAAGAATGATTTTGATTGGACCAAATGACATACCAAGTATCTTGACATTTGGTATAGGCAATCATCATTTCATATCATGGGTGAGTGTATGACACGATTAACTCTATCAGAGAATCTTAAGTGTTATCCATGGTATAGATTGATGTCTATACTATATTATCTTTTACAAGGAAGAATGCTTTAGGATATGGTAAGTTAATAAATTTTAATTAGTTTTTTTTTTATATTTATTAATTCATTTTTAATCTCTTTACATCAAACTCGACTACAACAGACTATAAACATGTCTAATCCCGATGAGGAGGAAGTTTCTAGCAGGGTAGTGATCCATGCTATAGAACAGGGGATGATTCTAGATTGTCATGTGGTTCACTATAGTATCCTAGATCATCCACCCTAGGGAGATGACGTTCCTACTCAAGGAATGGTAGTTCTCACTCAGGAACATCCTCAAGTAGATGATGACGACTAGGATATATGCCGAGAACAATGAAGATCACATCCTTCAGCACTTGAGGCCTCCCTAATTCCATAGGTAGTGGTCATCCCTGTAATATTCCAACCTCAACCGATTAGTGATTCACAACAAGAGTCATGATAGCCATTTGTGTTGTCACGATATCCAAAGTTTTCTCCATGTACAACTAATCTGAGATTATGTTAGGGTTCATTTCCTATGCTTCTAAAATTCTATTCCAGGGCCTTCATGTGCCTTATTATTCCCCCATATAATGAGGAAAATTCCCTTTACTTTGGTATTAGGAGAATGATAGGGTGCATAGTACGAAATCAATATGACACTTTATCCTATTGAGAAAAAAATATAACACTAGACATTTGAGAATCCAGTCCCTATGAATTATCCCTCTATAACACATCATGATCCACCCTAGCACAGGGGTTGACAATCTCGATATGTGCATCTCATTCGCACACTAGATTGTGTGATTGGACATTATCATAGAGAGTGACTGTACTCATTCATGAAAATATTTTCTATTGATTAACATGATTTGAAACAAAAATGTATTCAAATTATTTTTAGTTTACTTTTAATTTTTATTTTACTTATTTATCTATATTTATAATCTTTCACAGTATACTACATGAAACATAGAAAAACAAATTAAATTTAAAATTGGTAACCTTAAAATATTAGAAAAACATAAAATTTAAAATGAGTATAATTAAAACTATAATAATAGCATAATCATCTAATTGTTTTTTAAAATAAAAATAATTCCATAAATATAATAAAAAAATAAAATTAAAGGAAAGTAATAAAAAAATATAAATACAAATGTAATAATTTAAAAAATATATATTTTTCTACTAAAATTAATTTAATTAATTGTTATCATGAAATTTTATTATCTTGATTTAATTTCTTGATATATTTATTATGTGTATCAAACATCATATAAATTGTATTTCTAGTTTATTATTTATTGAATTTCAAACCCACTCACTTAAAACATTATTATGTTTCATATAGGCATCTTTGATAGCATAAAAATATAAAATTCAAATACAATCTAAATTATATTTCCTAAACTGATTCAAAATTTAAATCATAATTGAAAATAAACAAAAACAATAAACATTATAAGTAAAATATAATGTACACGTCACAAAATTTATTTCATAAAAACACAACATTTTTACTTTCAAATTTTATGGGACATAAATATAAAAAAATAAAAAATATTATATATATATATATATTAGAATATACAACCCTATATTTATTTAAATATACAAATAAATATATTTAAATTAATTTTTCTGTTGAAAGGGGCCATCAGATATGCTGCATTTCTTGATTACTTTTTCAAATTTTTTCTAACCTAAATTTATTTTACAAAAATCAAAAAACATATAAAAACCATATGAATCCACTTTTCCAAATATACCCTTTACACAATTATATATTATCTTACTGTTTTAATGGTAGGTATTTCATTGACAACCTCTATGACCATTTCTCCATACCACCACCAATGATTTCTAAAGAATCAATGCCTCTCCAGCCACCATGAATGAAGAATCACTAGTGACCACCAATGGAGAAGTCTCCACTTTGTTTTATCCTATGAAAATTTTCAAACCATCCTACAAAACTACTTTGTGCTGCGTGATGCTAATCGCCATTGTGAGATCCCAGATCTATTGAAGATGATGCCATGCTCATGGGGGGAGATGTCTGGAATGTCACCAAAAGATTCAGTGCTCCACTAAGAATCACCGTAATGAACTGCTGGTGGTGAAATCTAGATTTTTCCCCATTAAACCCCGCTAACTAAAGCCCACTATGCCACTCATCAAGGATGAAGTTGAACCATTTATAAAAAGGATGAAAGAGTCCCAATTTGATGTCACTATTCTCCATTATTGAGGAATATAAAGAGGCTATTACGAAGAATGAACCACTTGAATTAATGCATTCAATGTAAGGGTGATAACCCCAAAACTCACAAGAATGATATCTAAAGTTCCACCCCAACGGTTGAACCTTGAACCACAGATGGAACACGATATTTTTCTTTAAAGTGTTGTGATTCTCTAAAGATGAATCCCAACTACATCCACCTCTCTTTTGGTAGGATATCCATAGTTTTATTTATTTACAACTACTCTGATCATTTATCATGGGTCATTTTTTATGTCTCCAACTTTTTTGTCTGAGGCTTCATAGGACTTATGGGTCCTCGAGGTGATGATGAGAAGTCCTTATACTCACAGTGGGAGAATGATGAGGTGTACATGATGAAATCCAACAGAAACCTTCACCCATTGAGACATTGACAAACAATCAGATATAAGTGGTTCCAACACCAAAGGATTATCTCTCTGCACCACATCATACTCCACCCCATCACAAAGTTTGACAATCTTGATACAGTAATCCCAATCGCACACTCAATTGTGGGACACGGCCTCACCATAGAGAGTGACTATAATAATTCATATATATATATATTCTATTTAATTAAAGGATTTTAAATGGAAATTTAATTTATTAATTTTTTTTACTTTTCATTTTTATTTCAATTATATTTTTATATTTATATTATTTCAATGTTAACTACTTGAAACATTGAAAAAAAAAATTTTAAATTGGAAACATTACAAGATTATAAAATATAAAATATAAAAAAATTTAATTAATACTTAAAGCATAGCCTAAACATAAATAAGATTTTGAAAGTAAAAATAATTTCACAAATAAAATAAATAATTTCAAATTAATGGAATGTAATAAAAAAATTAAAAACAAATGTAATGGTTTAAAAATACAATATATTGTGCCCCTAAAATAAATCATCATCAATTTTTTTATGAAATGTTTGTTAATATGAATTATTTTTTATATGTTCACTAATTGTGTAAAATTTCATTAAGATTGTTTTTTACTATATTATTTATATACCATCAAAGCCACCAAATTTAAACATTGTTATGTTTCTTGAAGGTGACATTGAATGAATATAACTTATAAAATATTAATACAATCTAAATTATACTTAACAAACTAACAGAATAAATAAAAAATAATTGAAAATAAAAATATTCATTAATATAATAATTAAAATCTAATTTACATTATACAAATTGATTTTCATAAAAATATAACATTATCACTTTTAAATTTTAATGGAAAAAATTGAAAAAAATTAAACATAATATATATATATACATAAATATATATATATATTTTTTAAATTAAAAAACGACTATATTTAAAATTATTATTTTTACTGAAAGCCGGTATTACTGATGCGTCATTCAAACTTGACCAGAAGGTACCATCGGATATGCCTCCTTTCTGGATTTGTTTTAAAAATATATCTGAACTAAACTTATTTTAAAAAAAAAATTAAAAGACATATAAAAAAACTTGTGCTTCCCCTTCTTCCTACATACCCTCTCCACAGTCACCTGAATGTGTTCATGGTAGGCATTTCTTTAATGATATCCCCAAACATTTCTCCACACCACTAGTGAAGATTTTCATTATTATCAAGAATCAAATTTGAAGCCTCGCCAGCCAAAAAGAATGAAGAATCATTAATGACCACCATATGAGAAGTTTCCACTATGTTCCATACTCTAAAAAGATCTACACTATCCACCAAAATATATGTGTGCTGCATAATGCCAAGCACTATTATGAGATCCCGAATCTTTCAGTAGATGAAGTCATTCTCATCGAGGGAGATGACCGAACCTGCACTATGGGTTACTCAGTGCGACCGAGAGCCATAACACAGAACTTCCAATAATGTAATATAGATTTGTGAATAATGAACCTCACAGATTCAACTTACCACACATCTCTTACCTATGAAAGATACAATAAATGATAGAGAATATGTTATATTGTTGAATATGTAGCTGGAAAATTGATACACCCCCACCCCCTGAGAAAACCCTGATGTGAAAAAAATGACAAATATTTCCATTACAGAGTCATCCATTAAAAATATTTTCAAATTGGAGATAAATTTATCTTCAACCATTCAAGAAAGAAACTAATTCTTGGTAAGAATCAATCTATGTGTATTATGATTTTTATAGTAACTAACATTCTTCCATCTGGTGTAGTGAAATTCAAGGGTGCTAATTATCATAACTCCATCAAGGTGAAGAGAAATAAGTTAAAGAATTTATATAAAGTTCCATGGAAGGATCCCATGGAGAGTACAAAATCCTCGATGATACCATCAATAGAAGAAATACAGGTTGTCTCTTTCATCCACATTTGATTGGATATTCATTATTTAATTATCTTTCTTGAAAATAAGCTTATTGCGCATGAATTATATGGTATTTTGACTATGTTTGGTGTAGAGGGACAATGTAGTGTAAGGATGTAAATAAAATTATTTCAACTTAATATTAAAAATAAAATGTAAAAAATTAATATAAAAATTTAAAACAGAAATATATATATATATATAAACTATTCAAAATATCATTATGTTTTAGGAACATTTATACAGATATGTAGGTTTCTATTTTAGATTTCATATACCTTAGGGTGTAAATAAATAAATAAATAACAATAAAAAAGACATTAAAAAATGTTAAAAAAACTTATATATTAAAAAATTATATTTTTATTTTTGAACATTATAAATAACCTATTTTCTATTATACTTTAAAATTTTCAATGAAAATATAAATAGAAATAACAATGTAATTTTTTTTAATTATTAATAAATATTATATATAGTTTTTGTAATGATTTGGTTTAGTTTATTTTTCAACCATAGTTTAGATTCATGATGTCCTTCCTAGTTTCAAAATTTCATGGTAGAGTTAGAGGTATTAAATAGTTCGGGAACTATAATACTTAAAATATTACTAACTGAAATCAGTCACTTCCTTTATGAATGTTTGGTTTAGAGAGTATAAAAAGTGGGTGAGTGAAAATATTATCTTGAATTAGATATATAACATGTGTTAATTAGGAATTTTGATCATAGTCCCAGGAAACATTACCTCAATGAGCAAGAATACATTAGGGAGAAAAATCAAATGAAATTCATATATATCCTTTGAAACTAGATTAAAATGGGAAATTAGGATCCCAAAATGTAACTCTATGATAACTACATATTTCTTGCAAGTATCCCTCAATAAATTTAAATAAATACTTTTTCATATTTTGTTTCACATACATGTCCAAAAAAAATTGATGACAAAAAGAATAAGTGTCTAAATATAAAATTAATTTATTTAGGTGGGATGAATATTGAACCCATCAAGGGAAAAATTGAGTTATAATAAATTAATTTGAGTTGGGTCAATGAATTTGGAAATTGAAATCAGGTACGATGAAACACTAGATAGAGAGATAAATGGATGTGACTCCTATTAAAATTTTTATTCCTTATTAATCTCACTTGACCCACTCCTGAACTCAAACTTTTATTTTGATCGAAGTTAAAGAATAACATGATTTAGGTATTGGGAATGATAGTTTGAAAATTGGATGAAATTGTGTGTACTTTCAAATATAGATTCTATATTTAAATATAGGCAACAAAAAATTTCTTTGTTTTTTCCTTTTTTTAAATAAATTTTAATCAATAATAAACTGTTCTAGAGTGTAATAATTCAAGTGTGGGGGAGTGATGAGAGTCCAAAATTTCTAATTTTTTTTATTTTTCTTTGAAAATACCCATAGTTTAATACAAATACCAAGGAAAATATTGATTTTTTTTAAATTTTTTTAATATGGACATAATTATTAAATAAACCAAATAATAATTATAATTTTTTAATCATTTTTTAAAAATTTTGAATCAGTGAATTTATCAGAAATTGAAAATTATAATTTTAAATAATATATCCAGACTTTTATTTCATAAAAGAATTTATTTTGAGAGAAAATTGATTATTTAATCTTTTATAATTTAATGAAAATACATATATAAACATTATTTTGAAAAAAAATGTGATTTGTGATTTTTCAATTTGAATTTGCGTGAGATTTTTAATTATGACTTTTAGAAGAAATGAATTTTAAATTGGTTTATTTTTCAATTAATTTGATTTTTGTCTTCATTCAGATTGAAATGAATTTTGATTTTAATTTAATTTTATTAAAATTTATTTGAATTAACTCTACAATAAAATGATTTTTTTGAAATTTAGGTTGAAAAAAAAATTAGTCTATAATTGACCACATGTTACAGTACATGGCCACTTTCCTAATGACCATTTGTAACAAATAAAATCACCATGCATGCTACAAAAGATCAAAAATATAAAAATAATTACGATATTATTAAAAAAATACAGACTTTTGTCCTCACTATTAGTATAATTTCCATGCCCTTCGGCCAACTCAGTAACCTCCACCCTTCTCAAAGTCAGTTTTCTGATTGTGAGGCCCCATTATATATTGATTATACATGTCGGGTTCTTCCAACCTAAAATGAGAGACCCTTTCTATGGTCACTTGTCAACCTACTTTGTTCATGGTAGGAATTTCTTCAATGAAGACCATGTCTATTTCTCTACAACACCACTAAATCTTTCCACACATCCTTATAATCAGGTTCAAATCTATACTGACTGTAGTGAATAAAGACTCATAGGTGACTACCACTATAGATGTCCCCACTGTGAACTATCATATATAAATCTATGCACCATCGAACAAAACCTCCATATACCACCATTAAACAAGGGCATTAACGATAGATATTTTATGAACTGGTAGCAGTTTAAACCAATGCCTAATAATACAGTGGTAGTTATGAACACTATCGCATATTTCATGGTTGATGGTTATTTTTCGGAAGTTTCATTAATTTCGCTACGGTTTTGTAATGTGTCATTTTTTGAGTATTTAGCAGTAGTTTTTATTTTTATTTAGTAGTGATTTTTAAAAAAAAAAAATACCATATTGAAAAATAATGATAATAAAAATAACCACCACTAAATATATTTCTGGCGGTTTGTTATAGAAGTAGTTAAGCATAACTGCATCTAAACATATTTTAATCAATGTATTTAGCGGTGGCTACTGGAAACCCCCGATAAATCAGAATGTTTTTTTTTGTAAAATATTTAATACAAGAAATATAAATATAATAAAATTGAAATTAAATAAATTGAAACATAAATGTACGAAAAAACTATCATACACACATAATACATTCATGATCATATATATAAACATCCAATTTCATTAAAACCTTAGTCTCAATCAACCCATTCATCAATCAACCAATACCTGAGTCATCAATATATACATATAAAATATTTCAAAAAATAAAAAATTCCTTGTATACTTCCATGTTGTGACTTTCAATGCATCTTTAAAACTCCAAATCAAATCATAAACGGAAACTAACCATTTCAATTCATCAATTGTTAAAAAATATATATATAATACTTGAAACTAATCATAATAAATCATGATTATAGTAGAATAATTGCTAAAATTTTAACATGCCATGAAAATTAAATACCATCCTGAATTCATTCTGAAGAATGTCATGTATTATAATGGTCAACCTTCTACATTCTACAATCATCTGTCACATATAATGAAAACTAAAATTTTTATGAAAATAAATGTGAAAGATAAAAGACACAAGATATATTCATGATGTTCAACATATTTTTTTATTTTATTAATAAAACAAAATAAATTTTAACATAAGAAATAATATATAATGGAAAGGACTTTGAGAACACAAAATTACCTATTTAATACATGATTCTACATAAGAAACTGAAAAGTGGAAAATTAAATATTATAATTAATTTTTAAATCGACGTGTGGTGTGCTTGGAATTTATGTAATAATTTTTTTAAAGGCATTGATATCACATCATGTTAATATTTCAAAATTAACTCAATGGTGGATTTACCCTGATTAAATGTCAACATGAGATCATTTTTTGGGTCTTAACTGTTCCACATACATATTCGTGTTTTAAGACACTAAAAAAACATTTAATGCCATCTTTGGAAAACCATAATTTGGACTGACATTCCTTCTGTTTCTACATTTTAAAATTCAATATACATTTATTGTACTATGATTTAATGGTAATGAATTTTTTTTTTTTGGGTTTTGACCCCTTGACATATTTTTTAGAGGCTTCTATACCTTAAATAAGGAATTACTAGGTCATTCTGACCAAACCACATGTCGTATTGATTCGTTTTCTATGAATAAAAAACAAAAACAACACATTGGTTGATTTTCAATGATTTCACGTAAATATGAGGCCATTTTCTATGGTTTTGATCATTCCACACAAGTTCTACTGTTTTAAAAATCTAAAATATTTTTTGTAGACATCCATGAAAAACATCAATTGAGAATGACATGCCATTGATCCTATATTTCAAACTCAATATACGGTTGGTTTCCTCTAGTTGTAGGCAAATCTGATATCATATTCCCAGTTTTGACCCCCTATATACGTTTTTAATGGATTTTTAACATTTATAATTGTTTACTAAGTCATTCCAACCACACCACACATCGAGTTGAAGTGTTTTATGTAACACCCCAAGCATCCTTGATACAATTCTCTTTGAAAAATACAATAGTGTGCGATGTACGCAACACCGAGTGCAAGCGCACCACGACCTATCAAAATAGCCATTTAGAAAGTGATTTTGAATAGTAATAACCACAATTTGAATGAAAAAGATACGAAATTTTATATATTAAATTTTATTAAAATAAATTCTTCTTTATAAGAGGGACGTAAAAATTTAGTTTGGATAAATTTTTGGTGTTTTTCTGATAACTTTCATATTTTGACGAACATTGAAAGATACTAAATTTTAATTGAAAACAATGTTTTTAATCAAAATAATATACAATGTTAAATTGTAAATTTTAATGATTTTTAAGTATAATTAGATTATATTTTTATCATTTAATCCAATATTGGTCATAGGAAGTAATTTCACTTTTAAATTGGACATAAACACAAATCAATATTTTGATAGTTTTACTTCTCAAAAACCTTCTTTCTGGTTTAGACAGTGGGAATTAATTTTAAATTAATTAATGAAAATTATATGTTTTTAATTTGGTAAAATAGACATCATTTTTGGATTCGAGATATCAAAATTTTCTTAAGGGGAATTTTTGGTATTTTTCTGAACACTATCAATGTATGATGAATAGTGAAAAACATTTCATTATTTTAAAAAAAAATACTATTTATTTAAATTAATTTGAAGTCAAAACAGATACTTAATACCTATATTATTTGAAAGTAATTCATTGGAGTCATTTTATAATAAAATTAGACGTATAAAAGTTTATTGATTTTTAAGGTTTTTACCCACCTTCTAGGCACGTTAGCAAATTTGCATGAAACATAATTTTACCGCTTTTGTGAATTGAAATTAAAAAATTTGAGAGAAACGGTCGATATCAGTAAGTAAAACATGGTTCAATAAGATTAAAATATTTTTTGGTGAATAGTAACTTTTGGCTTTTATTTATCACGGTTAAAAATAAATAGAGTAATTAAAGGTAAAAATGATATTATAATTACCGTAACACATGTCCTAATTATACTGGATAATTGTTTTTCTACCAAAATAATCCTTTGGAATATTATATGATCCTCTTTGGTCCCATTGGATTAGATTAATACTTTTATTATTTTTTTAATTAATGAAGAGTTAAAAGTGTTAAATTCAAATTTTCATAACTAAAACATTTTTAATATAGGGTTATACATAAGATAAATTTGACAATAAATAATCATCAGAAATCTAAAAATATTCCTACATCATGGTAGTTTAATTATAAATTTTATAAATTATATAATTAAATTTATTTATGAAACAATGATGATGCAGTAATTAACTTATTAATGAAATATTAAAATAATTAATATTATAAATATTAAAATAAATTTAAATTGACACTTTCAATGCATTAAAAGAATTTTCTATATTAATAGGACATGTTAGGGTTGATTCATTCAATGTTTTTGGAATTAATCATGCTATTATGACTTTCAAAAAAAATACAAATACAAAATAGTGTCAAAATTGACATAAATGAGTATTTAAAACAAATGTTATATTATTAAATGATATGATATTCCCAAAAATCTATGGTTCGGCCAAATAAATTATATAATTATATATATATCATTAATGAACCACTTGAGGTTCTTTTGGCAGTTTATAGTAAGTTTATTAACCATATAGTGTAAGAATACAAGAAGACATTATAAAAGTTAATCAAATTAACAAAGAGTTTAATCTAAATGAAAAGGATAATATGGTGGCCTAAACTTGTCTAAACATATTGGTTGAAGGTAGTTCGACCCATAAACACCTTATCCTTGAAATAAATATATTTGGTTCCATTATAAACTGAAAATGATTAGATAATAAAATAATATTTCAAGCATTTCTTAAAGTGTCCCTCCCCTATCTTATAAAAGTTGACTTCGCCTTCTCTTAATTTTACAACCCCATATAAATTTGCCTCAGCCAAAGACTAATCAAATATCCTCTGAACTACCCTCACATCATATTAGAGGCCTTACATTGAACAGAAATTCATCCTAAAGAGCCCTTTTGATCAAATCCAAAGGAAGCACCCGAAGAATAGGTAATAATTTCACCAAATATTTCAATGTTCTTTTTTCATAAACTTCTTCTTTATTTATTGTTTCCACGCCAAAATAATAAATCCAGTACCTATATATATTGTGATGTTATTATAAATATTTTTCAACCATATTCATTATTCTATCCATCCTATGAATGACCAAGTCAGCATACATGTGTATGTACGACTTATCGTCTCCACATTGTGGTGTAGTTTGTTATTCAACACTAAATTATTTTTATGGGTATAATAATGAGTAAAATTGAAGCTAATAATAAATAAAACATGTTAAAGATTATGTATATATGATATAAAATCCAATTAAAAATGATTTTACCATCAATTGAATGATATTGTTGCTCGTGCGTACGAACAGATTACTATCTCCACAAATGCGATAAGATTCATTCCCCATCGTAACCATTAAAGAATAATTTTCATTTTATAATTTAAAAATAATGTTTAATAAGATAATATAATATTTTATATTGATCAAAAAAATCATATACATAGAAAACATGACTTACATAACAAAACATATAATGGAAAATGAATCAGTTAACACCCTAAATAATGATAATACTAAAATATCATAAACAACGCAATATTAGAAGATCATATATGAAATCATATTTATGTATTTGGATTTGTTTAATTAAATAACAATTATTTCACCATTATACAGGATTTTAACCAACCTTATACAAAGGAAACTTACAAGGTATGGGGTTTTCATATAACTTTTATTCCCATGACATTCATGCTATATTTTCCACTATTGCCTTTTGTGTCATGTATGTACTGCCGATGATTGTTTTCAATGTGAAATATAATATAATTTATTGTCATTTAAATCATCATTTTACGGTCCTTCTTTCATGGGGTGTATGTTTAATAAGTTACCAAATCGGTAAGGGAATTTCAAGTTTCAAGTTCCACTCATTCTGTTTTACGCAAACTTCATTTATTATTTTAATCCAAGATTATGTGTGAAATAACTATTTATTTACATACGTAGTAATTTTCACAACCCTTTATTTTGATATACTTTTGATACACATAATAACCCCATTGATAAATTCTCAATTCATTGATATGAACTTGATAAGAATAATTATAACTCAATTTCATTCATTGAGTTAATCCTCCAAGTAATTAGTGTTGTTTATACAAGAATATGTGTGAATGTCCTCTGATTGATTTACACCGAATATCCAATAATATTGAGTTTATTTGTATTGTTTACAAATAATTATGTCATTCATTTATCCTTAACCTAAGGATACAGTCTTTATAAGGGATTTCATCTCAAATTACATTTTATTGTGACTTCTATGTTGTTATGCGCCAATTCACTTTTATATGGTGTATATACATTACTTTGACATAGTATATCATGAATCCATTTATTCTCATGATATTATATTTTTTATTACCTCAATTATTTTCATTAAGGCGTCTCTCATTTTGTTAGGAACTTTAACTAAAATATCATTTTAAATGTTTTAAATACTTATTCTAAATCCTTCTCATTAATTTCCATGTTTTAAAAATGGTTTTAAAGATTTATTTTCCTCGACATTTATTTTTTAAAATTAAAATGCGTTTTAAATTTTTCAAAGTGGTATGGGACACTTTGATTCAAATATATATTTTAAAAACCTTATTGATAAATAATAAAACTTTTAAATGTTTTCAAAAAAGGGGGTATTTTTCTCAAATAGTTTTGATGATTATTTTCGTCTATGTCAATATCCATCATTATTATCGATTGATGTTAATTTATTATAATACAATCTTCTATATTGTATTGAATGCATTATGATTGAATGTGGATGTGCTATTCATGGTTTGGGGTCAAAATATTGACATTTCGTATGCTCGTTTTAATAAGAATGTTTAGATTATGTTTCAACCTTTTCATATGAGAAATGTAATGGACTTAGTAAGTGACGAGTGGAGCCCACTATAGCTCCTCTATGCATCGGTAGGTCTCATGAGACAAACTTGTTTCTTGGAACAAGGCCTTGACAAGATCTTATTTGTAGTCTTGGCATGATTCCTTGACTATGTGTTTATGATGTTCAACATTTTTCATTCCATCATTATGAAATTGGATATTAATATTTCATGTGATTATTTGATTAGTATAATATCCATGTGAATAAGTAAATGAAATTATTCAATTTATCTTTTCCATATTATGCTGAAGTTTATTTTTAAAAGGCTTGTGTTTTAGTCTTATACATTGACTTAAATGTTTATATTTAGTTATGATAGTTCCCTCTATATTGTTATCCCTACCGAGCATCTGATCTCACCACTTTCTTATTTTTTCCTTTCCCCGGATGTGAAGGAGTATATTATGTTTAACCTGCAGGGATATGCCAAAAGATATGAGTGTGTTCAAAGGGGTCACAATGTTGTTTTTATTTATTTAATGATGTAATGTAAAATTTATTTATGTATCCAGTACTCCCAAGGCTACTAAACTATTTGGTCTTTCAAGACATGATCTCTTGATATCATGCCAATTTTATGTAATAATGCACTGAGTTTGGGTAACTAGGGTTGGGGAATTACAATTCGTATCAGTGGAAGTTTAGCACAAACAATGGAAGCTAGATTTAGAAAAAATCTGATTAGAGAACATTAACCTAAGATAAACTCTGGGGATTAGTATAAAAGAACATCCAAAATTATTGGTTGTGTAAATATTATATGGGTTTTCTAAGAAATAAATCCCTGTCTGGATACGAGAAGGTAGAGGTGGCTCTGGAACAGATGTACCTAGGGGTAAAACTCGAAAGCACCACATTGAGCTATACTCAAATGTAAACTGGTGCAAGACAATGGGTCTTGCTGCACTCATGGTTACAACACTACTGGGTGATATTATTAGGATAATTAGAATTTTATTTACAAAACGATTTGAAGGATTTTAATAAATAACATTGGTTAATCCTAAGTCGTTTTAGATTAAAAATAGGGTGTCATGATATTTTCTAAATTATTTTATGACTATTGTTACCCACACATTTCTTTCTGGTTTTAGTCAATGGCTGGATTCCAAGGAAGTCATAATAACACTGAACGTGATGTACAATGTTGGAATAATGTTGGAAATTAGCAGAAAAATGGAATCTTGATCAGAGTAAAAAATATATTGTTCAAGAAGAATCAGTTTTCCAAAAATATGATCAATAAAATATATATTAAACAACTTCCAGACTAAACAAAGAAGAGAAATTTAGTGAAGGATAAGAGCTCCAGCATTGGAGACCATGGAGAAAAGAAATATGAATTTCCATCATGCAGGAAATGTTGAAGAACATACCTTGGAAAGTGTCTCAATGAAATAAAGAAAATATTTATGTGTGGGAAATAAGGACATAAAGTAAGGAACTGGTGAAGAAAAATGAAGAGTACTATGGAAGAAAATAAAAATTATCCCCTGAATCCATTTATAGTCATTTCCTGTAAATGTATGGGACTTGGCCATTACCTTATTAAATGCTCTATTCTATAGGATAACCTCTTGGTCAAGGAAGAACCTATATAGAAATAAATGGATAGAAAAAGGTTAAAAGGTATTAGTTCTCTTTGTTGATGGGATTACTTTTGAAGACTTTTCTCTTTTATGTTTAACCCTACAGTATGTTATGTGAAAATTAGATTTGAGAATTAATTATCTTTCCAATTGTGGATATAGTTATAAATAACTATTTAGGTTTATATGATAATTGAATTTTAGGAAATTAAAGGTTATTAAAATTTGGGATGAAAATGCGAGGTATGAGATAACATTTGTGGTAAAATAATGTTATGGTTATTTTGAAGAATTTATCTCATTTTGGGAATGTTATAAAATACAGTTTTGAAAAAGGACAACATACAGGCCGTGTGATAACCCGTCTCCTCGGAAACAGTTGCGGTAATCAAACACAAAACCTATGTATGATTGAGATTTATCACCAACCACTGGACAATGTGAAATCCCTAATTAGTGTGACTAATTATTTTTAGTTAAATAATTTTATTGATAAATAAAATTTGATTTGGGGTCTTCTGTTTATCAAATGAATATCCTTGGTATAGGAAAATGATTTGATGATTAAATGATAAATTTTATTTTGGAAGACATTTTCTATGTTGTGAAAACTACATGCCTATGGAAAATAGAATACTATGGGATTTCATTTATGGTGTAATGGTATATTTTTATCTATATTTTTATTGTGGACTTATATTGATTTAGGTTATTTATGGACATTATTAACCTATCATTGAGAATATGTGATTAGGTTAATTAATTTTAAGTATGTGACTTTAAGAGTACGTGATGTAATTTTCAGATACTATTTTACATGGAATACCATGTAATAAAATTATTCCGAGTTTTGGGTTTCAATCTTAGTTTGGATTATATTTAAGGATTTTAAAGACAATTGTTTAATGAATTTTATTTATTGGCCTTTGGTTATTTTTTGGTTTAATTTTTGAATTTAAGATTATTATTTCTTTCTCCAAAGGATTATCTTTTCTTGGGATCATCTGAACTTGCACTATCAATTTTGGGTTTGGTTCATCTCTAAAGATATGGGATATATATATTTCATCCCTTATGGATTCTGTGATTCTCTATAAGTAGATTCTAGCACATCAGGTGTGACTAATTCATATTGAATACTCATCATTTGGAGTGAAAGATGGGTTTGTGGTAGAAATTAGTTAAAGGATTTTTCTCTACAAATCATGTATTTTTTTCTAATTATATAAATAAATTAATTCTTAAAATTTAGGTAAAAGATCTTAGACCCAAAAACGTGTTATCCTAATACCTTATGTTTTTCATCATAGATTTATAGATATGAGGCCCTCAATTTTCCATTCTGTTTTTTTGTGATTGATGACCTTAATAAATCCTTATAAATATTTACGTTTTTTCTCCAATTATAATTTCCACCAATGTTATCCTATTTGAAATCCTAATTTGGTGGTGAATTTTTCATTTCCCTTTCCCTCTTATTAAGAATAAAATTTATTAACCCTATTTTTAGTTTATGTTTTCACAAATGTATTTTATTTATTTTTACCTTTTATCTCGGAAAAAAAATTTCAAATTGTGAGGACAAAATTTATTAAAGGAGGGAAGGATGTAACACCCCAAGCTTCCTAAGTACACATCTCTTTGAATAATACAATAGCGTGTGATGTACGCAACACCGAGTTCTAGCGCACCACTACCTATCAAACTAGACATTTAAAAAGTGGTTATTAATAGAAATAACAAATTTTTTAGTTTTTTATATATACCATATAATTTTAACATTCATATTTTGTGTTTCTTAGGCATAAAATATGAACAAATTCAATTTTCAGATAAAAAAGTATTTTTCAACAAATGCAGTTTTTCCACCTCAAATGGAGAACCCTTTTTAATCTAATAGTTGAAAAAAAATTATATTCAATTTCATTAAATTAAATTATTCTTTATAAGTGGGACATAAAAATTTAGTTTGGATAAATTTTTTGTGTTTTTCTAATAACTTTCATATTTTGATAAATAGTGAAAGATACTAAATTTTAAATGTAACCAACCTTTTTATTCAAAATAATTTATATCCATAAAATATACATTTGAATGGTTTTGAAGTATAAATATATTATATTTTAATCATTTAATCCAATGTTGGTCATTTAAATTCATTTTACTTTTAAATTGGACTTAAAGACATATCAATCTTTTGATAATTTTCACTTCTCAAAAACCCACTTTTTGGTTTTGACGATGGAAATTAATTTTAAATTAATTAATGAAACTTTTTTGTTTTGAATTTGTTAAAATAAAAATCATTTTTGGATTCATAATATAAAAATTTTCTTTGGGTTATTTTTTGGTAATTTTCTTAAAACATTCAATTTTTGATGAATAGTGAAAAACACTGCGTTATTCTTTAAAAATCAACTATTAATTTAAATAATTATTTATTTAATTTAATTTAATTTTAAGTCAAAATAGATACATAATACCTATATTATTTCAATGTAATTCATTAGATTCATTTTATAATAAAATTAGACGTATAAAATTTTATTGCATTTTTTTTATGTTTTTTACCCATCTTATAGGCACGTTAGCAAATTTCCATAAAACATAATTTTACTGCCTCTGTTAATTAAATTTCAAAAACTTGAGAGACACGGTTTACATCAGTAAGTATAATGTGGTTCAATAATATGAAAATAAATTTTGGTGAATAATAATGTTTGACTTTAATTTACCATGGTTAAAAGTAAATAGGGAAATTAAAGGAAAAAATGATATTATAATTACCCTAACACATGTAATAATTCTATTGGATAAGTGGTTCTTGACCAAAAGCAACAATAGGAATAATATATGAACCTATTTGCACTACATGGATTAGATTAGGAAATTTATTATTATTTTAATTAAGGAAAAGTTATAAGTGTTAAATTGAACTTTTCATAAACAAACATTTTTAATATAGAGTTATACATAAGATAAATTCGACTATATATATCAATTAGAAATATAAAAATATTATATACATCATGGAATTTTATTTATAATTTTTAGACATTAGATAATTAAATTTATTTATGACACAATGATGATGCAGTAATTACCTTATTAATGAAATATCAAACTAATCGATATTATAAATATCAAAAGAAATTTATATTGACACTTTTGATGCATTCCACGAATATTATATCTTCATATGACATGTTAGGGCTGATATAATCAATTTGTTTCGAAGTAATCATGCTATTATAACTTTCACAAAAACCAAATACTAAATAGTGTCAAAATTGACATAAATGAGTATTTTAAAAAACTAGTATATTATTAAATGATATATTATTCTTAAAAATATAATGTTCCACCAAAGAACTTATATAATTATATATGTATCATTTATGAACCACTTGGGGTTCTCTTGGCAGTTTATAGTAAGTTTATTATCCATATAATGTAAGAATACAAGAAGACATGGTAAAAGTTAGTGTAATTAACTAAGAGTTAAATAATAATGATAAGGTTAATATAGTGACCTAAAATTGTCTAAAAAATATTGGTTGAAGGTATTTCGACCCCTACCCACGTTATATTAGAAATAAAAAAAAATGGAGCCATTATAAACCTAAAATGATTATATGATAAAGTAGTATTTCAAGGTTTTTCTAAAGTGTCCCTCACGTCTCTTATAAAAGGGTACTTCCCCTTATCTTAATGTCACACCTCCAATTCCATTTGGGTCTGCCAAACCCAGATGAAATATCATCCCAACTACCCTCACTTAATCTTATAGGCCTTATATTGATCACAAATCCCACCTAAGGATCAATTTTGATCAAATCGAAGGAAGCACCTAAAGAAGACGTTTGAATTACACCACCACATTCAAAGTTCTTTTCTTCTTCAACTTCCTCTTTATTTTTTGTTTCCATAACAAAATATTAACTCCAGAACCTTATTAATAATGTGATTTTATTATAAATATGTTACAAACATATTCATTTTTCTATCCATCCTAGGAAAGACTAAGTCACCATACGTGCGTAAGTACGGCTTACCCTCTCCACATCATGGTGTAGTTTGTTATTCAATACTTAATTATTTGGATGAGTATAATAATGAGTAAAATTTAATAAAATAACAAATAAAACATGTTAATGATTTTTTATATATGATATACCAACCAATTACATACAATTTTACCATCAATTGAATGCTATTGCCGCTTGTGCGTACGTACAGATTACCATCTCCACAAACACGATAAAATTCATTCCCCATCATAACCATTCAAGAATAATTTTCATTTGATGATTTAAAAAAATGGTTAAGAAAATAATATCATTTTGTTTATTAATCAAATAAAAAATATTCATAAAATACATGACTTATGTAAGAAAACATATAAAGGAAAATGAATCAGTTAACACCCAAAACAAGGATACTACTAAAATGTCATTAACAATGAAATATTAGAAGGTCATATAAGATATCATATTTATGTACTTGTTTCTTTTATAATTTAATAACAATGATTTATCCATTATAAATAAGTTTAAACTACCTTATACAATGGAAAATTACATGGTAATGGGTTTTCATCTCACTTTTATTTCAATGAGATTCATGATATATTTTACACTATTACATTTTGTGTGGTGTATCTACTGCCTGTGATTTTATTCTTTGTGTCATATAATTTACTTTATGGGTATTTAAATAATCATTTTATGATCCTTATTTCATGGTTTTTATGTTTGATAATTTACCTTATCAGTAAGGGAATTTCAAATTTAAATTTCCACCCCTTCAGTTTTACGCAATCTTCGTTGATTATTTTACTCTAAAAATATGTGTGAAATCAAAATTTCTTTAATTATGTAGTAATTTACACTCCCATTTGTGTGGATATACTTTTGATACACATAATAACTCCATTGATAAATTCTCCAGTCATCGATTTTAACATTATAAGAGTAATTTTAACTTAATTTCTATTCATTGAGTTAAACCTCCAAGTTATTGGTGTTTTTTTACATGAATATGTGTGAATGTACTCTGATTGATTTAAGCTGAATATCCAATCATATTGTGTGTATTTTTTATTTTTCACACAAAATTATGTCATTTATTCTTCCTTAAAATAAGGATGTAGACTTTATAAGGGATTTCATCTCAAATTGCATTCCATTGAGACTTCTTTGTTATTATTCACCAATTCATTTCAATATGGCGTATATACAGTACTTTGACATAGTATATCATGAATCCATTTATTCTCATGATATTATAAAGTTTTGATTACCTCAATTATTTTTAGTCATGCGTCTCTGATTTGGTTAGGAACTCTTAGTAAAAAATCATTTTAAATGTTTTAAAGATTTATTCTAAATTTTTCTCATTAATGTCCATGTTTTAAAAATGGATTTAAGGATTTATTTACATTGAATTTAATGTTTTAAAATTTAAATTCATTTTAAAAGATTTAATGTGGTATGGGAAACTTTGACTCAAAAATATATTTTAAATGCCTTCTTGATAAATAGTAATACTTTTAATTTTTTTTAAGAAAAAAGGGGGATACTTATCACAAATAGTTTTGATGATTATTTTCATCTATGTCAATATACTTAATTATTCATGATTGAGGTTAATTTATTATAATACAATATTACATATTGTATTTGATGCATTATTATTGACTGTGTATGTTCTATTTAAGGTTTGTGGTTAAAATATTGATATTTCGTAAGCAAGTTTTAATACGAATTTTTTGATTATGTATCACCCTTTTCATATGAGGAATGCATTGGGCATAGTATGTGATGGGTGCAACCCGCTATATCTCTTCAATGCATCGGTAGGTCCCATGAGACAAACTAATGTATTGGCACAAGTCCTTTAAAAAATCTTATTTGTATTCTTGGAATGGTGCCTTGACTATGTGGTTATGATGTCTGGCATTATGCATTCCATCATTATGAAACGGGCTAATGATATTGAATGTGATTATTAGACTAGTAAAATATACATTTGAATACTTAAATAACATTATTCAATATATATTTTCCATATTATGTAGAATTTTATGATTAAAAGGCTTGTCTTTTTGTCTTATACATTGCCTTAAATTTTTCTGATTATTTATGATAGTTCCCTCTATATTGTTATCTGTACTGAGCATCTTATCTCACCCATTTATTATGTTTTCTTTTCCCCGGATATGAAGAAGTATATTATGTTTAACCTATAGGGATAGGCCAACAAATATGAGTGTTTTCAAAGGGGGAACAATGTTGTTTTTATTTATTCCAGGATGTAATATAAAATTTATGTATGTATTTTGTACTTATAAGGCTACTAAACTAATAAGTCATTCCAAAATTGATCATTTGAGATCATACTAATGTTACGTAATAAGGCAACAACTCTGGGAAACAAGGGACGTGACATTATAGTTGGCATTAGAGGATGTTTAGTACAAACCTTGGAAACTAGTTTTAGAGAAACTCTAATTCGAGAACATTACCTTAAGATATACATTGGATATTAGTATAAATGAACATCCAAAATTTTTGGTAGGGTAAATATTATGTGGGTTTTCTAAGAAATAAATCCCTATCTAGATAAGAGCGGGTAGTGGCAGCACTGGAACAGATGTACTTAGGGGTAAAACCTGAAAACACAGCTTTGAGCTAGACTCGAATAAGAACTGGTTCACGACAATGGGTCTTGCTATACACTTGTTTATGACACTCCAGGGGGATATTCAAAGGATAATTCACATTTTCATTATAAACCAATTTGAAGGATTTCAATAAATAACCTTGGTTAATCCAAAGGTGTTTTAGATTGAAAATAATGTTTCATGATATTTTCTGAATGACATTATGAATATTGTTACCCACACAATGCTTTCTTGTTTTAGTCAATTGACAGATTCCAAAGAAGTCATAGTACCATTGAACTTGATGCACAAGGTGGGAATAGTGGTGGAAATGAGAAAAAAATGGAATGTTGATAGGCATAAAAGATATCGTGTTCATGCCGAATCAGTTCTCCAAAAATATGATCAACAAAATATATTTTATCCAACTCCCAAACTCAAAAAAGAAGAGAAAGGTGGTGAATAATAAGAGATCTAGTATTGGAGACCATGGATAAAAGAAATATCAATTTCCATCAGGCAAGAAATGTGTAATGAGACACCAAGGAAAGTTTCTCAATGGAACAAATAAATGCTTTATGTGTGGGAAAGAAGGACAGAATGTAATGAATTTCTGAGGAAAAATGAAGAGTTCTATGGAATAAAATAAAAATGACCCGAAGAATCAGTTCACAGTCATTTTCTATAAATTTAGGTGACCTTGGAATTAAGTGAGTGAATTCCTTATTATATAGGATAAACTCTTGGTCATGGAAGAACCTATGTGGATATAAATGGATGACTAAATGTTAAAAAGTATAAGTGCTCTTTGTTGATGGGATTACATTGGATGAATTTTCTCATGTATGTGTAACCCTGCAGTTTGTTATGTGAAAATGCTATTTGAGGAAGAATTATCTTTTCTATTGTTGATATAGTTTTAAATAACCATTTGGGATTAAATGATAATTGATTATAAGTAAATTACAAGTTATTAAATATTGGTATGAAAATGTGAGGAATGAGATAAAATTTGTGGTAAAATTATGTTATGGTTATTTTGAGGAATTTATCTCATTTTGGTAATGTTATAAAATATAATTTTGGAAAAATGACAACACGCAGACCGTGTGACAACCCGTCATGTTGGAGAAAGCTATGGGAATTGAACACAAAACCAATGTACGATTATGATTTATCACCTACCACCGGACTACGTGAATTCCCTAGCTAGTGTGACTAATTGTTTTTAGTAAAATGATTTTATTTATAAAAAATAAGCTGATTTGGAATCTTATGTTTAACAAATGGATATACTTAGTATAAAAAAATGATTTGGTGATTAAGTGATAACTGTTATTTTGGAAGACGTTCACTCTGTTGGGAAAACTACATGCCTAAGGAAAATATAATATTATGAGAATACATTTGAGGAGTAATGGTGGATTTTTATCTATGTTTTTATTGTGTACTTATAGAACATTAGGTTATTTTTGGAAATTATTAACCTATCATAGAGAATATTTTATTTGGTTAATTACTTTTAGGTATGAGAATTTAAGAGTAGTAGATGTTATTTAAAGATACAATTGAACTTGGAAGAATATGTAATCAAATTCCTTTTAGTTTTTGGATTCAATATTAGTTTAGATTATATTGAAGTATTTTAAATAAAATTGTTTATTGAATGGTATTTATTTATCTTTTGGTATTTTTGGATTAATTTTAGAAATTAAGATTAATATTTCTTTCTCTAAAGGATTATCCTTTTTGGGGAACATATGATCTTGTACTTACCATTTTGGTGGTGGTTAATCTCTAATGATAGGGTAAATACATAGTTTATCCTTTTTGGATTATGTGATTCTCTGTAAGTTTATTCTAGCGTTTCAGGTGTGACAATGTCATCTTTAATACTCATCATTTGAAGTGATAGATGATTTTTTGGAAGAAATTAGTTAAAGGATGGATCTCTTCTTATCAAGTATTTTTTCATTATTCTATGAACAAATTAATTCTTAAAATTTACAAAAGGATCTTAAACCTAAAAATGCGTTATCCTAATATCTTACGTTATTCATCATAGATTTGTTGATTTGAGGCCCTCATGTTTCCATTGACTTGTATGTGATTGATGAACTCAATAAATCCTTATAAATATTTATGTTTTTCTTCTACTTATAGTTTCTAACAATGTTATCCTATTTGAAATCCTAATTTGGGGTGACTTTTTCATTTCCCATTCCATCTTATTAAGACTAAAATTTATTAACCCTATTTCCAATGTGGGTTTTCCAAAAAGGTGTTTTATATTGTTTTACCTTTTATTTATGAAAAAAAATTTAAAATTTCAAGGAAAAATTTTATTAAAGGATGGAAGAATGTAACACCCCAGACACTCATGGTACACTTCTCTTTGAATAATACAACAACGTGCGATGTACGCAACACCGAGTTCAAGCGCACCATGACCGATCAAACTCAACATTTTAAAAGTGTTTATTAATATTAATAACCAAATTTTTAGTTATATATATATCCCATATAATTTTAACATTCATATTTTGTGTTTCTTATACATAATATAAGGACAAATTCAATTTTTCAGATAAATAATTATTTTTCAAAAAATGCAGTTTTCCACCTTTTAATGGATAACCCTTTATACTCTAATATTTGAAACATATATATATTCAATTTGATGAAATTAAATTCTTTTTCAGAAATGGGACATAAAAATTTAGTTTGGATAAGGTTTTGATGTTTTTCTGTTAACTTTCATATTTTGATGAATAGTGAAAGATACTAAATTTTAAATGAAAACAATTTTTTTATTAAGAATAATTTTTAGTCTTAAATTATAATTTTGAATGGTTTTTAAGTATAAATAAATTATATTTTAATATTTTAATTCTATTTTGGTCATTTGATGTAATTTCACTTTTAAATTGGATATAAATATATTTCAATCTTTTGATAATGTTTACTTCTCGAAAACCTGCATTCTGGTTTTTTACAACGAGAATTAATTTTAAATTAATTAGTGAAACTTTTATGTTTTAAATTTGTTAAAATATAATTCATTTTAGGATTCGGAATATAAAAATTATCTTAGGGTGAATTTTCAGTATTTTTCTAAAAACATTCAATTTCTGATGAATAGTGAAAAACACGATGTTATTGTTTAAAAACTCACATTTTATTTAAATAATTATTTATTTTATTTAAATTAATTTTATGTAAAAATATATAAATAATACCTTTATTAGTTCAATGTAATTCAATGAAGTCATTTTATAATAAAATTAAATGTATAAAAGTTTATTGAATTTTTTGTATCATTTTTTACCCACCTTCTAGGAACATTTACAAATTTCCATAAAATGTAATTTTACCACTTCAATAAATTGAATTTAAAAAATCTGATAGACATAGTTGACATCATTAAGTATAATGTGGTTCAATAAGATTAAAATTATTTTTGGTGAATAGTAACTTTTGACTTTTATTTACCACGGTTCAAAGTTAATATGGTAATTAAAGGTAAAAATGATATTATAATTATCGTAAAACATTTTTTAATTATAAGGGATAAGTGTTTGTAGACTAAAATAATCCTTAAGAATAAATTATGATCCTTTTTTTCCAACTTGGATTAGATTAATACATTTATTATTATTCTAATTAAAGATTATTTAAAAGTGTTAAATTCAAATTTTAATAAAATTACATTTTTAATATAGGGTTATACATGAGATAAATTCGACTATAAATTTTCATTATAAATATAAAAATATTTCCTACATCATGGAATTTTATTTTTAATTTTTTGACATTAAAGAATTAAATATCATTATGACACAATGATGATGCAACAATTACCTTATTCATGAAATATTAAAATAATTGATATTATAAATACCCAAATAAATTTAAATTTAAATTTATGATTCCTTGCACGAATTTTAAAGATTAATATGACATGTTAGGATTGATTAAATGAATTGTTTTAGAATTAATCATGCTGTTATGGCTTTTACGAAAACCAAATACTAAATAGTGTCAAAATTGACATAACAGAGTTTTTATAACAAATATTATATTATTAAATGATATAAAATTTATAAATATATAATGTTCTTTAAAAGGACTTATATAATGATTTATATATCATTAATTAACCACTTGTGCTTCACTTTGAAGTCTATAGTAAGTTTATTAACCATATAGTGTAAAAATACAAAAAGAAATGGGAAAAAATAAACTAATAATGTAAGAGATAATTCTAAAAGATAATTCTAATATGGTGACCTACACATGAATAAAACATATTGGTTGAATTTATTACGACACATACCCACCTTATCCTAGAAATAAATTTATTTTGAGCCATTATAAATAGAAAATGGTTATATAATAAAATAATATTTCAATATTTTCTAAAGTGTCCCTCACCTCTCTTAAAAAGGGTACTTCCCCTTATATTAATTTCACACCTCTAAATACATTTGGATCGGCTAGAATCTACTCCAATATCCTCCCAACTACTGTCACCTAAACCAAGAGGCCTTACTTTGATCATAAATCCAACATAAAAAGCTCTTTTGATCAAATCAAAAGGAAGAACCCGAAGAAAAGGTAATAATTTAACCACCTCTTTCAAAGATCTTTTCTACTTCCACATCCTATTTCTTTGTTGCTTCTATAACTTCCACATCCTATTTCATTGTTTCTTCTATACCTAAATAATAAATATATTACCTTCTACATAATGTGACGTTATTATAAATATGGTACAACCATATTCATTATTCTATCTATCCTATGAATGTCAAAGTCACCATACGTGCGTACGTACGACCTACCATCTCCACGTCGTGGTGTTATTTGTTATTCAACACTTCATTTTTTTAGATGGGTATAATAATGATTAAAATTGATGTAAATAATAAATAAAACATTTTAATGATTTTTTATAAATGATATACCATCCAATTATATATGATTTGATCATCATTTGAATGATGTTGTCACTCGTGCGTACGTACATATTACCGTCCCAAAAAACGCGATAAGATTCATTCCCCATCATAACCATTCAGGAATAATTTTTATTTTATGATTTAAGAATAATGGTTAAGAACATAAAATCATTTTGGATATTAATCAAATACATCCTATACAAAAAAACATTACTTAAGTAACAAAACATATAAAGGAAAAAAATCAGTTAACACCCAAAACAATGGTACTACTGAAATATCATTAACAAAGCAATATTACAAGATCATATATGATATAATATTTATATATTTGGTTCTTTTATAATTTAATAACAATTATTTCAAAATTATATAAGATTTTAACTTACCCTTTACTAAGGAAAATAAAAAGTAAGGGGTTTTCATCTCACTTTTATTCCCGGGAGTTTCATGATATATTTTCAACTATTACCTTTTTTGTGATTTATGTACAACCCATTATTGTATTATTTGTGTTATATACATTAATTTATGGGTATTTACCTCATCATTTTATGATAATTTTTTCAAGGGCTGTATGTTTCATAAGTTACCAAATTAGTAAGAGAATTTCAAAATTCAATTTCCACTCATTCGGTTTTACGCAAACATCATTGATTATTTTACTCTATGATTATGTGTGAAATCACTATTTATTTACTTATGTAGTAATTTTTTCTCCCCTTTGTGTGGATATAATTTTGATACACATAATAATTCCATTGATAAATTCCCAAGTCATCGATATGAACTTGATAAGAGTAATTTTAACTCTATTTCTATTCATTGAGTTAAACCTCGAAGTCATTGGTGTTGTTTTAACAAGAATATGTGTGAATGAACTCTGATTGATTCACCCTGAATATTGAATCATATTGAGTGTATTTTTATTTTTCACACATAATTATGTCATTGATTTATCCTTAACATAATGATACAGTCCTTATAAGGTATTTTATCTCAACATACATTCAATTGAGACTTCTTTGTTGTTATGGGCCAATACACTTTTATATGGTGTATATACTATACTTTGACATAGTATATCATGAATCCATTTATTTTCATGATATTATAATGTTTTTATTACCTTAATAATTTTTATTCAATATTCTCTCGTTTGGATAGAAACTCTAACTAAAATATCATTTTTAATGTTTTAATGATTTATTCTACATCTTTATCATTAATTTCCATGTTTTAAAAATAGTTTTATGGATTTATTTATATGGAAATTAATGTTTTCAAATTAAAATTACTTTTAAAAGTATCAAAGTGGATTGGGAGACTCTATTCCAAAAATCTATTTTAAACGGCTTCTTGATGAATAGTGAGACTTTTAAATGTATTAAAGAAAAAGGGGGATATTTATCTCAAATAGTTTTGATTATTATTATAATCTATGTCAATATACTTCATTATTCTATATTGAGGTTAATTTATTATAAAAAAATCTTCCATATTATATTTATGAGTTATTATTGACTATGGATGTGATATTCATGGATTGTGGTTAAAATATTGACATTTTGTATGTTAGTTTTAATATGACTGTTTAGATTATGTTTCAACCTTTTCATATGAGGAATGAATTGGACTTATTAACTGACTGGTGGAGCCCATTGTAGCTCCTCGATGCATCAGTAGGTCTAATGAGACAAACTAGTGTCTTGGAAAAAGGCCTTGATAGAATATCATTTGTTGTCTTTTCACGATGCCTTGACTATGTGGTAATAATGTCCGACATTTTGCATTCCATCATTATGAAATTGGATATTTATATTGTATGTGATTATTCGACTAGTAGAATATCCATGTGAATAAGTAAACGGAATTATTTGATTTAACTTTTCCATATTACGTTGAAGTTTATGTTTAAAAGTCTTCTGTTTTATTCTTATACATTTCATTAAATTTTTATAATTATTTATGATAGTTCCCTCTATATTTTTATCCCAACTGAGCAACTTACCTCTCCCCTTTATTATGTTTTCTTTTACCAGGATGTGAAGAAGTATATAAGGTTTAACCTGAAAGAGTAGGCCAATAGATATGAGCGTGTTCAAAGGGGGCACAATGTTGTTTTTATTTATTTCATGATGTAATGTAAAATTTATGTATGTATCTAGTACTTCCAAGGCTAATAAACTAATCGGCCTTTCGATACATGATCTCTTGAGTTCATGACAATGTTATGTAATATTGCACCAAATATGGGTAACTAGGTTTGGGGTGTTACATTTTATATGTGTACACATAAAAAATAACTTAGTAGTGTCTTTATACTAAATCCATGTCAATATAAGGTTGTATGCTCTGATTTTGTCCATCCCACGAACTTTTTTAGTGTTCTAAAACACCAATAACAAGTATACTATCATCCTGAGAAAACCATAATAAAGGGAAATGATAAATTATTTAATACATTTTAAAATACAATCTTCAAAAATTTTCTTATGATATTAGGGAAATATGAATTCTTTTTCCTAGTTTGATCCCTCGACACATATTTTAAGGGCTTTTATACCATTAAAAAGTTTTACAGAGTCATTTTCACCACACATCATGTATAAATAATGTATTTTATACATGTATACATCAAAAATAACATAGAGGTGGTTTTATAATGATTCTACATCAATGTTAGTATTTTTAAATGGGTTGGAACATTCCATGTACATTTTAGTGCTTTAAACACTAAAAACATGTTTATAGACATCGTGGGAAAATCTTAATTCAAAATAATGTGTGGTCTATTAAAAAATTTCATAGTTCTATATACCATTGTTTTCCTCTTATTTCATTGAAATCTCTCAACATTTTACTAGTTTTTACCTCCTGACACGTGTTTGTAAAGTCTTTTGTATCCTTAAGAAGTGCTTACTGGTTCATTCTAACCACACTGCACATTATATTGATGTTCTTTTTATTATTACATATTAAAAGTAACTCATATGTGGTTTTACCATGATTTCAAGTCAATATGATGATGTTTTCTATGGTTTTGATCATTCTACGCATGTTTTTTTACAAAACACTAAATACATGTTTATGACTATCCCAAGAAATCCATAATTTTGAATGACATGATATTTGTTCCTAAATTAAAAAATTCAACATATAGTCATTTAAATATTATTTCATGGAAATATGATATCGTTTTCCTAGTTTTGACCCCCAACACATGTTTTGAATGGCTTTTGTACCATTATGAAATGTATACCGAGTCATTCCAACCACACCGTATGTTGTATGGGAATTTGTTTTCAAGTACACATCAACAATAACTAAATATTTGTTTTCCCATGATTAAATGTAAATATATTGTCATTTACAATGGTTTTTACCATTCCACACTTGTTTTAGTGTTTTAAAACACTAAAAACTCATTTATGGCCATATTGGGAAAACCATAATTCAGAATAATCTTCCATTGGTTCTTATATTTCATAAAACAATATACGGTCATATTATTATGATTATTGGAAATTCTGATCTTCTTTTTGGGTTTTGACACCATGAAACATATTTTTAAAGGATTTTATACATTTAATAAGTTCTTACTGAATCATTCTGACCCCACTATTGGTCAGATTGACATGTTTTCTATGGTTACACATAAAAAATTACTCAGTGGTGGGTTCCCCATGATTTCATGTCAATATGAGGCTGTTTACTATGGTTATGACCATTTCACAGACCTTTTAGTGTTTTAAAACTCTAAAAACACATTTATGACTATCCTGAGAAAACTGCAAGTGAGAATGTTTTTCTACATGTTCTTAAAATTAATAATAAAATCTATAGTTACACATCACAAATTAATCAGTGGTGGGTTCCCCATGATTTCATGTCAATATGAGGCTGTTTACTATGGTTATGACTATTTCACACACCTTTTAGTGTTTTAAAACTCTAAAAACACATTTATCAGCATCCTGAGAAAACCATAAGTGAGAATGTTTTTCTACCAGTTCTTACAATTAATAATACAATCTATGAATGTATTCATCTTATTTAAGGGAAATATGACATCAATTTTCTTGTTTTGACCCCCCAGAGACATGTTTTTAAAGGCATTTGTACATTTAATAAGTATTTACATAGATATTACAACAAGACCAAACATCATATTGATGTGTTATCATTTTATAAACAAATGAAATAACTCATTAGAGGTTCTCCCATAATTCCGCATCAATATGAGGTCAGTTTCTATAGCTTTAACCATTTGAAACCCAATTTAGTGTTCGAAGATACTAAAAATGTATTATGGTTATCCTGAGAAAACCATAATATTTAATTACATTCCATTGGTTCATATTTTATAAAATTCAATATATGGTAGTTTTAGTATGATTTCAGGTTAATAAAATGTTCTGTTTTTGGTTTTTACCCCATGACACATAATTGTAAAGGTTTTTGTACCTTTATGATGTGTTTAGTGAATAATTTAGGAAATAACACAAGTTAGATTGATGTGTTTTATTCACATACACATAAAAAATCGATTATCTGTGATTTTTTCATGATTTCACACCAATATTAGTTCATTTTCTATGGTTCTTACCAATCCTTGCATGTTTTGGGGTTCTAAAACACTAAAAAATCATTTACGAAAATCATGGAAAAAATATAACTCTAAATGGAATGTCATTGGTTCATATATTTCAAAAATCAATCTAGGGTAATTTTCTTCTAATTTCAATGCAACCTGACAACATTTTCCCAGTCTTGACCTCCTAACACATGTTTTGAATTGATTTTGTACCATTAAAGAGTGTTTACCATGTCTTTCAGACCATGTTTAAAGTTGTATTGAATTTTTTCTATGTTTACATGTCAAAAATATATCATATGTGGTTTAACCAGGATTCCACAACAATATATGGTAGTTTTCTATTCTTTTTACAATTCCATGCTCGTTTTAGTGTTTTAAAACTCCCAAAATGTGTTTACGACCATCCTGGGAAAACCATAATTCAGAATGATGTTATGTCAGCTCCTAAATTTAAAAATTCAATATACTGTCATTTTCATCTAATATTAGGTAAATACAATGTCATTTTCATAGTTTTTACCCCATTACACATGTTTTTAAAGGCTTTTGTACCTTTCAGAAGTTTTTATCAGGTCATATTGACCACACAGAATGTCAGATTTATGCATTGTCTATGCATACAAATCACAAATAACTCAATGGTGGGTTTCCTATAATTCCAAATCAATATGATATTTGTATATAGTTTTTATCACTCCACACATAATTTACTTTTTTATAAAACTAAACACATGTTTATATCCATCCTATAGAAACTGTAACTCGGTATGACGTGCTATTAGTTTCTATATTTAACAATTCAATCAATGATAATTTTACTCTAGTTTTAGGGTAATATTACATTTCTTTCCTATTTTTTACCATATAAAATACATTTTAAAGGATTTTCTTTCTTTACGAAGTTTTTTAATTAATCAAAATAGAGAAAAAAAGATCTTATTATTTTCAAACATATGGATGACTGTCTAATATTTATTTTTCACATGTAAGAATCAATCACATGTCAATAGGTCACAAGATGTGGTCAGTATGAATCATAATGCATGTATTTTAAAAAAAGGTTTCATTTTAATTTTATGTGTGGATGTTTGATTTTTTCTTTGCAAATGTGTGAATAATCTATGGAATTTTGAATTAACATTGTCAGTATGTTCTACTAGGTTGGAAATTTATACATGGATCGTGCCAGTCACCAGCTAAAATATTGAAACTAAATCATTTTCCATTCCTAACCTCCTATGATCTTTTTTTTAACCAATAAGATTCATATTCTTTTACTTTTTATTTTAATATTTTAATTTATATTTGTTATTCCCAGTCAAAGACCGTACTTAAAACCCCACTAGTTGTAGCGGTAACAGATGATGTCTTCCTACCAAAGACAGGTGATTTAGTATGTCCAGAACCCAACCCCTGTAATGGTTTTAGATGATCCATCCCTAAAACTATTCCAACCACATCATTCTATGAAACTGATGATGGTTGTGAAGGGTTTACTTCCTAGACTTCTAGAATTTTAATATATTAATATAAAAATATGAACAATTATTTTTTTGATATATATTAACTTAAAAATATTATCTAATCAACAATTTTTTCACTATTATTTATTGTTATTTCATTAATATAAATACCGAATAATAAAAAATATTTTGTTACTACAAACTAGCATCAAACCTAATTAATTCGGGATAGATATATGTATTAAATTATGAAAACTTAGCATCATTTGATCCATGTAACTGGCCCCATTTAATTGGTTTTCAATTGTTAGTAGTTATTATAATATATTTTTCAATATTAAATTTTATAGTAATGAAATAATAATAAATGGTAATGAAAATTAATTAGTCCAACTTCTTTGGTATGGTTATTTATAAAACATCCATCGAGTTTCCTATGCACCTTAAACCAAATCTATGTTTAGCAAATAGAATGAACTAATTTATTAGCCTTTTAAAAAATTATAAACAATTTAGAAATAATCATGAGTTATAAAAAAATGATAATAATAATAATGAGTAAAATATAAACCAAAATTGTTCTTTTCCTTGAAATACTATGAGATCCAGCAATGTGAGGAATGACTTGGTTTTTACAATTAACAATATTTTCTTAGATAATTCCTACAAAAAACTGATAAATTAATAAAAATTATAATTTTAATGTGTATTGGTTAATAAGATACTATAAAATATGAAATTACATCATGATATTTATCTCTATTGATATCAATAAAAAGCATACCTTGCTGATGATAAATTCCTTCATGAACTATCTCATACATCTATCATGAGCTCTGAGAAGTGTCATTAAAATCATTTCACATTATCCATTTATAATCTCTCCATTTCTTGCCCAAAATTTTCAAATTCCATGGGCATGAGGAGTATTTAGGGACATAAAAATGTAAATACTTCTAGAAATAAACACCATAACACTTTATTAGCATGTTATAAAATTTTACTCATGTCTACTTAAATTATTTATCAAGTAATATAAAATTTATATTACATTTTTTTGAATGAAAAAAACCTCATTTTTCAAAGAGATATGAGTGTGCCTCCAATATTTATAATTAATGGGAAATATCACATTCTCACAAGGAATATACCCGAGAATCTTCCAATAAATTCTTGAAGTGTTATCAACAAGCACCCCAAACAAATCAAATGGAATTATAACCATGATGTCCTTCAGGTCCCATACATCTATCTTGTTCATATTTGTATCCCTACTACTATTTTTTATCTGTTTGAAAAGTAAATTAAATAATTATCAAAATAAATAGTTTTTTGTTGAAAAATGACATACATACTTTCAATGGTAACTCATAAATATCCCCTATTTGGAGGGGTTACCAATAACTCCATCATATCTGGTGAATCAAGTGGTGGGATACAAACAACATTTATGGAAATGGACGGATTACTTTTATTCTCATGTACAATAGAATCAATAATATCCACATAAGATGATGATATTGGTGGAGTGATCTAATATGTCGATCGAGTACGATCCTAATTTTTTTATGTTCTAAAAATTCCTACAATTTAGATGGTTATGGTATAAAAAATTTATAAAAAATGAAAAAATAAAATATTTTATAAAAAAAGGAAAACTAGAACAATGTATATATATATTAAACACTTATCAATGAGAAATTATAATATATTTTCATTATTAATTTATATATTAAATTATATTCATCTTCATTACCCTCATTGTTATCATCCACCATTATGACAATTCCATCATTTATGACGTCTCTTTAAAGTTCTAATGTTTCTATATTTTCAATAAAAAACTCTTCAGTTTTTTTGGTTGATGAGGTTCACTATCAGAAAAAACAAATGATCTTTATCACATATATAATCCTAGTCTCTCTGCTTTATGTGTAAATAAACACTCCAAACTTCATGTATTTTTTCAGCCACATAATAAACCATCTTTTCTTGTGAATATGAAACAAATGTATCATAATATATACAATCATCATTATGGATCAAGTGAGAGAAGTTCAGTGATGTAAAATGCAATGAATGTTTCAATATACACCTATCAATGTTGACCCACATTCATTTGAATTAGACTACCAAAAATAGGGCATGATAGTTAAATAAAAAATTTTCATTTATCTTCCCATAGTATTCCAACTATGAAAATGTAAATACACCACTATTTTGTGTTTTCAAGTCATATTCACTATAAATTATATGACACCTCTATCCAATAACATTATAGGCATTGAATCTCATAGATTTCCTTAGAGGAACTCGGGGTGAAAATCATTAAATAATTTGATATTTCAGCTTTATTATCAATATTCATTATCTATAAAAATACATATTGTGTTACATTTAACATAGTAAAAAATACTACACGTCAATAATATGAATATGAGTATATACTTACACAATGGGAGAACCATTCGACAATATCCTTATTAACATATTTTTTAATTCTACATCATTTCATGATAAACCCCCTATTCAACTTTTTTTACATAAATAATTATTAAATAGATGGATTTGAAATAACACTATTGAGTATCACATAAAATTGTTCTTGTAGAAACTCTAATTAAGTTAGTGTAAAATTTTCCCCTTTTAAATTGGTTATCCAATAGTTGGAAATACCGTTGACTGTATTTTAGAATGAGAATTAGTGGATAAGTTATCAGCACATCATGTATGAATTAATATAGTCTCAATCCAATCCAAATACAAATAACATAACGTCAATCCCTCTTTTACATTGTAACCATCAGAAATAAGGATTCTTGGTTGAGCTCTATTCCTAAAATATTATTTAAATTAAGCTAGGTACCAAATTTAAAAAATAATAAAATTATTAAAACAATTTATTCAATGATTTGATAAGACATGATTCACCAAAGAAAATATAAATTATATCAATCTACCTCTCAATTGGATACATCCATCGATAGTGTACCGTTCCACCTTTTGTAGGTTCTTCAACTAAATGAACAGTCAAATTAATCTTAACAACGAGGAATATTGGGGGAAATAATATTCCAAATGAAAGAGTGTTAAAACAAATTATTTCTTTAATTTTATTTAGATCATATACATTTAGAGTTTTTCCAAAAATTTCTATAAAATTTGTTCAAAACTCATTTAGAATTGTTGTTACATTTTTAGGTAAATTATTATGCAATTCCAAAAGTAACTCCTACCCCATCAAAATATGTGATTCATGAATTTTCAATCCTTGTAAACTTTGTTGTTTTATATCACCTCACCTTGATATGTTACATGAATATCCATATATAACTCTTAAATCATGTAATTTTTTAAGGAATACATATTTCTCAGGATTTTTCATTTCAAAAATACCCAAAGAAAACTATCCATTTTCATTTTTCCACAAACCATGATTTATTTTCACTAAATAAAAATATTTACAGTCATTAAGGCGATCCTTATATTTACCCAGATAATTAAGCAATGAAAAGATTACATTATTAAATATGTTCTTCTCAATATGAATGACATCAATATTATGGTTTATAAAATTAAATTACTAATAGATAAGTTTGAAAAATATACTCATTTTAGGAAATTTTCATGTTTTAGCTACTTCAGATATTATACCTCATAACCTTTTCCACCACCTATGCTGATGCCATTTTCCATATTCTTTAGCGACATTCATTAGTTGTTACAAGATTTCAGAACAAGATAACACCTACAATGATTTTCTCATTTCAATATCTCTATTGAATAATGTCTTTTTAAAACTAACTTTATGAGAAGATTCAAGAAATAAAAAACGACACATAAAACCCTATTTTCTATTATGAGGTAATAATTGAGGTTCAATAACAAAATTAAAAACTGGAAAAGCCAAACCAGTATATGTTTTCCAACTAGATAAATTTCCGAGTCCAGGAAAGTCACTAATAATCCACATCAAAGAAACATTCATTTTGAATAGTTATCTCATTAAATCATCATAAGTTTCCAATCCATTATCCCATGATTCTCACCACTCTTTTATTGAAGGTTAATGGTATACATAAATGTCATTTATAAGAATTTTATTTATATGATTAATCATTGAAATAATTAAAAAATTATTCTTTATACACATTCAGGGTGGTGGATTATAGGGGATTAGAATAATCAGAAAATTGCTATAATTAGTACTTAATGTACCAAAAGGGTTAAACCTATTAGAATCAAATCCAAAATGTACATTACAAGGATGAAAATAAATATATATACATAGAGAATAAAACATTTTGCATGATGTTTTATCCTTTGGAATTTTCATCAAGCCATCATTATTATCCTGAACAATCCAATTCATGTCATATCTAATGTTATATGAAATGAATAATTCTTTGCAAACATCATTTTAGAGGAATGTAATGCAATAAATTTTCAATATTATTCTTCATATATTTTTTCTTAAGGATTCATTGATTTTTACTCCCATTATTCATCATTTACATCCATCTTCTAATATGAAATCTTATGCATTCTTCTTTATCTGAAACTTCTCCCCTATAAAGCAAACAATCCTTAGGGAATTCAAGTATGTTTTTTTAATCATTTCCATGTTAATTGAAGAATTTAATCAACTGCTAGAATAATTCCTGGATTTTATCCTTACTAAATAATTCATGAATAAACTCTAAAATCATGGAAATTACTTTTTTTTAGTAATTCCACAATGAGACTTGATATGATGCAACTTTAATATCCAAACAGTTCTTATTGTCTATCTTCAACTAATTCATAAAACTAAATTTTTTCACTAACATTCAAATTAAGATTAACCATATCCTGGTACATTGAGGGTTCTTTTTATTCATTAAAATTTATTAAATTTTATTATGTAAAACCCAGTTAATCATTTAAAAAATTTCAAATTGAATTCTCATCTTCCTGGTCACTTTTTGTTTTTTTGAAAGCATTTTCACTGTTTTTCCTTTCCATAAAATTTGATATACCATGAAAAATTCAACTTTCATGTCAAAAAAGATACTTTTTCTATATCAAATAATCATATACTTTATTTATATTCAACCATTTATTGAATTTATAGCCAGGATAGAGACATATTATTCTACCATTCACTAATCCATTTTCAATTGTATAATATGAAAATTCATCCAAACCCTTCATATATTGTGGCATGTTTTGAGGAATATAAATCCAACTTTTATCCATAGGTATTGGATTGTATTCTCCATGTAATATCATATATAAAGATATAGATGTTTAATCAAATATGTTAAATAAAAAATAAATATCACCCAACATCATCATTAAATCTTTCATAAAACTATAAATGAAAATGGGATGAATCAAATAATGAATTATTGCTTACTAAATTTGTAAAATAATAACATGAATCAAATAAATTATTATTTCTCACAAACATAGATTCATAATGACATAAATTAGTCGAACACCACATTATAATCATCCAATAAGTATTTAACTACAAATTTGATAACCACCACAAACCCAGAAATATAGTGATATTATTTTATGAAATAGACATCCACCTCATTCTTATCATCCAAAAAGGATCACTATAATAATTTTCGAATGATAAATTTAATATTAAAAAAGAGTAAAAATACCATGATATACATAACCTATCATTTCATTTAAACCACCATGGATGAATAAATAATTTCATTAACCACTATATGAAAGAATCCATAGAGGGATAACGAAAAAAATATAATATCATGGAATATTTAGACCATGCTGATGACCATCATAACACTTATTAAATTTTCTTAATATTTCATGTTTATTTAATAATATATATATATATATATATATTAATTTAAATCATACTAAATTAATAATAATATATAAAATAAATCATTAGGTTCAAATAATAAAATAAACATTTCATTAAAGAGATATTGAATTTCTTAAATTTAGTTTAATTAAATAGAGTATATAGAAGAACAAATAATTTCATATCAGAATTCATGATACAGTATTTCCATAATTCATAAGAGAGTAATGAAAGTGTGTTTTAGAATAAAAAAGCCATAGGGGGTTTAGGGTCATGATGATCATCAACAAGGGGATTGGGGTCATCACAATAGTTGATTGGGGTTCGGGGTCATGATGGTTGTAGACATTATGTTTGTGGCCATGAAATTAGGTAGGGTGGGGTATTGGGGGATGTCATTTGGGGGGTCATGAAATTCACTGTAAAGAAGGGCCAGTTTCATGAAATTATTCGTAAGGAGTGTTTCTCAATGTTAACTAGCAGGGGAGATGAAGTCAAGGTACAAGCTGATAGGGGGTATCAATCGATAATAGGAGAGGGAGAGAGAGGTTAGAGGAGATATAGAGTTTCTGATTATGGACATAGAGGGAGGTCGAGGGGGGGGGGGGGTCATGGGCTAATTCTAAGGTTGGAGGGTTATCATCACTGCCAAGGAGGTAGAGGGAGTTCGGGGGGAAGGGGGGTTTGAGGGTCCCCAATAAGGTGGGATGGGGTGGGGATCTCTATCAAGGAGGCGATAGGGAGGTCGGAGGGGAGTGTAGAATTTGGGGTTGTCACTTATGTGGGGGGGGGGGGTCGCCATCGATGATAGGAGGGGGGGCTCAGTGTCAGGGTTATAGAGGGAGTGAGGTGCAGGGGGGAGTGGGAAGAATTTAGGGGATTAAAGAAATAGTGGTGATTTAATTGAAACCACAGTTAAATGGTTAAATTAAAAAAAATATTGCTCATGTTTTATTAATCCATCGGTATATGATATTTTTTGATTGGATTTATTTTATGGTGGTTATTAGAACTTCCAGTAATAAACGATAACTAAGCACTAATTTTTTTATAGTGTGCATGAAGCCAAGAACCATCATGAGATCCTGGATATATAGAATACAAAGGCATTATTTTCGGGAAAGATATGCATAATTATTCCAAGAGTCATTGAGCACCGTGAAGAGTCACCACACAGAACTTCCTTTTATGAAATCTATATCCATGTTGGTTGAGTTCTCCTAGATCAAGCTAACCACACCGTCCATCAATGTTGAAGTGGAACCAGTCACCTAAAGGATGAATGATTCATGCTCTGTTATCTCCAGTCACTATAATTGGGGAACCCGAAGACACTCTTGCATGGTATTAACCTCTTCATGAAATTCATGTCGTGTGAATTTGAAGAATGAAAAAATTATCTGTATAAGATCTAATATTCCACCACAACCATTGTTCCCCGCAATATAGATGAAATGAGATTCCCCAAGTGGATGTGTTGTGATCCTCTGGGGAAGAACCCCTACCATACCAAAATATTTGTATAAGGAGATGAGCCTCAATGTAGATGACATATCCCACCAAGATGAGCATCATAAAGTAAGAATGAAAATGAAAAGATGAAAAATATTATATATATATGTATATAATAATTTCATAATAATTTTTTTTCATCTACATGTTCCAAGAATCATGTTAATTTAAAACATCCTATTTACTTCCAAGGCCCAATCTATAAGTCCCTAGTCTAAGTTAATACTTATCATTTTCCTCAGAGAATATTCAATATGTCCACTATTTCTTGAAGAATTAAAACACCCAATGAGATTGATTATGTGAGGATCATTGGGACGATTCCTGATGTTTTCTAATTTTAATCCAAACACTCAATGACGAACATGTGTTAATAATTCAACCAAGATGATCCCATTGATAGAAACTAAAATCAATGAAAAATATAGATAAATTTTGAGATTCTTGTGATAATGACATGGAAAATTCAATGCATTCCAAAGAATCCCACCTTCTCTTTTATAAATAAGAGCAATATTCACCATACTTGTCTCTCTTACAAGATTCTTTATCTTATTCAATCAATATTGGATGATCTCAATTTCTATTTTTTATGTTCTTCTTTTATTTTATTGTAATAACTCTCATGATATAAGACTAAGAATTTAGTGGCAGTGTAGAGGAAACTTATCTTTCTACCCTATTAATGAATTCTGAATTTTGACTATTTAATTACTTCGGTTAATTTTTATATTCAATCAAAGAAAATAAATAATAAGGTATTGTTTATTTATTTCCCTTTGAATTTTTATTAACATCTTAAATGGATCCCAATGAATTGGAAAATATAGATTTTGAACTACTTATGATCATGAGTAGTGGGTTTATTTAAATGTAATATGGATTTCAAATTATTAGGCGAGGAAATATTAGAGGTTACAATAGTATTTTATTCTCTCCAAATCAATTCAAGATTCCAAAAGATATTAATCCCGTGATATTTCCCAATTTTAGAGAGAAGATAATAAATAAAATTGTATAATTATTTGATTGGGTATTAATTAGATTCCAAGGTTATACCAATTATCTTAAATTGATTTCAAAACCAATTACCCATTTAAGTTTTCAACAACTTTAACCCAAAAAAATTTATACAAACCCACATGTCATTCATCTCTAGATATAGATCTGATTCATACTACTATTTCATTTAATTCAAGAAGAATTATTTTCTATTCAAAAAACCATGATATGTGTGTCATTAAATATATATACTCCTCATAAACCCCTTTTTATTCATAAGTGATAAAGTATAATCCTTCTGAGAAGTTATTCTCATGGAAATCTAAGATGAATGACGAAATCATTTGGATCATCCATGCCAACACTAGAATATTCCAATGATGATTATTAGCAGATTTTGGTAAACATGGGGATAAAAAATAGAGAGAATATACACTTTATTACTAAAACTCATTGATTATATGATACAAATATGTTATCAGATTCATCAATGAAGAAATAATTGATCACAAGGTTGATAATTATCTGCTTAAATTAATTATATATTCTTCTGTAATAATCAATCATTTGGTTCCAAAATTCTCATGTCATTTAATATTTGATCCAATTATATTGGTCATGGAGTCATTGATATGTGAAAATATCATATTGGTCATAAATTATGAAAAATTTAGAGTTGGGAATAAAATATTGGTGCTTCTAATGAAATTGAAACCGTAAAATATAACATATTAGATAATATGTTCTAGGAATAATTACATCACAATAATTCTCTAACTATATTTTATTGTAGAGATTTAACCATATATAACTTAAGGGGGGACCATATATATAGGATAATAATAGAAAAAATATACCAGATTCTACAACTCAACACAAAGGATCCCAATCCTGTCTGGACACAATCATCCATAATCTATCATAGAATGTAAATAAATCCCAATGAAATGTTCCTTTTATATAATATATAAACCCATAACTAAATATTGATATCTTCTCGGGTACCCATGTTCCATGGTTACCCGAGCAGGGTGTGAGTACAACTTGGTAGGCATCCACCAGTGGAAGCAACAACATTTATTACTCTAAAATAAAAATGGATAGAGAATTGTTGATAAAGTTTTAAAGTAGTCTTATGAAACTCAAATAAAAATTTGTAAAGAAATATTTATTTATGATATCCACGGTGACAACTGAGATATGATTATTCCACCATCAATTATAAGGTCCATGGCCCCGATCGAACATATATGCTTTGGCCAGTGTCAGGGTGTTTCTGAGCATATTTTATTGAATGTGACAACAATATTATAATGACTACCCTTTCAAGAATTTTCCAATAGATAATCATTGACCACCCATACACATTATTTCTTTTCTTTCATAGATCATACTTGAGAGAGTTTTCATAGTTATCGTAAACCACCCCTATGGATGTTTTCATATTTATCACATACCACATAATTGGTTGTTTTATGTATAAAGTATCATAGGTCACCCCATAGAGATTTTTTGTATAAAATATCATGAACCACCTCATAATGTGATTTATAGACAATGTGTCAGGGGGGACATCATTGGGTGTTTTCTATATAATGTATCACATACCTCTTCATAGTGTTTTTTCTTCAAAAAACATCATAAATATCCTAATAGTTCATTTAATGTATAAAGTTTCACTAAATTCATGATAGGGAGTTTTTAATATAATATAAAAACTCTCCCATGTGTGTTTCCCACTCACGCATCAAGATCACCCTATGGTAATTTTCATTTCATTTTTAATATATTTCAATATAAAATTTAACATTTCTATAAACAAACCCTAGTCATCATTTAATTTTATAAATAAAATTTACAAAATATCATTATTCATTTCTCAATAGCTTATCATTAACAATTAAAAAACATATTTAGCTCATTAAGGTTTTAATAAGCTCTACCATTTTCCCAAGGAAATAATTTTATTTCCCATAACAACATTTTTAATTTTACTACTATAATTTAAATATATAATTTGGGGATTATCATTCCATTGCACAATATGATTTCAATTTAAATTAATCATTTTAATATTTGGCACTAATCACTTCATTTGGCCAAACATATGGGGAACACCCAAATACAATGTATTCATTAGAATCACCTACCATTTCATGTAGTGATAATAATATTTCGAAACAATTTACATTATCGATGAATGTGAAATTAATTTTAAAAATGTTACATTTAAATTTCATAATTCATTTTTATCCATTTTAAAAATAGTTATCCAATTAATGAAATCAATCAAAATCAAGGTCATAATTTCCAATAGAGTCATCCCTTTGATATTGTCCATATATTGTTTTTATAAAAAATAGCTTAAAATATTGGTATCCAACTTAAACGTCAGTTCCACCACCAAGGAATTAACCAAAGAATCACCTTGTTCTAATGTTCAAGACACATTAATAGAGGTGTTAAAAAATGAATCACTAATTAAACACTTAAATAAAAGTTATATTGATACTAGGTAAAGGTAGTATGACCACACAAAACATGACTTGAAGGGAAATATGTGACACTACATGTTCAATTTTTGTACTACCTACATCATAGCTGGAGAAGTGTACTCACCCAATATGAGTATCTGATTTCACCTAAAAAATATATTGAGAAATTAAAAAAAAATCCTGGACAGAATACATGTTAGAATAAAAGTGTGAGGGGTTAGTATCTAAAGAAATAAATGATAAAGGAGAATAATATGAATTTTAGACTCACATTATGTTCTGGATTACACCCAATGTTGGACCGAAGAATCCAGGGATGTGGGAGATCCTACATGGACATTAAAGTTAGAGAGGAGGGCATGAAAAAGATGTTACTAGCTGGATGGGGCCCAAAATATCATGTGGGATAAAAAGGTTGACCTTAGGTAAATATAGATGGCTACCCCTAATTAAAAATAGCATATGTGGACATTAACTAGTCGGTAATCCCAATTCCCATGCAAAGATACTATATTTACATCAATTAGCTGGTACCTATATACCAACTAGAGGATGGTAATGTTGTAGTCCCTCATATTATAAGCCCCCATGGTTTAACATCCAAAATACAGTCCCTGATCCACCAAATATCCCTGAAACATCCATAATATCTAAAAATCACCCATAGTTTAGGGAGTTATACAAGTCATACCAAAATATCAAATAAACCCATATTATAGAAAGTGTAAGTGTTTTATGTATACATTATTACATGGTTCACCATTTGAAACACCATGATCTCCACTATGCCATCATCTATTCCATTATTTTTGTAACCCTTTATCAAATATTATAATAGACTCTATTCTTGGGTGTGTTTGACCAATATACATAGAAATTATAAGTTACCATGGATGGAATTGAGGTTCCTTGTTCTTATAATTTTGGATTTTTATATTTTTAGAAACACGATTTCTAGTAAATGGATATTTATTTACTCAAATCCCAATGTAGTATGAGAATTTAATTTATAAATTATATATTAATGTGAGATTAAAATTAAATTTATATGCCTATATAACGTTTATTCTCTATTTATAAGATGATTTTGGTGTTTAAATGTTCCATAAAAAATTATATAGTGTATTACAATATAACATTTTATTTGTAATTGTACTCATCTAAAATGTGGTTATCTACAGTAATCATCTTAAGATGATTGGTTATGTGATTCTATATATGTTGTGTATACATGGTTTGAGTGTGAATATGTTTCCACAGAAATATATTGAATATGATGAAAATATTGTTCTATATGGGGTGTGTATTGGGTAGTGGGGAACATTTCTAGTTACATATTATCCTAAATTGTGATATATAGAACTATGATTGACATTTTTTTAGCAGCCTGTTTTGAATTAATTGAATCCTACAACACCCTACTAAGGGGAGGGGTTTTAGTTAGTGTGAGAAAAGTTTCATTAATTTTCATGGATCTTTTTCCAATGACGGTAGTTATTTTTTAAACCTATCTAATTAAGATGGGAATCTATAGTAATCTGACATGCTTAAATTAAAATTGAACTTGTTATATCTAATTTATTCTCTACTAAGGGATTTTCTATGGAGAACATTCCAATGATATGTCAGTCATACTGGAATACACTATACATTATATATTTTGAAGGATACACTTTTATGACCACAATAACTCCATCCCATGACCACTATCATTAAAATGAAATTGAGAATAGTTCCCAACTTCACTCATATTACTTATGTAAACCTCTTCCTTTTCACTTATTCAGATGATCCCTTACTCAATTTAATTACTTTATGGTTGACTCCAAAAGTAAATGAATTTTGGTTGATAATTACATCATTGAAATCTGAATTTTACACACTATGGTATCTCGTTAATATTTAACAGGGTCTAACATTATCTTTGGGATACAAATTTTTCAACGTCTCTTGATTCAGTAAGATATAGCTCAATTAGGTCCCTTACTTTTCCTAGGTATTTTTCAACCATGAATAGCATACCCAGTTCCCTTTATTTACCTAGATATAGTATTCTGGCTCCCTTTTTTCACCAAGATACCTTCACACACCCCTCTTTACTTGGGTTAGTTTCACCCACATATTTTCTACCTACATCATTTATATAAGTTGAGTCATGAAAATCCATTCATGTAAGATCTTAGATCCACCTTTCTCTACTCTTCTCAATTTTTCAACTATCCCCTCATAAATCCTTTCCCCTTATTTTCTACTCAAGTCCAATTTTCTCAAGTTTTATATATAGAAAAAGACCTTTCATACGTAAATATGACAAGATTTTAGATAAATATTGACTATATTTCACAAATATACACATGGAGACCGTTAAGGTTTAGTGTCTTCAGAGATTAGATACAAAATAATATAATTTTCTAAAATATTTTTATCCTATCCCATAAAGATCATCCCATTTCCTACAATTCATAGGCATTCCCTACTTGATCCATTATTTATAACACTAGGAAAGGAAACACAAGAAACCTTGAGCTCTAATTCTCAGTAAGGGTAATAATGGGAGATATAAATTAGTAATCATAAGAAGGAATAATATAAGAATATAATAATGATATCATAAACATAACTTACAATGTTTATACCCAATATTTCAAAGATCATATACATGATTAATTGTATTAAAAATTAACATTTCAAATACATTTATCATAAGATTATGAAATCATTATAAATCAATCATGAACCATACGTTCATGTCATATAAGTGTGGATAAATCATATATATATAAACTACTGAATATTTCAAGGTTATATACCAAGACCATAAATTTAGAGTTCTTTAGAAATCCCTTCCATTTTCCATATCCCGAATCAACACCTATTTCCCATAGGGGATCAATAATATCAGCCTATATTCCATAGCTGATCAAGAACATCAAAAATATTACCATAATTTTACCATGGGATATAATTATTTACCTAGTAAATTACAGGGAGATGTATGTACCACCCATCACATAATCCATAAATTTATGTTCCAAAATATCATGAAACAATCATAATATCATAAATCCTCGAATAAAAATGTGTTTCATAAACATTTCATCGTAGTATAATCTGTGGGAAAGATACTCGTTTCCTAAAAATATATTCATCATAAACAAAAGTCATATAACATAGATAGATTGAATATTTATGGTACCATTGGATCATTTCCCTAATAAAACATAATAAATACCAATGGTTTTCGTAGTTTGTGAATACAAATTCAATAAAATATCATTATAATATTTTTGAGCAAAATATCATTTCTCTTTTTAAATCACCTCATTAGTATATAAAAATTTCCGAAATATTAAGGAATGCATTTTCTTTGAAAATAAACATGAAAATATATAAAGGAATATTTAAATAATATATTTTTCATGATGGTGGATAATTGTTTTCTGGTAATACACTTTTAAAAAATGATTCTATTCACAATTTTTTTTGTAAAAAGAAAAAACTACATTTTTTGTAAAATAAAATAAGATTCATTTTTTTGAAAAGATTAAAATGTGTAAAAATTAAATTAAAACATTATTTTAGAATATATTAAATTCTTTTAAAACAATTTTTCGAAGAACTTATACATGGATGAAAACATATTTTTGATTGCAGAGAGATATATTTTTTAATAAAAAAATTAATTTGGAATCTTTAGTTATTAAAGAGAGGAAAATGAAATGGAAACATGAATTATTTAGAAATAACCATTAGTTAATAAAATACATGGGTTTCCTAATATGTTGGTAAAAATATTTCATTATCAAAATCATAATCATAAACAATCTCAAAAAATAATGAGATGGTAACATAAATCATTTATTCCTTTGGTAAATTTTGATTCAAGAGACCCTTGAAAGAAAAATGGTTATACTGATATGTAAATCCACATAATTTTTATAAGAATAATGATTAAATACAGTTATGTTTTTTACAAACACAATTTAAAATAGATAATTAGTGAATAAGACTTGTTTCTCGCAGAAATAAATGTGAGATGAAAATATCTTACCTCAAGTATCAAATTTAATTTTACACTTTTTTACCTCGTGTATAATAAATATGGGTTTATTATTAATATATTTTAGAAACATGCTGATATATATCACACCATATATTATTTATTTATGAAAATTTATTACTTTTTTATAAACAATTCCTTGTTAAAATCAAACTTTGGGTTATAACTATTTCATTTTTCATGTATGTGTTGGTTTTGTATTTTCAATCCATTTACATTGATCATGATTTCATCATATACACAATATTAAACATGATATAAATATATTATATAAAAATATATTCATTATATATATATATTAATCTAAGAAATCAAGATATATAAAATAAATTAAACTGTTCCTGGAGACGATAGGTCATCGTAAGTATACATATAGTTTCCATTTTTTCAGAGGATGTAATGAAATAGAGGTAAATATTAATTCAACATTAATTAATTATTCATATATCATATATATCATATATATTCCTTAAATATAACCTTATTTTCATCCATGTCAAAATAAAATGTATCACATCACTTTATGGAGGTGGTAGTATGCATATACAAACGACCGATGTCATTGTTCTCTAGTGGATAAGAATGTAAGAAGGTATTTGTTATATTATAATTCTATAAGTATACGTATTTTCTAAATAATAATATATATATATATATATGTGTGTGTGTGTGTGTGTTTGTGGTAAATACATCATTATATCTAGCTATGAGAAGTAGTGATGGAAAATGAAATACATCGGTTTGCGAGGCAATAATACTCCATACACATGATTGATAGTTTCATTTCCCATAATACGTACGAGGATATGGATATGGGTTATGAAAAAAAATATAATAACATATAAATATATGGGAGATACTAATTTTTTTTATATCATCATAGTTATAGAATATTTTATGGAGGTGGAAGAAGAAATATTACAAAAAATGATCTATTAATAATGATAAATATTATTAAGAGAACCACATTTTTTAACCAATAGTCTTATTAGGAGGGATTATATATATTTAAACTACGTTTTACCTAATAATATAATGGATTATATTACAGAATATTTTTTATGTTATAAACTGATACAATGTGATATTCTAAGGCCTAGTGAGCCTTGAATTGATATTTTAAAAATAAAAATTATATTAATTTCATAGGTGCATATTTTTCCTTAAAAAGTTGAATAACTCCCAAAATATGTGTCAGATCAAAAATTTGAGAACATTGTTGAGTATAGATTGTGGGGTTTATCCTATTATGGACCTGAGTTTGGTCAGTGTCCGACTATCGATTGAGGTAATCGTCAAGAGTGTGATTAAATTAGAAATTTTATTTCTATAATTTAATTATTTGTTAAATTAAAAAATACATAATTTCTTCTATTTAAAAAATATTATAGCATCTCAATAGGGTTATTCAACAAATCCCAGGAGCTATCAAAGTAGGTGATTCATCTTTCTTCATCGGCAGTTCACATTAGAGAACCACCGATGATCGGAATGAGGTGGATCGACATGAAGCAATCCAAGTATAATCCCAACATCATAGGAGAACACTTTCATCTCCAACAATAAATACAACTAAAATTAGGTATTTTCAATTGTGAACATTGTATATTTTTATTAAACATTGAATATATACATTGTATCTTCCTTGGATCTGTGCTTGTTCTCCATTCTCATGAGACCATTAAAATTATTTATATAATATATTCTTAATATTCTATGGTTATCACCCTAGATATCCTTAATTTACTTTCTTGGAAAATAAATCTTGGATAATATTGTTTTGACCTTTTCCTTGTGCCTTTCCCCCAACTATTCATTGCATTATTCACATTTTTCCTATGGGTTCATCATTCAACATTTATGGGGTATGTTCATGATTGATTAAACGCCAAGATTCATGGAATTTTGGAAAACAATGAGAGAATTAGTGATTTGTAGATGGGTATATTGGGATCAGTATTTTTGGGTGATACTCTACACTTATGGGACCTGGAGTGTTGACGGGTTATGAGTGGTTCACGATACACACAATATATCTTCATATAGTAGGTTGATTTCTAATTTTTGTCTACAAGAGGGTCATAATCAACCGATGAAGGAGATTACCACTAGTTCTGGGTGGGTTCTCAATGAGGAAAGCATTGGTGAAGGAAGATCTAGTGATTAACATGAAGGAACGTAAGTTTCTATGAAACAATTGACTATATTATGTGTATTTTTGAAGAACACAGGGTGTGTATCCCTTAGATATAATGAGAGGGTTTTAAAAAAGTAATAAATGATAAGTTGAGTGGCATACCACAAACTGTGTTACCCTAACTGGGTGGCTAAGCCTTGTGAAAAATTTGACACACCAGGGAAACCATTTGCTTCAAAATGCCATGTATTGTGGGAGTACACAGGCACAGGCCGGTACCAAGTCAAGGAAATGTGCACAACCATGTACATTTCCAAAAACCAACGCACATGGGTATATATTGGATCATAAGGAAATACCTCACTATCTTATACATACTGTGTATGATTCATACATTCCATGTTCGATGACATGGATTCTAGGTAGTGTCTATTGTCGAACACAATTAGGTGGTGAGGTGGGGACGTACATCATGTGGACCCCCTTACATGACATGAATTCCCATCTTTGATTATTACTCTCACATATCCATAATTTAGACTTGGATTTTAGCAAGTTATTAGCCTATCCTATACATTTATACATGTAGAACATGATGTAATCCTTGATAGTGGATTTGGAGAAATGATGTGGAATGTTTCAAACATAATGCTTATTCATGATAAAATTGAAGATGTCAGTGAAAAAGTAGGATAATAAGAGAGATGTCAGGGTCAGTACTCCCCTATTGAACATGGGATAAGGTACCCCATACTATTAGAGAGTTGTTAGGGACAATAATCCCATTTTCACCAGTGCGATGGTTCCCCAAACTATCAAATATATGTTGGGTTTAGTACATCCTAATCACACTTGGGTGTGTATTACCTATATTCATTCTTTAGATTGACTAAGTACTCCCAATACAAAATCGGGCATGGGTTCTCAATCTATAGAGTATGACACCCATATATTTGAGCTCTGAAGGGATCTGGGTCCTCCAAGCATGGTGTGGCTTCCTCATCTATGGAGACTAGTTATAAGGCACGATCCATAAACATTACTTAATCTTTAGTTACTTCAAGAATACACGTTGAGGATCTTTTCAGGTTTATAGTTTTAGAGAATTAGATCATAAAACATGAATTACATCCCACATTTAAACAAATAGGTTATAATAAAAGATAGTATTCTTTTTCCCATCAATGGAAACATATTTAAAATAAAACATGGATTGTTTCTTGACACTTCCTTGACACTATCGTCATATCATGTACCCTTCCCTTGACCTGTGAAAAACATTTCAATAACTTGGGATGAGCATAAAAAGATCAGTAAGGGATATAAAAATATGGAAAGGAAATATGAGTACATTTATACATAAGAATCAATGAAATCATACTCTACTCATAAAACATAAGCACTTAAACATACCTCATCAAATCATGAATAAATCATAGAAATCATAAGACATAAAGGTAACTTGAGGCATTCATAACATTCTTACGTAGGGAGTAACCCTTTTGGTAACGTTTGGAATACCCATCACAGTATATTCCCTAAATCTCTTCGGAGAAACCTTAATGTTTAACACCTTCGCGTTAACCAATGCATTGGAGAGCTATATCGGGCACACCCGCCCTTAGTTTATCACGTAACCAATCGTCTTCATAATAATGCCCAATAACCATAACATAATCGTATCACATAAAACATGCATAAAGGAAACATAACATTTCCACTTCTCAATCAAAAGATATCAATACAACACATTGATATAAAAAAATTATGAAAACCATTTTCAATAAAAAAATAAAAGAAAAGTAAATCATGGTATTTAATTTTCTTTAAAAAAGGTATGGCTTGTAGAGGAAGCCGAAACTCAAATAATGGTCACATCGGCAGAGAATTCGTTGTCACCGCATACATACGACAAAAACATTCTCTTTTGTCATTTAGTAAAACGCTTTGTATAAAAAATATTCCTTTTGGATAAAAGTAAAAGTCAAAGGGGTTTATACACCGTATAAAATAAGGTTGTGTATAAAACAAAATATGTCTCAATGAGAGGAGATTGAGACGAAGTCCCATACCTTGGGTCCAACTTGACTCGATCGTTGTTTAACCTCACGAATAATAAACTTGAGTTAATTTCTACTTTCTTAAGAAAAATTTTCAAGTTCATTATTCCTTTTATATCACTTATTACCATGTCCTGAAGACTATGTAATTATTTAAGTTAATAACGGTCGTTTTAACGATCATTGGTACTTGAGTCAAAATAAACTCTTTATAATTACAGGATTTACATGTATCCATTATATCCAGAGTTATAATCATGATGTAGATATCATATATATAATATATATCTATTATATACATTCATTTATAATATTACAAAAATTTTAGTGGTAAGAAATGAAAAGCACCGTTCATGGAGACGGTAAGCCGTACGTACGCATGAACGCTAATTCCATTTCTATTTCGTATTTTAAGGAATAGAATCATAATGATATAAAGGTATATTACAATTCAAGTATTATATCATATATAATATCATTAATTACATCCTTTATACATCCCACATATGGAATTAACGAATCAAATCACTTTGAGGGGGCGGTAGTCTGTACTTCCTAAAATGAAGATATCACGTTTACCCATAATGGAAACCATAAAGGTATGCCATAAATAAAAAATACAGAAGCTTAAGTAAAACATAAACATATTATATATCATATATAAATATAGTGACATCTTAATGGACACCTTTAAAAGTGTTATTAGAATATTGAACAATCATCATTTCGTGAGGCAGAAATTCACCATCCACAGAAACAGTATGTTCTTTAACCATTAGATGTAGGTGGGTGTAAGTGTAGCTTGAAAGATTCTTATAACAACATCCTAGTATATTGAATATAATGGATTTGTTACAAAAGAAATTAATAAATAGAGTTTAGGGTGTTGGTGAAGCAAAATAATACAAAAGAACACAAGTGAAGACATTACCTTAAAAACGGGTAACCCTTTTTGATTTGAGCTCAAAGGCTTCCTTGGGAATACTTCTGCACAATGTGAGGCTTCTAAGAGTAAGAGAGGTATGTGGAGAGACTAAATTGGTAGGGTTTGGCCGAGCCAAAGGCTTGAGAGGTGTGGTTACAGAGGTAGAGGTGGGGGTCTTTTATAAGAGGAGAGGATGTTCACTCTTGGAAAGTTATAAAAGGATTCTTAATTTTTAAATGAGTTTCGGATTTTAAAGGTCCCACCTTGATTTATTTCGAGGGTAACGTGACAAGGGTTCGAAATATACTCATCCAATAGGTTTATGGAATGTGTAGGTCTTAGATGTTACATTATATTTTCATTTTATTTAAATCGTTAAATAATGAGGTAATCGCTGTATCATCATGGTGTCATAAATAATTTAATTTATTTAATGTCTAAAAATTATAAAAACAAATACTATGATGTAGGAAATCGTTTTACCTTTCCAATTGCAATTTATTGTAAAAAATCTGACTTGTATAACCCCATTTAAAAATTGTTTTAGTAAAACAACTCATGTTTGTGTCATTTTTACTTTTACTTTAAATAATAGTAATTAATGTCATTATCTTACACAGGTGGCTCCATGGGGTCCCAAAAATCGACCCATGGGTTGTCTTGGTTGGCCATGACACATTAAATAAGGGTAGGACATGTTTCTAGGTCATTTCATATTTTTTAAAACATTATTTTTACCTTAAATTACACTAATTACCTCTAATCACGATTAAAACTTAAAAGTTACTATTCACCAAAAAAATATTTTAATCCCATTGAAACACATTTTACTTTATAATGAAAACCATGTATGTCGGATTTTTGAAATTCAAATCACATAGGTGGTAAAATTTCATTTAAACGAAAAATCAGTTTTTTTAGTACCACTTAGTGGTTTCACTATTCATAAAAAATTGAAGTTTTTCAGAAAAATACCAAAACCTCACCTTAAGCTATATTTGATACTCTGAATTTAAAAATGAGGTCTATTTTAAAAAAATTCAAAACATATAAGTTATGTTAATTAATTTAATAATTAATTCCCGCTGTCAGAGCAAATAGCATGTTTTTATGAAACAATAAGTATCAAAAGATTGACACTAGTTAATGTCCAATTTCAAAGTGAAATTAATTCCAACAACCACAATAGGATTAAATGGTAAAAATATATTCTAATTTAACTTTAAAACCAATTCAAAAGATAATCTAATCATATAAATAAATTAGATTAAAAAGAGGTTTGGAATTAAAATACAACATTTTTCACTATTCATAAAAAAAAGAACTTTATCAAAAAAATACAAAAAATGTACCCAAAGTAAATTTCAATGTCCCAATCATAAAGAATAAGTTTATTTCGACAAATAGAGCTTATAAAATTGTCAAAAGTTTGATATAAAAAAATGGGTTTCCATCAAAAAGCAGTAAAACCATTTTTTAAAAATATTAGTGTATTCCATGCTTAAGATTGGATTTATTCTCATTTTAAGCCTCTAAAACACTATATAATTCATTAATAGAAATAGAAAAAAATATCTATTATTCATTACTTACTTGGGATGTTACATCCTTCCCCCCTTTAGAAAATTACTTCCCCGCATTTTATTTACTTATCGAATAAGTGGGGGTATTTAGCCCTCATTTCATTTTCAGATTACCATGTTGCCTCTTCAATCATTTGGTTTTTTCACAAAACCTTTACCTCATGAATCAACTTATTCCATAACACTTTCTTCATGTGGTCAAGAATCTGGACCGGTTGTTCCTTATAATATAGGTTCTCTACCATCTAAACTACCTCTGGACTCAAAATATGAGACGGATCTGGCATGTACTTCCTTAACATTGGAACATGAAAAACATTGTGTACCTGAGATAAACTCATAGGTAAATCCACTCAGTAAGAAATTGACCAAACTCTCTCCAGAATTTCATATGGTCCAATGAACCTTGGACTCAGCTTTCCATTCTTACCAAATCACATCACACCTTTCCATGGTGATACTTTGAGAAAAACATGATCACCTACCTCAAAAGAGAGATCCTTCCTCATGTTGTCCACATAACTCTTCTTCCTACTCTGAGATGTTCTCATGTGTTTCTGTATCAGCTAATCTTTTTCTGCCAACTCTTCTACCAATTATGGTCCCACGAGCTTCCTTTCACCCATTTCATCCCAGAAAGCTAGAGTTCAACACCGCATCCCATAAAACACCTCAAATGGTGCCATCTGTATACTGGAATGAAAAATCTTATTATATAAAAATTCAACCAAAGAAATATGTTGGTCCCAACTTCCATGATAATCCATTGAACAGGCACGTGTCATATCTTCCAAATTCTGAATTGATCATTCTGACTTACCATCTGATTGAGGATGAACATTTGTACTAAAATTTAATTCAGTACCCAACGACTTATGAAGGCCTTTCCAAAAGATAGAAGTAAAACTGGGATCACGATCAGATACAATGGAGAGAGGAACTCCATGTAACCTGAATATCTCTTTAAGATACAAACAAGAAAGTTGATCTAGGGAAAAAAGTATCTCGTATAGCATGGAAATGAGTAGATTTAGTCAAGCGATCAACAATAACACAGATTGCATTATTACCTCGAGGTGTCTTCAGAAATCCCACAACAAAGTCCATGGATATATTATCCCATTTCCATTCTGGTACTGGTAAATGCTGAAGCATACCTTTCGGTAACTGCCGCTCTGCTATAACCTATTGACATGTCAAACACTTCACAGTAAAATCAGCAATATCCCTTTTCATTCCATCCAACCAGTAATACTCTCGATGATCTATATACATCTTAGTACTGCCAGGATAAACTAAAAACGGAGAACTATGAGCTTCACATAACAAATCTCTCTTCAACTGTGAATCACAAGTCACACACAATCTGTTCCCAAATCTCAAAATACAATCATTATCAATGTTGAATTCAGGAAAATTACCCCTCTGAACCAGCTCTACCTTTTTCTGCAACTCACTATCTTTCTTCTGTGCTTGCTCGATTCTGTCTCATAGAGTAGATTTTGAAGATACCTGAAACAAAACAGAAGAACATCCTTCACCAAAAACATCCATGCCAAAGTTCATCAAATCCTTAACCAGAGGATCACGTTCCAAACGCAACATTGTTAATGAAGCATTACTTTTTCAACTCAAAGCATCCACCACTTTATTTGATTTTCCCGGATGGAAATGAATTGTACAATCATAATCCTTGATTAATTCTAGCCATCTCCTCTGTCTCATGTTCAATTATTTCTAAGTGAATATATACTTTAAACTCTTCTGATCGATATATGATTCACAAATTACTCCATACAAATGATGCCTCCATTTTTTAAAGCGAAAACAATAGTAGCTAATTCCAAATCATGTGTAGGGTAATTTACCTCATGAGTGTTCAACTGTCATAAAGCATAAGGAATTACCTGATCATTCTGCAATAGGATGCAACCAAGTCCATTCAATGAAGCATCACTGTAGATAACAAACTCACCATTCTTGTAAGGTAGTGCCAAAACTGGGGCATTCACCAAACTTCTTTTTAATTCCTAAAAACAATCATCACATTCATTTGTCCAGATAAACATAACACCCTTCCGAGTTAGCTTAGTCATTGGACTAGATAACCGTGAAAAAATTCTAAGAAAACTTCTGTAAATTCCTTCCAAACCAAGGAAGCTACGAATATCAGTTACATTTGTGGGTCTTGGACATTCTTCAACAACTTTTGTTTTTGCAAGATCCACAGTTATTCCATCTTAAGAAACAATATGACCAAGGATAGAAATTTGTTGCAACCAAAACTCACACTTTCTGAATTTCCCATACAATTTATTTTCTTTTAAGGTTTGAAAAATAACCCTTAAATGTATTTCATGATCCTCTTTACTTTTAAAAAACACCAAAATATCATCAATGAAAACAACCACAAACCTATCCAAGAACTCATGGAAAATTCAATTCATAAGATCCATGAATACAGCAGGTGCATTGGTTAGCCCAAAAGGCATTACTACAAATTCTTAATGGCCATATCTTGTTCGAAACGCGGACTTCAGAATATCTGCTTCCTTTACCATCAACTGATGGTACCCCGATCCAAGGTCAATCTTTGAAAAAAACTGAGCTCCCTGGAGCTGATCAAACAAATCATCGATATGAGGCAAAAGATATTTCTTCTTAACAGTGATGTTACTCAAGGCTCTATAATCAATGCAAAGTCTCATTGAACCATCTTTGTTTTTAACAAATAAAACAGGATCACCCCATGGTGATGTGCTAGGTCGAATGAATCCTTCATCTAATAAATCATGCAATTTCTCCTTCAACTCTAAAAGTTCAATTTGAGCCATTCGATAAGGGGGTTTTGAAATTGGATTAGCATCAAGAACTAAGTCAAAAGTAAATTCGACTTCCTGATCTGGTATTATTCTAGGAAACTCATCAGAAAAAAAATCAGGATACTCATTTACCACTGGAACATCATTAATCTGAAAAGTTCATCTGTTTTCAACGACGTGTGCAAGATAGCATTCATTTCCATCTTTTACATGTTTCTCGGCCTCTTGATAAGTTATCAACAGTAAGGGTTCATTTTTGTACAAAAACTGAAAGTCTTTCTGAAAAGAAACTTCTTTAGATCTACAGTCAATCTAAGCATGGTAAATAGAAAGCCAATCCATACCCAGGATAACATCAAAATCTACTACAGGTAAAAAAATAAGGTTCGCAAGTAGGTTCTTTCCACGGATAAGGATATGAAGACTCTTATAAATTCTTTTTGCCTCAACATTTCTCCCAGGTGTTTTTACCACAAGTTTATGAGTCATTTCGTGAGATGGTATTCCTATTTTACTAGAAAAGTTTTCTGAGATGAAAGAATGTGTAGACCCCGAATTCAACAACACACTAGCATAATCTGAAAAAACAAACAAATTACCTGATACAACATAATTTGTTGGACAGGCATCTGCTGAAGTAGTTGTAAAGGATTTCACCACCCCTTTCTGCTTATAGTCTAACTGCTTCCCATCACTCATGCTCTTTGTCAGACACTTGTTTTCATAGTGACCCATCTCATTGCACTTAAAACATTTCAATAACTGCAAATCAAATTTGGACTTACCATCACCTTGATCTTTTTCAGTGCAATCACGAGCCTTATGTCCCATCTTACCACATCGGTAGAACTTTCCAGAATTCAGAATACATTCCCCAGCATGGCTTTTCCTAAATTTATCACAAACTGGAAACATTGTTTTATTACCATCAGACCTTTTTGAAGAATTCATTCCTTTCACCTACCACCTTGGTCTCTTCTTCTGATGGTTTTTATAGAACAATTTATCATCGGAAACTCTGTTTCCACCTTCTCAGCACATCGAACAAGATTTTCATAACTTTTGAACTCACGAGAAGCTAAATCCCTTCGATATTTTGGCTTTAATCCTGATGAAAAATGATTGATTTTACTAACAAGGTCTCAGATAAAATTTGGAGCATACCTTGCCAATCTAGTGAGCCTTTCTTCATAGGAAGCCACTGAGTCCTCCTCTTTCCTCAATTTCAGGAATTGTTTTTCCATACTAATTCGAATAGCCTTAGGAAAATACTTCTCAAGAAATATACCTTTGAATTCATCCCAGTAGAGAACATTAATATCATCAGTGTCCCTGATATTTTTAACCATCGAATACCACTGATCCGCTTCACCCTCCAAACGGTAAATAGCAAGACTAACCTCTTGATTGTCTGAACACCCCATGACATCGAAAAGCTTCTCCAGTGATTTAATCCAACCTTCAGCTAGCACAAGGTCAGATGATCCTCTAAATAATGGGGGATGTTGCCTCATTAAATGTTCCTCCACTGACATGTTCCTCTACGGTTGATCTGGCTGATCTCGTGCATGGATACGACCACCATTTTTTGCTTGAGTCAACTACGCGATTACTGCAACAAACTGTTCCGTTCCAATTCCGACCATCTCAGGATGCTGATTCGAAAGGCTATTTCCTTTTGTATGCCTTCCTAGAACTGCTTCCCTGTTTCCTCTAAGGAAAAACATTCTGAACAAACATGTATTAGATGAATCAACATGGTAATATTCAAATGCTATATCATTTCAATTTGACCATAAATTTTTTTTGGATAATCATTTAAAAAAAGCCAACTCCTTAAGTTATCTAAACCGACCTCTAATACCAACTATAAGGACCAGGCCATAAACATTACTTAATCTTGAGTTACTTCAAGAATACACATTGAGGATCTTTTTAGGTTTAGAGTCTTAGAGAATTAGATCATAAAACAAGCATTACATCCCACATTTAAACAAAGTGGTTACAATAAATGATAGTAGTCATTTTTTTCCCATCAACGGAAACATATTTAAAATAAAACATGTATTCTTTCTTGACACTTCTTTAACACTATCATCATATCAAGTATCCTTCCCTTGACCTATGAAAAAAATTTCAAAAACTTGGGATGAGCATAAAAAGATCAGTAAGGGATATAAAAATATGGAAAGGAAACATGAGTACATGTATACATAAGAATCAATGAAATCATACTCTACTCATAAAACATAAGAACATAAACAAATCTCATCAAATCATGAATAAATCATAGAAATCATAAGACATAAAGGTAACTTGAGGCATTCATAACATTCTTACGTAGGGAGCAACCCTCTTGGTTACGTTTAGAATACCCATCACAATATATTCCCTAAATATCTTCGGAGAAACATTAATGTTTAACTCCTTCGCGTTACCCAATGCATTGGAGAGCTATATCGGGCTCACCCTCCCTTAGATTATCATGGAACCACCCGTCTTCATAATAATTCCTAATAACCATAACATAATCGTATCACATAAAAATTGCATAAAGAAAACATACCATTTACACTTTTCAATCACATGATATCAATACAACACATTGATATAAAAACATTATGAAAACCATTTTCAATACCAAAATAAAAGAGAAGTAAAACATGGTATTTATTTTTCTTTAAAAAAAGGCATGGCTTATAGAGGAAGCCGAAACTCAAATAATGGTCACGGTGGTGGAGAAGTCGTTATCGCCACATACGTACGACAAAAAAATTCCCTTTTGTCGTTTAGTAAAACACTTTTTATAAAAAAGATTCCATTTGGATAAACGTAAAAGTTAAAGGGGTTTATACACTGTATAAAAGAAGGTTGTGTATTAAACAAAATATGCCTCAATGAAAGGAGATTTAGACGAAGTCCCATACCTCGGGTCCGACATGACTCGATCGTTCTTTAACCTCCTGAATAATAATCATGAGTTAATTTATAATTGATTAAGAACCTTTTTCAAGATCATTATTCCATTTATATCACTTATTATCATTTCATGAACACTATGTAATTATTTAAGTTAATAACGGTCGTTTTAACGATAATTGGTACTTGAGTCAAAATAAACTCTTTATAATTACAAGTTGTTCATGTATCCTTTATAGCCAGAGTTATACTCATGATGTAGATATCGTATATATCATATATATCCAGTATATACATGAATTTATAATATTACATAATGTTTAGATGTATGAAATGAAATGCACCGTTCATGGAGACGGTAAGCTGTACGTACGCATAAACAGTACTTCCATTTCTATTTCGTATTTTATGGAATGGAATCATAATGATATAAATGTATATTAAACTTATAGTATACTATCATATATAATATCATTAATTACATCCTTTATACGTCCCACATATGACCCTAACTAATCAAATCACTTTGAGGGGGCGGTAGTCCGCACTTCCTAAAATGAAGATACCACTTTTACCCGTAATGGAAAACATAAAGGTATTCAATAAATGAAAAATACAGAAGATTAAGTAAACCATAAACATATTATATATCATATATAAATATAGTGACATCTTAATGGCCACCATTGAAGGTGTTAGAAGAATATTGAACAATCATCGTTTCGTGAGGCAGAAATTTTTCATCCACAGAAACAGTATGTTCTTTAACCATTAGATGTAGGTGTGTGTAAGTGTAGCTTGAAAGATTCTTATAACAACATACTAGTATATTTAGGATACTGGAGTTGTTAAAAAAAATGAATAACAAGAGTTTATGGTGTTGGAGAAGCAAAATAAAACAAAAGAACACAATTGAAGACATTACCTTAAAAACGGGTAACTCTTTTTGATTTGAGCTCAAAGGCTTCCTTGGGAAGACTTATGCCCAATGTGAGGCTTCTAGAAGTAAGAGAGGGATGTGGAGAGACTAAATGGGCAGAGTTTGTCCTAGCCAAAGGCTTTAGAGGTGTGTATAAGGAGGTAGAGTTGGGGACCTTTTATAAGAGGAGAGGAGGCGCACTCTTGGAAAGTTATAAAAGGTTACTTAATTTTGAAATGCGTTTCGGATTTTAAAGGTCCCACCTTGATGTATTTCTAGTTTAAGGTGATAAGGGTTCTAAATATACTCATCCAATAGGTTTTTGACAAGTGTAGTTCTTAGCTTTTACATCATCTTTTAATTTTATTTAAATCATTAAATAATGAGGTAATCGCTGCATCATCATGGTGTCAAAAATAATTTAATTTATTTAATTTATAAAAATTATAAAACAAATACTATGATGTAGGAAATATTTTTATATTTACAATGACTATTTATAGTAAAAACTCTGACTTGTATAACCCCATTTAAAAATTGTTTTAGTAAAAAAACTCATGTTTGTGTCATTTTTACTTTTACTTTAAATAAAAGGCATTAATGTCATTATCTTACCCAAGTGGCTCAATGGGGTCCCACAAATCGACCCATGGGTTTTTTGGTCATCCATGACACATACAATAAGGGTAGGACATGTTTCTAGGTTATCTCATATTTTTAAAACATTATTTTTACCTTAAATTACACTAATTACCTCTAATCGCGATTAAAACATAAAAGATACTATTCACCAAAAAAAATATTTTAATCCAATTGAACCACATTTTACTTCCTAATGAAAACCATGTATGTCAGATTTTTGAAATTCAAAACACAGAGGTGGTAAATTTTCATTTAAACGAAAAATCAGTTTTTTAAGTACCACTTAGTGGTTTCACTATCATCAAGAATTGATGTTTTTCAGAAAAATACCAAAACCTCACCCTAAGCTATATTTGATATTCCGAATTAAAAAATGATGTTTATTTTAAAAAATTAAAAACATATAAGGTAAATTAATTAATTTAATAATTAATTCCCGTTGTCAGGGCAAATAGCGTGTTTTTATGAAATAATAAGTATCAAAAGATTGACACTAGTTTAAGTCCAATTTCAAAGTGAAATTAATTCCAATGACCACTATTGGATTAAATGGTAAAAATATATTCTAATTTAACTTTAAAATCAATTCAAAAGGTAATATAATCATATAAATAAATTATATTAAAAAGGGTTTTGAATTAAAATACAACATTTTTCACTATTCATTAAAAAAAGAACTTTATCGGAAAAATACCAAAAATTTACCCAAAGTAAATTTCAACGTCCCAATCATAAAAAATAAATTTATTTCGACATATAGAGCTTATAAAATTGTCAAAAGTTTGATTTAAAAAAATGGTGTGCCATCAAAAGGCAGTAAAACAATCTTTTAAAAATATTAGTGTATTCCATGCTTAAGATTGGATTTATTCTCATTTTAAGCCTCTAAAACACTATCTAATTCATTAATATACATAGATAAAAATATCTACTATTCATTACCTACTTGGGATGTTATAGTAGTTGTGGGTATGGTCCCTTCTACTCATATTATGGTGAGGTTTCATTTGATTTAAGGCATTACAGATAGAATTTTTGAGCCGCTTGCTTACTCATTGACTTATACTAGGCTATGATATAGAGATCCCATTTCTCTCTCATATGTATTTCTTTATGAGAATATATAAATATATGTGTGTGTGTGTGTGTGTGTTTGTTTGTTTTATTGCATGTGTGTATTTCGATTCATTTTACTGTAGGTTTGGGTTGAGGTAACTATTGTTGAATATCAATATCACTCCAATTTTATTATCATGGAGTCCAACTAAGTTTGTTTATAGTGAACACAATATAATATTTTACCACACAGGTCATGTCTTTTAAATAAAATAGAGATGGTGGTGGTGATTATAGTGATACCAAGGTTTTTATACAATGAGCTATGGATGAACTAGGAGATGGGGAGTAGAGATCTTTCAATATTATTCAATTATAGTTGTTTTCAGTTTGGGGCTTCACTTCTTAGTGGGTGTGTATCTTTTCCATTTCACATTGGTTGTATTTTCTGTAATGTTATTTATTCCCTAGAGTTTATTTCTTGCATGTTTTATCTCTAGATGTTAAATTATTTACATTATATCCCATTGCACTACTGCATAGATATGGTTGTGTGTGTGCATATAGGTTTATTAGGGAAATGCCTCCCAATATAGTTATGTACTCTTGGTAATTGTTTTCAACCCTTGGCCCATTGGAGTGGGGTTAGGGTTTTGAAAAATCATTCTTATGCATGATTGGTGGTCCTCAATCTGTCAGGTCATTACAAGGTGGTATTAGAGTTCATTCATCCTATAGATTGTGTTTTGTGTTTCTCATTTTGGGAATTATTTGAGGACTTAGGGAATCAGTTTAAAATGTATCCTATATGGAATTTATCCTTGGTAACCTAGTGTTTTGACAATGGCCAACATATCCATACACCATGACTTTGAATTCCACTTTTTCGACTTGAAATACAAAAACATTGGGTACATGGAACAATAGTACATGCATCATTTGGGTTTTATCACTTTGACTGTACTTCTCAATTCATATCCTTGTATACATATTATTATCTAACTCTTGTACGTCTGGATTAATTTCAATATACCTTCATGAAGATGGCCATCCAGGTTACTGATTCATGATCTTGATGATGAAATGATGAGTGATTACGACTCCATATTGATGATATCCTACGATGTGTTTCTTCCTGGTAGGTTGGTAGTGGAACCCCTACTTGTTGAGCATCAGTAAGTATTAATAGATCAGGCTGATGATATAAGTCATCATTGTGTACTCTGTGAGTTCTAATGATATATACTACTAAGATTCTATTATGACTTATATCCCTAGGTAGTATATGTTGGGATTGAGTTAGTGGTTTGAGACAACATGATTGTTCATATTCTAGAACATAATATGGCTGTGTTGGAATCCATTCCTTTCCTTAGGGCAGATGGGTGCTAGTGGAGCTTTTTTTGTAGACCCATGACGAGATAACTTTATCATGGTCTAACTTCCTGTAGTTATTTCATAAAGAATATTACCATTCAATCATGATATTAGTTTGGAAAAAATAAATTCTTGAGATTATTTAGGGTGATATTTCATTGTATGATTACGCCAAATGGTTCAACGAAACTACATGGTTCTCCCTTGATATGGTATGAGATTAATTATTCAGTGTGAGGAAGTTAGAACAGGGACTCCATCAAGAGATTCAGTCTAGTGTGGTTTCATTATCCCCACTAACTTATGATGGAGTTCTAGTGTGGGATCTAGTGAATGATATCATTCTAGAATTGGGGAATTAGATGGTTGGTACTAGTGGTGGGAATTGTGTGGATGATTCTTGTACAGTAGGTAATAAGCATCAAGCATCAAGATCCCAAAACTAGAGGGATTCACATTCTTAGACTCAGATGTTAGGATCTGTGTATGAAGGATCATGTGGGGTATTTTGTCAACCCATAGAGGGAAATTCTTATTATTATAGTGGGATAGGTCACATAATTATTTCCCGACCTATTGTGTTAATTAGGATAAGAAGACGGTGGATAAACCTCCACAAAAGAGGTAGTTCCCTGACCAAGGATCTTCGTATAATGTCATATGGAGGCCCTTGGGGAGGTGGAACTGGAAGTGGAGTAGGAGAAAATATGGATGGAGGAGATGTTTTTGGAGGATGGCGTTATGATATCGTACCACCACCACCACAAGGAGTCCCTCTTCAAACTCAGGGAGCTGTCGGTTGAGGCCATGGGATGTTACAAGAAATGGATTTCTATGACTAAGATTCACATTAGATGGTATCATGTACAATATGTGTTTATCATACTCTCTCCTTTGTACTAATAGAAATATTTGAGAGTCATTTCATTAATTACTTATTCATAGTGCAGGAGTTGGAGGTTCTAGTTCATACTTTATCCCAAAATCTATGACTTTATATTCCTATAGTGGGAGATTATTTGATATCACTAGTATACCAGTAGTGAGAGCTATCACATAGTGGATAGAGTAAAATTTGGAAACTATTAATCATAAAAGTGAAACCTTATGACATCATCTTTATTACAGATTATTTTTTCATGATTCAATCCATTATCGAATTTCACTATAGGTATGTTAGATGCCTTCTGATAGATGGGAAAAGATTCTCCTTTATGGGTTATAGAGACCTCATGTCTAAGAGAGAATGCATTATGTGTGGGAGGATTCAACCCATAACCCATCAGTTGGCGATTTTACACCTTGGCACAGTGGGATCTTCTAGAATTTGGATTCCTTTAGTAGTATAGAAGTTTGTGGATGTCTTCCTTAAATATGTTTTTGGATTTCCTCTAAGGTGAGAGAATGAATTCTATATTAACATTCACCCTAGAACCATACTAATATATTCTATGGAAACTACTCCAACTATACTTCAGGAGATGAAGGTGTAGTCGATGGATCTTTGAGAGAAGTGTTTTATTAGACCCATTATGTTCCCTAAGGATTCTTGGTATTGGTTAATAAAAAATATGGATATGGTATTATGTATTATTTTTATTATCATTACATGAATCCTAAAATGATAAAGAAAAATTACCACCTTTCGAAGGATTGACAACCACATTCACAAGTTATGATGTGTGATTTGGTTTTCAAATTTTTCTCTCAGATACGATTAACAACAATTCGGGGTTCCTGAGGTTGATATTCTGATGATGGAATTTCCATGTCATTATAGACACCATGAGTTTCTGGTGATTTATTTTGATATGATAAGTTCCCTTGCTGTGTTTATAGATTTGGTTAACTAAATAATCTATCCATACATGGACTTATTGGTGGGTTTCATCATTGATGACATAAATATATACACTGATTCTGAGGATGAGAATATATAGAACTTTAGGATAGTTCTAGACATTCTATTGGAGCACCAAGTTTTTTGGTAAGCTATCAAAGTCCCTATTCTGAATTTATAAAGTTCACATCCAAGGGAATTTTATTTCTAAACATGGATTTGTTATGGACCTAATGAAGATTGATGAAGTTCTTCCTAGGGATCTACCCAAGAGAATGTTGGAGGTGCGAAGTTTTCTTGGCTTGGAAGGGCACTATTGGATGTTCATGGTGAACTTATCCATAATTAAATCCCCTTTGACCTCCCAAAAATTGAAAGCACATCCTTTTATATTGACAGAGCTATGTCAAGGATCCTTTTGGGAGTTGAGTCTGAGGCAGACCATTTCTCATGTTTTGATACTACCGTAAGATGTTTTGGAGTACATAGTGTATTTCGATTCTTATGGATATGGTATTGGATGTGTGTTGATGGAGGGGTAGGTGTTAATCACTTATGGGTTGAGGTTTTTGAGACCCCATGAGAAGAAATATGTGAATCATGAATTGGAGCTGACAACAATATTCTCTGGTCTGATGATATGGAGGCACTATCTTCTTGGAGATTGATTCATTATTTACTCATATCATCAATGTCATAGTTATATCTCCATCTTACAAGATATAAACATGAGACAGAGTCACTGGTTAGAGTTATTAAAGGAATATGACTTTGAGATAGTGTTTACTCTTAGGAAGGGAAACATGGTGTTAGATTTCCTTAGTAAGAAGTCCAAATCCCAATTGGTGGAGGTGGGATTTTGGTATTTGGATTATTTACAGCAGCCCCAGTAGAGGAGAGGTGATCATCAAACATTTGTGATGAATCCCATGCTTCTCTAGAGTGTGAGGGAGGATCAGTTGGGAGAAATCGACTATAAATCTCTTTTTGACCCGATATCATCAAGAGAATTACTAGAACGGTTTTAGAAAGGAGGGGAATACATCAAAATATTATAATTATGGTCAATGGTTCCAGTCATGATGTGAGAGGTGTTGATGAGGGTGTTTCACACTTCTACATTGGATGTAAATATCGATGAAGGAATGTTTTACATGTTACTTTAGCTGTAGGTTTTTGGACTAACATGAGAAAGAGTGTTGCTGAGTTCATCTCTCAGTGTATCATATTTTAGTAGAAATGATATGAGAAATAGGATCTGTATGGTTTGAAACTAACTATTGGGATATCATAGTGGAAATAGGATGACATATCCATTTGATTTTTTACATGGCTTCCAAAAATAATAAGAGTCCAAGATTCCATCTGGTTTATGGAAGATGGAATTACACTACTAGAAAATATCCCCATTCCCATGGTATTGATCAAAATAGTGGGTATAGGGGTATTATGGTAACTTATACCCACTGTTTTTGGAAAAACTGTGGGTACATGTTTTTTTAAAGACCTATCCCTACAGTTTTAAAAAAATGTGGGGAAAACATCTATACACATCTTTTTGACATAAACTGTGGGTTTACGAATTTTTCATCAAGGCCTATACCCATAATTTTGAAAAAACCATGGGTATAAATTTTTTTAAGACCAATACCCACGATTTTACAAAACCTTGGGTATATCTTTCCCACATTATGGTAGGAAAAAAAATTCCACAGGATAGAAAAAATATTTTGCAAGAATACCTATTCCCACATTTAACCTTCTTATAGCATTGATTTTGATTAATATATTTAGGTAGATACAAATATATAAACATAAAAGTTTTATAAGTTAGTTGGTGAGGAACTATTTTATGTTCTCTATGATCGTGTGATTGAATCATTTTTTTTAATTCTTTTAAAATATAGGGAGATGTATTAATATAGTACGATAAATGTAGATATATTTATATGTATGCGAGTTTACTAGGTTGGTCATGTTTTGGAAGCATGAAGATATAGATGCGGGATCGAAACCCGTGATAGTTTTTTTAGTAATACAGATGTTGATTACTTTATTTAATGAAATATATATATACACACACACACATATAAGTGATGTAGCTTGAGTGGTGAGGTGTCCTGAATTTGAAAGGCAGGACGCGGGTTCAATCATTGTTGCTGCATTTTTTGTACTATTTATACCCAGAGTTTTAAAACTATGGGTATAAGGCTTTGACATCATGTCAATTGGGTATGAGGATTTGAAATTGTGGAAAAAAAATCTATAGCCATGGTTTGTAAAACCATGGGTATAGGATTGGGACCTATCCTCATTCCTTGGTTTCCCACGATTCCCAAAACAGTGGGTGAAGCCTATACCCAAGGTTTGGGGGGCTATACCCATGATTTTGAACCAGATCTATAGGTCATTTTTTCAACATTAATACTAAGATATAATAATTCATTAACATATGGGGGCAGAGTTCAGTGGATATTCTGGGGAAGTTGTATACGCAAGAGATCAACCATCTCTATTGGGTACCATTTTTGATTGACCTTAACTGTGATGCATATAGTACATCATTATTGCGAATAGGACTACATGAGGCATTTGAGACCCGATTCTGGATGAATATAATATTTCACCCCCCTAAAGATGGAAAGACCATGAACACAACCCAGATATTGGGGGATATTCTAAGAGATTGTATTTTGGAAGTAATTTGAATATTGGAGGATAAATTTCCAATATTAGAGTATACATATAATAACATAGATCACTCTATGATCAACATGGAACCATTCAAGGCCTTTTATGGTATCCACTACAGGTCACCCATATGATAGACCATGATTGGAGAGAAATATATTCTTGGTCCATAGATGATGCATATGGTGATAGATAAGGTTTAGGGTATAAAAAAGTGTATGAGGAAATCTGAGAGTCGATACAAATCTGACACAGATAATTGATGTAGGCCCTTAGAGTTCTACCAGGGAGATGATATGTTCTTGATAGTCTCTTCATGATGGAAATTGTAAATATTCAATAAGAGGATAGGTATAACTACGGTTCATTGTGCCATTTTAGATCTTATAGCTGTTTGTTGAGGTCTCTTACCACATCTCCTTACACAAAAAATTAGAGTCAGTACTTTAAGTCTTCCATGTGTCATATATAAGGAGATACATGCGTGATCCTATAAATGTCCCAAAATATGAATAACTAGACACTGAGGATAGAACCAAAATCATAGATTACCCTCCGAAGATCAAAAATTGGTTGGAGAGGATCCTTTGAGTATAGACTATTCCCTTGGTTTTTGTGCTATGGTGGCATTTAAACATTCAATAGACCTCATGGGAGTAGGAGATTCAGATGTGGGCTCAAAATACCCACCTTTTTAGAGGGGTTTTTGGGGATTAAAATACATGAAGGGTTAATAATTTAGTGACACTAGTTTCAATTACAAGACTATGAAATATATTAAGTAATATTTTCAGATCCTAGCGCTCAGAAAGCGTGAGATTGCGAGGCTCGATGATACCAAAAATGATATTTTAAAAATATTATATATATTAATATCACAAATATGCATTTTTTTCCTGAAAAATACAATAACTAAAAAAATATTCTCATATCATAAATTTGAGACCACCTTTGAGTCCAAAACATGGGTATTACCCTAGGACCGACTTATGTTTGGTTGGCACCAGATGTCCATTGGAGATGGTCATTGGTGGCATATTTTAAGGATATAGATAAATCAAATAATTTATTTTGTTATTAAATTCCCAGAGACCTAATTTATTCTATTTTAAAAAATGTTATATAATTTATCTATGGTTAGTCACAAAACCCTATGAGATCTTAGATGAGGGGATTTATCATTCTTCTTTTTATTATCACATTGAAGGACACCGAGATATCAAATTGAGGTAGATCAATAGGTAGTGAACACAGATGGATCCTAACAACATTTTCAAATGCGTTCTTCTCAGACAATCTCTCTAAATTGAGGTAAGGCTAATTAATTATGGTTGTTTCCATTTTTATTGAAATATTGATAATGAATATTATATACGATTTTTATCATCATTTTCTCCCAATTCGCATGAGGCCAGTAAAATTATTTATATCAACTATTCTTAACATGCTATTATTCTCACCACAAATATCCCAGATCTGTAATTTTTAGCTAATAATTCATGGAAAATTATGTTTTAACACTTTTTTTATTACTCCCCCAATCATTCTCCTCATTCTTCACCATTGTACTATGAAGTTGTGATTTATCATTTATGGTTTGAGTTCAAGCATGATTAAACCCCCAATGTGGTTAGGAATATGATGAATGAGTTGGTGTTTTATCGATGGATTAGAAAATATCATTAGTTATGGGTGATACTACATGGATCCAGAATCATGAATGGTGATGGTCAATTAGAGGCATGAAACATGCATGATGGATCTTCATAAGGTTAGTCATTTTTTGATTTCTAGCCAACGGAGGGTTGAAATTAATGGCCAGAGGTGATTTACACTAGTTCTAGGTAGTTTATCAATGAGGGTGGTGGTAAGGAAGGTGCAATTCAAGAGCTACACCAAGTATATGAAGATTCTATGATAAACCCTACTATATGTAGTGTACCCTACATGAACACATGGAATTTATCCCCCTACTTAAAATACTAGGGTTTTATAAAATTTTAGGATCATACACCATGTGACCAAACCACACTCTTTATGAACCTACACCGATGGAGAAGTTGTGTTATAGAAATAATAGATTCATTACCCTCTTCATTTTGAAATGTTGTGTACTCTATGAGTACATGAGAATGAGGTGGTACACATGTATGACCATGTCCATGTCTAGGAATATGATTATGGCCCAATTTATATAGGCATGGACAAGAACACAGGACCAAGGCTTGAGTTGATGAGACACAATGTGTACAACCCATACACACCATGTTCTATGACTTTGATTCTAAGACATGTCCTTATGAGAACATGGTCAGGCGATGGAGTGGGTACACATGTCATGTGGATGCCCATACATGCCATGTATTCCCTCCTTTTAATTATTTATATCATATCTCATTCAATTTGACTTAGATTGTGGCTTGTGAGTATACTATCCATGGAAGTTCTCCAGGTAGGATGTGATGGTATCATTCCTAGTGGATTTGAAGATTGACATGATTTTTTTTGAACATGATTCTTATTCAGAAGATGCTTGGTGATGGTAGTTATCAGGTTGTATCATCATATAGATGTCAGGGTCGGTACTCCCCTATCAACCTAAGGCGTGAGTTCCCCATACTATCATAGAGATTTTGAGGTAAGTAATCCCCTATCACAATAGGGTGAGTGTTACCCATACCATTAAAGAGATGTTGGGGGAGGTACTCTCCTTTCACACCAACGCATAAGTCCCCCCTATTATTTATACAGATAGGTTCATCACTCCACCATACTATAAGAGGGAATGGGTTCTCTATCTATGGAGTGGTATTACCTCATATTCAAACTCCAGTGGGTTGTAGGTACTCCAAGGGAGTTTTATTTCAGTCATCTGTGGAGCATTGTTCTTGGGGGAGGTCCCTTACACTCATATTTTTGTGAGGTTACTTTTGATGATGGGAATCAGTAATGTAATTTTGTATATATAGGCTTACTCATCACCTTTAGATGTGTTGTGAGATATAGATCCAATTACACTCTCATCTATGGTTCTTTATGATAATATATGTATATGTTCTGTTTCATTTCACTCTTGTTTTGTATTGATCTGAATATTGTTCTATCACTATATTAATCTCATTCAGTTTTCAGGGCATCCTACTCGGTATGTATAAACTCATCCATGTATGGGATTTTGCCAACCGTGTCTTGTCTTTGGAGATGAATAACAAGGCAGTATAGATTATGGTGGGGCATAGTTAAACTGTGGTGTATTAACCAAACAAGGTTTTCACGATTATAGATTAGGATATGCACTTTTTCAAAAAAAAATTATTTCTATTTTTTCATTAGGGAATTCCATTTTTGATGGGAATTTATTTCCCCCCAACTCTTTGGTTGTGTATTTTCATAATATGATGTATTCCCTCGAGTTTATTACATGTGTGTTTTATTTCTATATTCTTCATTGTTTACTTTATATTCCTCTATAATATCTTATAAAGATGAATTAATAAAATAATATAGTTTCATTATGAAAATTCATCAAATTTTAGTTATGCATTCTTGGATCTTTTCATTATCCCCTGGATTATTGGAGTCAGAATTGGGGTTGTGAAAACTCGGTCTTCAACCGGCTAGGATGGCCCAGGTTGGCCGAGTTATTATATTTTTTTTATCAAAATAATACCTATATAATGTAGGGATAAAATTAATGATGATATTTGGGTAGCTATTGGATGAACTAAATGACATTATTAATGATTATTAGAGTGGACAGAGGTTCCCTTTTATTAATGGGGGAGTGGAAACACCTAGAATTTTTTAAATGAAAATGAAATGCCCACATTTTACAAAAGACCCAAGTCTCTAGAATAAATCAATTTACAACCATAGATATTATATGGTTAAACAATTTCTATAAAATATGATCTAGATATGTTTTAGGTCATTTAACACTTATATTTTTTTTAGACTCATAGTAACCACATTTTAACTTTATCTATGGTAATTATTTTTTACTATTTGTACTATTCATTATGAAAAAAAATTATATTTTACTTATTATATATTATTAATTATTCTTGTTCCAAAAATGGAATATATTTTTCCATTTTTAATTAATAGAAGTGGTAGAATGTAATTTAAAATTAATCCCTCAAATACAAAAAAATATGTTTCCAAAGAATAGTTTTTGTAAGTGTAGATAATTTTAATAACAAAATTTATTATGAAATATATTGAAATGACCTAAATTGGATTAATAAAATTTTTTTTGATATAAATTTACTTTTAAAACTATCTTAAAATAGCATTTCTCTTTCCCATCCTTTAAATGAAAAAAAGTTTTTAATTAAAATCAAACCTTATCACTATTCATTGAAAATTCAATCATATTAAAAATAATCAAAAATTCACTGAAATATAAATTTTAAAGGATGATTTATAAAAATATTTTCTTTTTTATAATATATTTTATAAAAGTGGGAATTATTAATTTTTCTATTTTTTCACAAAAATCAATAAAAATATTTTTTGAGAAGAAATACCTCTTTATAGCATATAAAATATTTACTAAAAATGAAATACTTTTTTATGTGTATTTAATATTATTTTTAAAACAATTATACTTAATTTTCAATTTCTAATTATCCCTATTCATTCCAAAATATATATCAAATAGTTTATAATGATCATATTTAAGTAATTGTATTAATTTTATATCATGGTTCATTAAAACTTAGTGTTGTGTGTAACAAAACCTTTCAATGAATTTAAACTTATCTGATTTTTTTTTATAAAAACTCAGGGTGTTACATTATAATCCCTTAATATAAATTAACACCTAAACATTCGCCACTATTATACAAACATGTACGGATAGTTCTGCCTCATTATATCATCTGGTTCTGATGTACCTTCCTTAAGTTGGTAGTTTCACCAAAAACATTGACGTGGTGAGTGATCTTGTTTTATAAAACTTTTTTATATGATCTAGAATCTAAAAATATTAAAATTATAAGGAAATATCATGATCTATAGGTATTAAATATAATTTTAGTACATGTAAATTTGATTTATTTATTTCCCTAGGAGAGATATATGGAACACATCATAGATTTGGGAGAGGTTTAGTGGAAGTGACAAGCGATAAGATTCCATCCCTACACAATAACAAATATAAAAAGGAATATTATACTAAGGGATTACCCTTCTTATCTTCATAAATCTCATAAACTTATTCCTTGGAGAATTTTATTGAAAAAAATTCTCCATAACTTCATATTCAATATCATGTCGACGATTGTCATCATAACTTTTCAATCAAATTTGTACTTACCTTATGTTTTTTTTGAATGAATTTAACCTTGTATACCATTTCTTTATAAATATTTGGTCCTTAAAGATTTCATTACACAAATTTATCCTATCACATTATAGTTATACACTTATTTACATAAAAGGGATTCTTAAGGATATATATTAATTCTTGAGTGAAATCTATTACTATAAGAAAAAATAGCATAAGGTGTTGAACCTTACCACATTTTAAATCCATTTAAAAAGATCTAAACATATCCTATAGGGTTTAAATTGTTCACTTAGAATGACCATCTATCTTATGATGATACACTTCATTGATACTCAACTCAATATCAAGTGATTTATGATAAATTTTCCAAAATTATAAGGTAATCCTCTGATAACAATCAAATACAGTGGAATGCAGTACCCTCTGAAACCAAAACTCTTAATTTATGTCATGGAAAGCTAATAAAGAGATAAATATTATTGGATATAAATGGAGTTTTTACAATTTGTATACGGATTGACTAAATCCCAAATATTATTGTTCCCTTTAGATGTTTTGGGGAGTCCGATGATAAGATCTGTGTTGATATTTCCCATAAACTTTCTAGTATGTATTATGGTTGTAACATTGCCTATGAATTTTTCCACTCAACCTTTACTTGTTGAAAAATAAATCACTAGGGTACAAACTATTTAATATCACTCTTCATTTCATCCCCCCAAATATAATCTTTCAAATCTCTATAAATCATTGTACTTCTATATGGAATACAAAATTATAAATTATGAGACTCCTATAATAAACCTAATTTAAATATGATATGGATGGAACACATACAATGTATATTAACCATATAATTACATCAAAATCAATGTTACATTGATGAAAATATGTAACCTTATTATAAAAATCTACATCATACATTTCCACATCTTTAATCTTATCTTGGATAAATGACTGAACACTCATTAGAGAAAGATGAGATTTAGTACCTTACATAATGATTTCAAGATCCATCCTTCAAAAATAGTGAAATATAAGATCTTTTATGTTCTTTATAATGGATAGGCTAGCATGATCCTTTCAACTCAAATCATCAACCACCTAGTTCACCATCTGAAAGTGGTAATGTATTGATTTTTCATAATAATTTATTATATCAAACCATCTTCCTAATTAATATTAAAGTAATTGTATGTGAATATATACTTTAAACTTCTATAATGATTATATATATTACACCTCTATATGTCAAGAAAATAATTCCCAATCATTGATGAAGAAAATTACCACCTCCAACTTAAAATCATGAGTTGGGTAATTTTTATCATGGAAATTTAATTCTCATAAATCATAATATATCATTATATAAATTTTCATGAGAATGCATCCAAATACATTATTTTAATCTTCACTATAGATTATATACCCTTATCCACTGCAGGTTAGTTTAGACATATGTGTGATGACTAACCTTTTCTTTAGCTCTGTGAAATTTTATTTACATTCATATGTCCAAAGGAACATGTCTCCCTTTCATATTAACATGGTATGTATATTGGGAATAAAGGAGAATGTTTCCACAATGAATCTATAATATATGGCCAAACCAAGGAAACTATGTATCACCATAACTATGGTTTTATGGGATAACATTCAATAACAACTATTTTTGATATATACATCTATATAACCTTACTTGAGATTTTATCACCCAATAATGAAACCTTATATAGAAAAAATAAAACCTTATTAATTTTTCATATAGTTTATCCTTACTTAGGGTCCCTAGTACAATTCCAAATTCATATTAATTATCGTACATTATATTTTAATATATAGTAATATATCCTAAAAATAATACCCAAACAAATCTATATAATATCTAAAGAAACTCCTAATTAATTCAATTAAGCTAGATTAAGAATTAATAAGACCAAGTGGCATCAATATATATTCATAGTGTATCTACCCATTACAAAATTCTCTATTGGGTATTCCTCCTTATTGACCCCCTATTGGTGATATCCAAAAGGAAAGCCATTTTTACAAAAGTATTTATCTCTACAAATTTTATCAAACAAGTAATCAGTATGGGGAATAGGTTATATTTTATTGATTTTAACTTGTTCAGTTCTTGATAATAAATTTCAAGACGCATTGGTCAATCATTATTCATAAAACAAATAATAGGTACACCCCATGTTAACACACTTGATGAATGAATCCATTGTCAAGATTCAACTGTAGTTTCTTCTTAAAGTCCTATAACTCAATCAATGAAATTATATAGGGAGTATTTGATATAAATTTTATAACATGTATGAGTTCTAAATAAAACCCAACTACACGATTTTGTGGAAGACTGGGAAACTCTTTTTGAAAGACATAAATAAACCCCTGGATAATATATAGATTATTGATGTTGTGTTTCTACCCAAATATCATAGATAATCACCCCCTTTTTTATAGGAATTAGGACCCATTAAATGTATTTCATCTCCATCATAAGTTAATATATTTCAATTAATTGATAGATGATCACTGGTTTCTTAAGAATATCAAACATAAATTATCTTCCACAAAAATTTACGTATAATTTATATAGAGAACTCTAATATATTCCTAGGATCACTACAAAATCAACAAGTGGGATAATATAATTATTTATAGGAATCCAATTCCCATAGAAACAAATAAAGAATAATCATAGATGTGAGATGTGACCATCATACCATTTTGGTTTTTCACTTCCATTCCAACATCTAATCATTGCGTTGGAATTTTGATACCCTTTGAAAATTATTCAGATATAAAATAATATGTAAATATTGAGTTAAATAAGACATTAATAGTTCTAGAGGTGATGGTAAGTGCACATTTCAATAAGTCGTTATCATAACACTCATCCTAAATAATAATCACTTATTATTTAACTCTTCCTCTCAACTTAAGGGTTTTTCGATGTTTATCATCATCATCATTAACCATTATATTTTGGAATGGTTAGCATAATTCACATACTATTTTAATTTGAATAAATCAAGAATGGGTGGTGGATTAGTGGGAATCTTCCTCTCTTCCATTCTATTAATAATAGCTTTTATTTCCTTTTGACAGTCATTAGATTTATAACCTACCCTTCCATATTAAAAAAACTTCATATTTCCAGTTAATATATTCCTTTTTATGTATCTACCCACATTTTTGGCATGTAGATGGATGAAATTTATTTCCTCCTTATGATTTATTCGAATTTTCATGAGATTCAACCATCACATTCCTATAAAAAATACGAGAATAACCAATTCCCATTTATATTTTTAGTAAAAATATAACTATTTCATTATAAAAACTAAAATTTTATGTAGAAACCATCATTTACATACTTAGATTTAGGCCACCAAAGATTTGATCAACTTTTATTTTAGGTTAAGTGATAATACCATAACCATACCTCCAAATTCATATAAAATTTTCCTCAATGGTACCAACAGATTCAACACCATTATTATTTATCTCAAGGAATTCCTTATCCATTTTTATAAATAATTTGTGAAAGTAAATATTCAAAAAAAATCTCTTAAACTCATCCCACTCAATAAAGTTAAATTATTCCAATTCCCTTGTGTTATTGATATGACTCCACCACTGATGTACATATCTTTCTAATGAATAAATACACCAAAACATTTTTTATAATCCAAGACTAGAAAATAGAGAATATTTTTTCTGTGGTACTGATCCTTTGATAAGAAACTAGTGGATCAACAGAATCACAAAAATACGGTGGGTGTTTCTTCATAAAGGACTCAGTAGAAAATGTTTCCAACCTTTTCTAACTGAGAAGTTCAACATTATTCTTATATTGAAAAAGTTGTGTGATCATAGAAATGAAAATTTTCATTCCATCTCCCATAACATTTGTTTTATTGTAACAAAAATCATTTCATTTTCCATTTTATTTAGTGTTAACCTAATTTATTTGGGTTCCAAACATTGACTAAATATAAAAATAATAGTTTATGAAATAATAATCAAAGTAAAAACCAAATAATCATGAAAAATATTCTATAAGATTATAAAATAAAAAATAAATTATTTGAAAATTATGAAACCTTAGGTTTTACCTATGCCATTCATGATCATTATATATTTATACCCTTTAGGACGGTTTATAAAAATCTTGTGGATTGAAATGCATATCCCCAAAGAGTTTCAAATTAGTTGTGTAGCATGGCCCATTATCATACAATAGGTGAAGACCGAGCCAAGAAAAATGCACCCTTTTCTTATTTATTACCCCTATTAATAAGTGTAAAAGGGTCTCATCCACTTGCAGTATCCATATAGGAAAATAATTTCTTATAAACTACATGATCTATACACTATAAAACTTACATAATATTTTACTATGATTTTACGTATCCTTATACATATCTCTAAGGTTATCAGTAATGTTTTCTCATACTAGTTCAAACAGATAACAAAAACATTACTATAACAAGAAGTATAGGGACCCAGGCTTCTCATTGATAAATATTTCATCATTTATATTAACAATCAATACATTTAACAAATACATGGCTGAAAACCATAAAGATTTTGTATCATTATAGAATGGATACAAAAAAATTTTATTCCATGAAAGATCATAAACATTTCCCATAAAAACCATTAAATTTAGTAATCATTATATACATACCATACATAAAACTTTCATCATATACTGGACAATGGAAATATAAGAAAGGGTGAGATTAGATTCTCTATAAGGGAAAAAATTGGAGATATTAATCAATGATCATAAAAATGAATACGATTACAATAAATGAATGTGATTATGAAAATAACATACATTGATTATTGACAATAAATGAAAGATAATAAACATGTTCCATGGAATAAAACATTCTCATTTCAATGTCATGCATCAAAAGAGTGATAAATCATCACAAGTAAATAATAAACTATAATTTAAAGTCATATAAGTGTAGCATCCTAATAAGTATAGAAATAATTTCATATTTATAATTAAAATATTGAGTCTATCAAATAATAATGGATAATTCATCCCAATCTATTCCCCATAACATAATTGAAAATTGAATCATCACTTGATTCCCATAGTTGATCAAGAAAATTGGCTTGTTTCCTATAGTGAATTAAGAAAATCAACCAATTTACCATAGCGGATCAAGCACATCTCTTGTGTCCAATAATAATATTATGAGATATAAATCATTAAAAAGTTAATTGGAGGGAGATATATGTCCATCCAATAACCTAATATATGCATTTTTGTTCCATAATATCATAACAGATTCATCATATCATAACCCATGTAATGGAAATGGGTTTCATAAAGATTTAATCATTGTATAACCTATATGAAATAAAAGGGATTCATAAACTTCCATTACTCATAATCATAAACATAAAACATATTGAGAAATAATTATTATAAAACTCTAGGATAATATCCCTAATAAATAATAAGCAACACCAAAGGTCATTATCATTAATAAATTGAAATTCCATAAAAACATCATTAAAAATATCTTAATAAAAATATACATTCCATTTTTAAATCATTTTTTTAAAATCTATAAATTTACAAAATATTATGGAAATTTTTTTATATAAAAACGAAATTGAATACATGTAAGGAATGACCAAAATAATTGAGTGGTTGTGATGATGGAAAATGTTGTTCATATCATACATGTTAATAAAATGATTTCCATCACATTTCTGGTAAATTGTCAAAACCTCCCTATATAGAAAATGACAAGAAGACTAATTTTAAATAATTTTTTTAAAATTAAATCATGGTTAACAATTAAGTTAAATAAATAAATGAATAGTAGAAACAAAATCTATTAAATAATCTTTTACAAAAAACATGGATTTGAAGGAAAAAATAAGTTTCAACGGAAGAGAGAGATAATGTATTTTTTCTTAAAAACCTTATTTTGGTCACATTATTTGTTAAAAAGATTAGATTTAGAGGCAAAAAATTATTATCCAAAAATAACTAGAGTACATGAAATTACACTTGTTTCCTAAGAGGTATACCATAATATTTCATCATCAGAAAACTAATCATAAAGCATCTCAATAAAAAAATGAGATTGTAACATAAAACAATTCCACATTGGTAACTTTTTACTTGTAAGCCCAATTAATGAAATAACCTTATATATTTACATAAATCCTCATATGTTTCAAAATAATCATTATAAAATACAATTATAGCCTGTACATACACCACATAATAGAATCAAGTGGTGAATATGACATGTGTCTCATCGGAATAATAGTGAGATGAAATCCCTTACCTCAAGTCTCAAATTTCATCATAAAAATTCATAACTATAATATAATAAATATAGGTAATTTATACATAGATTCCAGAACCATAATCATATATATTATTCCATTCATTATTTATTTATGACCTTTTATTATCCTTTTATTAACAATTCCTTTAAATGAAATCATCATTTGGGTTATTACTTCTTCATTTTCATGTATGTTTTGTCTTGGTGTTCTTGTTCCATTTAATTTGATCATGGTTTTATAATATCACTAATATTGAAAATTATATGGGTATAATATATATTTATTATGTATTTATTTAGTGTAATCCAAAAAATTTAGATATAGAAAATGATTTACACAATTCATAAAGATGGTATTCTATATATACGAATGGATATTTTTTCTATTTTATCAACGGATGAAATGAAAGATAATTAAATATTAATTAAATTTTTAGAATAATATTTATATCATATAGATCATATATCTTCATTAAAACTATGGTTATTAAAATCCATTTCTGAACAAGATGTGTCACATCTCTCCATGGAGGTGGTAATCCACATGTACACATATGAGATGTTATCATCTTCCAATGGAATACATGGTGAAAATATTGATGTTATATTATAATACCCAATGTATTATTATTTCCTATATATAATATAAATATGTTAAATACATCATTATATCCATCTGTAAGAGGTGGTGATTGAAGAAGAATTTCAACGATTCATGATACGGCACTCTGCTATACACATGATTGATGATTTTATAACCCATTTGATGGAAGAGGAAACAAATATGATTTATTACATTAACCAAATAAAATATATTTATATAGTAGATACTTATTTTATTATAGCATCATATTTGTACAATATTTTAAGGATTTCAAATAATAAATAAAACAAAAACCCTCGGTTAAGAATAATACCTCTTCCTCAAACAATATCCGTTTGTTTACACAAAAATCCTTCATATGATGGATTACTAATCAAAATAATGAATTTGCGAAGTATGGAGGGTTGTAAGAAAAATATTTGGTTAGATATTATCCACACAAAAAAATATTTTGATCTGTGAAGTGGAGAAATGTTGGGGTGCCATTATATATGTAGGGGAAATGTCACACCTAGATGTTTTGAAATAAATAAGTTATATCCCAAAATTAAACATTACACAAGGATGAAGATGGCTAACTATAGAATCTTGTATGAGCTAAGGTCAAAATATGTCTATTGAATTGGATTTTGGAATTTTTAGGTTAATTAAACCCTTATCATTGTAGTTTAACCACTTGGTAATACTGATTTAACCTTAATTGCAGTAATTAATTTTTAATATTTTTATTATTTATTAAGACCAAATATTATGTTTAACTCAATATATAAAATTTATTATTCTATATAAAAATATGAAATTAGTTTTTTAAAATTCAATTCACATAATATAAAAAGTTTATTATAATAAAAATCCCAAAGATGAGATCAAGAAACAGTATTACAAAGAAAATGATTTCATAAGTATAAAAATTAACCATATTAAAATTCAATATGAAATTGATTTTAATAAAATAAATTTTATTAATAAATAAATAATTTTACTAATTTTCTTCTAAAACCATCTTAAAAAATGGATCTTTTAAATTCTTTAGATTAAAGGAAGTTTTTCATAATAATTAATATTTTTACTATTGATCGAAAAATCAATCATTTTAGAAAATTTTTAAAAATTAACTCAAATAAAATTTTAAAATTTATATTTAAAAAAGGAAATTTATTTTTAAAAATAATGTTTCTGAATTTAGAAAAAATTTAATTTTATCATATGTCTACAAGAATCATCAAAATATTTTATTTCAAAAAAGGATTTTTCATCACATACAATGACAATACTATAAACCAGGTTCTATTTTATCCATATTTTTTCATTATATAAATTCATTAAAAACAATTTTCAGATATTTTTATTTCTTTTACTAGAACCATGTTTAATCACTAGTTTATATTATTCATGTTTAAATAATAATACCAATAGTATATCACAGTTCGTAAAAACTTGGTGGTGCATATAAAAGAAGCTATAAATGAAATTAAATTTATTTGATCCAAATATATTAAAGGCTAAAGGTGTTAAAAGTGATTTAAAAGACTAATAAACATCTTTAAAATTGTCCCAATTTTTTAACTCATATATTTAAAGAATTATACTAGTATTTATAATAATGTATCATTATAATTTTTTATACATACACCCCAAATGTCAAGGTGTGTCGGTCACTCTACTTCAATCACATGGAACCGAGCTTGCATGAGACCCCTTAGTGTTTCCCTTTTAACATTCAACTCCATCTTTCATGGGACATCCTATGCATGTAGTGCATTAATTAAACACATTTCCCAAATTGACCAGTGTGATACATGTACCTAGACATGAGAGGAAACCGTTCCCTTAATATAGAATCAATTTTTGTCTTCCTCCAAAAAATACCGAACATCCATATGTACTTTTTCCCCGAAAATTTGAAAAAATAAAATAGAATAATTAACTATTTAATTTATACTCACCCCTTGAAATCAAAATCATTCACCAACATATAAATTAATTGAAAAAAACACCACATAAATAACTATTTATTATAACCATAGTTTCAACATTCTATTCTTTTGGTTTTATTGGAAATCCGATGTGAAAACAAAATCCTCAAAAACATCATACTTATTTATGATATAAAATAAATATACCATCTATCACTCTATGTATACAAGATAATTATATTATATTGAAAACAAATGATCATGATATCATTCAATTCCTCATGTGGTTATTCATTTTAAAACTCCCCCAGTATTCTATCTTGATAAAATTTTAATACTCAATTACCTATTAAAGATATCTCCCCATAAATTTCACATAAATACCCCCCTTTGAATGTGATAATCTGTTAATAAAATAACTTAATGATCACATGAATTTTATGTATTCTCAATTGATTTTCATGTTCATTGTTCAACTTTCAATAATAATCTCAAAGTGAAATGCCAAACATGAACCACACAAATAAATCATTAAAAACCAATGGGTAGAGGAGATTTATTAAAACCTCATTAAGTCAAGGGAGGATGTTGTACAATGAGGATCAACCAATGTTTCTAAAAAAAGTTTGTGGCTAACAACTTTTTCATGATGTATTTCACCCATGAATTTGTTCCAAAGAACACAATTTCAATAATTTCATTCTCCACATTTAGTTTGATAAATTTATATAGAGATCTAAATGCTTTTTATGATTGTGATACACATGATTTTTCATGATATCAACCACATAGTTAGTATCAAAAAAGATCACTGTTGACAATTTCAAATCATCATAAATATCATATAACTATTTTATCATGAAAATAAGTTCAGTAAATATGTTATAAATGAAGATATATTCTACTTATGATGTGTTAAGAGTTGTTATATTGCATTTATTACTTAAATGGATTACAAATTTATCACCAAAAGAGAATGTACCTCCACTTTTTAACCTCTAGTCTTCTACGTCACCATCCCAATCCACATCTCGATAAGATGAAATTTCATAATTAATCCCCATACTATATATAATTATTAAATTTAAAGTATCTCTAATATATCTCTTTATTCGTTTCACCACTGTAATATTTACATCCATCAAGTTATATTGAAAATTTGTAACCAAAAATCATGTATACATGATGTATGACTGAGTCACTATTAGATATTTAAAACCTATAATTGTCCTTATACATAGATTAAGAAATAAAAAATTTATATCCTTTAATTTTATAATATTATTTATAATTATGTTTTTATTTAACATTATCTTGGAATCATTCATCTCAACCTTATTTGATGACTCTATCACATATTTGGATTAAGAAAAAAAAGAATTATTTCACTTTCTAAATCACCTACATCCCCATGAAATTGGTATTTTCACCAATCATAGACACTTATTATTCTGAACTCACTAGATTAGAAAACTATTTAATTCATTTATTATATCTTTCATAAAAGATGATATGACACACATAAAATGCACCATAAAATGTTCTTTCTTAGATGTATTCACAATGAAATCATGGTCCAAAACCCCATTGGAATTCCATCTTCTACAAATATTTATCAATATGATCATACATTGGCCTTACTACCAGATTTATACTATATATAAACTTTTCAATCATATATACCTTATTTTATTCATTCTGGAACAGAAACCTTTCTAGTTTTTCAATATAAATTTCAATGTTGAGAACTATATTTGGGAATTTAATTAACATAAATCCTATTAATCTAAAGTTATAGTATTATTGGAATATATAAGAAAATACATATTGATTCTAATCAATCAAATAGTGAAATATTTTCTTCCAAAACAATGACATAAATTTTCACATATCATTTTAACTCAAATCATTCAACTTTTTTTTTAATTTCTTCTCCATGATCATTATATTTTTTGTATAATAACCTCATTATTTTGATTAAAGTCTAATTTATGTCCTTTCAACTTGATCCCATGTTCTATTTTTGATAGTTTGATCCAATCCCTCATTCTTAGAATTATCTCAAGATTATGCTTTCACCACCTCATCTAATAAGGTTCCTTTTTTAGTAGACCATAAAGTAACATGTTCTATAATACCAATTATACTAATTTGAGAGTTGATGACCTATTACAAATTTTATTTTATGAATCCACATATACTATTCAATTTCTCCTCAGAAATACCTATTTCAATTTTTCAAAAATAATTTCCTCCTCTGATTTAGACTCCAAATTATCATAATACACTCAAAATTGGTTAACATTGTGAATTTTAATCCTTTAATAATAATCTACTTCTTATTTACTAAAACAATAGTGTTTGATCTTCGGCATTCAATAACATTATTTTTCTAATCCACCTTGATGCCAATAATTTCAACAATTTTACTCTTCCATTTGTTATAGGATTTATAGGAAAGACTATTTTTGGTTATTCGAGAAACACTCATTCATATTCAACATTTACATATATTCCCCAATTTATTTTTAATTTTATATGTATAATATTCTCTAGAAAAATCCGAATTATTTTAGTGATAGATTTTCCCATATTACATTTGAACTAGGGTCTTCTCTTCCCCAAGAATTAGCAATGACCATTTAATGGTGTATAAAAATCATGTCCTACCCCTTAAAATTGTGGGGATATACACTAATTTCAATGATTAATGTCTTTTCCACATTTCACATTACTATATTTCTCTATCTAATTACTCCATTTTGTATGGAGTTCCTACAAAAGATATATACAGATTGATAATATCAACCCAAATATGTGAAATATGTTGAGAGGGGGGTGAATCAGGGTATGGTAGATTAAAAAAATAGACATCCAGGTCTTGTTTTGATGTTAAAAAACATTGTTCTCTCACTTTTCCATAGAAATGTATAAACACTAGTGATATAATTCATGAGACACAATGATTTTACTTGGTTCACCATCACAGGGATACATCCAATAATAATATAATGATAATGTGCTGATTTTGACAATCAGATATTGCTCACTTCCAAAAAAAGGTTCATGGTAGAAAACTTCTATGCCCAGGATCACTGCATTTAAAATGTTCAGAGATAGCACACTAATTTACCAAGGGTCGATCACTAACTCTCTGTTGATGGCTCACTACTAGTGGAGAGGATCACCTTCTTCCTCTTTGTTTTCTCACAACTCTAGAAGGTTTTATATATAGTTTATGGAATTATATGTCCCCTCATTATCAACAATTAATTCATTCTAAACTACTAGTAGATTTTCTATTGATTTACTATTTTTACAAGATAGATGAACCATAATTTTCCACTAAATTTTAGATTGAGATAATTTCTTTTGAGATCTGTTTTAGTCCCTAATAAAACATCATTTCACTCACTGTGAACCGTTTTATATCTTCTGTGAACTATCATGAATCCTCTATGAAATTATTTACACCACGAACTGCAAGTGCTTCATGGTCACCTTTTTCTTCATGGACCAACCCTACTTCACGAACCTCATATTCTTAATACTCTCTGTTCTGTTGATAGTTAATGAGTCCTATAAAACCCTTTCCTAAACTATTCTCATGAACTATCTCCTTCACAGGATTGATCCTCATGAACTATATCTTCCTTCATGGAATCCTCCAGGATGAACTAATTCAGACATCCCAAAATTCTTCCATTTATGATATTTTCTAATGACTATAACTCTACCCAATAATTTTATTTGGGTCCTTAATATATTTAAATAATTCTCTCAAATACTAGTTCACAGAAACATCAACTACTTCAATTCAGTATCACCTTCACCACTTACTTTTATATGGTCAACATAGCACCTAAATCCTTTACGCTAGATGATTTCATCCACAAAACAAAACCCTTTATATACCCCCAAATCACTACTTCAATAATAAAAACAATGTTCCTCCCATGAAATAAAAACCATCAATGATCTACAAGAATCTTGCAAACTAATTTCCCTATGTTGTTCGCATAACACTCTTCACGGCCTGCATAACGATTGTTTGTGGAAACTCATCATTTGATAAATTTTCTTCACCATTTTGTGTACAACATTTTTTTTCCTCATAGAAATTCTGAAAAAATATGTGGTCTGTGAAATTGACACTTAATGGCCTATGAACTATTGTTTGTGAACTCTTATACATAAAACCTTCCCTTTGACATAAAACAAACTCCAGATTTAGAGGAACACAAATTTAGCAAATACTAGGAAATTGAGACACATTAAACATATGATTTTTCAACACCAACCATACTAATTCATGGACATCTTTATTTTTTCAAACAAATTCACCTTAAAATAATGAAATGACACATTAAGGGATTGTTTCCCAGTAATATCCCCCTTTGGGTTTGTTGATAACTCTTTACAATATGATACCTTGTTAATGATTCATCCATTTTCTTCCATGATTATATTCTTACGATTCAGATAGAGATACAATATTTACCAAATACATAATATAATCCCACATGATACTTGCTTGACATGAGAAACCAGAGTATCATGAGAATTTCATCAACCAATCACCTCATTCCAACACTACTCTACTGCTTTCATCACGAACCCCAACTATCATGATACATAACCTTTGACCAGTCATCTTGAGCATCGTAAGATATACAAATCCCCCTAATTCACTATTACCAAATAATATTATACCCCTAACTTGATTAAGAAATTTTATCTCCTTCTATAGAAAAATTTTTCCCACTTTTTCAACAAACATGAAGGTCACTTTATTTTAATCTTAAAGAGGGTAAAGAAAACATATCAACACATTAAGGAACCAAAAATCATAGCCTAGTTGGAGGGGGTCTAAAAACTACATTTATAAATGTGTTGGGAGTGGAATCAACTCCTAGAGCTAGTCGATGCCATTAAAACACATCTTTTGGTAAGGCCTTTTCCATAATGTTTTCAACCTATTATTCTGTAGGAACATACTCCACCATCACAATCCCTTTCTCCACACCCTCCATGATAAACCAATTCTTTATTATAATGTGATTTTTTATTTAGTGATGGATTTTTTTATAAGATTTATAGAACTTTAATTATCACAATGTATTCTAATATGAGAATTCCCTACAACTCCAATATCATTAAGAAATTACTTCATCCACAATAACCATATGCATGATTGAGTTATAGAATTATATCTAGCTTCTACAAAGATCAATGAAATGAAATCCTATTTCTTCTATAGCTAAGAAATAAACTATCCAACAAGATAGAATGAATCCCTTGATGTTGATTTTATATCCTCTAATGAACTGCCACAATCCATATCTATAAATAAAAATTAATCTTATTAATATTTGGCAGTGTACAATAAACCAAAATCCACAATTCACTTAATATATAAAATTATTATTTTTATTTACGGTAAGTGGTTTTATTTGGGATCTCATTGATATCTTTCAACTTCACATGTTGGAAAAAAAATATCGTTTCTTTTCAATGTCAAGTACAATAAACTACTAAATATTTTTCTGGTATTCTTTCACATCAACTGAATTTCCATCATCATACCATGAATGTTTCATCCCGGAAACCCACAGAGTCATTATCTACATAAAATTGTACATTCAAAATATTTCAATACCCCCTTGGAATATTTATATTGTAAAATTAATGTTCCATTTTTTCATTCTGTCACCTATAATCCAAGTAGAAAATGAGTTCCCTAATCATTGACATTTCAGAGACACTTTTGATGAATTATTTGAAATGTATGTACTATGATTTTTCTGATCCACCAAATATTATATCATTGAAATATACCAAGACTATCAACTTTTAGTTTCTGTCATTATTTAAATTGATATTGTAGTCAGATCCACCACACCGACAACCGAGTTTCTTTAATAAACTGATCATGTCTTGAATACCTTGCTTCTAGGGCTTGTTTCAGCCCATAGAGTGCCTTCCGTAGGTGAAAAAATATGTTCCCATATTCATGAATGATAAAACCATTTGGATGATCAATATAAACTTACTCTGCAATAACCCCATTATGAAAATTCTTACTTGATTTCTATAAGGAAAACTTTTACCTATTTTACACTACTATGACCAAGAATATTCGGATTTCCTCTTTCCTAAAAAATGTGAAAATGTTTCATCAAAATCAATACCTTATATCTGAGAGTACTCTTTTCTCAACAATTTTGTTTTGTTTTTTGAATCATTGTGCCGTCATTATTTATCTTATTACGAAAAATCTATTTTACCCAATGAAATTTTTATTTGTTTATCTTGAAACAATTACTCATGTGTAATTATTCTCAAGTAGGTCAAGATCTTTATTTCGATCCTAGAAATAGTTTTCATATTCAGTTTCTTACTCAAAACGTTTAGTATATACCTTCGATAAGAATGATTAATTTTGAAGTATCTCCATCCTTATTTTATGCACTAATGTGGTTTGATAACCAATTAAGATCTATACATCAATTTCATAACATATCTTCGATCATTTAATAGATACTCATTTATGCTCATATTTTTCATTATCTAAATATTCTTCTACATCTGACTCTAGAACTAGAGCATCCCATAACCTACTTATCTCTTCATCAATATCCTCATGATATTGATTATTTATTTTTGGAAGATGCTTTTCATTCTAAAATATAGTTACATCATTTATTTAAACCAACATTACAATCAACTTATTGAGTCATTTATATGATTTTAATTTCATTGAGTATCATATAAATATCCATTCATATCTATGTGATTGAATATTTATGTGTTTCTACTTATTGAGAATGAAACACTTACTTCTAAAGAATCGAACATACTTCAATGTTATAATTCTTCTATACCATATGCTCATATGGAGTCTTATATTCTTTTTTGACATAATAACACTCTATTTTTGTAGACTGATGTCATCACTTCTTATATTCAAAAACCTCTCTATAAATACTTTCTCATTGAGAGTTATTCTATCCATATTATTGATAATCCGATTTCATCTCTGAACGACTACTTTTTTGTGGAGTCATTACTGATGAAACATGGTTCCTTATCCCAGGCTTCTTAAGATAGTCCTACATTAGGATATTTGTGAACTCTATTTGATTATCTATTCGAATCATCTATATTCATTGACCAAGGATCTTTTCAACTTCCATTTGATAAGTTAATAAGAAACCAAACACCTCTGACTTGTCAGTGAAAATGGAAACCCATGCCATTAATCTAAAATCATCAATGAAGATAATGTAATATAACCTTACATAAATAGATCATAGTAAAATAAGTCCAAACACATCAATATTCCCCAACTCAAGCACTTTTGTTGACCATTTCTATTTTTCCTTATATTTCTTTCTAATGATGTTCCCTTGTTAATAGGCATAACATGTATGGGTAAGATCACATGATAACTAAGGTAGGTCTTGAGGAAAATCACATTTTACTAGATCATCCAATTATATTTTTCTTAAATGAAAAAATAATTTATTCCATTAATTGTTTTTTTTCATCCATGGAAAAAAATCACATGACTTCTTCTCTACTAACAAGGTAAGGAATTGTTTTTAGGCTTTCCCTACAATATAACTTCTCCATATTTTTCCATAATGATACATAATTTCAATGAAAATAGTATGCCATGTACTAAGTCACACTGTTGAATTACACTTAACAGGTTGTGACTGAGACCTTGACCATCTAGGAAATCTTTCACATCTCATGTATTTTCCCCCAAACATTGATTTTCCATAGATAATAATTCTTAGTCCTTCAAAATTATCTAATATTACAATACCTTACTTTACGTATCAAATTACTATCACCAATTATTTATTTTCTATCATATGAGAGTTTAACCCACTATAAATGATACATTATATGGATTGTTCTGGTGCTTTCAAAGCTATCATTGGGACCACTTCCTGTTCATCTCCTTCCTTTTCAATCCTTGTTTTTGACTTATATTATTAAAGATTCTCAGAAAATGATGGTACACGTTAATCCTATAATGATTTAAAAAGATTTTATGTTTTAGCTCTTTTGATGATAAATTATGTGTCTTATTATGTCCACATTCATCCTACATTGGGCACATTTTTCTTCATTGATGATGGGAAATATCTTTCCATGTGATCAAATCCTCAATAACTAAAACCGCGAACATCGAATTATTTCTTAGATAATTGAGTTATTTATTGTTTTATATGTTTGTCTTGTTCCCTTTAGTGTTTATTGGATATATAAAATACATTTTTTCGGTATCCCATACTTCTACAACAATAATAGCTAATGAAGGGTGAATTCCTATGTATCATTACTGAACCACTACTTCTTTCTTAGGTTCTCTGAATCTTCTAGTTTTGATTTGTACCCAAATTAATATTTAACCATAGAGTTGGAGCATAAGGTGTAACCTCAAATAACAATAAAATTTATTTGCGATCAAGCCCCATCCTAGCTGTATCATTTTGTTAAATAATTTTTATCCCCTATCTCATCTTTGTCTACTTCACTAGAACTCTAGATTCTAATTTTACTTTTTCTATTTCCTTTGCATCCTGATTTGCTGGAATAAAGATTTTATCTCGATATTTCACGTTCCTTCACATACTGATAACTTTATCTTCCAGTTCTTCAACACTTTGAATTGATATTTTTAATTATTTGTCAAGAAATTGATATCTCTTTTCTGTTCTTCAATTTTTAGTTTTTAATGAATAGAATTTTTTAGGAATTCTACAATTGAATAATTAAGCCATTCAATTACAACATCTAGATTAGATTTTTCTTCTTCCTTCTATTGTATATAGAGTTTGAAATCAATTACCACCTTGTTGGATTTTTTTGTCTCTCTAAATGTCTAGGTCATCAAGAAAAACATCTAGTTTGATCTGAATGTTAACTATTCCATCATTATCCCCATATTCCTTTATTTTTGTATTTTCTGATAATTTACACACTAGAATAATCTTCATGATCCTTATAGTCCTGAAATTATTCTTCTATGGATTATTATGGACTGACATCTTCTTTCTAAATAATATTAGTTTTTTAATGAAATTTCCCTTAGTACTCCTCCTACCATTCTCATTGGAAGAATAATTCATCTATATAATTTTATAACCATCTTCGTCATCATACTGAAACTTATTAGAACACATTCTTGCAAGATTTCCAATCATCCCACATCAAAAGAATTCAATTGGATGTTTCCATTTGAACTTTCCTCTTCCTCTTTGCTGAGTTGAGGAGAGAAATGAAATGACAAAATCCACATTGTATTCCTCCTAAATATATTCAATATTTAGTTTATTCATGGATTTGAATATGACTTCTTTGGTATTTCCCTCTTCCACATTGTCGTTATTATCGTTTCTCATCTCATATATGAAAATAGTACTATGTTAGATATCCAATGTTAAATCCTTTGGATCTTTATCCTACAATACTAAAACATTTAGTTGAATCCAAGGTGGTAGTTTTATAATGAATCACTTATAAAATATTTATATCTTTAATAATTTCTTTAAGACTATGCATGTATTACACAAAAATATTCACACAGTCAAATAATGCATCAATGGATTCTTTAGGGTGAATTCTCTTATCCTCATACTTTTTCTAAAGAACCTGCATCTTTTCTTCAATAAGATTTGAGTCACCTTTATAAATATATATAAACTATTACCACATATTATGCTATTGATTACATGAAATAACCTTTGTATAAGGTTAATTAGTGAGGGATCTCCATTATGTATTGATTCCTTCTGAATTAACATCTAATTATCTATGTTCTTCTTCTAATAAAATAGTACTATCCATACCGGATGAAATACCATGCATTACAGCTGTAAATTCATCCATACACCATGATCGAAATATGTGTTTCCTTTGATTATTCCATAGATGAAAATTGTTTCTATCAAATACTATAATACCTTTGTTATCAAGAACTTAAGTTTCTTAAAATGAGAGATAACCACAAACTTTCATCCTTTAGCTCTGATACAAATTGTTATCCCAACATGGTTAAATACCCTTATGTTGGGGGGGGGGGGGGGGGGGTGTTAAGAAAGGTATGACATATTAAAAAAAAATCTCCCTTTGGAACGTTTTTCGTTTTATAAAAAACACTTCACTCTATTTCTAGTAGATATATATGAAAAAATGAAATAATGCATGAGACACATTGATTTTACCTGTTTCACTGTCATTGTGTTATATCAAAGTAGCATACAATGGAAATGTGCTGATGTAAAAATAAACTATGTATCTCTTCCAAAATAAAATATTCACATTAGATAACTCATATTCCTAGGATTAATGACTTTAAAATGTTTTGACCCAACTCCCTTCATTCCCATAGGCCACTCCTTGAATCATTTTTGATAGCTCACTACTAGTGGAAAGGATCACGTTATTACTCTTCTATTGCTCGCTACTCTAAAAAGGATCCACCTACTGTTCAAGGACTTTTAGGTCCCTTCATTATCAATAATGAATGCATCCTCAACTATAGGTAGATATTCAGTTGAAGATATACATTCACACGGTAGATGAGATCTCATATTTTGTGTACTTCTAGTTATAGAAATTGCTTCCGATAACGATTTATTCCCCCATGATCTTATTTTCATTCCCCGTGAAAATTTTTACATCCTATTTGGACTACCTTGAATCCTCCATGAACTACTTTTCACTTTGTGTCATGAGTGATTCATGGTTTCCGTTTTCCTCCCAGACCGCCTATGATTTACGGAAGAACATTTCTTCGCACACTACCTATACTTCATGGTTCCTTTTTTATTTGTTAGATACTAAGCCTCGCCAAACCCTTTAATGATATGTTTCTACAAATTATATCATTTATGGATTTGATCCCTGTGAGCTACTTCCTCCTTCAAGAAATCCCCCCTCACAAACTACTTTGGACTTCCTTGAATTCATTCAGCAATGATCTTCTCTAATAAAATATTCTATACTGAATGGTTTTGTTAAGGCCATTTATATAGGAATATAATTCCCAAAAAACCACTAATCACAAATACCCATAACATTGATTATGTACAGTCTTCACTAAGAACTACTATGCAGTCCGCATAATAGTTTAATCCTTTGTGGTGACCGATGTCATAAACAAAAAATCCATTTGTGGATCCTCAAATAATAAACTAAATTCAATAAATTATGAAACTCCAATGAATTATGATCCACCTAAAAACTAGGAGCCTCCCATGAATTGATTTAACTATGAGGTTTGTATAACATGCTTCATGGTCTACATAGAACTGCCATGAAAAAACTCATCTTTCACTGATTTTTATTTCATATTCTCCATACCTCCATTAAGGTACACATAGAACTAATGCGCTACTATGCGGTCCATGAACTCGATGATGCATGGTCGATTAACTTTAGTCAGTGAACTCCTTTTTTGAAAACCTTCCTTTTTTCCATAAAACAAATTCTCTCTTTTGAGGCCCAAAAATTTGTGAAACACTTGGAAACTACACTACATTAAACATCCTCTTCATCAACACCGACTACACTAATTGTTTTTTATCTATCTTTGACAACAAACATAATCACTCCAAAAACACCAAGATTGAACCTTGAGTAATTTCTCCCAATACATACCTTCTTTTTCAAGTTATGTTTCAAACTCAGTGGATGTTATTTTGGGCTATTATTAGACCATAATTTTTAAATTATGAAAATAGTATAATATTCCACACTTATTTTACACCCCTTTATTAATTCCATGAAATCTATTTTAATTATTATAAACATGGTATATTGCATTATTATATAGTTATCAATGAACATTAAGAAATTGAAGGGATTAGTTAAGGATAAACTCAATAGTGAGATGGGTTTGGTGGGGGTGATTTGGTATTAATGACTCATGAAACAATTAACACTTATTTATTTATTTTAATTTTCAAATAATTACTCATTATGTTGAATAGTTCTATTAATCCCTCCTCTTACATTTTTTTTGGTAATAAACACACCCACACAAGGAGGGAAAAAAATTATTTGGTTTGTCCCTTGTTGTGATAAGGATAGTACTTGATGTGATATGGATTTATTTATAATCATAAAAACCACTGGATTCATTATTTGAGCTTCACACTAATGTGTTTAAATAGCGTATGTGCATGCATATCAAAAAAATTGTTTTGTATTATATTTTATTTAAGATAATACCATAAAATTATAATGATATGTATTAGATAACAACATAATATTATTTTTACCAATATAGATTATTCCATGTTTATGTGCTAATTATTCTTCATCCTCTTTTTTATTTTCATTTACAATAGTTTGAATTCAATTCCACTTCTTTCATATGAATAGTATTTCACACCCATACCTCTTCATATTTATAAGTTTGATCTATATTTTATTCTCACCCATCTTCTATATAAATAATTTTTTAAAGAACATATTTTTTATTTTTAACAACTGTGTATAGATATCTTATAACTTATTATTCTCTTTCACAAGTGCAATACTTATTTTCTGTAATGATGAGATGCATAGATATATTCTTCCTTATATTAAATTCAGGAATAACACAATTGATATATTTTTATTCTTGATATCGTTAATGTTTCATCCTTCATGAATTTGACCTACAGAATGAATGAAGATATTTGTATATTCAAGTATCTTATTAACATAATGATTTTTTATTTGTAAATAATAGGGTCAAGGATGAATTATACTCACTCTTTTCATCAGCCTTCAATGTTATTACATAAATATTTTTACATAAATTTTTTTTCGACTTCTTCTATGATATTATCCTCTCTTGTATATATTTTAATACCACATAATTACATGATCTAAAAACTCCATATATTTTATCATTTCAAAAACACCTAGAATATAAAATCGAGAAGTCCAATTTCTATTATTCTCAACTATTTTTAACTACATGAAATATTCAGTGACTATCCGAGATTACATTTCATTCATCGAACCTGTATCACTTTCAATATCATTTCATGAAGACCGCATGTATTAAATATTCCTATAATTATATCAATGAATATTTGATACATTGTTTCACAATCATGGCATCGCCATTTAGGGCATAGAACAACCATGTAAATATTTCTTCTTGAAAATAACATCTTGATTAACAATAGTTGAAGGATGATTATCATTTTGATTTATAAACATGAAACCAAGCATAATTTTGATTCATATTACATAAATTTAAAGACTCCTTAACTAACTATATTCAAATTCATATAAATAAATTAAGGCAATATGGAAGTTTTATGTACATACCATAGAACTAAATTATAACATAAAAGACATATTCTACCAAACAACAAAGACATATGATGTTTTATGTTATATAAGAAAACTTTAAAGTCTTACATGATTCTCAAAAATTAAAAAAAAGAAATTTCATACATCATTTTCATCCATATTCCTTATTTTATATTTTAAATTAACCTTATTTTGATTTATAGTGTCTGAAATTATTCATGGTTATCTTCTTACACACACATATTCTAGGGAAAAAATTAGTTCCACTTTTTGACAGTTATAAGGGGATATGATCTTATAGTTATCAGTTAGCCTTCACACATGGTAATGTAATAAACATCACACATATTTACATTTACTATGAGAATGAAACTCAAGATAGATCCTTCTTTAATGGAAAACCTAGATTGGGAATAGAAGGAATGGCATGTAATTTGGAGGAAGGTAGATTACTTGGGATAGTTTTTAGCCACATATCAAGATATGTTTTATATTTCAATAGTGCACATGTTTTTCTTGATCACACATAAAATATTTTAGTAGTATTTCACTTCTCATGACGTTGAGTTTCCTCATACATAACTTGATAAAATCCAATAAGATGTGTTTCTATGTATTGGTGTGTCTTTACAACCTAGATAGTTCCAAAAAACACCAAACCATCCACTACATATGTAACATCCCAAGTAAGTAATGAATAATAGATATTTTTATCTATGTCTATTAATTAATTAGATAATGTTTTAGAGGCTTAAAATGAGAAAAAAATCCTATCTTAAGCATGGAATACACTAATATTTTTAAAATACTATTTTACTGCATTTTGATGGCAAACCATTTTTTTAAATAAAACTTTTGAAAATTTTATAAGCTCTATTTGTCTAAATATACTTAATTTTTATGATTGGGACATTGAAATTTACTTTGGGTAAATTTTTCGTATTTTCCCAATAAAGTTCTTTTTTTAATGAATAGTGAAAAATTTTGTATTTTAATTCAAAACCTCTTTTTAATCTAATTTATTTTTATGATTATATTATCTTTTTAATTTTTTTAAAGTTAAATTAGAATATATGTTTAAAATTTAATCCAATAGTGGTCGTTGGAATTAATTTCACTATGAAATTGGACTTAAACTAGTGTTAATCTTTTGATACTTATTGTTTCATAAAAACACGCTATTTGGTCCGACAGCGGAATTTAATTATTAAATTAATTAATTTAACTTATATGTTTTGAATTTTTTAAAATAGGCATAATTTTTGAATTTGGAATCTCAAATATAGCTTAGGGTGATGTTTTGGTATTTTTCTGAAAAACTTCAATTTTTGATGAATAGTGAAACCACTAAGTGGTACTTAAAAAACAGCTTTTTCGTTTAAATGAAATGTTACCACCTTTGTGTTTTGAATTTCAAAAATCCGACATACATGGTTGTTATTAGGACGTAAAATGTGGTTCAATGGGATTAAAATATTTTTTTTGGTGAATAGTAACTCTTAAGTTTTACTCGCGATTAGAGGTAATTAGTGTAATTTAAGGTAAAAAACAATGATTTAAAAATATGAAATGACTTATACACATGTCCTAACCTTATTTGATATGTCATGGAAGACCAATACAACCAATGGGTCGATTTGGGGGACCCCATGGAGCCACTTGGGTAAGATAATGCCATTAATGCCCTTTATTTAAAGTAAAGGTAAAAATGACACAAACATGAGTAGTTTTAATAAAAAAAAATTAAATGGGGTTATACAAGTAATATTTTTTACTATAAATAGTCATTAGAATGGTAAAAAGCATTACTACATCGTAGTAGTTTTTTAATAATTTTTAGACATTAAATAAATTAAATTATTTATGATACCATTATGATGCAACGATTACCTCATTATTTAACGATTTTACTAAAATGAAACGATAATGTAAAATCTAATACCTACACATGTAAAAAACCTATTGGATGAGTATATTTAGAAACCTTATAACCTTACCATCAAAATACATCAAGGTGGGACCATTAAAATCCGAAACTCATTTGAAAATTAAGTAACCTTTTATAACATTCCAAGAGTGCCCATCCTCTCCTCTTATAAAAGGCCCCCACCTCTACCTCCTTACCCACACATCTCAAGCCTTTGGCTCAAAAAAACCGACCCATTCAGTCTCTCCAAATACCTCTTTTACTCCTAGAAGCCTCACATTGGGCAGAAGGCTTCCCAAGGAAGCCTTTGAGCTCATATCAAAAAGAGTTACCCGAAGGTAATGTCTTCACTTGTGTTCTTTTGTTTTATTTTGCTTCTCCAGCCCCCTAAACTATTTTTATTCGTTCATTTTTTATAAACTCTAGTATATTAAATATACTAGGATTTTGTTATAAGATGATTTCGAGCTACACTTATACACACCTACATTTAATTGTTAAAGAACATGCTGTTTCTGTGGATGGCGAATTTCTGTCTCACAAAACGATGATTGTTCAATATTCTTCTAACACCTTCAAAGGTGGACATTAAGATGTCACTATATTTATATATGATATATAATATGTTTATGTTTTACTTAAGCTTCTGTATTTTTCATTTATGGAATTCCATTATGGTTTCCATTATGGGTAAACGTGATATCTTCATTTTAGGAAGTGCGGACTATCGCCCCCTCAAAGTGATTTGATTAGTTAATGCCATATGTGGGATGTATAAAGGATGTAATTAATGATATAATATTTTATATTATACTGGAATTATAATATACCTTTATATCATTATGATTCCATTCCATAAAATATGAAATAGAAATGGAAGTAGCGTTCATGCGTATGTACGGCTTACCGTCTCAATGAACGGTGCATTTCATTTCATACCTCTAAACGTTCTGTAATATTATAAATTCATGTATATACTGGATATATATGATATATATGATATTATCATCATGAGTATGACTCTGGATATAATGGATACATGAACAACTTGTAATTATAGAGAGTTTATTTTGACTCAAGTACCAATGGTCGTTAAAACAAACGTTATTAACTTAAATAATTACCTAGTGTTCATGACATGGTAATAAGTGATATAAAAGGAATAATGAACTTATAAAAGGTTCTTAAGAAAGTATAAATTAACTCAAGTTTATTATTCAAGATGTTAAAGAATGATCGAGTCAAGTTGGACCCAAGGTATGGGACTTCGTCTCAATCTCCTTTCATTGAGGCATATTTTGTTTTATACACAAACTTCTTTTATATGGTGTATAAACCCCTTTGACTTTTACGTTTATCCAAAAGGAATTTTTTTATACGAAATGTTTTACTAAATGACAAAAGGGAATGTTTTTGTCGTACGTATGCGGCGACAACAACTTCTCCGCCGCCGTGACCATTATTTGAGTTTCAGCTTCCTCTACAAGCCATACCTTTATTTTAAAGAAAAATAAATATCATGTTTTAATTTTATTTTATTTTGGTATTCAAAATGGTTTTCATAATGTTTTAATATCAATGTGTTTTATCGATATCTTGAGATTGAAAAGTGGAAATGTTATGTTTTCTTTATGCATGTTTTATGTGATACAATTATGTTATGCTTCTTGGGAATTATTATGAAGACAGGTGGTTCCGTGATAAACTAAGGGCAGGTGAGCCTAACATAGCTCTCCAATGCATTGGGTAACGCGATGGAGTTAAACGTTAAGGTTTCTTCGAAGTGATTTAGGGAATATACTGTGATGGGTATTCCAAACGTAACTAAGAGGGTTACTCCCTATGTAAGAATGTTATGAATTCCTCAAGTTACCTCTGTGTCTTATGATTTCTATGATTTATTCATGATTTGATGAGTTTTGTTTAAGTGATTATGTTTTATGAGTAGATTATGATTCCATTGATTCTTATGTATACATTTTCTCATGTTTCCTTTCCATATTTTTATATCCCTTACTGAGATTTTTATGCTCATCCCATGTTTTTGAAAAGTTTTTCACAGGTCAAGGGAAGGGTACTTGATATGATGATAGTATCAAGGAAGTGTCAAGGAGGAATCCATGTTTTATTTTAAATATATTTTCATTGATGGGAAAAAATTAATACTATCTTTTATTGTAACCACTTTGTTTAAATGTGGGATGTAATTCATGTTTTATGATCTAATTCTCTAAAACTCTAAACCTGAAAAGATACTCAACGTGTATTCTTTAAGTAACTAGAGATTAAGTAATTTTTAGGGCTTGGGCCTTAGAGTTGGTATCATAAGTTGTTTTAGATAACTTTAAAAGTTATAATTTTATTAAATGATTATCCAAAAATATTTTTGTTTATGGTCAAATTGAAATGATATAGCATTTCAAGATTACAATGTTTCTTCATCTAAGACATATTTTTTCAGAATGGTTTTCTGCAGAGAAAACATGGAAGTAGTGATAGGAAGGCATACAAAAGGAAATAACCTTCCGAATTAGCATCCTGAGATGGTCGGAATTGGAACTGAACAGTTTGTTACAGTAATGGCGTAGTTGAATCAAGAGATAAATGGTGGCGATATCCATGCACGAGATCAGCCAGATCAACCGCAGAGGAACATGTCAGTGGTGGAACATTTCATGAGGCAACATCCCCCATCATTAATAGGATCATCTGACCCTGTGCTAGATGAATGGTGGATTAAAGCACTGGAGAAGATTTTCGATTTCATTTGGTGTTCAGACAATCAAAAGGTTAGTCTTGCTATTTACCGTTTGGAGGGTGAAGCAGTTCAGTGGTGGTCGATGGTTAAAAATATTCGGGATGCTGATGATATTTATGCTCTAGACTGGGATGAATTCAAAGGTATGTTTATTGAGAAGTATTTTCCTAAGGATGTTCGACTAAGGATGGAAAAACAATTCCAAGAATTGAGGTAAGAGGAGTACTCAATGGCTGCCTATGAAGAAAGGTTCACTCGATTGGCAAGGCATGCTCCAAATTTTATCCGAGAGCTAGATAGTAAAATCAATCTTTTTTACTCAGGATTAAATCCAAAATATCGAAGGGATTTAGCTTCTCGTGAGTTCAAAAGTTATGAAAAGCCTGTTCGATGTGCTGAGAAGGTGGAAACGGAGTTTTCCGATGATCAAGTGTTCTATAAAAACCATCAGAAGAAGAGACAGAGGTGGCAGGAGAAAGGAAAGAATTCTTCAAAAAGGTCTGATGGTAAGAAAACTAAGTTTCCAGTTTGTGATAAACGTGGGAAAAGTCATGCTGGGGAATGTCTTCTGAATTCTAGAAAGTGCTATCGATGTGGTAATATGGGATATAAGGCTCGTGATTGCACTGAAAACGATCAAGGTGATGGTAAGTCCAAATTTGATTTGCAGTTAGTGAAATGTTTTAAGTGCAATGAGATGGGTCACTATGCAAACGAGTGTCTGACAAAGAGCTCGAGTGATGGGAAGCAGTTAGACTACAGGCAGAAAGGGGTGGTGAAATTCTTTGCAACTACTTCAGCAGATGTCGGTCCATCAAATGAAGTAGTATGAGGTACTTTTTTTGTTCTTTTAGATTATTCCAGTGTGTTGTTTGATTCGGGGTCTACACATTCTTTCATCTCTGAAAACTTTTCTAGTAAAATGGGAATACCATCTCAAGAAATGACTCATGAACTTGTGGTAAAAACACTTGGGGGAAATGTTGAGGCAAAAAGAATTTATAAGAATCTTCCTATAATTATCCGTGGAAAGAACCTACTTGTGAACCTTATTGTTTTACCTCTAGTAGAGTTTGATGTTATCCTGGGTATGGATTGTCTCTCTATTTACCATGATAAGATTGACTGTAGAGATAAAGAAGTTTATTTTCATTAATACTTTCAGTTTGTGTACAAGAATGAACTCTTACTGTTGATAACTTATCAAGAGGCCGAGAAACTTGTAAACGATTGAAATTAATGCTACCTTGCACACATCGTTGAAAACACATGAACTGTTCAGATTTATGATGTGCTAGTGGTAAATGAGTATCCTAATGTTTTTCCTGATTAGTTTCCTGGAATAAGACCAGATCGGGAAGTTGAATTTACTGTTGAATTAATTCATGATGCTAAGCCAATTTCAAAACCCCCCTCTCTAATGGCTCAAATTGAAATGTTAGAGTTGAAGGAGCAATTGTACGATTTATTAGAGAAAGGTTTCATTCGACCTAGAACATCACCATGGGGTGTTCCTGTTTTATTTGTTAAAAATAAAGATGGTTTAATGATACTTTGCATTGATTATAGATCCTTGAATAACATAACTATTAAGAACAAATATCCTTTGCCTCATATCGATGATTTGTTTGATCACCTCCCGGGAGCTCAGTTTTTTTCAAAGATTGGCCTAAGATCGGGGTACCATCAGTTGAAGGTAAAGGAAGAAGATATTCCGAAGACTGCGTTTCGAACAAGATATGGCCATTATAAATTTTTAGTAATGCCTTTTGGGATAACCAATGCACCTGCTGTATTCATGGACCTTATGAATAGAATTTTTCATGAGTTCTTGGATAGGTTTATGGTTGTTTTCATTGATGATATTTTGGTGTTTTATAAAAGTAAAGAGGATCATGAAAGAAATTTAAGGGTTATTTTGAAAACCTTAAAAGAAAAGAAATTGTATGGGAAATTAAGAAAGTGTGAGTTTGGTTGCAACAAATTTCTTTCCTTGGTCATATTGTTTCTAAAGATGGAATAACTGTGGATCTTGAAAAAATAGAAGTTGTTGAAGAATGGCCAAGACCCACAAATGTAACTGAGATTTGTAGCTTCCTTGTTTTGGACGGATATTACTGAAGGTTTGTTAGAAATTTTTCACGGTTATCTAGTCCAATTACTAAGCTAACTCAGAAGGGTGTTAAGTTTATATGGACAAAAGAATGTGATGATTATTTTCAGGAATTGAAAAGAAGATTGGTGAATGCTCCAGTTTTGGCACTACCTTCCATGAATGGTGAGTTTTTTATCTATAGTGATGCTTCATTGAAAGGACTTGGTTGTATCCTAATGTAGAATGATCATGTAATTGCTTATGCTTCACGACAGTTGAAAAATCATGAGGTAAATTACCCTACAAATGATTTCGAATTAGCTGCTATTGTTTTCTCTTTAAAATTTTGTAGGCATCATTTGTATGGAGTAATGTGTGAAATATATACCGATAATAAAAGATTAAAGTATATATTCACACAGAAATAATTGAACATGAGACAGAGAATATGGCTAGAATTAATCACGGATTATTATTATACAATTCATTACCATCCGGGAAAAGCAAATAAAGTGGATGATGTTTTGAGTCGAAAAAGTAATGCTTCATTAAAAATGTTGCATTTGGAACGTGATCCTATGGTTAAGGATTTGATGAACTTTGGCATGGATGTTTTTGGTGCAGGATGTTCTTCTATTTTGTTTCAGGTATCAGCGAAATCTTCTCTATCAGACAGAATCAAGCAAGCACCGAAGCAAGACACTGAGTTGCAGAAAAAGGTAGACCTGGTTCAGAAGGGTAAGTTTCCTGAATTCGACATTGATAATTATTGTGTTTTGAGATTTGGGAAGAGATTGTGTGTGCCTTGTGATTCACAGTTGAAGAGTTATTTGTTATGTGAAGCTCATAGTTCTTCGTTTTCAGTTCATCCTAGCAGTACTAAGATGTATAGAGATCTTCAGGAGTATTACTGGTGGGACAGAATGAAAAGGGATATTGCTGATTTGACTGTGAAGTGCTTGACATGTCAACAGGTTAAAGCAGAGCGGAAGTTACCGAAAGGGATTATTCAGCCTTTACCAGTACCAGAATAGAAATGGGAGAATATATCCATGGACTTCATTGTGGGATTGTCAAAGACACCTCAAGGTAATAATGCAATCTGGGTTATTGTTGATCGCTTGACTAAATCTGCTCATTTCCTTGCTATACGAGATAATTTTTCCCTAGATCAACTTTCATGTTTGTATCTTAAATAGATAGTCAGGTTACATGAAGTTATTCTCTCCATTGTATCTGATCGTGATCCCAGGTTGACTTCTAACTTTTGGAAAGGCCTTCAAAATACGTTGGGTACTGTATTAAATTTTAGTACAGATTTATATCCTCAATCAGATGGGATGTCTGAACGAACAATTCAAGATTTGGAAGATATGCTACGTGGTTTTTAGATGGATTATCATGGTAGTTGGGACCAACATCTTTCTTTGGTTGAATTTTCATATAATAACAGTTTTCATTCTAGTATACAGATGGCACCATTTGAGGCGTTATATGGGAAGCAGTTTCGAACTCCAGCTTTCTGGGATGAAGTGGGTGAAAGGAAGATGATGTGACCAGAATTGGTAGAAGAGTTGGCAGAAAAAGTTCAGATGATACAGAAAAACATGAGAATAGCTCAGAGTGGGCAGAAGAGTTATGCGGACAATAGGAGGAAGGATCTATCTTTTGAGGTAGGTGATCATGTTTTTTCTCAAAGTATCACCATGGAAAAGTGTGATGCGATTTGGAAATAAAGGAATGTTGAGTCCAAGGTTCATTAGACCGTATGAAATTCTGGAGAGAGTTGGATCAGTTGCTTACCGAGTGGCTTTACCTCCGAGTTTATCTCAGGTACACAATCTTTTTCATGTTTCAATGTTAAAGAAGTATATGCCAGATCCATCTCATGTTTTGAGTCCAGAGGTAGTTCAGCTGGAAGAGAACCTATCTTATGAAGAACAAATGGTCCAGATTCTTGACCACATGGAGCAAGTGTTACAAAATAAGGTGATTCATCTGGTAATAGTTTTGTGAAAAAACCACATGACTGAAGAGGCAACATGGGAATCTGAAAATGCAATGAGGGCTAAATACCCCCACTCATTCGATAAGTAAATAAATTGCGGGGGCACAATTTTCTAAAGGGGGGAAGGATGTAACATCCCATGTATGTAATGAATAATATATATTTTTATCTATGTCTATTAATGAATTAGATAGTGTTCTAGAGGCTTAAAATGAGAATAAATCCAATCATAATCATGGAATACAGTAATATTTTTAAAAGATTATTATACTGCCTTTTGATGGAAAACCATTTTTTTAAATCAAACATGTGAAACTTTTATAAGATCTATTTGTCTAAATAAACTTATTCTTTTTTATTGGGACATTTAAATTTACTTTGGGTAAATTTTTTGGTATTTTTCCGATAAAGACCTTTTTTTTAATGAATAGTGAAAAATGTTGTATTTTAATTCAAACACGCTTTTTAATATAATTTATTTATATGATTAGATTATCTTTTTAAAAGATTTTAAAGTTAAATTAGAATATATTTTTACCATTTAATCCAATAGTGGTTGTTGGAATTAATTTCACTTTGAAATTGGACTTAAACTAGTGTCAATTGTTTGATACTTATTGTTTCATAAAAACACGTTATTTTCTATGACAGTGGGAATTAATTATTAAATTAATTAATGTAAATTATATGTTTTGAATTTTGTAAAACATACATGATTTGTGAATTCGGAATTTCAAATATATCTTAGGGTGATGTTTTGGTATTTTTCTGAAAAACTTTAATTTTTGATGAATAGTGAAACCACAAATGGTACTTAAAAAACTGATTTTTCGTTTAAAGGAAAATTTACCACCTCTGTGTTATGAATTTTAATAATCCGACATACATGGTTTCCATTAGGAAGTAAAATTTGGTTCAATGGGATTAAAATATTTTTTTGGTCAATAATAACTTTTAAGTTTTAATCGCGATTAGAGGTAATTAGTGTAATTTAAGGTAAAAATAATGTTTTTAAAAATATGAAATGACCTAGACACATGTCCTACCCTTATTGGATGTGTCATGGCCGACCAAGAAAACCCATGGGTCGATTTTGTGGACCCCATGGAGCCACATGGGTAAGATAATGACATTAATGCCATTTATTTAAAGTAAAAGTAAAAAATGACACAAACATGAGTTGTTTTACTAAAACAATTTTTAAATGGGGTTATACAAGTCAGATTTTTTACTATAAGTAGTAATTGGAAAGCTACAAAGATTTCCTAAATCATAGTATTTATTTATATGTTTTATACATTAAATAAATTAAATTATATATGACACCATGATGATGCAGCGATTACCTCACAATTTAACGATTTAAATAAAATAAAACTATAATATAAAAGCTAAGACCTAAACATGTCAAAAACGTATTGGATGAGTATATTTCAAACCCTTATCACGTTAGACTCGAAATACATCAAGGTGGGACCTTTCAAATCCGAAACGCATTTGAAAATTAAGTAACCTTTTATAACTTTCCAAGAGTGCCCCTCCACTCCTCTTATAAAAGGCCACACCTCTACCTCCTTACCAACACCTCTAAAGCCTTTGTCTCGGCCAAAACCTGCTCATTTAGTCTCTACACATCCCTCTATTACTCCTAAAAGACTTACATTGGTCATACGTCTTCCCAAGTAAGCCTTTGAGTTCAAATAAAAAAGAGTTACCCGTTTTTAAGGTAATGTCTTCACTTGTGTTCTTTTGTTTCATTTTGCTTCTCCAATCCCCTAAACTCTTTTTATTCATATTTTTTTAACAATTCCATTATATTCAATATACTAGGATGTTTTTATAATAATATTTCTAGCTACACTTATACACACCAACGTCTAATGGTTAAAGAACATACTGTTTCGGTGGATGGCGAATTTCTGCCTCACGAAACGATGATTGTTCAATATTCTTCTAACACCTTAAAAGGTGGACATTAAGATGTAAATATATTTATATATGATATATAATATATTTATGTTTTACATAATATTCTTTATTTTTCATTTATGGCATACCTTTATGGTTTCCATTATGGATAAACGTGATATCTTCATTTTAGGAAGTGCGGACTACCGCCCCTCAAAGTGATTTGATTCGTTAATGCCATATGTGGGATGTATAAAGGAAGTAATTAATGAAATTATATATTATATTATACTGGAATTATAATATACATTTATATAATTATAATTCCCTTCCATAAAGTACAAAATAAAAATGGAAGTAGCGTTCATGCGTACGTACGACTTACCGTCTCAATGAACGATGCATTTCTTTTCTTACCTCTAAACATTATGTAATATTATAAATGCATGTATATACTATATATATATGATATATATGATATCTACATCATGATTATAACTCTGGATATAATGGATATATGAACAAATTTTAATTATAAAGAGTTTATTTTGACTGACGTACCAATGATCGTTAAAATAACCGTTATTAACTTAAATAATTATATAGTGTTCATGACATGGTAATAAGTGATATAAAAGGAATAATGAACATGAAAAAGGTTCTTAATCCAGTATAAATTAACTCAAGTTTATTATTCCGGAGTTTAAAGAATGATCAAGTCAAGCCGGACCCGAGGTATGGGACTTCGTATCAATCTCCTTTCATTGAGGCATATTTTGTTTTATACATAACCTTCTTTTATATGGTGTATAAACACCTTTGACTTTTACTTTTATCCAAAAGGAATATTTTTTATACGTAGCGTTTTACTAAACGACAAAAGGGAATGTTTTTGTCGTACGTATGCGGTGACAACTACTTCTCCACCACCGTGACCATTATTTGAGTTTCTGCTTCCTCTACAAGCCATACGTTTTTTTAAAATAAAAATAAATACCATGTTTTACTTTTCTTTTATTTTGGTATTGGAAATGGTTTTCATAATGTTTTTATATCAATGTGTTGTATTGATATCTTGTGATTGAATGGTGGAAATTTTATGTTTCCTTTATGCATGTTTTATGTGATACAATTATGTTATGGTTCTTGGGCATTTTTTTGAGGATGGGTGGTTCCGTGATAAACTAAGGGCGGGTGAGCCCGATATAGCTCTCCAATGCCTTGGGTAACGCGAAGGAGTTAAACATTAAGGTTTCTCCGAAGAGATTTAGGGAATATACTGTGATGGGTATTACAAACGTAACCAAGAGGGTTAGTCCCTACGTAAGAATGTTATGAATGCCTCATGTTACCTTTATTTCTTATGATTTCTATGATTTATTCATAATTTGATGAGGTATGTTTAAGTGCTTATGTTTTATGAGTAGAGTATGATTTCATTGATTCTTTTGTATACATGTACTCATCTTTCCTTTCCGTATTTTTATATCCTTTACTAAGCTTTTTATGCTCCTCCCAAGTTATTGAACTGTTTTTCACAGGTCAAGGGAATGGTACTTGATATGATGATAGTGTCGAGAAAGAATCCATGTTTTATTTTAAATATGTTTCCATTGATTGGAAAAAAATGAATACTATCTTTTATTGTAACCACTTTGTTTAAATGTGGGATTTAATGCATGTTTTATGATCTAATTATCTAAAACTCTAAGCCTGAAAAGATCCTCAACGTGTATTCTTGAAGTAACTCAAGATTAAGTAATGATTAAGGCTCGGGCCTCATAAAATATCTATATCTAACAATGAAAGAGATATACCACAACACTATTATGATTCTAAATGATGGATCTACTTGGATCATTAAGGAGTGTCATTATGGGATTAAATGAATTCTTGGGTAATCTATCCAAGAGATGATATATATATTTTTTAAACTCATCTTAAAATTAGTTGTAATATTAATAGCCAGTGTGCCAATCATAAGGACCAAATTTCAATCCTTATTTATTTAAACTATATTTAACTTCGTACAAGTAATTCTATTCATATGATAAACATGGATGTATCTTTTTAAATTTATTCATCATAAAGATAATGAAATTACCATTATAAACTCTATAGGAATAAAATCCACAAAACAATTTTATCTTCAAAAAATATATGGATTTCCCAATTATTCTAACGAAATAAATCCTTATTATTATATAAATAATGAAACAAAACTTTAATCAACTTAAAACACCAATCATCAATTTTTTTATTATAATCATAGTACACTTAATACTAAGGGGAAGTTACTTGGGAACTTCTTCACAACATTCTTGGGTTCTCCTTCCAATACAAAATTCTTCTCACTACATTTTTTTCTTCATAACAATTGAATCATGGTTCATATATACTTCATGCTCATTCACAATAAAAAAACACACACAAAGATTCCACATAAAACTCCCCCTTTTTATTTATTATTAATACAAGAAAAATAATACATCAATATGTACTTATTTTATAAATAATATTTTCTTAATCCTCTGATTAAATTTTATCCCCTTTTCTTATCAATATATATTTTTCAATTAAATATTATTTATTAATAATTAATGCAGTGTAAAAAACGGAATTATGGTAGAATTTTATTTTTAAGCATTGTGTGATCAACCATTCTTCTCTATGTTGACATGATCCATGCCCAGTGAAGAAAAAATATGGTTTTATTTAGATTAAAAAAATCCATTATAGAAGAATAAGATAACAATTATAAATGAAGAAAATATCAAAACTGTATTCAATGACTATCCAAATATTTTTTAGTTTGAGACATTTAATGGATACTAATTGATATAAAATATCTCATGAAATATAAAATCCTATATTTATTGACCCACATGATTTCAAATATTATAACATTCAATCATAGTAGGTGGAATAAAATCCTTGATACTTCTTAAAACATGACCTCTTACACCATTTATTTGTTAAATTAACCATCCTTAATATTTATGTGGATCATTTTTTTATAAATCATGAGAGAATAGGTAATCAAACAATAAAAATGGAACTCTTTAAAACACCTTCTAAAATATATATATTTTCATGAATAAATGATTATATAAACTTATTATCCATTAATCACTTCTCTCACCCTTAAGAGGACACTCTAATTAATCATATCCATGTTAAATCACTTAAAAATATAAAATAAATTATTTTACTTGTATATGAAACAATGAAATGGATAGATTCAAATGACTATCAATATTTGAGGACATAATCCATTTCCTCATATAGCATTAAAATTATAATTGTATTCAATTATTCTTTGGTTCTCCCACTAAGACCAAATTTCAACTTCCTTTACATGCATTGTAATAAAAAATTCATCACATAAATGGAAGGGAATAAAAATTTTCTTCTATATCCTCTAAATGAAAAAAAGGTTGACAAGAGTTTCTCAAAAAATTTTCTCCATTAACATGAAAATTTGATTCTTCATGTGGAATATTCTCATTCCGTTTCACACTAGATATTACATTTTCCTCTTTATCATTATTTTCAATTTCCAAATATAGTAGATAAATCAATAAATTGTACTTGAGTATATACACAATATATTTATTTTATCCACTTGGATCCTTAATAGTGTCATTCTTCTCATCAATCCTATTATATAAAGCACTCATTAATGAGTTCTTCGAACCATTTTTACTTGATTTTCATTCATTATTGTTTTATGGAAGGCTCAATCGTCTTCTAAATCATCATGAGAGTATTATAATATACAATATTCTTTATAATTCTTCCCTTTTCTATCTATTGTCTATTCATCATCATATATGGTATTCTTCCCCAATTTACATTTGATACATGTTGAGATAAGAATACATCATTTTTTGTACCAAAAAAATTATAAATTTCACAAATATCATTAATTTTTACAAATATATTAAATTTTAATAGATTTAAATTAATCAATGGTTGTATTATCTTCATATGATTTATACTCCACGAATTTATTTCCTTATAATATTTCAAATGAATAGATTATACAAAAAATTCAATGCACAATGGAATAATCATTAAAATCACCAGTATTGACTAAAAAACCATCATATTCATTTCTCCAATATTCGTTGTTCATAATTTCCAGCACTATGATCATTTTGTTTGTTTGGATTTATTTTGCACTGGATGGACTTCATTTCATGATCAATAATCCTAATCATTATTCTTCCCACCAAAAACATGGTTATTTGAGTCACATCACTTAATATATCCCATATATTTAACCTCTCATATCAAATTATTTAAAATATTGAATATCTCTCTTTATTCGTTAAATATATTATTTAAATGATTCCAACCCGTTTAGATAGATTTTTTACAAGTATGAAACATGAATTTTATAGTTTTCACCTTAATATCTAACTACTTATCAAGATGGGTGTTTTATTTCTACATGATTTTAAAAATACCATAAAAAATATAAACAATTTTATTAGGTTAACAATGTATTATATACATTAATTAGATGACAAAAATATCTATTGACATCATATCACTACCACCAGTGCATGAAGAATTTAAATGATAGTTTGAATAATAATCCTCACATACCAAAAAATCAACTGAGATATTGATCCTTTTAAGTCATTATAGCTATAAATTTCCTTGATGGTAGGTTAATCTATACTTTCATATATATATTTAAATTAATTTTATCATTTTTTACTTGATATATAAATAAAATATGGTTCTTCTTTAGATAATTGTTATATATTTTTAGCCTTTTAATCCCATTCATTATCCTACTAATCATTGTTTTAGTATAGGTATAATTATAAGATGAATTAGATGAAACCACACCATAACTAAACATCCTAATAAATTTAGAAATAGGAATATAAATCAGTATATGATAATAACTTTAAAAACAATAATCTAATCATAGGTGAACCAATATCTTATACAAATTATGTGGATAATTTAAGGATAAACTCAATGCTAGGTGGTAGGAGGGATGAGTGAATTGGTGTTAGTGAATCTTAATCAAATTAATAAAATTATAACCCTATTATTTTTATGACTTTAATTTGTTAAACTTAATATTCTATAAATCTATCCACACACCTTTATTCTAGAAGGAAATTCACTGGAACACACACACATATACAAGGAGAGAAATAATTTGTAATGATTAACTGTAAATATTTGAAGTCCAATAATTTCTATGTCATGGATTCCTATATTATCCCATGACCCAATTGTTACATCATGTGGTATTTAGACTATATTATATATATAGTGTATGAGTGTACATCCCCTATCTATATTTACTGCATCCCACACAAGAGAGACTCCCTCACATTTACAACCAAATTTAATGAATCAAAACTACAAGATCATTCAATAATATTGATTCTACTTTATTATGGATATGTTTCTTATACTTATTCATCAAATTATTTTACTTGAAAAATATCATACAAGCACTTCCTATAATTTTCAATGAATTGTATTACCCAAATATACTATCTGTTTCATTAAATAAATGAACCAAGATTGTTTATGCTTATCATTTTATTATTATATATACATATTAGTTAGAAAAAAACTTTGTTTATTTTCCATATTAGAATATGAATATGAATTAAGGTTTTCTCTAGTACACAAGTGTACAAATCCTCTTTATTTTGAATTAGGATGCACATATCCCTTCTACATTCATTGAACATCATGTCCAATTTATTTTCTCTCTTCTTCTCCTTCCAACCTTTTATCTTCTCTTATTATTTAATAAAATGATCTTCAATGGTTCATCCTTCATTAATTAAAATTTTAGGGAATACAAGGAAAATATTAGAGTTTGGATTTTTCTTGAAAAAATAATTTTATTTTTGTGTGTAAATAATAGGATGACTCTACTACCTCCACTCATGTCTTAATATCTAAATTTATATAAACCATGCTCTAATGGAAACTATAATAGCCCCACACTATCACTTCTAAATCTGGTACTATAAATCTTATGACCCAACATTTTTTCTATGAAATTTACCATCACATAATTGTGTAATATTTAGTAGTGTAGCACAATACACAGACAACACAAGATAAAAAAAACTTCAATTTATAATATTAATTAAAACATTACATTTAGAGGATAAAAAAATCCATAATATTTTAAAATATTACTAAGGGAGAAAACATAATTAATTAGATAACTAAAATATGAAAATTTTGATGTTCTCGATCGACTAGAATAACCGCACTCATGAACAAAATTATAGAAATAAAGTAGAATATTCGTTAAATAATATTAATATTAAAAATAAAAATATACATAATATTGAGAAAAAATAGAAGTTATTAAATAAATAATAAAACATTAGGTATTTTCGATGGGTTATGTACTTTCCATCTCAAACCCACTTTATCTCTCCATGTAATATTGTTAAATTCTTATATATTCTGTATATACATATATCCCACATATATACCTAGCATATTCTCCCTTCTTTTAATGGGTTAATTCTTTTCCTTTGTTCTGTTCTCAATTTCCTTCTTTAATAAATCTATTTTGATCTTGATATGAGGCATGATTTTACAAACTAGTTCTTAACATGTGAAATTATTAGGTTGAAGCCTTATAATTATTTTTTTTGGAACACATAAGAGTGTAAATGTTATTTTTTGTGTTTCAAGATAGTTCTCCACTAAATTGAGTAATTTCATTGTCTTAATAGACGTTATGAATTATATTATGAAGTGAACCTAATCTATGATGGGACTCTATCCACCAAGTGATGTTGTCTTGGAAGTTTTCATTAGCTTATTATTATTTCATGATTTATGTTTCTATAAGTTAATATTGTTTCTATTATCATATGATATCATATTTATTATGTTATTCTGTCTTGTTGTTATTCATTATACTTCTCCATTATGATATCATGTTATGGCATTTGACTCATATATTGTGACTCATTATCTTGATTATTCCCTTACATGGAATTTTTGACCACCCCTACTTTTATATATTTCCATTGTTATCCTATGCAGTTTTTTGGTCTTCAACATATTTAGGATACCATTATTGAGTTTTAAAATTTTATTTTAGTTTAGTTTCACAGTGATTTATTGTGAACCATGTTTTTAAAAGACACTAGTATTTTAATAAATTGTTTCTAATGGTTATTTCTGATAAAAAAAATTAAATATTTTGTGTAAAAGTATTGGGTCACTATAGTTGGTATCAAAGGAAAGGTTTAGTTATTATTGGGTGTTAGGTCTAGAATAATTTAGTGAGAACCCTAGGGATAAGTCTATGTATATAAAAAATATCATTTTTTAAAGAACATATTATGTGGATTCTTGGAAAATACATCCATTACAATATACTACAAGTAGACACGGTATTGGATCATATTAATCTAGAGGATATAACCCATAAAGTTGTTGGTCAGGTATACACTAATCAATATCCTAGTTCATCATGAATGGTACCTTAATACAAACCTATATTGACACTCCCATGGGATATGATATAAAAAATTCACATACAATTAAAGAACCATTATGGTATACTTAAGTAGATTTTTTTTGGAAGTGTGATGTCGACCTTATTGATATTTCCTACCATATGGAAGTTATTGCTGGGATATTTATGGTAGTACTAGCTTCACTAACTCATGATATGAATAGTATCTTGAATCATGTGTAACTCTATCCAAAACATAAGAAAGGGATAGTTACGGTTGATTAATTTGTATGAAAATGGCCAACAACCTTTAGTGAATATTATAATTATTTCATTAATGGAAAGTGTATTAACTCCATTTATATGATATTCTCTATCCTATGATGCTTGAAAGACGATATAGTCATGCTACCTATTTATAATAATGAAGGGAAAGTCGATCAGTTGTGGAAACTCATCAAGAAAACAAATTAAAAAGAGGCAATTGAATCCATGTAATGGTAAAAATTTAATAAAATATTTTTCAATATATATTTTCTCTAAAAGAAACCTCTTAAAATTTAGTGGGATTTTCATAGATTGAAGTAAAAGGATGATGAGACTAATAGGACAAATGAAATGAAATTCGGAAGTCTTGTACAATACACCTTTGACCGTTTTCATTATTACCAAATTTAATCTGGATAATATCAATAGTGGGTTAAATGTAAGTCTTAAAAATCATAAGCAATTAGATAATATAAAAACTATAAATATAGTTTCTATTGTGTGTGTCTTTTTGAGATGGATACTGGTGATAGAAAATTTCTATGTGGTCTTGGAGAAAAATATATCATAAAGTGAAGTTTTCATTGGGAGGATCTATAGATAAATCTCATGGAGGGAAGATAATAAACTTAGTACATGTCATAATTGTGGAAATAAGCGTCCTAGAAACTATCTCATGGAAACTAGGATATTATAAAAATTATGGAAAATGGGAATCACACTAATCATTGTTTAAGGGATATAAGGAGTCTAATAAATTCGATAGAGGAAAAGAATATTCATATCAATAATAAGACAATAGTATATTGTAAAGTCCCAGAATTTCCATGGGAATTTTTTTTCATAAATACATGAGAATTTTATGTGTTCGTGAAAACTGATGGAGTATGATTCCAAGGCCTGGTGTTCCCGGAATCAATTTATGACATTTTGTTCGGGCATATTCAGTAAACGTACGAGAGGTATTCTAAAACTTTTGAACTAGTGCTCGGAACTAAAATCCAAGGGCACCGTTGGGCTTGCAACGCCGATATTTTCTTAAGAAGACTTTCACCTCGACGGTATTTGATCGAGAATGAAAGATAGTTCTTGGGTTTTTATGAATAAATTATATAAAAAAAAGTTGTAGCTTTATTTTTATTATTAGTTTGTTATAACCTCCAAGAGGAGGTTGGAGGTGGGGGCCGCCACACCTTTACCTCCCATGAGAGGTTATGGTGGTGAGGCCCACCTGAGGTCTAAAACCCCTCTTCATGTGAGGTTAATGTGGTGGGGACCACCCGGGACCACTTAATCTCTTGAACTCTCCACTAAGTGAAGAGAAGCCTCTTGAGCTCCCCAATTTATGGTGCCACAATCTACCACATTGATTATGTGGGGCTAACCTAATTAATTATTAATTTTAATCTTTTTGAAATGTGTGCCAACAACTAAATAATAAGATATATCTATTATTTTGTTGAGGTACTCATTTTCTTTTTGGTGGAGGTTGGGAAGAAGGGAGAATTTGGGAGAAACTTGTTCTCTCCAATGAAGAACACTCCTCCCAATGAAGGACTTATTCTGCAAACGACGAAAAACATCTCCTTTGATCTCCAACCGGAACAAGGGAGGAAGCACTATCCTTGTCGAATTGCAGACGACATCGTCCATGAATTATTCATATTCTTTCCTGACATCAACGAATTCAAGTTAGGGAATTCATGCTTTGTTGTTGCACGTTCATTGTTTTTCTTCAAATATTAGGAAATGAAGACGTATGCTATCACCCTAACGTGGAGGGTGCAGGACAAACAAAAATGGCATGACCCCTCCATCTATATTGTGGAATCCGATGATGAACGCAGCCTGAGACTGGGGTGAATTACTATCATCAACGATGACTATGGATCAAAGGCAATGAACCGAGGAGAGCGCGACTTCTTCTAGAATGAGAATCGGGCAACCAGAGCTCATCTATTGACCCGCTAAAAGATCATCGGTAGATGGAAACGATGTGCATCAACTTGTGGAGGTGGTGGTACAACCACGCCACTGGAGGAGAAGCTGTAGCTCCTGGCCGCGGTGGTGCAGTGGCGGCTGGTGCAAGGCTAGCCACGAAAGAAACTGGCGGCTCAAGCCACTGGTTCGACCGAGAAGGCGTGGCGCAACTGGCATGGCGCAGTTGATCGAAGAAGGGCCATGGCCCCTGGCCACGGCGGTGCAGCATCGGTCGACTCAAGTCTGACCACGAAGAGGTTCGCCAGCCCGAGCCGCTAGGCCGCAGAAGGAGGCGTGACGCATCCTGCGCCGTGCGGGAGTCGGCTGGGCACTCGCCAACCGAGAGGAGTGGGAACCATCGCCAGTCCCGCGTGACGTAGACTGGCGTCACTTGGAACCGGTTATCTTCTCACACAAACTAATATGTCATTCGGGTTACTAGGGGGCACGAGGCCTCCCTCCTGAATGCTGCTTGGGTGGACCCCACCGGCCCCGAGCTGCTAGCCGCGTGGGATGCCATCCTCATGGGCCGCCAACGTGGGCCGCCGAGCCGGACCCAGTGCGGGACACCAGGCTAGAACCAGTGCGGGCCTCTGGGCCAGACCCAGTGCAGTCTGCTGGGATGGACCCCGCGCGGTCCGCTGGGCCGAACCCGGCGCAGACCACCGGGCCGGACCCAGCGCGAGCCGAGGTACCCACGTGGGCCGGGGAGCCCCCGTGGGTCGGGCCGCCCCCGTGGGCCAGGCTGCCCCTACAGACCGGGTCGGACCTGTGAACCAGGATGGACCCATGGACCGGTTTAGACTCCAAGTCGGGCTGGGATGGTCCGACTGGGCCGGACCGGACTCAGACCCATTTTGTCATGTTTTCACTGTTTCGCCCATATCACGGGCTATGAGTGTCTGTTTGGCGTACCATCTGGGGAGATGGAAATCTTGGAGTGATATGGTTCTTTTGGCATACCCCACATGAGGTTTGGATGCAGTTGGGGTACGATCATGTTGGATTGACCCTAAATCCAACCGTGCCCTCAGAACAGAAATACCAATAACTCTCAGACTGGGTGTCCGATTGACGCACGGTCTATCACGTTGTGTTCCTTTTGACAAGAAAAAATGTTGGGATAAATCAACATGAGATTACCTGACAATTTATGTATCAACACACGGCTTTATAAGTGTACCCTCCCGGAATCAAGCATGCTTTGTGGAAGCCCTGTGGTTGGCTGTGCTCTGACTACTATTCCTGGATCCTGTGTGTGTCCAATAGTTCTGAATTCTATTCCAGGATCCTTTGTGGTTCTGATAGAATAGCTGGACGAAGATCTCGTCTGGGACCGACAGCTTAGCTGGTCTTGGATTTTGTGTGGGTATGACAGCTCTGACTACTATTCCTGGATCCTACGTGGGTGTGACAGTTGAAACTTCTGGTCTTATATCATGTGTGGGTATGATAGCTTAGATGATTCAGTGGCTACATATGATCATCTCCATCCCTCTACATAAGTGTATACCTGTGTGATCCTAATCAATAACATTTCTGTTTCCTCATGATTGAGATTGATTACTAAGTAAAATTATGTATATGTATGAGTATATACCTAAGTGGGGTTATCGGCTGATTTCATACTTTGTGGTTTATCCTTTTGGGATTTTGTGAGATCTTGAGGGTCACGAGGTCCTTACTGAGTATAGTTATAATCACCCATGCATGGGCTTTGACAACACATTGTTGTGTTGGTTGAAGACGATGGGCAGTGCTGACCGAGGCTGAGCGGACAGGACTGGATGGTACCCGGAGGTGGATCTTATGATGAGTCAGTCCATGGAAGAGACTGACAGACATGGAGTGCTGAGGAGGCCATCTGTACCTACCCTTATGGTAGGAACCATGGAGGAAGACCATGTGGCTGATTTAACTTTATTCAGTTGTACATGATTTTCAATTGTACTTGTACTTTCTTGTTGAGCATGTATTTTCATCCCCCTTTAATTTTTCAGCACTTTTTTTGTAAACAACTTTACTTAGTGTTTTGTTTTCAGCTCATACTCTGTTGTGTGAGGTTACACTATATAAAGGCAATGTCTTCCCCATTTTATGGAATTATGCCTTTGGTGCTAGTTGCGAGCCTCTAGCCTATGGAAGGCGGGATTGGGGTAGTCATGGCATGGGCCCCGAGGGATGGGTCATGAAAAATTGGCATCAGAGGAGTTGGTTCTACTGCAAAACATAGGACTCTGATCTTTATTTTCTTTTAATCAATAGTGTTAAGGGTACTGAGAGTGGTTTTATGTTTAGGGAGTCTAGTGTTGGTGCGACAGACAACATATCCATACACCAGGACCCTAACTTCTGATTTCGAACTCAGTGCACGAAAACATTGATTGTGTGTGGGTTTTCAAGATTTTTCTTTGCGATATATTGAGTCAGCTCACCAGGTATAACTTATTGACCGTGGAACACCTGTTTCTTTTCAGGATGCCTTCACACAGACAGCCATCCAGGGTTTCGAGAGATGTGAATACTAATAGACCACCGAGCGATGAGGCCTCTGTGCAGGCCCCTTTTCCAGCAGATGCACCAGTGGTACAACTACCCATTGGTCCACCGATGCCACCAGCCCCAACAACAGAGAGTGAACACTGCCTGAGCGTGTTGAACAAGTTATAGTGCTAGAGGCCACTCATGTTCAGGGGCAAGATGGACCCACAGACAGTTGAGGATTGGCTGGAGGTTTTCGTGAGAGTCTTTAGACTTGTAGGGACACCAGCCGACCTTATGTTGATCCTTTCCACGGGTATCCTTCAGGAAGAAATAGACTGATGGTGAAGCCTGATGCTCCAGGTGAATGACGAGGGGACACCACTCTGGGAAGACTTCGAGAGCCGGTTTCGTGTGGAGTTTGTCCCATCCACCCTACATGCGGTGCGGTTACAGGAGCTACTAAATCTACAGTAGGGTATTATGATGGTGGCACAATACTCAGCGAGGTTCACTTTCCACTCACAATACTCTATAGATATGGTACGAGACACATTCATCAGGGCCTGAACCATTGATCAGGGGCTTAGGCGAGAGATCAGGGCCTCGATGATCTCCCTCAGCATCACGACACAAGCGGGAGTGTTAGAGGGATCCCTCCTAGTGGAGAGTTTCCTTGCTGAGTAGTCTCCAGTAGTGAGACCCACCACTAGTCGATATGCAGCAGAGTCTTCTACAGCTGGTAGTAGATAGATGTCATAGAGGTCCAAGAAGACTAGAACATCTGGTGGATGACCGCAAAACACAGGTTCGGTTGTGCAGGGCACACGAGACATAGCCAGTCATGCCAGGAGCGGGCAATGTTACTATTGCGGTGGGCAGGGACACATGGCTCATGACTATCCTACCCGCCTTACTAATGATCATCAGACAGTTGAGGGACCTCCCCGGCAGAGGCAGAGGTTCAATCAAGGCAGACTGCAGGAAGAAGGCGGATGTGGTAGAGGAGCTGGCCGTGCAGCTAGTTGTGGATGCCAATTCGAGGTATTACCGCCACAACCACCAAGAGGTCCACCCCGACTATAGGGAGTAGGTGGAAATGGGAGATGTCAGATTTAGGATGTTGAGGCATATGACCTTGGCGCTCCAGAGATTATTCGAGGTATGATCTATGTCTACTCCACCATAGTTGCAGTTCTTATAGACACAGGTTCCAGTCACTCTTTCATTTCCACCTACCTCATTCGGAGCTCGTAGATTCTGATAGAGCCGTTGGATCGATCCTTATGGATAGAGACTCCTATGTGAGGAGACTCGATGATTACACACTGGTGCTAGCAGTGTCAAATTACTATAAGAGGTGAGAGCTTCAGTTGGGATCTCATCATATTTGCGTCGAGGCCCTACGACATCATCTTGGGTATGGACTAGTTATCTACAGTCTATCCTTAGATTGAATATATTAGGCACAAATTATGGTGTGTCCACATGGATGGGACAAGGTTCACCTTCACCAGTGAGTAGGTATCCTTCGCAGTGTAAGAAGGACTTACTCGGATGAGGGTGCAACTGATCACTCATTAGTTGTCCTGCCTTACCCTCGTAGTAGTTGATGTGGAGAGTCTGAGCTATCCTGTAGTGGTGAACTAGTATCTGGATGTTTTCCCTGATGATGTTCCAGGACTATCTCCACTTATATATGTGGACTTATATGATGACATGTACCCTAAGACAACACTGATATCAACTCCAGCATATCAGATGGCTCCCACTCAGATTCGTGAGCTGCGGGTACAGCTGGAGGACTTGTAGGGGAAGGGATTCATCCATCCCAGTGTTTCTCCCTAGGAAGCCCAAATTCTGTTTGCCAAGAAGGTGGATGGGAGCTTATGTCTTAGTGTTGACTGTCGTCCCCTGTACCAGGTGACAGTGATGAAAAATTACCCTCTCCCGAGGATTGAAGACCTTTTTGATTAGCTAAATGGAGCATGGTAGTTCTCAAAGATAGACCTCAGATCAGGCTATCCCCATCACAAGGTTCAAGATGAGGATGTGAAGAAGACGAAATTAAGATGTCGGTACGACCACTACGAGTTCTTGGTTATGCCTTTCGGCATAACCAATGCTCCAGTAGTATTCATGGGACTCATGGAAAGGATCTTACAGTTGTACCTCGTTTTCTCTATCCTAGCCTTCATCGACGACATTCTGATCTACTCAACTACTGAGGAGGATCATGCCTATCATTTGCAGGTAGTACTGGACACACTCTGAGAGAACCAGATTTATGGTAAACTCTTGAAGTGAAAGTTTTGGATCTGAGAGGTTCACTTCTTGGGACATGTCATCTAGGAGGCTGGAGATGCAGTAGATCCAGCAAATATTGAAGGAATACTTGGTTGGGAGACACCCAAGAGTGTGATGGAGGTATAGAGTTTCCTGGGTTAGGATGGGTACTACCGAAGGCTCGTACGAGATTTTTCTAAAGCTGTAGAACTACTATTAGCCTTGAAAAAGAAAGGGAAACCCTTCGTGTGGTCGGAGAGATGCCAGCAAAGCTTCCAAGATCTGAGGCAGAGGCTGACTAGTGCCCCCAACGTGAGGCTTCCAGAGGAAGGTGTAGGATACGTAGTGTACTGTGACACATCAGGGACTGGACTCAGGTGTGTCTTGATGTAGGAGCGAGCAGTGATCGTGTATGGTTCTCGGCAGCTGAGACAACATGAGCAGAACTACGCTACCCATGACCTGGAGTTAGCATCAGTGGTCTTCACCTAGAAGATGCGGTGACACTATCTGATGGGTGAACATTTTACCATGTTCTCTTATCACACGAGTATCAGGTATATCTTCTCTCTGAAGGGCCTGAATCTGAGACAACACTGATGTCTTGAGTTTATCCAGGACTACAACTTCGAGATAGTCTATACTCCTAGGAAGGGGAAAATAGTTGCAGATGAACTCAGTAGGAGGTCTAGTATACAGCTGCTAGGCGAGGTGAAAGAGCAGCAGGCTACCTTATAGATATACTTTGTGGATAGAGATGGAAAAGACTTCTATAGTCTCTTACAGTCACTTCCCCACTTCTTAAGAGATTCAGAGAGGCATAGCATGGAGACGCTGACTGCGAGACATGACATGCTCAGATTTCCACATGGAAGGCACCTGATGGATTTTCTGAAGGTGGGGATCACGTAATCCTCTTTAGAGGACATACTATGGTACCAGTAGAACATCAGGAGGAAGTGTTGAGGGAGTTCAACACATCCACTTTAGTGTTACATCCAGGAGTGGAAAATATGTACAAGGTCCTTCGACGACATCACTGGTGGACAGGTATGAAGAAGGCAGTAGAAGAGTCTTCTATCGATGCCACACTTTTCAGCATGTGAAGGCAGAGCACGAGGTACCAGTAGGATTGGTTCATCCTTTCGATGTCACAGATTTTAAGTGGTATGGGATATCCATGGACTTCATGACGGGTCTTCTACGTACATCCAGGGGTCAGGACTCGATTTGGGTGATCGTCGGCTGACTCACCAAGACGACCCACTTCCTAACAATAAGAGAGTAGGGTTCAGTAGAGATATTGGGAAGCCTCTATGTGTAAGAGATTGTGCGGCTACATGGAGTACCTTCTTCTGTTTTCTCTGATCATGACACATTGTTTACTTCCTGACTATGGAAGGGGTTACATGAGGCTTTCAGAACACAGCTTCATCTGAGCACCACCTTCCATCCTCAAACGGATGGTCAGACTGAGCAAACCATTCAGACTCTCGAGGACATGCTCTGTGCTTGTGTCCTTGACTTCGGTCGTAGTTGGGAGGATCACTTACCTTTGGTGGAGTTTTCATACAACAACATCTATCACTCCAACATCGGGATATCACCTTTTGAGGCCCTGTATGGTCGACCTTACAGATCGCCACTGTGCTGGATAGACCTAGAGGTGTGAACAATAGTGGTACCAGAGATGGTACGAGCTACCATTGAGAAGGTGCAGATCATCTAGGTGCAGATGAAGACTGAAAAGAGCAGGAAGAAGTCGTATGCTGAGAGGAGACGGAGACCTCTAGAGTACATGGATGGAAACCAAATCATTCTAGGGGTCTCACCCCGACGAGCTTTACAGAGATTTGTCCAAGGCAGAAAGTTATCTCTGAGGTTCATCGAACCTTTCCAGGTCCTCAGCAGAGTATGCGAGGTGGCTTACCGCTTATCTCTTCTACCTCAGTTGCACCAGGTTCATGACGTCTTCCACGTATCTTAGATGAGGAGATACATGCATGACCCTTCTCACATCGTTGACCCTAGAGAGCTAGATGTCGATGATGAGGCAACTTTTACGGAGGTTCCAGTGGAGATTGAGGACCGACAGGAGCAGGTCCTTCGTGAACGGTCGATACCTCTGGTGTGCGTTTGCTGGCAGCACGAGAAACTCCAGGAGAGCACATGGGAGTGGGGAGGCTCAGATGCATGCTCAATACCACCATTTGTTCCCTTAGTTTTAGTTTTATCTTACAGGGATGTAAATCCTTGAGGTGAGGATAATTTAATGACCAGATATTTCCCTGGAAATTTTCTTTCTGAAATAAATGGGAATTTTACATGTCCGTGAAAACTGATGGCGTATGATTTTGAGGCCCGGTGTTCCCAGAATATATTTTTAAAGTTTTGTTTGGGTACGTTCAGTAAACGTACGAGTGGGACTTAATAACTTTTTAACCGTTGCTCGGAACTGAAATCTGAGGGCACCACTGGACCCACATTGCCAGTATTCATTTATGAATACTTTCACCTCGATGACCGTTAATTGAGAATGAAATATAGTTTTTTGGTTTTTATGAATAAATTAAATAAAAATAAAGTTGTAGCATTATTTTTATTTTAGTTGGTTAAAACCTCCAAGAGGAGGTTGGAGGGGGGGGGACACCACACCGTAACCTGCAATGAGAGGTTATGGTGGTGGGGCCCACCAGAGGTCTAACACCCCTCTTCATGTGGGGTTAATGTGGTGGGGACCACATGAGACCACTTAATCTCTTGAACTCCCCATTAAGTTGGGAGAAACCTATTAAACTCCACACTTAATGGTACCACCATCCTCCACATTGATTAAGGGGGACTAGCCTAATTAATTCTTATTTTGAATCTTTTTGAAATGTGTGAAAATTACTAAATAATAAGATAAATCTATTATTTTTTTTGAGGGACTCATTTTTTTGGTGGATCTTGGGAAGAGGGGAGAATTTGGGAGAAAATTGTTCTCTCTAAAGAAGAACGCTCCTCCCAATGAAGGACTTCTTTCGCCAATGATGACCAGCTTCTAATTTGATCTCCAACCGGTACAAGGGAGGAAGCGTCATCCTTGTAGAACACTGATGACTTTGTCCACAACTTCTGTATATTTTTTCCTGACATCAACAAATATGAGGTTTGGAATTCATTCTTTTTTGTTGCATGTTCTTCATTTTTCTTCAAAGATTATGAAATAAAGTCGCATGCTATCACCCTAACATGGAGGGTTAGGGCCAAACAAACACGGTCCAACCCCTACGACTTCTTTTTATAATTAGACGCTGAACACAGACTGAGACCAGGGTGAGAGAAACTCATCAATGATGACTACAGATCGAAGGAAAAGACCCGAGGAGAGCGCGAATTCTTCCAGAACGAGAATCAGGCCACCAGAGCTTTTCTGGTGACCCGCAGAAAGATCACCGGCGGATAGAACCGACGTACGTAAACGTGTGATGGTTGTGGCGCAACCACGCCGGCAGAGGAGAATCCATGGCTAATGGATGCGGCGGTGCAGCGGCAGCTGGCGCAAGGCTGTCCGTGAATGAAACCAGCGGCTCAAGCTGCTGGGTGGACCGAGAAGGTGCGGCACAACCGGTGTCGCACGGTGGATCGAAGGAGGTCTGCGGACCCTGGCTGTGGCGGTGCAGCAGCAGCCGGATCGATCCCGGCCGTGAAGTAGTCTGACGGCCTGATCCAATGGGTCGCCAGAGGAGGCTCGGAGCATTCGGCACCGCGCGGGAGTCGGCTGGCCACTTGGCTAGCTAGGAGGAGCGGGACCCACTGCGGGTCCCGTGTGACGCGGACTGACGCCACCTAGTACCATTTTTCCTCCCACGGGAATGTCTATTCCATTCGGGTTACCAAGTGGCGTGTGGCCTCCCCCTAGACACGGCTAGGACGGACCACATGGGCCGCCAGCCGCGTGGGCTGCCAGCGCGGGCCGCCCGACCGGACCCAGCGCGGACCGCCGGGCCGGACCCAGCGCCGGCTGGGCCGCCCTCGTGGGTTGGGATGCCCCCACAGACTGGGTCTGACCCGCGGAATGGGTCGGACCCCAGTCTGGACCTAGCTTGGGCCGGGACGGTCCAAATAGGCCGGACCGGAGCCGGACCCGTTTTGGTCTGTTTTCACCTTTTCGCCCATAACTTGGGCTACGGGTGTTCGTTTGGCGTACCATCTACAGCGACGGAAAGCTTGGAGCAGGACAGTTCTTTTGAAATTACCATCCGGTTCTTTTGGGGCGAGATGGTTCTTTTGGAGTGAGATGGTTCTATTGGACGCAGTTAGGGTATGGTCTGGTTGGATTGAACCTAAATCCAATTGGGCCCTCGAAACAGAAATGCCAATAACTCTCAGACCATACATCTGATTGACGAACCGTTTGTCACGTATGATTCCTTTTGATGAGACGGAACTTTGGGATACATCATCTTGGGATTACGTGGAAGTTGATGTATCAAAAAATTTCTTGTGGAGAGGACCCTATTGGAATCAAGCAGGCTTTGTGGAAACCCTGTGGATGGCTGCGGTCTGACTACTTTTCCAAGATCCTGCGTGGGTATGATACTTCTATCTTTTGTTCCTGGATCCTGTGTGGGTCTGACAGAAAACTGGTCCTAGATCCTTTGTGGGTCTGACAGCTTAGCTGGTCCTGTATCATGTGTGGGTCCGACAGCTCCAACTATTGTTCCTAAATCCTGTGTGAGTCTGACAGTTCTAACTGCTGGTCTTGGATCCTGTGTGGTTCTGCCGGCTTAGATGATTCAGTGGCTACATATGATCATCTCTATCTCTCTACATAAGTGTATAAATGTGTGAGCTGAGTCAGGATATTTTTTGTTTCCTCATGATTTAGATGAATTACTAAATAAAATTAGGTATATGAATGGGAATATATCTATGCGGGGTTATCTACTAATTTCATACTTTATGGTTTATCCTTGTTGTATTTTTTGAGACCTTGAGGGTAACAGGGTCCCTACTGATTATCATTATAGTCACCCCTGAATGGGCTTTTCCCGCACCATATTGTGTTGGTTGAAGACGACATATAGTGCTGACTGAGACTGAGTGGACATGACTGGACTGTACTCGGAGGTGGACCTTACGACGAGTCAGTGCACGGAGGAGACTAACATATTTGGAGCGATGAGGAGGCCATATGTACCTACCCTTCAGCTAGGAACCCTAAAGGAAGACCCTGTGGCTTCTTTAATTTTCATTAGTTTTACATTCTTTTCAGTTGTACTTGTACTTTCCTGTGGGGCTTCTATTTCTACCCCATTTACTTTTTTTGCACTATTTTGTATACATCTTTACATAGTGTTTTGTTTTCACCTCATACTCTATTGTGTGGGGTTACTCTATATAAAGGAAATACCCTCCCAGTTTTTGGGAATTACGCCTTTGGTGCAAGTACCCAGCCCCTGGCCCGTGGAAGGCGGGCTTGGGGTTGTCACAGCACGGGCCCCGAGGGATGGGTCATGACATATAGTGTTTCATCTTCCTGAAATAAAGGCCTTATGAGAACTAATTCATTAATCCAAGGGGTTTTTTATATAATCAATAAAAACAACTATGTTCTAAAGAACAATGGAGGGAATTTGTTAACATTACTTTTGAGGTGGACCCAATAATAATGTGGTGATAGGTATGATGGTTATTCATTCAACAATAGTGACCATAAATTGTTATTTTGGTTTTAAATAGTATTTCTTGTATTTCACGTTTAGTATAACTATGAAAAAACACACTAAAAACATGCGTTTGGTCTATCTATAATAAAAAAGAAAGATCAATTACTACACCCCATATATATTACTCCACCCTATAAAATGTTTTTCGACTAAAACGTCCATAAAATTTTGTCCGACTTCCTTTAGTGTAGTTTTTTTCCATAATGGGAATGGATTGGCTATCTTTAAATTCATCCAAAAACATATTTTTGGTGATAAATATGAATCTTTACATTTCGATCCATCCTTATATTATGTACATGTGTAAGAAGGAGGATGAATATAATTTGGAATCTCCATATCTTATATTGATAATATTTCCCAAGGAGTTTCTTGGTCTTCCTTATGATTGAGAGGTTGAGTTATCAATTGAAGTTATGCCTATATCTATTCCAATATCCAAGAATCCCAATATATTATCCTCTTTTGAGTTGGAATAACTGAATAAGTAGTTATATGTGAATCTGGAAAAGGGTTTTATATTCCTAAGTGATTCACCAAGTGGAGTGCTGATTCTCTTAATCAAGATGAAGGATGGATCAGTTAAAATTTAATTTTTTATTATAAAATAAAAAAATATGATAACGAAAATGCATCCCCTACCGTAGATATATTAATTGTTGGATCAACCATGTTGATATCACTATTTCTCTAAGGTGGACCTTTGGATAGGATATCATCAATTAAGGGTGATGAAGGAAAATATTTCCAAAACCTACATTCGAATGAAGTATAGACATTGTGAGTGAATATTTATTCCCTTCTGGCTCACTAATGCTCCAAATTATTTTATGGAATTGATTAATATATTCCTTAAAAATTACCTAAGAAGGAAAATATTTCCAAAACCTACATTTGAATGAAGTATAAACACTGTGAGTGAATAGTTATTCCCTTCGGGCTCACTAATGATCTAAATTATTTTATGGAATTGATCAATATATTCCTTAAAAATTACCTCAACACATTTTTTGAATTAATTATAGAAGATAATATGATATACTCTTAAACAAAGGATCATTATTTGATGCATATGAAAAATGTTCTAATGATTTTTGGAAAGGTGCAGTAATATGAAAATAATAGTAAATGTCATTTCTATTTTGTGTACATATCATTATTGTGAATTGTTATGACAAACAAAGGGATATCTATTGACCCTTCTATGAAAAATGAAATATATGAGTGCCTAAAACCAATATCTATAAGAAAAATTCATAGTTTCATTGGATTATACTAGTATTATTTACAATTTGTGAGAAATTTATCATGACTATAAAACCAGCTATCCAATATTATTATGAAGCGAGTAATGATTATTTGGAATGATTAATGGGAAAAAGCTTTAAGGATTTGGAAAAGAACCATATCACCGTGTCATTCATCACAATACCATCAAGTGTGGAATAATTAATTATATATAGTGATGCTTCAATTAATGACATATGTTTTATACTAATAATAATTCATAATTTTATGGACTACTTTAAAATATAATAGAAATTCCATGAGAAGAACTATTTAACACATGATCTGATGTTAGATACAGTGATCTCTGTATTGAAAACCTGGTAGAATTTTCGTTGTGGAATGAATAGTGAAATATATACATATAATAAGAATCAAAAATTTATTTTTCTCACAGAAGGCTATTAATAAGTGACATCAAATATAATTAGAGCTAATCAAGGACTATTACTGCTCAATCAAATACCATCCTAGGATAGAATAGAATTTTGAAAAATCTATACATTGAAAGGATTTAAATCCCTTATCAAAGATGATAACTAAGAAGGATAAAATCATCTTAGACATGAAAATCTTAGATATAAAGATCATAAAGGAAGTAAATATCATTCACTCTCAAATTTTAAGTCAAACATAATTTTTAGAGAATATTAAGGATTATTAAAGAGATGATCTAAAAATATACAAGAATATTGAAGCTATGACATAAAATAAATCCCTTGAGTTGAAAATTAATGAAGAGTTCTACAATTTTGGATAAAAAGATCAATACCATCAAACAATGATATAATAAATTAGCTTTTGATTAATGCACATTGTTTTCACTTTATATATCCAGGGAATACAAATATGTTTGGAGATCTCCAAGAGAACTAATTATATGACAATATGAAGATGGAGACCAAGAAATATACATCAAAATTCTTAGAATGTCAATAGGTGAAAGATGAAAGGAAAAAGTCCAAGGGGTTGATGAAACTTGTATCTATATCTATATGGAAATCTTAAAACATAAATAAGGATATTGTCTGTAGTCTTACAAATACATCATGGGTAAATAATTCTATATGGTTTTTGGTGGATTGTATTATAAATATTGATCCCCTCTATGGAAATATTGATGAAGTATCACTCGAACAACTTTTAATGGTATATGCTAGAGAATTGGTGAAGCACAATGGGACACCACTAAAAATTGTATTTGAACAAGGTCCGATATTTACCTCTATATTCAAAAAAAAGTATCAAATAATTTTAAAAAATTGATTTGAACATTAGTGTGTCTTATCACCCCATAACTCATGACATATTTGAGTATATTAACAAATGATGTAAGGAAATGATGAGATATTGATTAGTGGGCATTAAAGGTGGATGGGATCAATATATTCCTTTGGATGTGTCCTCAAACAATAATATATTTCACTCAAGAAGAAAAATTACTCCATATAAATCCATGAATTGGAAGATTTGTAGAACCCCTAAGTGTTGGGATGAAGTTGGTGAACACAAGCTGCTAGAACATGGAATGATTGATGAAATGTAGACAAGTTCAAGACCATTCAGTAGAACATCAGAGATACTCAATGTTAATAGAATAACTATGCAAAGTATCATCAACTAGACCTAGTGTTTACACTTATAGATAAAGTGTTCCTCTGTATATATTCATGGAATAGAGTCATGATACATGAGAATAAGGGAAAACTAAGTCACTGGTATATAAATCATGTTTAGATTGTTGATCTCATCATAGCTATAGCTCATCTACTAGCACTCTCACCAACCCTATCTCAATTTTAAGATAATTTCCACATATCCAAGTTAAGTAAGTATATACCAGATTCATCACGTGTAACAAATTAAGAAATCATAAAACTGGAAAATGGTCTATTTTATGAGGATTAGTTGGTGAAGATCTTGGACATTACATATAAAATTATACACATCAAGACAACTCACCTAGTAAATTTACAATGAATAATCCACAAGTATAAGGATGTTACATTAGAATTGGAGGATTCCATGAAGAAGAAATATCCTTACATATTTTCACCTTAGAATTATAATATAAATTTCAAGGGAGAAATTTCTTAAGGGGAAGAATTTAATAACCCATAATTTTACCTATGGTATTTCTCTTATTATAATTGTGTCATATATAGTAATTTAGAACAATCCTCACACATTACTTGAAAAAACCCACTAAATTTTAATAAATTAATTTTAATATTACTTTTGGATAATAAAAATAGCTATAAAAATTGAAAATAATACAAGGGGAAAAATCGAATCTACGATAAATAAAATATGTATATTTGGATATGATTCATCAACAAGAATAACTACACTCATGAAAAATACTATAGAAATAATACTGAATATTCATAATGAAATATTTATATTGAAAATGAATATGTAGATCCTTGATATAAAATATAAGTTAATGAATAATGAAATAAACATGATTTATTTACAAGAAATTAGGGAACCCATATGACCATTACAAATATGACCAATGGAATTGTAATCTAAACATTGGTATATTAACATGACTGTTAGAATAATAACATGAACATTAGAAATAGTACTCTAACCATGTGAAAAGTTTACTCACATATGTAACTATATAATTATATTTAAGTATACTGTAATATCAAAATAGTATCTATTTAAACCATTATTCAAGTAAATAAAACTTTAATAAATGATAAATTAAATTTTGTATTTTTATAAAACACAATTCATTCAATTTGACTTTTATAAAAAAAATACTTATTTAAGAAAATTTTTGTTTTCATAAAATGGGTTCATAAATTATATTTTTATGTACTAATTATAATACATCTTCAGGATACCATGATTTTTATTTCAAAGGGTCTAAAAATGGATCATAATATTAATATTGGTATTTATCGAATAACTGGGGATTTCATTTAAAAATTAATGTTAAAATATGAAAAAAATTATTTTTATAAAATTTATTTCATTTATGAAATCTTCATGTCCAAAATATTAGGGTTAATAATTGGTAATTTTATAGAACATTCGATTTTTCTTGGGAATAGTGAAATATGGTAAAATATGACATTTAAAATTATATTATAAATACATGAATTTTTTAGTCTTGTCTAATGTAAAGACTCATAACATCAAATTAAAATTCATTATTTAATTTGTATATCCACAATAATCAATGCTATTGATATTTTTAATCCAAAATAATAATCAATTGAATACAATATTCAAAACACTCCTCTCCTCCACTTATAAATACCACCCCACACCATCACTTATCCCCACAAAATATAAGCCATTTAGATGGACCAATTTATTCCCAAATATTTTATCAAACCAATACCCCATTTATTATCCATCATTACATCATCCAATGTTCATGTCAAGGATCTTCAAGGAATAGCTTAAGAGGAGAAAACTAATGGAAGAGGTTAGATTCTCAAGTAATCTCATTCAATTTTATTATTATTTTACCACCCCATATAATCTCCACACACCAAAACATAATATCATTAATATCATAGAAATAATTATATGTATTATTTTGTGTTATTATCCTTCTTAAAATGCCACTTCTTTCATTTCTAAAATGAATCTATTAATTAAAATATGGTTGGCTGACCAACCCCATAAACAACCCACTTCATTTTGATCCACCAAAATCATGCATGGTCATAAAATTATTATTATAGTTAAATAATGTTATATTAATTATATTATGACATATTTCATGTTATAAAATAATTATATTTCCATGACAAAAAATTAAATAAATCTAGTTCACGACGGCCTAGAAAACAGCCTAAACAAACATACCACGAAACATAAGCATTTTTACTCAAGGAATTGTACCTATGTTAGAACACATATGGATAAGTGAGACTATTTAAATTTATAGACGGTCATTAATATAATCTAATCACATTTCTATAGTTTTAATTCCATTTGAAAATGACATTAATAATTTCCAAGGAGTGATTTGACCATGGAAACATGGAACAAACTCTTTTAGAACATTTCAATAAAACCATATATATCATATGAATAGTAATAAATGACCATAATAAAATTATATGAAATTAAAAATATTTGTAAAATGTTATTAATTAATTACTTAATTCATATAATTTAATTTTCGATAACATGAATTCTATTTTTATAATGATTATGTAATATATGGTAGAGGATCTGTCTGGACTACCACATTTCTTTGGGTTATGGCCTTTCTCTATATAACTCAATTTATATCTATATTTAATATTATAGAATTCTTATAAATTCTGTATATATTTCATCCACATATATACCTAGCTAATTATCTCTTCCTTTTATGGATTAATTCAGGCTTAATGTTTGTTTATCAAATACCTTCTTCAATAAATATATTTTTATTGTGGTATAATGCAAGATTATGCATCCCATTTATTTCTACGAGTATTTATTATCTTAATTTATTATAAATAATTTTTTTGGAACACATAATCATGTATATGTTATGATGGGTTTTCATAGATAGTGATTTATTGAATTGTGTATTGTTTTTGTCTCATGATACATTATGAATCAGATTTGGCAGAGAACCCCCATGAAGGGACTCTATCCATCAAGTTTTGTTTCCTTGATAACAAGCCATGAAATATACTTATTTCCTATTTTATTTTCTATATAATTTTCTATATTTCAATTATCATATGATACCACGTTTTTTATGTTATTATCCAATGATTTTATTCTAGATTTTTCTCTTTTTTGATAACAATTTATGTCAATTGGCTCACATGTTATGAATCATTTTCATGTGTATTAACTTATTAGAATATTTATTTCACCTGTTTAATTTATGTTTTCTCCAGGTTATCATATATAGTTTTAGTATCTCATTATGAATTTTAATATAAATTTGATTTATTTTTGTTTCACATTGATGTGTTATGAACCTAGACTTCCAAAGACCCTTGGATTTTTTTATCCTTTGGTGGTATTTATTGGATATTGATTATAAAACTAATTTTATAACATTTGGAAAAGGATTAGGTAATAAACATAATATTTAACATATTTATTTTTGATACTAATTAAATTATCCTAGTATCATCCATCCAAAATATTGTACATAAAATGGAAAATAGTAGATCACTTACATAAATAATGACATTTTAGCTTTAGAGTTTTAGAAAACTAGGACCAAACTTTATAGAATAATACCCATGTCTTCATGTGATATATGTTACATATACCTATATTATATTAATCCACATTATCTTTTTAATAACCCCCATAATATTATTCACAAATGAATCTTTTATTGACATGATCTATTTAACATTATACATAATAACTAGTGGAAATGAAATATAAGAGGGTTGATCTGAAATTATCAATAAGGGTAAACATAAGAATTGTAAATTGAATGTTATCAGGGGGAATAATATGAGAATAAGGGTATCATGAGATAATCATGGTTTACGAGCAAAAAATAATAAAATTCATTCCCATAACATCATTTATCATTAAACATGTGATGTTGAATAATACTTTAACAAAGGAATGAGTCATAAGAATCAGTAACCACAATCTATGTAAAGTAAATATTGTTCAAAGGTACCTTCAAAAACATATATAAATCATTTGAAATATTCTTTCATATCTTTTGAAATTATCTTTATAACCCCTGTTCACTCATTTTGAAAATAAATGGAACTCAGTTATGTCCATAGGAGAAAACTTCTCTTTTAACACTGTTCTTCTTATATTTAATGATAAGAAACACTACCCAATGCTATGGAGAGCTATATCAGACTCACCCATTATATAATCTATATAGGGACACCAGTCATAAATATCTATATAGGGTTAATGTATTGTATAATCTATATTGGTCCCACTGATCATCATGATTTATATCCGGCTCACCCATTATATTCATTAATTTACAATTATCATACATGAGTGTAAAACATAGAATAATTCATTTTTATCATAAATATTTTTACAATATATTTCATTCATTTATAACATGACATATCCTTGAAAATAAAACATATTACATCACAATATATTTAAAATAATCATTATAAAACAAAACAAAATAATGAATATGGATGGTGTTATGAGATCACATTCCTAGTGAATAATTAGAATAATTAAAGGATTTTCAAATGGATGAAAATACCCTTAAAAATTAAATAATTTATTTAAAACATTGGAACATATAATTTTCGTTCAATATATTTAAAAACTAAAAATTCATAAAATATTCAGTAAATGATTCTATTTTAGAAAAACTGTGGAAATATATAATTTAATCATCAATGAATATAATGGCCATAAAATCTGGAAAATACATTCAAGTTATAAAAATTAAAAATATACAATCCCTGTAATCTTTTGTAAAGAGAGTTAGAAGTGATATGTGATGAAATAATTAAGAGATATAATTTCTAAAAACATTTAAATGATGTTAAAAAATCCTTTAAAATAAAAGTATGACATTATTTATTTTTAAAAAGTAACATTACTGAAAAAATATAAATAATATGGAGGAAGATTTTGTTTAAAATTCTATAAAAACATTAAAACAATGTTTTTAATAAAACATCATTCACGATCGTTATAAAACATTAAAAGAAGGAATATTAAATGAAATATAATTTAAAATGATTATAAAATAATTGATAATATTATATTAAAATAGTATATATATATATACAATATATAAATGAATATTGATGTGGCAATCAAAACATGCCTCAGGAAGGATGTTTGTGATGGAAAACCCTTGCGATTAGGGTAATGCATGAATTTAAAATACATTGAATAAAGGAACATAGAATGATTTTATATAATCCAAAATTTACATGTAAAATATATTAAAACCAAATTGATGGGGATTCATGTACATCATATATAAAAAATCATGGTTCTTAACAATGATTATATACCAACTAATTCTATTTGAGGCCATGGAAACCCTTGAAACCTTTGTTACATTTTAATCAATATATCTTTATAGAGAAAAAATAAATCATAATTTATATATCATTATAAAATATATATTCAAGACATAATAAAACAAATATTTATTTTATACCCCTTATAAAAATAATTTTGTGGATAATACAAGGAATGTCTCTAAGAAAAAATAACGATATGAATAATACTTACAAATAATCCATAATTGAAGTTATAATTTAATAAAGTAGGTTATTATAGTTAATAATTTTAAAATAGAAAAAGTGGAAATATAACACAGTCAAATTAGAGGTAAATTCACATTTATTCATGGAATGACACATTCAATGAATTAGAAATACAATCCAATGAATGGAAATTGAGTTAGGGAACCCCTTACCTTATGTATAGACATTCAATGTATATCCTTCAATTATTATATAATTAAAAAATGCATATATATTAATTAATATGTTATAAAAATATACCAATTATTTACTTATTGAAAAACCATTACTAGGTTTAATAATTTATCATTAATTTTTTTAAATTTATTTCAATGAAATACTAAATTACTCAATCTGTTAATTCCACTTCATGTGTTTTGAGTATGTCCAATTCATGGCTGTAAAAAAACTTGATATGTAAATAATGGTCAATGTGGTTATGTTTATATAATATCTTGAATAATAATAATGGTATAATTATGTTTTTTTAATAAATAAATATAATTTTATAACCATCCATAAAAGTAATACATCAAAACATCACATCGATTTTTGGAAAAGGTAGTCCATACGTACACGTGAAAATTGTTATCATTTTTCAATGGATGGAATGGTAAGAAGATAGATTATATATTTTATTTAAAAAATTATAATTATATAATTAATATAATATATAAAACCTAAATTAATCATAATCATCATTATTTTAGGTGGTGATGAAGGAAGAAACACATCACTTTGAGGAGGTTGTAATCCACACGTACACAATAATGGTGTTTTCATTTCCCATGGAATATAAAAGGGGATTATAAAGGGATTTAAAATAATAATAATAACATTTTAGTATATTTAAGATAATATTTTTTATTAATTGATAATTTTTAATGAAGATTCAAAGGTGGTATATGATGAGATAAACATAAAATAGGATTGTTAGGACTTATACTTTTTCTCCTTGGTAAACCACAATTTATTACACCTTAATCCTTATAAGTTTAGTATTTAGGTGAGACTAGGACCAATATGACATGATTAGTGATGTTTGAGAGGGTATTTTTAATATATTGGTTAAAATATAGTGATAATAATATGTGAGGAGGAGAGGATATTAGGTTCCTTTTTATAAGTGAGGGGGTGGCACTCTTGTAATTTCATAAATTATTACATTAATATAATTAAAATTTAATCTAAAAGTGGATCCATGTTGATTTATTTAAAATAAAGTATGGGTATGATTCTAAATAATCACTTATAAGAAATCATTTATATGTTTAGGTGATGTTTTCACCCTTATCTCTTAGTTTTAACCCAAATGTACCCTTTAGTTGATTACTGTGATATCAAAGTGTTCTAGTCTCTAGGGGTAAAAAAAGACACATTAAGGGGAATATTGATATGTAAAGGGATTATGAAAAATATAATAGATCACATTAAATTCCCATGATAATATAATTTTTTTATGTATTATAAATCATTAAATAAATTATTCTTTAACAAAAAATTCCAATATAGTAATTTTCAGGACTATTGACATAGTTTGGCTTTAATGAAATGAAGATAGTAATGAAATTTCAATCTAAATTTAAAAAATATCTTAATATTTTATATTTATCTAAAAAATCCATTTAATACTGTAGAGCAGGAAAAAATAATTCATTTCGATTTTCTGAAATTATTAAATGGATTTTTCTACCACTATCACATGAACTTTTTTAACATTCCATTAGAATTGAAGGTAAATATTTCATATGAAAATTTAAAAATAAATTATCATTTTTAATAAAATAATTAATTAATAATGTAGAGAATTATAACAAAAAGTCATTTTTTATCCCTATCATAAAATATTATAGATATTAAAAGTAAGAGACTAACATTTTTGACATTATCCTTTACATAAAAAATTTAATATTAGTGGAAAATGGAAATAAATTAATAAATTTAAGAATATTTGAAGTAAATAGTCTATAAATAAATATATGATAAAATATATACTAGTTTTTTGTATATTGTTTTGACTTGTTTCATAGTTTTGACTATATGTTTCCTATTTTACACTTAGGGAGGTGATGAATATTTACAATGATTACTATTGAATATGACAATCAATAAATGTTAACTATTTATAAAATTTTAACCTTATTATTTCTAATATAGATTCCATTTTCCATGATTCAATATATAGAAGTGGAATAAATCAATTTTAATAAAACTGAGTAATATGAAATGAAAAATGATTTTAAGAAAATTATGGTTATAAAACCAAAATTGTAAGGACCCAAGACCTGTTTCCTAGAGCCGGTGCCTTATTTAATAAAATTTTCATATAAACCATGAATATGAATCCCAAAGGTATAAGTAGTTTAGTATAATTGAATACAAGATACATACAAAAGTTCATCATTACAACTTCAAATGAAAAACAACATAGAAATGCCTTCGACAACATCCATGATTCCTAGGATATTTATGCAAGTCATTCATAAAAGAAATATTCATGTCCTGAGAAAAGGAAACATAATAAATGGGTTATATAAACCACTTAGTAATGGTAATCAATACAATAGAAGATATGATAACATTAACATTAAGAGTGTTGAATAACTAAAAAAACAACTTTAACAAAAACATGAACACATTATGGAAAGAATAAGAGACAAATAAATAATGACATGAAAATGCGTTTGACACTAGTCTAATAACAAGATGAAAAATAAAAATTATTTTCATAATGGGGGAATTCATAATGCAGGACATAATAACCATACCATACAGGCCTCGTGCCAATACTATAAGTAATCATTTTGTTAAGTCCTTGTACCAAGACTTTAGTTTGTCTCATGAGACCTACTAATGCACCGATGGGATATAGAGGGTCCCACATAACACTTAAAATGTCTAATACATTACCCATTTGAATTCATACAACATAAACAATATACACATTCATATTGAAACTAATATATGAAATGTAAATAACATTCCCTGAACATTAAGCATAAATACCAACCATTCAGTGTAAATTGGTGAAACTTTTTAAGATAGAAAATCCACAGCCAAAATAATAATAAACCATTAAATTAAATATGTTAGATGATTGTATGAAATATAAATACTAATAATACATAATAATCAACAAGAGTTTTGAAATAGATTAAGAGCCTCTTATATAATCTTCGAGTAATTCTTGAGATAAATACTCTTTTACTTTGAAAAGGAGAGTTCTTTTGGAGAAATATTGGTATAAAACAATAAGTGATGTATAATATTATTATAATAAAAAAATTATTGATTTTATAAACATAATGGTTTCAAAAAACCAACTATATAGTTTCCTTGAAAAAGGGTAAGAATTTGAAAATTTTCCATGAATTGAGCTTGTATTTTAGAGTCAATTTTCAAAGATCATTTTAAGATCATGCAACTACTAATAAAACAAAGAAGGATTACGGTTGGTGAAAATATATATTACACTCACACATAAAATTTTAGGAGTACATAATAATACATAAAAATTTCATTTAGGTAATTAGACAATGAAAGTAACCCAAATGAAAATGGAGGTTCGGGTGGAAAACCCTTACCTTAACTCTGAATGTGTTCCGCTCTTGAAAATACGGTCCTAGAATATGAAATTAGAAATATTAATAACTAAATTAAAAACATTATTTCCTTTTATTTCTATTATTATTATAATTTTATTAGGTCAATTATATCTTTATAGATTTGTTATAAAATAAAATTTTTTCGTTCCAGAGTGTATGTTTTCTTGATTTTCATAATCAGTTCATATGTTTTTATGTAATGGATTTCATGTAGAATCAATGTAAATATCCAGAATTTATTTTGAACATTATTTATGAACATAAATATTTTTTAATGATCATTTATATCATTTTGTTACACGTAATGTGGATAAATCATTAGATGAAATATTAATGACATCCAATTAGATTATTTTAGCAGTATTTGGATTATTTGGAACTAGTTTGGTTATATGATTTAATAATATGTATGTATATTGGTTCATAAATATTACGTATGTTATAATACATATTTTTTAGTATTTTTTAAAAATTGAAATATTTTCATGACTAGTAATAGAAGAGAAATTGAAGAATGAATCTTTGTCGTCCATGAATGTTGTAAATTGGAACCTCGTAGATAACGATTTTTTTTATAAAATAAAAGTGAGAGAGATTAAGGATATTGATGATGGTTCATCCATTAACAAGATATAATTACAGTATGTAGATGATAATATATTAATTATGGCCATTTTGATAAAGGAGGTAGGGATAAAATAAGAAAAATAATATAAATTGAAATGAAACTAAAGGAAAAAAGAAAGATGATTTACCTATTGTAATAAAATACTTTACAACCTCTTTTAGGGAAAGGGTTTTGGTATTTTGGACAGACCAAGAGCTCTTGGACGTGGGTATTGACTATGTAAGGGTATTTGGGAATTGCATAGACAATTCACTTGTCTTGAGAGGAGTGAAGAGAAGAGAATGTGAGGGAATTTTATAGTGTATGGGAGGAGTGAATTTTGAATATTTTATTCATTATTTTATTAATTCACCAATCACAACAAATAGTGTTGTTTAATGTGATCCCTAATAGTAATAAGTTCTGGTGAGTTCCAACCTACTGGGCTTACATCATCCTTACATAACTTATGAACCAATAAATCCTGTATTTAGCATTAATCGTAAATTAACGAATTTTCATGACTTAAGGTAAATAAATTCACCCAAAATTCATGTATTTTAGAGAAATCTCAAAACATCACCCTAATGGTTCTATGAGTTTTATAATTAAAAAATGAAATCCATTTATGGTAAATAAATTTCTAAATATTCTTAATTTATTTTGTAAATTAAAAACATAATTTATTCCAAAAAACAACGTTTAAATAATAATTTGTTATATAAAACCTTGAGAAATTAATGAAGGTCCCATAAAACTATCTTATAACCATCAGAAAATATGGTAACAATTTTTTATAACATTTAATGAAAATAAATTTCCATCTTAAATTTTTAAATTAATAATAAAAATGTAATTAAAATATTTATGACATACCAAATACACTAATACTTATACAATGGTTGGTTTTTCAACTTTTAAGACATCTAAATTGTATTTTTATTCATGGGTGAAGTTTATATTTTTTTGTCTATATGAATATTCATTACTATTCTTAAGGGTATGTTACTATTCATAAGGGTAAGTTAATATACAAGAAAAAAATATTTTTTTCTTATTAGACTCTAAATATCATACTGATCACAACAATGTATATCCGTTTTTCAAAATTCAAATCCCAGAGGTGGAAAAATTATGTTTATTTTTTATGTTATAAAAAAGTTGTGTTTTGTAGAGACATATTGATTCATCCATCCAATATTTATTTTCAAACCTTTGGGTGTAACATTCTCCCCTACTTACAAAAATTTCACCCATGAAATTCACAGAACATTACCTTACAAAAATATTTGGGTAGGATTTCATCAAAAGCTCTATAGGCTCCCATGTTGCCTCTTCGATTATATGACTTCTCCAATGTATATTTTCCAAACAACTTATCATATTACTCAACACTTTTTCATTAGTTCAGCGAATCAAGATAGTTTATTCACAATATGATAGGTTAGGTTCCAACTCTATACCATCATAAGTGAGGACTCGGGTTGGGTCGGGCATGTACTTTCTAAGAAATGAGACATAGAACACATTGTGTAATTTGGATTGGATAGGGGCATAGAAAAAAAAATATATCCAACATCTCCTATTCAATCATGATTTTAAAAATGGACTATGTACCTAGGGATTAATTTACTATTATTCCCAAATCTTATAACACCCTTCCAGGGAGATACTTTCAAGAAAACGCGATCTCCCACTTGAAATTCAAGATCCTTCCTTCGATTATCTACATATATCTTTTGTCTGCTTTGAGATTATTTGATATGACCTTGAATAGTCATTAAATTCACTATTGTTTCCTCTAGAATATATCGGCCCAAATACTTACTTTCACCATCTTCATCACAACACATTGGGGTATGAAATATCCTACCATAAAATGCTTTATAAGGTTCCATTAGAATACACGAATGAAAAAATTATTTTATGAAAAATATACTACAGGAAAATACTGATCCCAAATTCATTTATTGTCAAGTGATCATGATATCAACATGTCCAATAAGTCTTGGATCATCCTTTCAGATTTTCTATCACTTTGAGGGTGATAAGAAGTACTCAATCAAAGCTCAGTATCCAAATTTTCTGAAGCATTCTCTTGATTTTCGATGTAAAAAATGGGTCATGACCAACCAAAATTAAGAGAGGTTCCCCATGAAGCCTCACAAAATCATTTATATAGAGTCATTCTAATCACTCCAGTGGAAAATAATCCCTTATAATGAGCAAATGTGCAGAATTTGTAAGTCGTTCCACAATCACCCATATTGCATCATTCTTATTTAGAGTTTTGGGTAATCCCATGAAACAATCCATGGAGATGTTATCCCATTTCCATATAGGAATAAGTAGAGGTTGCACGACTCCTTTCAGATGGTTCCCTTCATCCTTCACTTACTGATAGTCTATTCATCTTGACACATAATCAGCAATTTCCCTTTTGATGTTATCCCACCAGAAAGGTTCCTTCAAATATCTATACTTCATAGTGATACCCAGATGTATAAATAAATTTGAACTATGGGAATCATCAAATGAATCCCTTTTTAGCTCAAGTATAGCTGGAACACAAAGCATATTCCCAAATTTCATAATTTCATCTTCACATACAAATTCAACCAACTCCATCTCTTTCACAACATTAATTTTTATTTGGAATTTCTCATAATCTTGATAAATTTTTTAATCCTTTATAATAAATATGGTTGGGAAACCAAATGAAAAGTAGTGATGTTTCACCTTATTTGATAATTCTCATATCCATCCTCTCTAGATCTATGTACAAAGGATCATTGTCAATCCTCATTTTTTGAGAACTCTATAATCTTTCTTTTTCAATGCATCCCCTACCCTATTTGTCTTTCTTCGGTGATAGTGTATAGAACAATAATAATACTTGAGATGTTTGAGCCATCTCCATTTCTTCATGTTAATTTATTTCTGTGAAAAGATATATTCAAGGCTATTGTGATCTATATATATATATATATATATGACATTTTCACCGTAGGTATAATTTCTATATCTTCAAAGAATATATTACCACTGCTAACTCAAGATCATGCATGAGATAGTTTTTTTCATGAATTTTTAACTGCCTTGATGTATAGGCTATAACTCTATCATTATATATAACGAAACAACCATTTCCTTTATTTGATGCATCCCTATAAATCAAAAACCCATCATTCCCCGATGGTATGGTTAGGATCATATAATTCACTAATATTATCTTAAATTCTTTGAAATAGTCCTCACATTATTTTTTCCATACTAACATAACCCCTTTACGTGTAATCTTGTTCATTGGGTTGGCTAAACATGTGATTCTCGGAACCAAATGTTGATAATAACATGTAAAACCAATAAAACTATATACCTATGTTATATTCGTTGGCGTACTCTATTCTTGTACAACCTTTTTATTCGTAGGATCAATAGTTATTCCATGTTTATAGACAAGGTTTCCTAGAAAGGAAACTAATTGAATCCAAAATTTACAATTTCTAAACATCCCATATAATTCATTTCTCTTAAGAGTCTTTAGAATGACATGCTAGTGATTTTTATGAGATTTATATATTTTTGATCATACCAATATATCATCAATAAATACCACCACAAAGTCATCAAGAAATTCCTTTAAAAATATATTCATTAAATCCATGAAAATAAATGGTTCATTAGTCAGTCCAAAAGGAATTACTGTAAACTCGTAATTCCCATACCTAGTTCAGAATCCTATTTTTGTAATGTCTTCCTTCGTCATCAAAAAATGATTATATCTAGATCGATGATCAGTATTTGTAAAATATAGGGCTCTATGAAGATGATTAAATAAATCATCAATGTGAGGTAGTGGATACTTGCTCTTTATTTTCGAAGCATTGATCTATCTGTTGTCAATGCAGAACCTCATAGACCCATCAATCTTCTTAACCAAAATAAATGGGACTCCCCATAGAGAAACACTAGGGTGAATAAATCCTTTATCACCCAATTCCTCTAGTTGTTTTTTTAGTTCCAATAATTCCATAGTGGCCATCTAAGGGGCTTTTTATATGGTCCATGAACTAAGAATAAAGTCTATGGAAATATCAATCTACCTTTCTCGATGATGTTTAGGTAAATCCTATGGAAAAAAGTTAACTTATTGTTGAACGGTAGGTACATAATCTATTTGAACACTATTTTCCTCACCCATAGTCATTTAATTCCCTTCCTACACAATAATTTAATTTAGTATAGATACTATGGGTGGATCTAGATGAGAATCAAATGTTTACATTTCTACCATAAAGATAAGGTATTCTGCATCATACTAAAAAACTGTAACCTCCTTCTTCTTTCAAAAAAATTTCACATAATGGTTTGAAATACAATCCATACCAAGGATTATGTCAAATTAAATCATGGGTATAAAAATAAAATAATAATATAAAGAACAATTATATTTTATAAGGGGGACTTCCTAACATAACTTTATTACAATGATACTTCCCATATGAGTTTTGACTGAAAAATACCTTATTAAATAAAATTGGAAATATCTAATTTTCTTGAAAAATGTGAAGATATGAAAGAATGTGATGATGTAGAATCCAATAATCCATTGGATAATTTTGAGGAAATAATTAATGTACTAGCCACCACATCATTAGAAATTTCAATATCAGTAGTTGTGATTGTTGTGTATTATCCTTTCTCCCTTGGACTTTTTTGGTGAATGTTTCCCTGAATCTTAGGAAATTCATGTACATAATGTCCCATATATCTGAAAATTTTTCATTGAACATATGTAGATTGTTTCTTCCCCTAAAAATCTTGATATCGGTGGCCTTTTTATCTGTACATGTAATAGACTCTCATTCCCCTTAGGTAGGTTCCGGTGTGTTTCTTCCTACAAAAACTGTAGGATAGAAGGTTAAATCTTCCATTCTTCTCTATTTCCTTATTTCCCTTTCTAGTGTTTTGGGCAGCCCTATTCTTCTCTTTTTATCCTTTAATGTCATATGGCTTAGAAAATTATTTTTCCATCTTGATATCACTTGAGATAATATCTTTATATGACGAGAAACATTGGGTGACTAGTGCCATTTGGAAGAATTGTTTTATACCATCAAAGTATTGATCAATTTCGCTACATTGATTATGTATATAGTTTTCATAATACTTTTCTATCCTATTAAAGTGGTCTTCATTCTTGGAACCATTTTCATCCTCCTTCTTCCTAAGATTCAATAATTTAATTTCCATTTATGCTTGATATTTGCGAGGAAAGTATTTATCTATGAATATTTCTTTAAATTCCCTCTATTCCATCTCTTAAATCTCTTCCACATCCTTTGTATTTTGGATTAAGGACCTCCACTGATCTGCATCTCCTGGTAGATGATAAACTTCCCTGATAACCTTCCCTATTTCGTTACATCCATAAGCGATTAATATCTTCTATAGGGAACTTATCCAATACTCAGCTATAAATGGATTCATTGTCCCATTGAATGATGGAGGATGTTTTCACACAAAGATATATAACAAATATCATCCATATGGTGGATTCAGATGAAACATATTGGTATGGTTATTGTTTATAACTTATGGATGTTGTCCCATTATAGTTATAAGTTGCTCAGCACCAACCACAACACTAGATCCAACATCCTTATCTTGAATTGGAGGGAAATACCTTCAGGGGACACACATGTTTATGTGGTTTCCATTCCTTCCACTAGGTGCCATTTCTAAATAATGGAACACGCTAGATTAATATATGAAATATAATGTTTAATATCAACATTGAAAATACTTATCCTAAATTAAAATTATATACATAGTTAATCTCATAATCATATACATGTTTTTTCTAAGAAAAATATTACATTTAAATCCTTCATAATAGATTGTAAAGAAATATTGAATTACCTTATGAATATCCCCGGGGAGTGTCAAACCAAGTGTGTAGTAAGGCCTATTATCGTTTACCACGATACCCCAGGTCAAGACCAAAACTCCTGGTTGGAGTTTTCACACCTTGGTACATCTGTTCCAGAACCACATCCACTTACAGTATCCATACATGGATTTATATTCTAGAAATATTCACAAAATCTATTCCATACCAAACCACCTGGATGTCTCTGTTTTCTTATCCTCAAAACTATCTTGTGGATTTGTTCCATAATCTACGTTTTCTAAATCTAGTTTCCCAGGTTTATATTAAACTTCATTTGGTACCAAATTTATGGTCCTGAACCCAGTTTACTGAATTTGGGGCCTGATTTAATAACATTATCATACCAAAAAGGAATATTAATCCCTAAGGACCGATTAGTTTAGTAGCATGGAAAACAAGATCCGTATATAAGTTCATCCTTTCAACTTGAAATAAAAAACAACATAGAAATTTCTTAAACAACATCTGTAACCCCATGTTTATTTCAGAAATAAATTTATATTAAAATTATTCATGTCCTGAGAAAATGAAATATAAGAAAGGGGTGAGATCAAACACTCTATAAGGGTAAGAAATATAGTGTAAGATATCATAACATAGACATTAAACTTGTTGAATAACTAATTTTTTTTTTATCAAAAACATAAACACATTATGGAAAAAATATGAGATGAATAAAAAATGCCATAATCATGGGTATTATACTTGGTTAATAACAACATGAACCATTGATACTATTTTCATAATTATGGTATTCATAATGGGGGACATCAAAACCATACTGTCAAGTCCTCATGCTAAGACCATAACTAATGATTTTGTCATGGACCTCTTAAAAAACCATAGTTTGTCTTATAAGACATGCCATTTCACTAAGGGAGATAGAGGGCCCCACCTGACACATACAATGTCTAATGAAACATAGACAATATATACATTCATTTTGAAACTATTATATAAAATGTTAATATATTTCCCTGAACATTATGTATAAACACTAACTATTCATTGTAAATTGGTTAATGGTTTAAGATAGAATATTCACAAAAAAAACCATAAAAATTAAATAAAATATTGTAGATGATTAAATGAAATATTAAACCCAATATTACTTAATAATAAACAAAATATTTGAAATAGTTGAAGATACTCTTATAAAGTCTTCGAGTAATTCTTGAGATAAACACTCTTTTACTTTGAAACAGAGAGTTATTTTTGGAAACTATTTCTATAAAAATACAAGTGAAGTAAGAAAAAAATTTTATAATAAAATGAATGATTTTATAAAGATAATGGTTTCTATTAACAGATTATATAATGACCATAAAAACAGGTAAGAATTTGAGAAATTCCTTTGAATTAGGCTAGTATTTCGGAAACAATTTGGAATGTTCATTTTAAAACATTTAACTATCCATAAGATAAATAAGGATTATGGTTGGTGAACATATATATAATATTCACACAGAATTTATGAGGATTACATAGTAATAAATAATTATTTCATTGACGTAATTCGACAATGAAAGTTACCCGATTGAAAATGGATGTTTGGGTGGAAAACCCTAACCTCAAGTCTGAGTGTGTTCCACTCTTGAACCTAAGGTCCTGGAATATGAATTTAGAATTATTAATAAATTAATTCAGAACCTATTAGACATTTATTTAGTTTATCATTATTTTATTAGTCCCATTATGTCCTTATTTATTAGTTATAATATTGAATTTCATCATTCCAGAGTGTTTGTTTTCTGGAGTTTCTTAATCATTTCACTTGTCTTTAAGTAATGGAGTTAGTGTGAGATTGATGTAAATCTACAAAATAGATTTTACACACTATTCATGAACATAAATATGTGTGAATGATATTTTATATCACTTGGTTACATGAAATGAGGATGAATAAGTACATAAAATATTAATGATATTCACTTAGATTATTTTAGCTATATTTTGATTATTAGGAACTAGTTCGGTCATATGATAGAATAATATGTATGTATAATGGTTCCTAAATATAAATTTGGTTATAATACATATATCATAGTTTGGTTAAACCATTTAAATGGATTCATGTCTATAAATGAAGGAGAAATTAAAAAAATAAAACTTCATCAAACACGAAGTTTGTAAATTGGAACCTCACGGAGAGATGATTTAGTTTATTAAATTAAAGATAGAGGTAGTAAGGATGTTGATGATGGTTCTTCCATTCACATGATATAATTCCAGTATATATATTATAATGGAGTAATCATGTTCATTTTGACTATGGTGGTTGGGATAGAATTAAAAAATAAGATAAATTTAAATGAAACCAAATGAAAAAGAAAGATAATTTACCTTTTGTAATAACCTCCTTAAGAAACTCTTAAGGGAAGGGGTTTTTGTCTTTTATAAAGAAAAAGAGATGATGGATGTGTGGAGTGAATAATTACGTGTATTTGGGATGATCCTTGACAAGGAACAAGGCTTGAGAGGAGTTAAGAGAAGAGTAAGTGAGGGGGGGGGGGTTATAATGGAGGAGATAAGTGAATTATGAATATTTTATTCTTTATTTTATTAATTATTTCAAGACTACCAATAGTGTTGTTTCAAGATGAACCTAATAGTAATAAGTGCATGTGAGTTGAAAAATTGTGGTATTACATCTTACTTACATCACTTATGATGCAATAAATCACGTATTTAACATTTATCGCAAATTACCATATTTTACTATTCACTCAAAATTCAGATATTTTAGAAAAATACCAAATATTCACCCTAACCAATTTTGAATTTTTATAATTTAAAAATGAAATCCATTTTTGGAAAATAATTTTCTAAATATTTTTAATTTAATATTTAAATAAAATCATATTTTATTCCTAAAAAACAACTTTAAAACTATAACTCGTTTTACAACAGTTTTAGAAATTAATAATGGTCACATAAAATTAACTTATAAGCATAAAACAATAAAGTAACTATTTATGATTAAAATTTATGAAAATATATTTCCATTTTAAATTCTTAAATTAATCATTATATTTTAATTAAAATATTTAGGACATACAAAAATACCAATACATATTCTATGACCGTTTTCCACTTTTATGATGTATAAATTGTATTTATTAATTCATGGGTGAAGTTTATATTTTTGTGTCTATTTTACTATTCATTACTATTTATAAGGGTATGTTACTATTCCCCAAAAATTATGTTTGTCTTATTAGACTCTAAATATCTTACTGAACAGAACCATGTATATTAGTTTTTCTAAATTCAAATCATAGAGTTTGAAAAATTATGTTATTGGCTAGGTTATAACAAAGTGGTATTTTGTAGAGACATAATGTTTCAGGTATTCAATATTTATTTTTCAAACCTTGGGGAGTTACGAAAATGTAACTCCTAGAGAAATAAATTATAATGATGATTAAAATTTATTAAATTTGATTATATATAATCAAAAAATTAATATGTTACATTAAGATAAAATTAAAATAATATTTATACTTTTTAATGTAAAGAGGTGAATTTTTTACAAAAAATAGTATTCTTCCCTATTCATTGAAAAATAAATCTTTTCAAAAAAATTCAAAAAAATTCATCCTAATATAATTCTGAAACAATGAATTAAAAAATAATATGATTTTTATGAAATAAAATTTCAAAAAGTGATATGAATTAATTATAATATTCTATCAAAAAATTCAACAAAAACTATTTTACAAGAAAACATATTTTGGAATCATAAATTTCATTTACTAAAAATTAGGAACTTATTTCATAAGAATTAAAATTTTCATTTTTTTGAGTAGGAAAGTTATATATATATACTTCATAATTTTGTTAATACAATTCATACCCTCTAATTCAATGGCTATGTTATAACTATCGAATTTAAATAATAATATTTTATAGTTCCTTTAAGATTAGTGTTGCATGTCATGTACAATATCAAATATAGTATTATTTTTTAAAGTATTGGTGTATTGCATCTACCATATGGAAATATATTATATAGAGAATATGAACACTAAAACCATGGGTTCCACAATAAAATTTATGCTTAATGGGATGGAAGAGCCACTGTACATGTGGAAAAATCATTTTCCTTATGGGTAAAATATATTTTGAAAGGATATATTCGAAGAGATTTGTGTATTTATGAAATATGAAGAATGATATAGGGAAATTAATATATAATTTGAGTTAATATGAAAACACAACTAGTGGAACGAGTTTTTCTAATATGAGTGGGGATTTCAAGCATGTGGGATTTAGCAAGATATGAATTTCACAGTTTTGGAGGTAGTGTGGAGGATCTTTCTGATGGATTTTATAAGATTTATATTCCCATAATTTTATTATTATATTTTATTAAATAGTATTTAATTCCATTCAAAGATGATTTATTTACAAAATTAATATAATTGAATTAAATTTTATAAAATTACTATGAGTGTTTTTATTGATACATACATTGATCATAACACCTTCCATAGAGAATTCTAAAAATATTTTTGTTGCGTGTGATTGGTTGATTGGGAGTGGAATCAAACAAAATAAACTAGGAATCTATAAATTGGTAGCAGATAGTTTTCTTATGACTTTGAGTAATCGACCAATTATAAAAGATTAAATAATAGAACATGGAGAAATGTTTTATGTTAAATACAGAGGTTAGTGTAACAAAATAAAAACCTATACATGTCATGTTAACTATCACACATTTCTAGGACTAACTACCCTAAAAAGTTAATGAATTTCATTAATAGATAAAGGAATGGGTTACACCACCAAATGTGTGAAATCATTATTGTGGATCATGGATGGCTAGAAAATTTTATAGGGACCTATATCTTTAGAAGTTCATACCAATGAAATCATGAGATAATATCACAATATAATAAGAGGTGGTTTTACATTACATTAGTATGAAAAATTAGAATACATTGGTATGTTTAGATGACCTCTATTACCCCTTAAACCGTAGAAAACATTAAATTGATGTGACATCTAGGGTTATATAGATTAGTTTAGATAGCTCTCCATTTTAATTTACCATATATCCATTTTTCTGTTCTAATATATATTTGTTTTTATCATTATTCATATATGAATGATCTAGGATCAAAGGTAGTTGAGAGACTAATATATTTATGATAATTTGTAATCTTTTTAATGATGTAAACAAGATTTTAATCTATATTTACATGTATTTCTTTATTTTGTTATAAATTTTGAAATTTTAAATTTTAAATTTAATTGGTTCAAAATGAATGTAGTATTTTTAATTGTGTTTTTTAATTTTAACTATAATAGTTTTTTTAGTATTTTGTGAATTGGTTTGAATTTTATTGGTTGTTTTCAAATGTATTATTATGTTAAAAAATATGTACATCCAAGGGAAAACCCTCCACTAGTGGGCAATATGAACCTAGACAGCCTCATGAGGAAGCCAACCAACTAAGCATGCCACTGGGAGACCCTTCTTGAGGGGGAAGTATATGGAAGGAGCCCACATGGATAACCACATGTATTGTTTGGGCCACAACCACACACGATCCGTTTAAGTGTGCGGCACAACCCATTAATACTCGGTGTAGTTTCCCACCCATTAGTAAGATTCAACTACGAAATTTCCATGAAATTTCTTCTAAATGATGGTTGATAACTATTACACTTTAGATGTGGGATGAGTCATAGCACCATTATTGTTAATAATAAAAAATTTTGTGCTACAGCCTTAACCCCGCTAATATGCACTCGATATAACATTTCTTCATCCTCTATCCTTATCTCCACCATCGTCCTCGGGCCACTGTAGCTATCTTACTGGAGAACCTCAACCTCCACCCCCTGGGATACTTGATCTCGATCTCACCTGTAATACCAAAGATAGGGGTTGGGATGAATCACCTCATGGACCCCAAATGTCCCAAATGAAGCATATTTAAAAGAAAGATCGTGAAACTATAAACTCTAGATAAATTATTAACCTCTATTGCCACACCTACAAGTGTGTTAGATTATTTCTCCACTGGATTCATAATGTTGAACTTCCACATCAATAAATGCCTATTCCATGGATCCAATGGAGTTCAACACCACTTGTCTACACTTTCCACACCGAATGTATCACGTGGATTTCATTAATTCCATATATTGAAACACCCAAGATACTTAGGGGTATATTTCCTAATATATCATGTCTCAGGGTTATTTTGAAGGCCTAGGAACTCCTTGGTATTTTTATAAAGGGAGGCCCATGCCACCACTGATAGAGTAGATCACCATGGGAGAGACAACCTCCTGATAAAGGTAAGATAAAGTTGTTGTTTAATTTTTTTATTAATTGATTTATTATTATTTTATTTTTTCCTTAGTATCAATTTTATGTAATTTGAAGGTAGTTTCTTAATAAAATATACCATTCATGGATTTTTAACCAAGTATTTGATCAATTATTAATATCTTTTCCTTCTTATTCATATTCTCTACATACTTATTATTATTATTATATATTTTAAATAGTTTTTATTTTAACTCCCTCTTCCACCCACTTCTAATTATTTTATTTTATTATTATTCTATTATTATTCTTTCTTATATTGTAATTTTATTCTTATTCCTACATACTTCTCACTCTAATCTAATTCTATTTTATTTTTTTGTTATTTAATATGTTTTATTATGGTATTTTATTTTAATATTATCTCTTTCTATCTAATTTTTATTTTACATTATACTTATTATAATTATTTTGTCTCTTTACAGTAACTGGTAAACTACCCTAGAAAATGAGGGGTTGAAATGTGGATTTTCCATGTATAGGTTAGGTTTTCTTGAGTTATTGAACAACGTTTATGTTTGTGTTGACAAAGGGTGGTGTGCATGGGTTTGAACATTTTCCACTAGGACACTAGACTCAAAATATTTTCTATGATTTTATTATATATTTTCCCTCCCTTAAACTGGATAGAAGATCTATATAAGATTTAATTAAACAATTTAGTGGATGAAATGGTATACAACGGAGCATGATCATGGAAGATGACATGTATTGATTGATGTGTGATATTATCTGGGATTTTAGGTGTATGTTTCATTTATATTGCTAAAGTAATTAATGATATTACACCAGTAAATAAAATAATAGTAGCATAATAGTGAGATTCCATAAATATGATATCAAACATAATTTAAAACAAATAAAGGAGGATAATGGTAGAATAAAGAACCAATCTCAAGGACAATTTATTTTATTCTAATTAAATTTTTCTTATCATTAAATGACTAGTTCAATTTAATTTTAACATTTTCCATGTATTTTAATTATTTTATAAAATAAACAACACCCAAATTTAACAATGTTTCCATAAATAACAAAAACAAACAATGAGAAGTATTGTTCCATGATTTAGAATTAGTATGTAAACACATTTTAAGAACCTCAGGTGATACGACCCTCGTAAGACACTATCCTTCACTTGACAAAATATAATATATTTTATTTTTCAACTCCCAGTGAGAGGCGTACAATAAAACTAGCGTCGTTACTAGGGAGATAATAATTGTTTTATTTAATTTTTTATATTTTCATATTGTATATAGTTTTCAATTCATAAAAACCCATTAAAAAATTAATTTCCCCTGATGTATCAGAAAATACATTTCTTTGTGGATTGAGAAATCAGTTAGGGGTAAAGTACCCAGAGAGAGTGTTTTGTGAAGCTATGGAGGCCCTCCATAAAAGGGATAGAAATATTACTAACATGATTAGGTAGATGATAAATGGCCATGAAAATTGATTAGCATTTCAATATTTGATGAACATGGCCAACTAAGTACAAAATGGTTATCAAATATTGAATTCCACAAGGGAGGTACTACTGTATCTCACAAATTTTTTTAAATACAACTATGAATTTGTAGCTAAATTCATGGAATATAAACCACTGAACCATTTTAAGTGCTCAATCCAAGATGAGCATGATGGGATATAGTGGATTCAAGAGGTGGAATCCAACCCAATGGTGGACTTTAAAGAAAATATTGATGATCCAAACTATCTACCCCCATTCACTAAAATAAAACTTCAAAAGGAAATCAACATTGAAGAATATTTGGAATAGAACCAATTCTAAGAGATTATCATATCTAGTACTATATTTCATTTTATTTGATTCAATATGAAATGAGAATTAATTCCCATGCTAATGAATTTTTAGTTTTATATAATCTATGTTATACCTTATAGAAAGAATATGAATCATGACTTTCACCTACTAAGGAAAATATGGAGCCCCCAGATATTGATGAACTTAGTTTTTAGGAAGCCCATAAAGATATACAAGTAGAAGATACTGAGGAAACTAAGATATATCCTACTCATATTAAAAGGTATAATATTTCTAATTTTCAAAATTTAAATTTTTTTATGTGAAATTACACTCATAATTTCTCTTTGATTATTCAATCCGTTTAACCCACATTGATCCATCACAGAAAAAGAAAGAAGATGATGAAAATGTAGAAAGAAATTAGTAGAATGATTCCTACTCATTTCTACACATTCCATTTAATATATACTTAATTGTAAAGGGGGTGGATTTGGTATACTCTATCGATGGATCATTCCTCATGAACAAACAATAATTGAAGGGTTGTAAAAGACACACATGGTTATTCAAATCCATGAATCGCTATCCACCAACTAAATATGGATGAAAAATAGTACATCCCTCTAATGTTAGTAAGAATCCATGTCCCATATAAGGGATTATAACAATATTTGTCTGTACATTTCTTCTATACATTAAATTTTTTAATTAGATTTATTTTTACATCAATCTCACTCCCTATATTATTTTTGAACATAAATTTCAAAGTCATTGAGTTGTAATAAATGATTATATTATGTAGGTATATGGCGGCATAAGGCACACCCCAAATAGTGGAGGAAGAGGACTAAACCATTATTTAAAAAATTAGTTCACTTTTAGTGATTATCATTCAAACACCATATATTTTTGTCTTAACAACATGTTTTTAGATTTAAACTAGAAATTTCATGATTATGATTTGAATTCATGATTTAATTGACTTATCTAGGAAACATGACTTTATAAGGAATATGGTGATTCCATGTTTCATATTTCAATGACAATGATATTTAATGAGTAAATGTATTATTGAATGATTAGAGAAAAGAATGGTTATTAAAACAAGGACACATGATTTGAGGGAATTAGTTGATTCATTTAAATGAAACTTCCCTACAATTTTTCATTCTTTGAGTTTATGAAATTTATACAAATTGATTTTTTATTTTTATTCATGATTTAATTGATTTTCCAAGATCAAATATCCTATTTTTCTAGACCATGTAAATCCAATTGTATCTTAATCCTGTTTATTGAGTGTTCTTGGGAAATGGAACCTTATAGAAATTTCATTTAAAATAATCAAATCTACGAATGTGAGAAATAAAATATAAAATTATTGAGGCATCATTTGAAAATCACATATCTATGAAACCATCTATACATTAATCCTTACTTATCACATATAAACCATGAAGGAACTTAATAGGGATGAGCCACTTTGCCATCCCATTTTATCCATTTCCAACCAAATCTTAGCATTTTCGTGATATTTTAATGTTGACATGTGGGGTTTCTAATTGTTGGTGTTGATAGAGACTTTTTATTTTTTTATTATAATTTTTTGTCCTTCATAAAAAATTGTAATTGGTTCTATCTTGGAACAATAAAAAAATCACCGTTACCGAACTCATAAGTTTTATTATATATGGTTAGGTGGTGGATGTGGGGTTTATTACTAGATTTAATTTTGAAAAAAGTAAAAAGTACAAATAAAAAAGGGTACATTGAAAAAAATAAATATAAAAGGAGAGAGAAATTCAAGCTGATTCACATCATTTATCACAATTTCATTATTCAGGACCTAAAATTTATCTTGGTAAATGGGATTTTCCATTTGAAAAGTATAATTTTATTGATATTTTTTTATATCTTTCATTGTACATTGATATAAAAAACACATCCTTTGAGACATTATTTTTAAATGATAACTCTTAATAATATTAAGCATTAGATTCATTAAAACCGTTATAACATGTCCCTATGATTTTATGTGTCTTTTTTTTTTATAATGTGGAGAAATAAGTTCCTTAACAAGAATATGGTTAAGGAGTATGTTATCATGAATTGAGTGTATTCTACTTGAAATGCCATCATGATTGATGAGAGAAAAGATTAAAAATAGTTGTATATCATGATTTGGAATGTTTAGTAATAATGAACTAAGAATAATGAATTGATGGAAGAATAAGTTCAATAATTTTAAAATGGGAGAAAGTAAAATGATTGAATTGATTGTCAATTTAAAAAAGGTGAAATTGAAGTGTTAATTTTTTAAAAAAATTGAAAATTTTTATTGACTATGATAATAATGTTATTTTATTTATTTAGATTTTAATAATTATAACAGTGGTTCCCATTGATTTTAAACGATGAGATTTTATGATAGAGGAAATGAATAATTTCTGTGTGGGTGTATTTGACACGCTGTTATTTTATGCAATTTCATAAATATTTGTTATGGATTTTAACAAGATTTTAATCTATATTCTAATATATTTCAATGTTTTATTAGAAATTTGAAAATTATAATGTTGGAATTGAAGTGGTTTTAATTTTTTTAGATTATTTAATTCTAGTTATTAATATTAATTATGAAATTTTGTTGGTATTTTTTATGTGTCTTTAAATTTACATAGTTATTTTAAAGTGTATTTTTAGGTAAATAAAATTTTCAAGCCAAGGGCTAGCCCTCAACGAACGGTCTACAACAACTTATATATCCTCAGGAAGAGGCAGAATTTTTAATATGTTTACCAAGATAGACATCACAATGTATCAGGATATGGATGGATCCCATGTAGATTCCAACATTAAAATTTTGGCCCATATCCATACACGGGCCATACATATGTGAGACATGAATAGTTTATGGTGGGTACCATGTATCCAGGTAAACACCATAGGGCATACCTTTTTTGAGAAGTAGAAACTAAATTTCATATAAAATATAGCAGAGCACTTCTTCACAAGGGATGAGTTATAATGTAGTTAATATTCATAATAAAAAATGATTCCATTCATCCAAGGCCATGGTCTCTTGCACTCAGATACAAGATTCCTTTATCCCCCACTATACTTTCCACCTTTATCCTCATCCCACTGATGCAACATCACTGATGAACATTAATATACACCACTAAAAAGATCCAACTTGAGCTAATGTACTAGTTAATCCTCGGTTGAAAATGAATCAGATAATGGAACTGGCATGTTAGGCCATGCATGAGCTATGTATCCAAAGGAGTTCAACACCACAAGTATATGCTATCTACACCAACTATACCGTGTATATTTCTTAAATAAAAATATAGAAACCCTATATATCCTTGGGTTTACATTTGGAGATATCTCATGTCTTGGGATAATTTTGAAGGATGAGTAACTCCTTAGTTTTCATATAAATGGAGACTATAGAAACTGCTAAAGGAGTGGATCTCCATGAGAGAGGCCACCACTCAATAAAGGCTGGTTGAAGCTACTGTTTTATTTTTTGGTTCTTTATTTTTATTTTTATTTTATTTTCGACTTAGTTTCTATTTTTTGTAACATTAATATAGCTTCTTAATAAAATATTTCATGCATTCATTTTAACTATGTTTTTAATCCATTATTAATTTATTCTAATTTTTATTATTTTTAATATTGTTATTCTATTTCTTATTCTGTGTTTTATTCTTATTTTTATTTTATTTCTCCCTTGTTTTGACTTCCATTTATTTTATTTTATTATCTTTTAATTATTATTATTTCTTTTATTTTAATTTTATTCTTCCTCTTTAATATATATCTTTCATATTATTCTATTTTTATACATTTTTTCCTTTTATTTAATTTTAATTTTATCACTTTCTCTCTCATAATGTTTATATTTTATTCTTATTATTCATCTATTATATCCTTCCTCCATTCCACAATGTTATTACTTAGCCTCAATAATAAGGGGATAAACCAAGGCTTATCCTGTGGGAGTTTAGGTGTTCTTGAATTCTTTATTAATGTTTATTTTATGTTTGTGGGGAGAAAGGTAGACGTGGATGGGTGTCACAATTTTCCACCATGAAAATGAAATCAGAGTAATTTCTATGAATTTTTAAATATTTTCTCTCCCTTACAATGGATAAAATATATCCATATTGTGGAATTGAGATATTCAAGGGATGAAATTGCATATGATGGAGGTAGGTCCTAGAATATGTCATAGTATCGATTTTGGGGTTCAATTAAACATGATTACCAAAGGAGGTGGAATTTAGATTGTTAAAGGCATTCAAGATTTCACACCATTAAAAAAGAATAGAATCTTAAGAGTGATATTTCATTATTAAGTTATAAAACACATTATAAAAAAATTAATGATAGTTATGATAGAATGAAATACCAACTCAGGATCAACTTCTTTTCTTCTATTCAAATTTTGATTGAAATTTCATGATTAGTTTATTTTAAAACATCTCTCATTATATCATTTTATTATTTTTAAAAATAAAATAAGAAATTTATCAATGTTATTATAATTATTAAAAACAAAAAATATGAGTAGTGTTATGGAATTTAGAATTATTATGTGAACGCATATGAATCTCCTCAAGTGAGATTAACATCGTTAGCCACTACAGTACGCTAGAAAAATTATAATAAATTTTATTTTTCCATTCCCTGTGATAGATGTGGGTTAGTAATCAAGAACATATACCAAAGGGTCAACCATGTTATTCATAATAGTTTTCAATTCTATATGGAACTTGAAAACATTTAGGCAAAATTGTTTCATCGGAATAGTTTGACGTGATGGTAGATTTTGAGGGGATGAGTATACTTTCACAATCAGTCACATAAAAAGGGTTTATCCATAAGAACACCAAATGAATCCTACATCTATAAGGAATTATATTCCCTCTTTCAAATGTTTTTAAGTAATTGGAGTTTTTTACCAACTATACCCCGGAAGTCACATTGGCGAAGAGGATAGGAGGTCAGGCACATCAATACCATTTCGGGGGAAATTATTTCAAACTCTCGAACACTCTTGTAGATTTATTATCTGTTTTTGAATCTTTCCAAAATCATTATACAAGACTGCTTACCCAAAAAAATGATCTGGTGTTGAATCTATGTTTAAATCGGAGTGGATTCAACCAAAGACACTGTTATTATATATAAAAGGTTATCAATTTTTTAAAAATTATTTCTTCTTTATGGTAGACTACATGATATCTAATGCAATATGACTAGGAAAACTATAATTTTTTATTCTTTGAGGATTCAATTTGTTTTTTTAATTGAGATTGATCCTTTAAGAGGATAGCTATAAATAATATGAATTATGTAGAAATAAAAACCAAAATAGTTAATATACATTCATTTCATGCAGTTTAAAATCTTCAGGAAATAACATGTATGAGGTAATTTAATCAGTTGATATGGATCTTTGGACTTTGGAAGGCGTCGTACATGTCCTATTTATAAAATAATTAGAGTTTTCATAGTTTAGTTGATTGTAGTGTCTATATAAAAAATGGTGTGATGAAATATTTTTGAACAGAACTTATGAATATTTTCCCACCTTAATTAGCCTCATCATGAATTTAGACCATTGATTGATGAGAATATGTTACAAGAGATACAACTTAATGCGGAACATTTTATGTAATTATCCCTATGTTGATGGCACAACCATTGATAATATCTATTCTCACATGATACATGGTCAGTGTAAAAAACAGGAGATGTCAAAATATTGGGCTCATCACATGAGAGCATAATATTGAACATTTTGGGTGCATACACATTGAGGATGTCCCTGATGCTTGGGTATGGCTTATAAACTAATATCTCTATGATGTTTTTTTCATTAGGATTATGGAATTTCAATTAAAATTAAAATATAATTATGGATCACACCGTATGATGATTACCATAATGGGTGATTTTTATTATGATAAAAGCACTATTGTTGAAAATATATAATCATATATAAGGCATGATTTGTGTGATAAACAGTGTATCTTGAGGGTTTAGATGTATAACTCATAGGTATGAAACTTATGAATTGAAGAAGCCTTTTGGAATATAATTAGAAAATCTATGAGTGACATAGCCCCAGATGTAATGATATAATATTCATGTTGTATATGGATACCAAGACTTATGAAGGGATCCTAAATATCCTATTAATAATAGGAATTTGAGTCATCATAGTTCACAATGGTTTCTAATGTGCGGATGGATGAAGAATATTGGTAGACATACATGAGGATATGGGTCCTATGAAATAAAATAAATGTAATATTAAGGGTATTACACCACATTCAATTCGAAAATCACATATCCAACCAATATCTTTTAATGTAAAAATCTATGGGACTATGAGAGTTAAATTGTGTATTCTTTGATGACATGAGTCACCCTTTCATGGAAAATGAATTTTTTTGTATGTGTGTGTAGATCTGCTCTATTAATGAACGAACCACATGAACCGTGTCAACCATATAACTTGTAAAATGGTGTCTTATTTCCAAGGATGACTTGTACATGGGGTTTTGTGTGATCCAACAGATATGTGTGGGGTAATATTCATTATCAATTAACTGATCATGTGAATCATGTGATCCACCAGACTTGTCTGAGGGTCTATACCTCTCAAATATGAAATTTACATGGTTTATCATATGGCCCATATGATATATCAATGGGCATTCATGTGATATATAAACTATGAATGTGAATTATATGATCCATACCAATTATAAAGGGTCCTTCATTTGATCGATGAACTGATTATGATATCAGCATCATCTCATCACATGAAGAAGATCATATCTTCCAAAAAATAAATATCCCATAATTTAAAACTTTTTCATCACAAGAATCCCATAACATTGTTCTAATAGTTTTCATTATGGAATCACATGTTCAATAATTCATGTACATATCCATTCATTTGATCAAGGGGCCGTCTCGTGACTAACCAATTCAAAAATTATTATATATATTTATCATATGTTAAACTCTAAAATTTTATAATAGGAACTATCATTCAATCATGTGTTCTCTCCCATCTTGAAATTCCACCCCCATATGTGCATCTTTCTTGTTTTTCCAAGTGGGGGGGGGGTATTGTAATTAGAACCCCTATATCTAGGATTCATCTTATAGGTTATAAAACACGTACCTTAGATTGAGTTGGTGAAAATACTTTCCTCATAATTTTAAAATTCCTTATTCATTTATTGGGATCTAGTAATTAATCATCTATGACATCCTCCAATTTTTTCGTGATAAATAGTTACCACATTATTATTCCATAATTACCAACCTCCTTGATCCCACAATATATCTAGGGTAACAAGTATAAAAAAGTTTGCATGGAAAGGGGTTTGAGTTTTATTTCTATTATTAGATTTAGTCATCACATGAAATTCAAGACATAAATTTGGAAAGGCCATCATGTGATTAGGAAAACATGTATAACAGCCTTCACATGATCAATAACACATGTCCAAGAGACATAATATGATCCTAATGACATGTACAAGGGACATTCCATGATTAGGAGAACATTTCCATAGGCCTTCATAAGATCATGAAAACGATTCAAAGGTTTTTTACACGATCGATGAACTAATCACGGGAACATTGTTGTCCATTTGTGTAAAAATAGTGCAAGTCCCTTTAAATTATTATCCCTTCATTTATAGAGTTGATATCATTAATACATTATCATCATCAATAACTTTTAATTTAGTTGTTTTTCAGGGCATTGACTGATCGATAGGCTGATTTCACGAATCATGAGATCACTTCATTAAATGATCCAATTATTATGGCATCGATCGTATGACTCTAAGAGTACATAACATGATAAAAACTGGATCTTTTATCAGTATAGACACATTTTTAGTTATTTATTTGGATTTCCATTTATAAATCGTGTGATATTTTATTGATTTTAAGATAGAACATCTCACTGAGCGTCACATTTTTACATTACTCGGGAATGGGATACCCATGTGGCCACGACTTTTTTTCTTTTTTCTTTTACTATGCATGTTCTTTGAGTATAATATTGTTTACAAAAAATATTGAAATTTTTATTTGGTAGGATTAAACTTATTCTCCTTATCATAAGTGATGTACTAAGGATGGAGTAAGTATATGGTTTTGAGGAATTAAATTTATACCAGAGTGACTTCAACTTCCCTTATTGATATTTTGGGAAACTCATAGTCTATTGGGTGACCATTGGATATCCACAAGATTCCCTATAAATAGAAGGGAAAGGGATTATTACTACTCAACACTGAATCAAATGTTTAGATAGATCTCAGATTTATTTTTTACTTCACGTGAATAATTTACCAGAATCCATAACGAGAGAGAGTCATGTGAGACGATCACTGGATTCCAATCAGGAATATAATTTTTTGGACAAATTGTGGAACTATTCTGTGAACTAATAAAATATATTTTACATATATCATGCATTAATCACTGATAAATTTTTTTGAAAGATTGATTTGTTCGATTGGTGTGATCTTATTTGTGAGTCACGATATTCTAGTTCACGTGACATTCCCATGGTCACACAATCCCCACGATTTATAATGGTTCTATAGATCATGTGAATTCGAATGGGTAATGTTTTCATGCTACTAAGAAAGGGTTAACTTCTCCACATGAATCATAATCTATCACAGAATCTAGGTGATATTTACCCATTCATGTATTTATTTTATTTTATCCACCAACATGATTCTCAACATTAGTTTAATTCATGTTTTTTTCATGTCTTGGTCCATATGGAATCGATCTCAGAAACATCATCCAACAAGGATGTAAAAATTGCTATAATTACTAGGAATCATGTGCTCATTCCTTGGTAGAAGGATTTTTATAAAAAATAATTTCAAAATAATCTTCTTTCTGACCAATATTCATAACAATCCTCATTCATGTGGAGAACCTCAATATAACATTGGTCTTTGGGATGATGCAATCATCCCTTCAACCAACCATAATCATTAGGCTATCATGTTTTCATCCTAATTTGGCTATATCAATTTGATTGTATTTTACCATTGCCAACTGATCATGGGTTCATTATATGAGTCGTCCATTTTACTGAATCACTCCACTCTCATACTGGACCGTATTGATATCCCTCATCAGGTAAATTCAAAGAGTTACTGAAATATAATTTTCACCTAATTGGATGTTTCATAAGGTGGTAGGAGTTCAAAATCGGATCTGTTTCCTAGAAATATATTTTCTTAATAATGGGAATGTATGTTCTGGGTTGGATAGAGTTTTATATAATTTTTTAGAAAAACATTCCCTATCAACATCTTATAGGGGATTTCTTATTTCATCATCCACCAGAAAACATATTTTCCTATATATTTGATTATACATTATTTTATGAACCCCAAATCCATTCACATGATCCATAGTGAACTATGAATCATTCCATGGGATATCAACAAGAATGGGAGAATACTTACTCTATTGGTGATATATGATGAATTACTACCAACCAAGAATGTTTGGGATTACCCTGATTAGAATCCCACATTATCATTAGAAATGCTTCTATTTTGAGAGATAAATTTATGAATGAGTCGAACCAATGCCCAGTCATATATTACAATGACTAGATAAGTATGTTTCACTATCTATGTTTTTCATTAATAAATTAATATATATTTTTCAACAACCTTCTCAATAGGTTTGGAACAACATGGGATCCTATTGGGATATTCTATAGGATGGTGAGTACAATTAATGTGGATATAAGTTGAAACATGTTGTGTCTACGAGTCTATGTTTTTTAGGATTTTTGGATATATTTTAAAACCCATGGTTTTTCATTAATGGGTATACATTTTTAAGTGTCTAGGTAGGCACATTAATGTAGGAATACTGACTGACATAAGGGAGACCACTGAACTTAGCTATTCCAACCCTTGTATATATGTATCAACATCATGGCCACATTTATTAGGGTGATACCCCTTACTAGATTTTTGGAACGTTTTTGTTTCTATTTGGCTAGATAGGTGAGAACCTCAAGTTGATGGGTACCAAAATACCATCAATATCCCACATTCCCTCTTCCACACCAAGATACTAAATGTATTTGGGTTTTAGGAAATATCATTAGATTTTCATGAGACCATTAACATGATGATAAAGTATGTTTATTTTAATTTTAGGACATACCCCTCACCTTATAAGTCATCAATTGACAATGTAAGTGGTTCCCTTGTTCAGTGTTTTAATAAAAATTCATTATGGGGTGGGGTTTTTGTAACTCATTTAGAATAGTTAGACATTTTTGATCTATACACCCCTTATCGATTTTATTATCTATTCTACTATGCTATTAATGTGTCATCTCTCCCTTTAGATTTAATTTGTGGTGAATGAAATACCGAGATTATAATTAAATTATAGTTAATACTGTAACATGTGGTTACATTTGCCAAGATATACTTAAAACATTTTTATTCTCCATGTTATCAATCTTGATACAATTCCCATGCAGTGATAGAATCTTACTCAAATGGTGTGATGAGCCAAAATATTTGATGGGTAGACACACCTTGTACCTATATGAACCCCTCACTCACGCAATCAATTGAACTATATTAGGACCCATGATGCCCTCCAAAAAACACTCCCATCATGAAATAGAGTTCTATGATGGAGATACATAGATTATTGGGAAAATAGACCATTATTACTAATAATGGATAATGTCCCAAACAATGGAGTGTTAATGGATGTAATTTCAAAAGGAGAGTGATAAATTCCACTCTCTATAGTTCTTTGGAATCTAGTTCAGAACATACATTAATAGATTTTATACCTAAATATAACTAGTCTAGTGTTCTTCATGATGATATACCCTTGAAAATGGCAATAAAGAGTGGGTTGTCTGGAAGAATACATTGTCATTATAACGGATCCTAATTTATCGACACTCCGTTGGAAGAAATGAACGGTAAAGGAGAGTTCATTCACAAAATTTTACTTAACATAGGGGTAACTAAATTCAATTATTGGTGATTAAAAAATTCTCACTATATATCTTATTATCTGGAAAATAGATTTCCAGGTATGAGAGAGCTTCATGATATTGACAATAAAATATTTATACTTTATTCCATATGGTATTCCTCTAGGATACTAGATAAAAAATGTCATATAACCTCGTAGTTTCATGAAAATATGATTAAATTGGATAGACATATAGAAAAAAATTATGAATTTATAGCTAATGTTTAGGCTTATTTCTTAAGGGAATCCTCTCTACTAGACACCACACAAAAAAGGGATCATAAGGTATCCATAAAAATTGAGTAACTTTTTCCACTAGTAATTATGGAGGAAAAAGAGAAAGAGACAGTTAAGCATTCATTTAATTCCTCCCACCATACTATAGAAATTTTATCGAAGTAAAAAAACAAATTTTAATATTTATTTTGTAATAATTCTCTTGGGGAAGCCTAGGAGAGACTTGAAAACGTGGAGATTCCTCATTTCTTCCAACATTATTAATGAAATAGTCCTCTAAATTTCATACATTTTAATTAATATTTATTTATTCATCCTTTTCATGAATGTATTCATATCTTTTTCATATATTTCTTCAAAGATATCAATATTTTTATAATACCTAGTGATTCCAAAAATGAAATCAAACACTTGAATAAAAAATTATCTCTCAGGAGAATGTATCAAGAAATATTAATAGCATAATATACTTCATTGATCTATAAGTTCCATTCCATATGATATTGGTTGGTTTGAAAGGATTATTTTGGTAAATACGTCACATTTGGAGAGTGATATAACTTTTACCTATGATTTATTACTAATTATTATAACCCGATTTCTTCTAGGTCTATATGGTAGGCTATAGAGGAATTGTGTCTCTTGACTGTAGCCTGGTATTTCTACTCATCCGTTGAAGGAGAGGCTTAATGGTCAAGGACTTATCTTTTGTTTTGGATTTACATTATGGAGTTATATGCTGAACTTTTTCACACATTTTGAATTTTATGAGCGATCAATGTGTTGATGATCACATACTATGTGTGTACAGTAATATGAGACTCTATTTTTTCATGGTTTTATTAATAGTTTTGGAACATGTTGAGCATTGTGTCTCCTTCAATTTTTCTTTTAAAGTATTGTAAGAACGATTGATGGGGTGATATATTTTAAGATGGAACATCTTGGACACTATTTTCCTTTTTTTGGGGTCTTATAACTCAAACATGTTTTTTATATTTTAGGGATATATAGTATGAAACTTATTTTGATGTATTTTAGGGTTTTATAGGTCATAACATCGTTTTTTTGTATTTTAAATTCTTATATCTATGACATTTTTTTACTGTAGATTGAATTTTTTATAACTCAAAACATATTTTTATATAGATTAACTATTAGTATCCTGTACATTCCATTTTTTCATACACTTAAACATAGAGTTGGTTATAAAGGATATATATATATATTCATAAATGTTTCACACACCATGCATCCTTACTTTGACTATGAAACATGGATATTCATTGTAGAGACATGAAGCTTAACGTACATGGACATTACATTACTTTTCCGGAATACTTAGTACATAACAAAAACACACACACAAGGACCGTAATAGTTTAGTGTGTTTGGAAACTCGGAATATAATCTTCTAATCGTGGTGAAAGATCTTCAACATCTCCCATAAAGATCTTCCTTTTTTTCTACCTAAAACATTTCTTTATATCATGGGGAAAAGAAAACATAAAAGGGTGATCTCGAATTCTCAGTAAGGGTAAAAAAAAGAAATATCAATCACATCATATTCATAAGAACATAACATTGTGGAAATCATTACCTGAAAAAGAGATCATAATATCATAACATGGGATAAATCATAGTAGTGAAATGTAATCCCAATAATCACAACATAAAACATGAAACTATGTGGAGTACACACATAATCATAGAGAATCATTTCCTGTTAGTCAAGACTCATTGCCAAGACTATCTTAGTGGACAAAGTCCATTTCTGAACCGAGTTCATTCCTTGTTTCAGTCCTGTTTCACTGAACCGGTTTAACCTTCCGTTCCAGCCATGTCTATATCATTAGATATAAAATCATTAACCAATGTATTAAAGGGAGATATAGGTCCCACCCATCTCATAATGATACCATTCTTATGTGTGCCACAAAATCATAAACCATACTTCATAGCATAACCCATGTAATAAAAATGGGAATCTTGAACATCGTGACATCATAAAACAATTCATATAAGATAAAGGAATTAATAAAAATAATTCCATCACAACATAATCAAATCAATGTAATAATAGGGATAGAAACAGAATCCTTTATTATCTTAGATGGAAAATAATTTTGATAAAACACTTGAACTCCATTCTTGAGGAAAATATCCTTTATACTTCAAAAACATTTTCCTTTCTAAACATGTAATACAATTCAAAACTAAAAGAAGTTGATTAAAAATAAACTTGAAAACATGTAAAGGAATCTTGCTGAAAATAATGTTTTAAAAATCCATTCATGCCGTATAAGTTAAAAAAAACATTCTTCTCGTACTTTTGTCGGAAAAGTCAAAAAGTACCTCGTGTGAAAAATGACAAAAGATTCCTTTCATATATTTACTAAAAACTCACCGAAGGGTAAAATTGGATATAAACTACTGTATAAGGATATAAATATTACATATTGAGGAAACATGGATGTGGATAACAATATACACCCCAGTAAATACCAAAGTATAAACAATCTCGGATAAAAATTAGATTGTGATATTTTCCCTTACCTTAGGTCCGATTTGCTTTGTAAGTGTCTGAACCTCTTGTATAATGATTTAAATAATGTCATTGACTTATTCCAGAATCATACTCATTGTTAGGATATCATATATGGTTCACTTATGACTTTATATTACCCGTTCTTTTGTAAATTCAATGTTAAAGAGCGTTTTGGGTAAAATCGTTTCATTTATCGTCTGTGTTTTGACTTGTAATTATTCATATGATTACTTAGATCATGATTACATAATTATAGAATATAAAAAATTATTTATATATAATATATATTTAGAATATACATATATATAATAGATCAGTAAATGGAATAAAATACACCGTTCATGGAGATGGTAGACCGTACATATGCATGAATGTTGTTTTCATTTCCTTATTGAGTAGAATGGAATTATGTAGATGAAATACATATATATACACATAAATCCAGTATCATTGTTATGTCATATATTTCATGATTACTTATTATATATAATTTATAATCATTCATGAATGGTTAACGTGGAGAATGATTCTCATTGCGTCGTGGAGACGGTAGTCCGTACGTACGCATGAGCGATGATATCATTTTCATGATCGTGGAATTGTATTGGAGTGTATGTATACTATTTCAGAATCAATATCACTTTACAATAATCATATATATTCATTATTTACACCATTATACCTATCCAAGTAAGGTGGTGGAAAATAGATTACACCACGGCGTGGAGACGGTATTCCGTACGTACGCACACGCGGTGATTTCATTTTCCGTAGGATGGATAGATGGTGAAATAGGGTTGTTTCATACATATAATAACATATCCGTATATGAGTGATACTGATGTTATTAATTCATAATGAAACAACTAAAGAAGAAGAAGTGGAAGAAGAAATAATGTTGAAAGAATTGGTAACGGACATTACCTCTTCTTTGAAATGCTTCTTTGAGATCTCCTTTTAGGGCACTAAAATTAGTCTTTGAAGAAGACCAGGACCTCTAGGTTGTTTCTAGGGAAGTGGATAGGAGAACTTGGCAGGGTTTGTTCAAGATTTAAGGCTCAAAGTGGTGTGAGGAATAGGGGGAGGAGGTACCCTTTTATAAGGGAGGATAGGGGCACCTTTGGAAAACTAAAAATATTATTATATTATAAAGAAAAATTCGGTTTTAAATAGCTCCAAATTGATTTATTTCAAAGCTAATGTGGGGAGGGGTCGCAAGCCTCTCATCCAATAGAATTTAGACAAGTTTAGGTTACTATTTTAACCTTATCAAATATATTTAACATTAAGTTAGATAATTTTACTTTTACCGTGTCTTTTTGTGTTCTTACACTATAAGGTTAATAAACATACTATAACAAGCCAAATGAACCCCAAGTTGTTTATTATTAATATATATAACCTTATCTATGTCATTTGGCTGAACCTTAGATTTTTAGGAATAAATAAAAATTAATAATATAATATTTGTTTTAAAAACAATTTTATGTCCATTTTGACACTATTTAGCAATTGATTTTTGTGAAAATCATAACAGAATTAATAATTCTAAAAAGGTTACATAAATCAATAATAACATGTCATATTAACCTATAAAATTAGTGTAATTCATAAAAAGTCTCAAATTATATTTATTTTCGTATTTATAACATCAATTATGTCAATATTTTATTAATAAGATAATTACTACATCATATTTGTGTCATAAATAAATTATATTATATAGCGTCTAAAAATTACAAATAAAATATCATTATGTAGGAAATCTTTTTATATTTCTAATGAATAATTATATTCGAATTTATCTTATGTATAACCCTGTATTAAAAATGATATACTTATTATACAATGATTTTAACTATTTTAACCCTTCTTTAAATAAATTAATAATAAATGTCCTAATCTAATCCACGTGGGCCTAAATGGAAATATTTTATTAATAAGGTTGTTTTTGGTCGAATTAAACTTGTCCAATAGAATTATAACATGTTTTAGGGTAATAATAATATCATTTATACCCTTAATTATCCTATTTACTTTTAACCATGGTAAATAAAAGTAAAAAGTTAATATTCACCAAAAATTATTTTCATCTCATTGAACCACATTTTACTTACTGAAATCAACCGTGTCTCTCGGATTTTTGAAATTCCACTCACAGAAGCGGTAAAATTATGTTTTATGAAAAATTCACATTTTTAACTACCACTTAGTGGTTTCACTATTCATAAACAAAATGAAAGTTTCCAGAAAAATACAAGAAATTAGGGATAATCAATATTTGATATTATGAACTCAAAAATGATGTCTATTTTACCAAATTCAAAACATATCAGTTGCATTAATTAATTTAAAAATTAATTCTCATCGTCAAAACAAATAGCGTGTTCTTAAGAGATAATAACTATCAAAAGATTGACACTTGTTTATATCTGGTTTAAATGTGAAATTACATCCAATGAACAACATTGTATTAAATTGTAAAAATATATTTTAAATATACTTTAAAACCACTCAAATTAATAAGTTATAACTATTAATTATTTCGATTGAAAATGTTGTTTTTAAATAAAATTTAGTAATTTTCACTATTCATCAAAATATGAAAGTTATCCGAAAATTACCAAAATTTAACCCTAAGCTAATTTCGATATTCGGAATCCAAAAATGAAGTCCATTTTGAAAAATAAAATTTAAAAAATTTCAAAAAGTGGTTATTACTATTCATAACGGCTAGTTTTAATAATATTTTAATAGCAAATTGTTGTTTAGTAAAACTCGTTATTGCGTACTACACACGCTATCGAGGAAGGTCGCGATTGCGTGTAATACAAGGCAAGTCAAGGATGCGTGTTGTGAAAGTTCCTTTTGGTGTAGCGTAAAACACAAGACATTAATGAAATTAAAAATAATACTTTTCATAAAATCTCGGGGTGTTACATTCTACCCCCCTTAAAATGAATTTCACCCTCAAAATTCATCGGGGTTATAAATGGTTTACTAATTGAAATATTCTTTAATAGAAACCCACATCGTAAAAAGGAATACCAAAACCAATATTTTAAAAAAAAGTATGAAACCGAATAGTTACCCAAATAAACGAATCACTGGGTTTCCACATAGGTGAAAATATGGATATGGAAGAGAAACCTAACCATCATGTTCTGATGGAGAGTGGTAGAGAACATGGCTATGGAAAATCCAGCAATCACAAAGCTATAAATTTGTGAAGATCTAAGGTACCATCTAATTCATCAGATATAAGAGCACTAGGACAACATTTTTGGTTTTCAAGATCATTTCCCCTAAAGTTTATGAAATTGGAATTAGAAGAAATACTTTCGTGATTTTGGTGTAGTCTCACCGTTAGTCGTTCTTTGGACAACTTCCACTTCATCTCTTAAAGAAATAAAGTTGAATTTGTCATTTGTGATGTGTTAGCAGATCATGTGATAAAATGAGGGGTCATTCCATCTGTCTCAAACAAAAGGATAGAAAAGTTATCAAAAAATACGTAAGTCCATCTATAGTGAGATTAATCATATATGGTTCCTAAAATGGTCTTATACTTCTTATATTATACTGCATAATATAATAAAACTAGTTTCTACTAAACATGGACTTCTTAAGGTCCAGTGGTAGGCGATAAAGGCCAGTCGCACTTCGGTTGTGGGTTCGATTCCCACAGCCTTGTCCAACGCGATGGGTTGTCGCCCATCCCACAGGTTGTCCTTTTTCTAAAACTATATTACTATAACATCCCATCAATAATATCTAAAAATACTAACTTATGTCCAGCATAATCCATTCTAATCTTTAGGGTTATCTAAAATACTTCGGTCCGAGCTCATAGTATAAAGAAAATGATTACTTGAAATGTCACATTACAATCATGTGAATGCCATAATTTATCCCCATATATCATAAGATATATCTTGTTGGTCAAATTACAAAAATGTGAATACCTTAATCATGTATTCTCTTGAAGAATTAATACCCATTGAACCTTAGTGAAAACATGAATTCAGTTAAAAGTTAACACTTTCCACAAACCAAAATCCTCAAAAATTAATTTATAATCAAACCATGATATCACTTAGTCATTATATCAATCATGATCTCATGAATACTGTTAAACATTTCATTTTCTCGTTTTCCCTTCATTATGCGCATATCATCTTATTTCCAAAAATATCTCAATCACTTTCCATGGTTACCGATACCATAAAATTATTGAATACCGCAATATACCAATACAAAAATATTCCAATATTCGATGATACTATATACAACATTATTTTGGAATCCCATTACATAAACACTTAATCATTCCACCACATCGCTGTCATATTCAACATCGCCAATAGTGATCGCATGTGACTTCCCTTTGTCCTTTGCCTTAAGCAGTTGCTCATGTCGATCATCACTAACCCTTGGATTAGGGCATTTATTAGCATAATTCCCCATTTCCTTGCACATGAAGCATTGAAGTGTTGGTGGTGCATTCTCTATAGTCTTTTATTTATTCACATCATTAGAAACCCTTTTTCCATTACTTCGACACTCAGCTGCTCGATGACCTTATTTTCCACACTTAAAACATTTTCTAGTCCCTTAAAGTCAATCTCCACCATGCTTCTTTCCACACTTTGAGCATAATTGAACATTCATCTTCTTTTCACCATTATTCTGAGATTTCTCCTTGAACTCCATCTTTCGTTTCTTGTCAAAACTATGAGATGGATAGGTAACAAAAACTTCCATTTCTACCTTGATAGCACAACACAAAATTTCTTCATAGCTACTGAAGTCTCTTATAGCTAATGCCCTTCAAAGACTTGGTTTTAAGCCACTGAAGAACCGATCAACTTTACTTTAAGGATGGATGATAAAGCCAGATGAATACCTTGCAAGCCTTGTAAAAGTCGCTTCGTATATACCAACAGATTCATCATCCTTTTTCTTTAGTTCAAGAAACTCATTCTCTATCATTGTTTTAAGAATACGAGGGAAGTAATTATTGAAAAATAAGTTCTTGAACTTGTCCCATTCCATGGACTCAATTTCATCTCGTGGCCTTGTATTCTTGATAAGATTCCACCATTGATTAGAATCACCTTCCAAACGATATACTGCTAAGATGACTTTATCAGGTTCAGAACATTGTATAACTGAAAATATCTTTTCAGTGGTAATGATCTATTGTTCAGCAGCAAGTGGATCATAAGACCCACTGAAAGAAGGTGGACGTTGCCTCATGAAGGACTCAATAGAATATTGTTCCCTTCTCTGCTCATTTGGAAGTCCAGAATGATTCATAGCCTGTGTAAGTATAGAAATAATATTTTGAACTCCCTCTCCCATTACATTTGTTTTTTCAGGAGGACAATCATTTCATTGTCCATTACATTGATCAACACGGTTCCTTTGGGTTCCAACAATCATCTAAAACCCAAAATGAATAGTGTGAGAGGCAAAAATCATGCTAGGGAAAAAAACATAATAAAGGGAGAGTACCTTCAATATCTAACATCTTAGGTTACCGTAATTCTATCACTATAACCTATACTTATACTTAACCTTAGGGACATACCTATACATACATTAGAAATATCTATAGGGATCTCACTAAAGTTCTCTCATCCTAGTTTCCAATGGTTGACTAAACCCTTCCAATGATACCAACTTTAGAGACCCGAAGCTTAACATACATGGACATTACATTACTTTTGCGGAATACTTAGTACATAAAAAAAACACACACAAGGACCGTAATAGTTTAGTGTCTTTGGAAACTCGGAATATAATCTTCTAATCATGGTGAAAGATCTTCAACATCTCCAATAAAGATCTTCCTTTTTTTCTACATAACCATTCTTTATATCCTGGGGAAAAGAAAACATAAAAGGGTGAGCTCAAATTCTCATTAAGGGTAATCAAAAGAAATATCAATCACATCATATTCATAAGAACATAACATTTCGGAAATCTTAACCTACAAAAGAGATCATAATATCATAACATGGGATAAATCATAATAGTGAAATGTAATCCCAATAATCACAACTGAAACCAAGAAACGTTGTGGCGTACACACATAATCCTAGAAAATCATTTCTTGTTACTGAAGACTCATTTCCAAGACTATCTTAGTAGATAAAGTCCATTTATGAACTGAGTTCATTCCTCGTTTCAGTCATATTTCACTGAACCGGTTTAACCTGCCGTTACATCCATGTCTATCTCATGATATATAAAATCTTTACCAAATGCATTGGAGGGAGATATAGGTCCCACCCATCTCATAATGATACCATTCTTATGTGTGCCACAAAATCATAAACCATACATCATAGCATAACCCATGTAATAAAAATGGGAATCTTAAACATCGTGACATCATAAAACAATTCATATAAGATAATGGAATTCATAAAAATAATTCCATCACAACATAATCAAATCAATTTAATAATAGGGATAGAAACATAATCCTTTATTATCTTATATGGATAATAATTTTGATAAAACACTTGAACTCCATTCTTGAGGAAAATATCCTTTCTACTTAAAAAACCTATTCCTTTCTAAACATGTCATACAATTATAAACTAAAAGAAGTTGATTAAAAATAAAATTGGAAACATGTAAAGTAAGCTTGTTGGAAATAATGTTTTAAAAATCCATTCATTCCGTATAAGTTAAAAAAAACATTATTCTCGTACTTTTGTCAGAAAAGTCAAAAAGTACCTCATACGAAAAACGACAAAAGATTCCTTTCATATATTTACTAAAAACCCACCGAAGGGTAAAATTGGATATAAAATAATGTAGAAGGATATAAATATTACATATTGAGGAAACATGGATGTGGATTATAAAATACACCCCAGTAAATACCAAAGTATAAACAATCTCGGATAAAAATGAGATTGTGATATGTTCCCTTACCTTAGGTCCGATTTGCTTTGTAAGTGTCTGAACCTCCTGTATAATGATTTAAATGATGTCATTGACTTATTACAGAATCATATTCATTGTTATGATATCATATATGGTTCACTTACGACTTTATATTACTCGTTCTTTCGTAAATTCCATGTTATAGAGTGTTTTGGGTAAAATCGTTTTATTTGTCGTCCATGTTTTGACTTGTAATTATTCATATGATTACATAGATCATGATTACTTAATTCCATAATATAAAACATGATTTATATATAATATATATTTAGAATATACATATATATAATAGATCAGTAAATGGAAAGAAATACACCGTTCATGGAGACGGTAGGCCATACGTACGCATGAATGTTGTTTTCGTTTCCTTATTGAGTTGAATGGAATTAATTAGATGACATACATATATATACACATAAATAAAGTATCATTATTATGTCATATAATTCATGATTACTTATTATATATACTTTATAATCATTCATGAATGGTTAATGTGGAGAATGAATCTCATCGCGTTGTGGAGACGGTAGTCCGTACGTACGCACGACCGATGATATCATTCTCATGATCATGGAATTTTATTGGAGTGTATTTATATTATTTTAGAATCAATATCAATTTACAATAATCATATATATTCATTCTTTACACCATTATACCCATCCAAGTAAGGTGGTGGAAAATAGATTACACCACGACATGGAGACGGTATTCCGTACGTCTGCACATGCGGTGATTTCATTTTCCGTAGGATGGATAGATGGTTAAATAGGGTTTTTTCATACTTATAATAACATATCAGTATATGAGTGATACTGATGTTATTACTTCATAATTAAAAAACTAAAGAAGAAGAATTGGAAGAAGAAATAAAGTTGAAAGAATTGGTAATAGACATTACCTGTTCTTTGAAACGTCTCTTTGAGATCTCCTTTTAGGGCACTAAAATTAGTCTTTGAAGAAGACCAGGACCTCTAGGATGTTTCTAGGGAAGTATAGAGGAGAAATTGGAAGGTTTTGGATGAGTTTGAAGGCTCAAAGTGGTGTGAGGAAGAGCGGGAGGAGGTGCCCTTTTATAAGGGAGGAGAGGGGCACCTTTGGAAAACTAAAAACATTATTTTATTATAAAGCCAAATTCGGTTTAAAATAGCTCCAAATTGATTTATTTAGATACTATGGTGGGTAGGGGTCGAAATACTCTCATCCAATAGAATTTAGACAAGTTTAGGTTCCTATTTTATCCTTATCATTTATATTTAACTTTAAGTTAGATAATTTTACTTTTACCGTGTCTTTTTTGTGTTCTTACACTATAAGGTTAATAAACTTACTATAACAAGCCAAAAGAACCCCAAGTTGTTTATTATTAATATATATAACCTTTTCTATGTCATTTGGCCGAACCATAGATTTTTAAGAAGAAATAACAATTAATAATATAATATTTGTTTTAAAAACTATTTTATGTCAATTTTTACACTATTTCGAAATTGATTTTTCTGAAAATCATAACAGAATTATTTGTTCGAAAAAGGTTACTTAAATCAATACTAACATGTCATATTAACTTATAAAATTATTGTAATTCATAAAAAGTCTGAAATTATATTTATTTTGGTATTTATAACATCAATTATGTCAATATTTCATTAATAAGATAATCACTGCATCATATTTGTGTAATAAATAAATTAAATTATATAACGTCTAAAAATTAGAAATAAAATATCAATATTTAGGAAATATTTTTATATTTTTAATGAATATTTATAGTCGAATTTATCTTATGTATAACCCTATATTAAAAATGATATACTTATTATAATTTGATTTTAACTATTTTAACCCTTCTTTAAATAAATTAATAATAAATGTCCTAATCTAATCCATGTGGGCCTAAATGGTCATATTTTATTCCTAAGGTTTTTTTGGTCGAATTAAATTTGTCCAATAGAATTAGGACATGTGTTAGGGTAATAATAATATCATTTTTACCCTTAATTACCCTATTTACTTTTAATCGTGGTAAATAAAAGTAAAAAGTTACTATTCAGCAAAAATTATTTTCATCTAGTTAAACCACATTTTACTTACTGACATCAACCGTGTGTCTCAGATTTTTGATTTTCCACTCACAGAAGCGGTAAAATTATGTTTTATGAAAAATTCATTTTTTAACTACCACTGAGTGGTTTCACTATTCATCAACAAAATGAAAGTTTCCAGAAAAATACCAGAAATTAGGCCTAAGCTATATTTGATATTATGAACTCAAAAATGATGTCTATTTTACCAAATTCAAAACATATCAGTTGCATTAATTAATTTAAAAATTAATTCCCGTCGTCAAAACAAATAGCGTGTTCTTAAGAGATAATAACTATCATAAGATTGACACTTGTTTATGTCTGGTTTAAATGTGAAATTACATCCAATGACCAACATTTTATTAAATTGTAAAAATATATTCTAAATATACTTTAAAACCACTCAAATTAATAATTTATCACTATTAATTATTTCGATTGAAAATGTTGTTTTTAAATAAAATTTAGTAATTTTAACTATTCATCAAAATATGAAAGTTATCCGAAAATTACCAAAATTTCACCTTAAGCTAATTTCGATATTCTGAATCCAAAAATGAAGTCCATTTTGAAAAATAAAATTTACAAAATTTCAAAAGGTGGTTATTATTATTCATAACGACTAGTTTTAATAATATTTTAATAGCATATTGTTGTTTAGTGAAACTCGTTATTGCGTACTACACACGCTATCGAGGAAGGTTGTGATTGCGTGTAATACAATGCAAGTCAAGGATACGTGTTGTGAAAGCTCCTTTTGGTGTAGCATACAACACAATACATTAATTAAATTTAAAAGAATACTTTTCATAATATCTCGGGGTGTTACATTCATGAAGGGTTCTGTCATAATGCATCCTTGTGAGAAACAAGTATGGTATATAGGGATATAATTACAAGGTTTTTAGACTGACATGGATAGTTGGATTATGGAATGTCTAAATCATTCCTAAAGTGGTTTGAATCGAGGATAAAGAAATGGGATAGACACACTAGGGATAATTTCAAAAACACGTGAAAGTGATGTGTTCCATTGGGTTGTTTCTAGAGATCATGAGAATTGGAGGGTCATTATTTTAAAGAAGAAATGCATGTGGATGACTGGTCAATGATCCCATATGTAGATATCACACATGAATTATCATATAGAGGGGTCACACTCCTTTATAAAGGTTGTGTGAGGAATATGAGGATTCAAATATATGGATAGTGAATCTAGGTATGTGGAAAAAAATATCCAATGAGGGATATGGAACCCTGGGTGTATTTGTTATTTTGTCTAGGAATCCTCAACCGAGATATAATTTAATTTAGGGTCCCAAGATGAGTAATTCCCCATGTTTCAATTATTAAGCCCCATATTTCTTATTTGATAGTGGGTACAATGCACAGTGACATAATATTGAAGATGTTAAATCCATTTGGATAGTTTGGGTCATAGGATTGGTAAATCATGGTGTAGAAATATAGAAATAATTGTGTGAATGTGGACTAGTGAGTACATATTAAAACAGGTATCACACACAACCAAAGAAATAGATTGTTTACTAAAGGGGGCCATTTTTTTAGGTCCAAAACATCCACAAAGTCCAGAATCTAATGTGTTGCAATATTCACCATTTAATTCTAGTGGGGTCCCTTTAATGAAATCAGTCTATGTTACCAATACACTATAGGGATGAACACAATGGAATAACTAAAGGGAATGGGTTTCTAAGATAAGTATTATCACACTAGGAATTTGTAGTAATCTACTAAGATTTCAAATAATTATAGGTGATTTACATAATGTGTAGTATTCAATATGGTTTAGAGAACCCTAAAAGATGTGAAGCAGTTTATTTGAATTGTTATCATTGTGATGTGATGTAATAAAACATTTCTCTATTTGTTTTGGGCCAGAGAGGTATAGTGACCACTATTCGGGTTTTACTAGGGTCATAAGATGGTCCCTATGAACATTTTTTCATTTTATTTACTTTCAATCATTTTCGTAAACATTTTTTGTTGAGAGAAGACTTTTTTCACAGACTTAATTTAATGTTTTTTGGCCTGAGATATTTTTTTATATTTTACTTGCAGTTTAATGTCATGTAATTTTAACCTTCATGGTTGAGTTTTTAAGAATGTATAACATTGACTAATGTAAATAAATCGTAAGGTCTTCATACATGTAAAACTAGTAACTAGAGATTGTTACACAGTAGCCTGGTTAAGATTCCCATGGCCAAGAGTAATCCAACACACATTTGAGTAGTCAATGGTAATATTGTATATCATGGATCAAGGTCCTAAAAAGATTAATTTTATGATATAGTCATGATGAGGATAGTAAATAATTAAATTTTTGTGAAGTGATCCACTACGATGTTGTCATGGGTCAAAAGGATTGGGGGTATTTTATTACAAGGAGGAAATTATTATAAGTGATGGGTCAAGGGCCCTTATAGAGACCTAGATTTTTCATTTTATTAGAGGGAAACCCTACCCTTTCGAAGGGTTGTGGATTGTTTTTGGTAAATCAATATTGTCAAGGATTTTATAATAATATATTTGTTAAGTTACTCAAGAATAGAATGGACGAAATCCAAAAAATGTTTAACCATGGAAAGGCTATTATGGTCCTTTTATAAGGGGGCTAAAGGATGATGTCCTTTATAGTTTAACATCATGCAATATAGGAACAACTATCATAAAGTTTAATGTTATGTGACCAGGACATAATTGATGTGTAGTTTAGTGTCTTGTGGTCATGCCATGATTCATGTGAACTAACATGGAATATATCCAACATGTATTATAAGGACAGCCTATATTACTCAGTGGAATTTAGACTTGGGATTAATTTTTGTTATTGAATATGATTACCGGGGGGTAACTGCATGTTGGAGTCACTTTTAGAAAAAAAAACTGATTTATGTTAAAACAATACATACAAATATTTTATTCATTCATAGGTAAAGTGATCTTATTAGAAATTGATGATACTTAATATGATTAATGTCTTACAGTATGGACTTGACCTCAGGGGAATATGCAATTTTCATGGATGGGATTCCTTGGGTTTCCCTATGCATTGTTTAATGGTCAGAATCATGCCACAATTAGCTACTTCAATAATATTCCTATATATAGATATATCTTATTCTAAAATGGGGGAAGGAAAATTTTTGATACATATTTTTGGATTTAGTGGATGGGACCATTATTGAATTATTTTGGGTATCATTATATATCTTATTACTATACTAATTAATAAAAACAATGTTCTCATATGGTTAACCACATAGTTTTAATTTCAATTTGGATAGGGGGAATTTTTTTTGTTATATACTCAATATTTTTTATTCATTCTACACATGGATCCATCTCATGTATAAGAAAGAGAATTAAACCCTATCCTAGTGTAGTGATATTAATAAATTGAATGTTCTCTATAAAATCATGGAAACAAAAGTAATGGGGTGTTTTATTATCATTGATATTCATGGTTGGGAATGGTGATAAGTGGTCCGAGCATCACTGTGTTTTCCCTATGGATAAGAAGCAAGCAATATGTAGTAATTCGGATGTTAACAGTCAGCTTACCTAGACCCGACTCTTATAAAAGGGAGAGGGTCAATTTCCCCTTAAAGGAGAAGTCACCCACTATTTCCTGGGTGCATGATCACTAACCAATAGTTATTGTTTCAAGGATAAGGTTACTCATATTGGGATCAGATTTTACTATTGGGGGTATATTTATATTCTTCATACTAAACAAGGATGATATATTTCACTATGATTCACGCCTTAGATATTGATTGGATATTAGAAAACATATGCTTGGTCCCAATAAAACATAACTAGGAATCACTATATATCCCGATGGGTTGAGAATAAATCCATGCATATTTATTATATGAAAAGGTTCCCTATATAGAAATTTCTCATGCATAGGGAATGTGGTAATATCTTTTCCATATTGTAGCAGGGCCTATGATTAGGGGACCTGGTCATTGCAACATTTCCTTTGGGGTTAGGAATCAAGCAACACATAGTTCTCAAAAAGACTCCATGCATCGATCTAGTTCATATATAGGTAGATGAAATTTTTTATCTTCCCATAGAGAGCATTGAAATCATTTCCAGATAAGGGGTCATTTACATAGACTGAGTGCATGCATATGGAAATTGAATCTCTATAGAATATTCTAGTATAGGTATGAGAAATAAAACTATATAAAACAATTATAGATTGGGTCAATATATTCTTTCACAGATCTATATCACATGTAGAAATTAGTTCCCATAGAATGGATTTCACTAAGTATTTTTTGGTACATCATGATGTACCATATGAAATTTATAAAATAAATTAAATACTTTGGGAATTTCAGTATTTGATGAATATGCATACCATGACTTTATATGGTACAAGATTATGATGCCGGAATATTTTATTGATAATGAGTATAATTCTAATATGTGTAACATATAAGATATCTGATACAAATTTAATATTCGGGATATGGGGAGTGTAAAGAAAAATCAAAGAATATCTATGCATACTAGGGTGGATGATAGTGAGTACAGGTTAACCATAAGTAATAGAGGAATCCCATATCACACAGAGTTTGTACAATAGATCCTAGATTTATAGAGGGCCTTTATTTCAAGACTAGAATATACCCTAGGAAAAAACATGTAATCATTGTGTAATTTCCTAGATAATCCCAGTGGGATACCTTCAGATGATCTAGTCCTTATTACCAATATTCTAAATGGTAGAACCAAGAGTATATGTGATCAAGGTCCCCAAGGATCCAATATAAGTGTTTTATCTCAATGAGTTATATGGTATTAACTAAGATATGACAATTATGACAGTGGTTCGTGGAGGCCATAGAATTCAAGAAGCGTTAGACTACCCTAAAGACTATACCAGCCTTAATTGAACACAGTTTTTTGTATAGAAGTGATATAACATGTGATTACTATATAAAAAACCATTATAGGGGGTGATCTGTTTAGCATGGAGAGCTATTATCATGTGTTTTAACATCATATGTCAAAGAGATGGTTCCCTACAGTTGAATTAAAATGAAACCCAACCATGGTAGTCAAGGTAAATTTCTAGACCAATTAAGACAAAAATTTTCATACTCAGGGTGAAAAAAATAAATGGGATGTCAATTGAAACACATTGGAGTTCATGATTAGGAGAATACAGTGGAATTATCATTTCAATGTGAGTATAAATCCATATAGAAATACAGTTCTCATTAAAAAACATTTCTAAAAGTAATTAATATACTTTGATGAGATTAAAATAGATAATCTAGACATCTATAAATATCCTATTATGGCATGAATCAATCTGCATTTTCTTCTCATTTATACTTCCTGTCAAGATATGGATCTAAAATTGGGATGGGTAATATTATTTAATCTTATAATTACGGTTGGGAAAAGGATTATTGGATCATGGGATCACTATGTATCCTACATGGATATAAATTAGACCACTTATAGTTCTTATATATTTTATTTATATAGATCTGTATCTCTTATAGGGATTGGATCATTTTAATTATGATATAGATCCATCTCCCACATAGTAAATTGTCATTGAATATATATACCAAATTAAGAAAATATGATACCTAATGTGGGTTAGGCTTCAGTTTCACGATGATGGTGGGACCACTATTTCCCTGTGAATGTTTATTCTAGAAAATTCATCATTTATAGGGAAACCCATTCCCGTGAAACTCTTTTTAAAAATAAGGATCATCTGTACGGAGATGGTAAGGATATGTTCCCTAAATTTTAATGCGATGTGGTAAGTTTTTGATCCATTTATTTTACTTTCATGGGTTTATAACATCGAATACTATACAGTATAAATTCTCACATGTTAGAATTTATCACATGGTGGAAGTTATTAAAATTATTTTTTAAGAAACCTAACATTATAGGGGGAGTAATTCATTCCCCACCCAGCATTGCTAATGAGTAAGCCCCATTTTCCTAGAACTTAGGTAATATATAACGCCATTCCCAGCTAAGTTCCAACTTTGGAGGTTTCTTCCCTCGTATCAATGTGGTTTTCAATACCAGTACCAACTCTACATGAAGGAATGATAGAGGTAAATGTTCTTGTTGAAGGCTCATGTCATCTGATTCTGATTGACTTTGAGAATATGAAGTTTATAAAACCTTTTCTTATTTATTCATTCTAACTCATCCATCTCCTTCTATGATTTATTATAATTTGATAACATTAGTCATATAGATATACATAACAAGGGTAACTATACTCTATTAGCTAATATCTCCTTTCATACATAAACTAGAGTGTATAGGATCTACTTCATTATTTTTGTGGTTTGTGGTACATTTTTTCCATAAGGCATGCATGAGTTTATCCAGCCAATAATTATTGTCATTGTCAACCAATTTTTTGATAATATTCAAAATACTATCATTAAAGGCCTTTGTATGTACATTTCGACTATACGATGGTGAATACAATGATTGTACTTGATTTTATACTCTAGGTATAGCCTATCCAAATGGTAATAATAGATAATGGTTCTATTTTACAATAATATCATGTGAAGGACATCAAATAGGGGGCTACATTTATACATCACGAAATTGAGGAAACTATTTATCTCGATTTCTGCGAGGGTTATATCATCCGCCCAATTAGAAAATAAGATTATATGAGAAATGAGGTAATTAAAATTCTTATATATAGCTTGGGGATATAGTCTGTAAAAATAATTACACACATAGAAAATAATCAAGAATATCCTATAGTATATATAAACTATAGAGGATCATGAATTGACTTTTCTTGTATATGAAATGTGTGGAACCTTTATTTGAAATGAATTCAATCTTGTATCACCTTTCAATAGAAATAACCATCTCTCTAAATTTTTTGGGAGAGCCTAGTTCTAGATTTTTTGTCATAGTAGAAACCTGCATGGACTTCCCTCAAGATACAGAAAGACTCCCCTTATGTAGTACCTTATAGTATGACTCTATTGTAGTGTCATTTACTGAGGGATTTATATTCATTTGAACCATCATCAAGTGTTAATTTGAAAACAAAATGTCAGATTCCTTCCTTCTTAGATTTATGTAGTTTTTTTGTGTGGGGGTCATCTCTGAGGTAATATATTATGGGACTCATCCATCTATGATTAGAATTCAACTCCTCATAACCTCAGGCAGTATTAATATAATTTATTTTCATAATCTCATTGATGCTGATGGGTTAAACTACCCATCAGTATGTGATATAAAATACTATCTCATCATAATCCGTATCATCCATAATTTTGGCTGTGTAGACCATCAAATTATCATTATAATTATATTATCACATGATATGTTGCATCAATTTCTCAAAACGGAACTCTAAAATCATTCCTCTATAATAAAAAATGAGGGGATCCAATTCTTATTTCATAATGGTGTATTCACCATTGATATATTTGGTCAGTATCTCTGATCCACCTTTATTATTTATATAGGTTATCTAAAACTACAAGTATATCTTTTATACTGTAATAAGGGCTTGTTATTCCACCTCATTGTTAGTGAATACTTTAGACAATGAAAAGAATTAGGAAAAAATTCACATGTGGGGGGGGGGGATAAATAAATTCCCTAAACCAACCTAGTGGAGATTTGACTTTTCTATATTCTTACCTATAATACTTTGAGAGGCCCCATTAATCATACATTTTACATATTCAGGTGGTATTTTGGGCATAGAATAAGTCCTCATCTACACGTTTAGTGTCTACAAATATAAATTCTGTTAAAAATTCAACCTTGACTAAATTAGATAGAACCTTCCCTTTTATTGACTCATTCAATATGAATTAGATATCATAATTTTCAGGGTAAAACCCATCAATTTTCAATAAGAAGTCAAGAATATACTTGAAAAAATTAATATCAGAGATAAAATTATCTTCATGATACTATAGGTAATGCCTCAGATTTTACACATAAAATATGAATGTGAGGTAATTATTCTTAACATCATAGTACCTAGTCTCATTATATATAATAATTATGTAAATATAGTAGAGTCTATTTTCATTTCATGTATTATTTTATGATTTATGTTGGGAACTGAGTGATCTCCCCCTATTGGAAACATATTGGATGAATGGACATCCTTTGACTGATGAAATTATTAATGGTTTATATATAAAATTATTCCTGAGGTTAAACAAATATTCATGGTTTTCCACATCACATTGGTGAGAGAATCCTTTCTTCACTAAATTAGTGAATGGGGTAATATTTCTATACATAATTACTAATAAATTCATTATATAAGTGATATTCCCATAGATCCCCCTAATTTGTTTTTGATTTTTCGGAGGTGATATTTCTAGAATTTCACTACCCTTTTCTGCATAAACATCAATTAATCAGTGGCATACCATAAAGACCAGTAATTTTCAAGACATTATCCTAAAAAATATTTAGTGGATTCATCTTTAAACATGAGCTACTATTATTTTCCTAAGATTGTTTGAAGAATATAGTGGTATTATGAACTCTATTGACATCTAACCCCCAGGTCACAAACATATAATTAAAATATTTTTATTAATAATTTTTTGGAAATATGGGACATGGATAATTTATAAGTTATAAAAAAATGTCTTTAGACTGAAGGCCATGACACGACAATACAATAATTTTTGAGGTGTTATGAAGACAGTGGTTTACTCATCACCAGGGGCCTTATTGGCCTGATTGTCTCTTGAATACCCTACCATAATGGAAGGTTCATTAAATAATGTAGTCACATCGGTCAAGTGTTTCATGATTGGTACTAAGAAATCATCATTCTTGCAATTTAAATTAAGAAACATGATTTTTACATAAATAATAATGTTTCTGGTCTTTTTCTTAATGAGAATGATTATGGAATGAAATTTTTGTTATCACACATCTTTGATGATGTTATAGTTGATCAATTTTATGAACTAATATTCAAATTTGGAAGAAATTGAATGACTAATTCTCTTGGAAACCTTCTTTAATCTTTGATGGTCATTTGGTAGTCCCATGTGATGAGAACCTGCATGAAGTTCTAGCTTGGGTATCCTTTTATAAATCCAAGAAGGAACATAAAAATTACTCTTAATGAATGAGATGTACATCTCCAAATCTCCATGGATAATAGAAGTGTTGATCAGTATGGGATGTGGGACCTCTTCAATTACAAGATTTACCTACCCGGTCTCATCAATAGTGGTGGATACACCTTCCTCAAATACTGGAAGGGCATCGTCGAGTTCATCTCCTTCCTCTTCTATTTCCATATCCATGGGAGTAAATTTAGACCCGGTGGATAGCATGGAGGTGTATATATCAAAATATAATGATAAGGGGATATGTGAATAAGCATTGGAATATAGGAATTACAAGGATTCTATCTAGGAATTTTGGAGATTTTTGACTTCATTCTATCTTAGTTCAGGGGAAAGACAGTTATCAACATCCTGAGCTAAAATAATGTGTCAGGGGAATTTATAATCTATTCTAATAGCACAATATATTTTCTTATCCTGGAATAGAATCAATATGGTCATCCTTTTATGAACCAACATTAACGTGGGCTAGTGATGTGTGCATTTCATAATATCTTCTCATGGCAAGATTTACTACCGTAATAGGATTTGTATATAGTAGATAGTAACTAATTTGTATGATCTATGTATTTTAACAGTGGTTCCCAAGAAGATGTGAATGATAACCTGTATGTCATCCTATTTCATTGAACATTTTCCACCGCTTTGTAGAAGTTTTAATAAGCATACATGGGCTCACAATATTCAAGGGGTAATTAAATCAACAAAATATATAGAATTTTCTATTGGTATGTTATTTAAAACATAGAAAAATCATATATGGAGAAAACCACTAGGATATGAATCATGGATAAACCATTTAGTTCTTTTTTTTATCATGCCTTATTAAATATCTAAAAAATTTCATTAGACATGATATTCCCAAACTGGACATTGAAAATTATCTTTCTAGGGGTATTATTACAGCTATTGTCATATCCTATGTTTTATACATTAGTTGGAGATAAATTATCCTTTTAATAGAATTGAAATTAAGGTGTATGGACTGGGATGAGATTAATCTTAGAACCATTGTATTATAAATCCCAACAAACGTCAACTTTAATGATCATTAACAATACATATTATGGTCTGACATGTCCCTGAATAACTTCATCATGATATTTCTATATGAATGATAAGGATTCATGCCATTTTATCAGAGTAGTTTCAGATTAATAAACCTCAGTAGTGGATACCACATACTCAAACTCATGGTGACTCTAATGGTATTTGATAAATTCCTCAGTAGGTACTTTTTATATATAGAGAGAATCAAGGAATGAGAGATTGGTCAGAAAAGCCTCCAACTATTTTATAATGTTGTATTTCTATACCATGATCCTGTTTTTCTTTGTAAGGTATTACACTTTAGCATTCAATTTAGTGGATGAAGATGTTTGCGTAGATGATGGTGGTTCTTTTAAAAATGATGAGGGGGTTTATATCACATTATACATGGGTCATAGTGGTCAAAAACATTGTTGGGGTTAATCAAACATCCTTACTCCCTCCAATCATTCATTCAACATGATTGGGACTAGGTGACTTCTAAAAGGCTTTGAGGAATATCCATATTCCTATGGGGCTTCTTGATGTGGTCACTCAAGGGGTGAAAATACACATAATGCTTTAACTGGTAAGTGGACATAATATTATTTTCGACCATGACCATTCCTTATCCTATGCCATCAAGTTCTATGGCCTCAACCTATAGATCCTAAAATAGGTTTTGGATCTCATTTTCACATGTATACTCATTATTAGAGAAGGTACCCCTAAGAGAATGTCATTAAAAATCATGAAAATCATATATTTTTTCTACTATGGGTTCAGTTTGTTTGGGTAGTTCCAATTCATTATATGGCGAGTAAAATAAATCTTTCAGAGTTAGAGACCATGTTGGGCTTGGTTATGACTCTTCCACTTTTACAGTTACATTATTTTTATGATTACATCTAACTCCATGAGGAGAGAATAATGGTGATATTTTAGGCACATAAACTGAATCTACAATGTGAATATGAGAACTAAGGTTGGTGTGATATCATTCAATAATCCTTCTAGTCATCCATTTATTTAACATTTATTCATATATGAGGTTGTTTTCATTGAGATTCCTATACAGAAGAAGATTTAAGAGGAACTTTTCCTAAATTGTAAGGAAATATCCCAAGATCTATTTATTTCATAAGGGATATACATTGTTCTCTAATACCTAAAATATTGGAAGGATCTGATATCTCTTTATCTCAGGTTAGTGGTGGGTTTTCTACTTCAGTTTCTTAGTGGGAGGTTCTATGGGATGTGGGGCCTTTAGGGACTTCTTTGTGGGAACAATTACTAGATCAAGTGTGACAATAGCTGTTTCCACCCAGATGGTCCTTTTCCCAAATACTACAAGCATTGGTTGAGATTTTTCTCTAGTTCTCCGAATGGAATTATCCCAGTTATGGGATATTTTTAGAAACTCTTATAAAATGCCTGGGTATTTCATTAGGATCAAAGGTATCTACATCCCATCAAATAGGTTATTATTGTAGAGTTCTAACAACTATTCATATGATTGTGGAATTATGAGTGATTATGTTATCATTTTCCATTTGGTAATAAATTAAAAAAACCTCTAATTTTCCCATTTTTTCATATTGTGAGGTAGAAAATTTCTTCTCTACTCATCATAATACAAAATTGATGGAGGAATTGTCTGTTAAGGTCGTACCATCTTGTGATTTATCTTTATGAGATTCTATTATAACTAGTGACGTTTGACCCCCTCATTGTTGATTCGAAACAAATTAGATTCATGAATTCATGATGTTATTAGGGGCCTATCATAGGGCCTCATCAGGATATGAAATCTGGGATATGTTTTTCCAGATACCATGAAATGTTGAAGGTCCAAAATATATGATTTCTATATTTAGGTACAGGAAAAGAGTCATACACCAATTTGGGGAATGTATTATTTTCTAGATATATGGGGTCCCATAACCAATCTATGGTCCCTATACATGTAGATATAGACTCACTGTTATTGGGGAGATCTAGGGGTACTAATTCTTGGACAATCCCCTAATCATGAGGATTGATAAAATCATCCTGTAGTTTCACTTACTTCCTTTCTTGTTGATATCCAATTCATAGAGAGATGATACAGTCTTCCTAAAATGGAATGGTTTTCCATCATAATAGTGGAATACCATGACCTTCTTCAATTATCATTTTTATCATTGGCTAGTTATATGGATTACGAACTGACCAAATGATAAGGTTCCATTGTTATAGGCCAATAAACTCCCTCTTGATAGATAAGTGGAGGTTTATATGTTTAACCTTGAGGGGGATAACTAGTGGGAATATTTCCCATGATTAATTCCACATTTATTCATCTATAGTTGTGTAAGGTGTTTTGATATTGTTTCTACTCCAAATATATCTAGATTAATTTCTAGATATATGGGGTCACATAACCAATCTATGGTACTTATACATGTATCTATAGACTCACTGTTATTGGGGAGATCTAGGGGTACTAAATCTTGGACAATCCTCTAAGCATGAGGAATGATAAAATCATCCTGTAGTTTCCCTTACTTCCTTTTGTGTTGATATCCAATTCATATAGAGACGAGATGGTCATCCTAAAATGGAATGGTTTTCCATCGTAATAGCGGAATACCATTATCTTCTTCAATTATCATTTATTTCATTGGCTAGTTATATGGATTACAAACTGACCTAATGATAAGGTTCCATTGTTATAGACCGATCAACTCCCTCTTGATGGAAAAGTGGAGGTTTTTATTTTTAACCTTGAAGGTGATAAATTGTGGGAATATCTCCCCTGATTAATTCCACATTTATTCATATATAGTTGTGTATGGTATTTTCATATTGTTTCTACTCCACATCCTTCAATGAATTTTGGCCCTTCTTCGCAGTTAGTGGATTCCAACATAATCTTCTATATTTATCATAGTTTTACTTGTGCAAGTTCCAGGTTCAGTTCCATCTCATAATGGGAGCCCCCCATTACAGATATCCAATGTGATATTTGTGGATTTAGATTCCTTATATGAGATATGATCCATTTTATCAATATTCATGGCTTAAGAGACTATTAGAAGCTCTCTTCCACCACTCTTGATTCTCATTCATTTTTAAAGTTGGTGATTTCATTTTATTGACCAACTTCTATGGATGATGTATTTTATCATGATAAATCATAGGACTATGAAATTGTTAGGACTCCAAATATGAGGAATTTTAATATCATGGGGATGGCATGACGTGCAATTAACTATACTATCCCCATTACCAATTAATTATGTCTGATGAGGATCAAGAGTTTAATTTCAAGAGAGTCCTTATATCTTGGATGAAATAATGTCATAGATATATACTATGTCTTTCTGATCTGGGGTTCAAATCCATAGATAAGACAACTAGGTCTACTTGAAAATATATTTCCTTAATGGAATGAAGGTGACCAACATTTTCCTAACATGGGATGGGTGTGGAGTTTAGCCAATAAAAGGTATCCCACATATTTTGGCATTAATCTTGTAAGAGTCCATCCTTTATCTCATTGAATGAATTATAATCATATGAAGTAATGGAAATGGAAATGGTAAGAAGATTGTTTCTAGATAGATCTTTCTATATATTCATGTCAAAATCTTCTTCACCAGTAGTATAAACTGCTACTTTGTCAAACCATAGTAGTTGATTCTCTGGATCACCTATAAACTATGGTGGAGTATTTCTCAGAGTTGATGTGGAATATTATATGACTATAAATATTGTTTTCATCATCTCTCTATAAGAAGAAGTATTAACTAGTGGATGATTTATTTTTTCTATATTAGATATCAAAATGTGGGGGTTTAGCACAGTGGTGTATTGGAATAAGGCTCCAACAATCCATCCCTATACTTGTGGAAGGAAGACTATCATGTATTTTGGCATATTTTTACTAAAATTAAGTGTCAAAGGAACCTTCTAGTTCTACATATATGTGTAGTATGAACTCAAATACACTATCATTGATCATATTAGAGATATGATCCTCATTCTACATAATAGATTGAATATGTTTCAAACCTTTTAACATTGACTATGAATATGGACCAGATTTGTGGAAATATCAAAATTAATCAATGACCATCGGTTTTTGTGGGAATATGATACAACTGTGGATATTATTTTAGAATATATCCATGATATTACTTATTTTGGAAGGAATATGAAACTTCCTTTGGTTGGTTTCTAGGATATTTCTATCAAAAATGGTTTAATAATGGATATAATACCAGTTCAAATATGAATTCCCAATTGGAAAAGGTTGATGGAACTCAATAATGGGATAAGGGATATGGTCCTCCTCATGTATAACCTATGATGGGTGTTGGTGAATTATTTCATTTTTTGGAATAGGAATGTGAGATCAGATTCTATAACCTTCATGAACATTCTGAATAGATTCATAAATTGGGATATGAGGCTACCAATATAAAATTTATAGAATATATTGATGAAACTCGATTAAATAAGAGATATTGTTCTAGTCCTATGACTTGGAATATCCCACTATAACTCTTCATTAAAAATGCATGAAAATCCTAAGGGGATTTCAAAATTGAGCCGACGAATGAAATTTTGAACATGAATATGAGCCTGATCATATGGCTCATAGTTTATTATAATATTTTGATAATTCTCAGGGATGTTATCAATAATATATTCTTCTATAATATTATATATGTTTTCATGTAAGATATTTTGATTATTTCTTTGGTTGTTGGGATTTTAATATGTTCATATTCTTGTATCACTGAGGGAGTATATCCATGAAGTTCCTCTATAATCACTAGAATATTTTGGTATTTCAGAAATAAGTATTCATGTATATTGGGATCTATGTTCTCAGTCTCATGGATGTATCCAAAAACATTTTCAATTAATGTGGGGATATATTCCCACTCTTTTCGTTCTTATCCCATAAAAATATTTTGATGGTCTTCATGCATTGGACAATGATATATGTCTATCCATTTCTTACCATTGGGATCTGTGAGAACATTTGGCATGAGTGTGTTGGGATATGGGCCTTACCACTAGTTGTTATTTTAATATAATATAAGTATTCACAATTGGAATAAAAAATATTGTTTTAGTCACACTAGCCTACTATTTTCTAGTTCATAGTCAGATCTACCTAGTGCCCATATATTATTGTCCATGAGACCTATCAGGTAGTGCCCCCAACAGGAAACTGTGGATAATTGGTAGGATTCTATTTATAGTGATGGTTGACAAGATCCCTCCAATGTGGGCTCAGAACTGGGATTGAGTTGTAGGTGTCTCATTTAACCGCATTTTTATGATAAGGAAGGTTTTGGTTATCACACTGTGATGGTAATCTCTTGAAGAAGTTAGTACTGAAAAAATACATTGTGATCTAACTTGAGAAAACGGGGCTTGTAGGTACCACTATATAAAGTCTTATAAATAAGTTCTATAGGGTTGGGATCATACCTTGTCAGTGAAATTATATGACCATCACATTTATCACCCATTCTAGAAGGTGTCACATAGATGATGTTTTTTTCTAAATGAGGATCCATAATGTTCCATTAATGATGGAATGACTTCCAGTAATGGAATGTATATTTTAGTATGATATCAATCATAAAAAAGGAAACAATAAAAAAAGACACCAATCAGTTCAACATCACATGTGAGAAACATGAAAAATCAATTATGCATTTTGAAGCAATCTATTTTTTATTTCATTGTGTGAGTATTTTTCATAAATAGAATATTCCAAATGAATTGAATCATCTTTTGGGAAAAAAAATAACATTTAATTATTTAAGGATTAATTTCATGTATACCATTATTTAAAAAATACACAAAATAAAATTTCCGAATGTCTAGAAACCTATTTTCTTCTTGTGGTTGAAAGATTGATGTTGGGTTCACAATTTTTTTCAACTAAATCATTTTTCCTGATGGTTGATTAAGGTGTGGCTTAATATATATTCCCAATAAATCAAATTTGCAGGGTTTATCCATAGAAACATCCAACATCTCCCAAAAAAAATAAAAATAAATAAGAATATTCTCCAAAGACTAGAGGTTATTTGAATTTCTAAAATATGATTCATAGAAACTCACTTTGTTTAAGAGGAAAAGAGGCCATTCGTATTGCACCCATTTTTGGGGAAATAATTTCCTACTATGATACTCCCTTATATATTTATGATATTTTCATGAATCAATACCATATCCCATTCTAAAACTGGAAACCATAAATAATGATTGAGTGTTGAATCCTTATACATGTAGCAGGGGAATCTAACAGTGAAACCATATATGCATATAATAGGTTATTCATATTATTACCCATTAATGGTTAACAATGAGGGAATAATTTGATGTTGACATTACATGACTGGTCACTTTATAATCTACTACTATTTAGGGAGGCTATTAGTGTTTTGTAATTGGGATTGAACCTCTTTGAGGTGTCTTAAGTATCATTAAAAAAAATACTAGAATAAAAACCCACATAGTGTGTATATGACCTCATCATGAATATTAATGTATTACAAAAATTATTTATATGAGTTCATTTAATAAATATATCGGGAGATCATACATTTGGAAGGTTCTTCATATATCCCATTTATAATAGGTATTAGAGAACTCATAGTTCATATGTTAGGTGTGTCTTTGTATTAAAAGCATCAATAATAGAGGTATGAATTTGAAAAATACATATAAGGATAACCTAAGATGCTTCATTGAATGAATAACCCTATGAGTGAATTAAATATGTAATCAGACAGAAACCTAAATTTGGTCATTTGTAGGGGAACTATCCCAAAGTTTTCTAGTACAACAATCACTGATATTTAAGCCCATATGAGTCAGGCGTGATGTGAGAAACAAGATATGGAATATTATGTGGCTCATCACATGAGTGAAAAAGATAATACTTATATGGGGAATACAAACTATGTTTCCTTTGATGATTCGGTGGGGCTTATACACAGCGATAAACCTGATGTTCATTTTATTTGGAATGTAGCCATTCAAAGAAACAAAAAATATTGTTTGGACTTATTCCTTTTGAAGATTCCAATAACGGGGTATTTTTATTTGGCTAATGTAATGATAATTGAAAATATATAAACCCACATAATTTATTCTTTTTGTGAGAATCACATGATGTAAATGGATCAAATGAATAACATATAGGTGTGAGACTTACACAATTATGTATCCCATATGGAATGGGATAAGAAAAATTAGGAAAGGCAATACCCCCCAACGAATGACATAAAATTCATGTGTGAAATGTATCTTGTTCATTAGAAATACAACCTATATATCCTGTTGAAAATTAGAATCATATTTCCCATATTTAACATAGGTTCATAACCCAATGATGGATGAATAAATATGGTTATCCTATAGAGGGATTTGGGTCTGATGAACAGAAATAAATTGAATATTGGTGATCCTACACCATGGTAGGTTCCTTTATTACACATCTATCGTTTATCCTCTAAAAAAAAATGGAGAGGCCCATGAGTGGGCAATTTACTATGGTTGGGTGGAACATAGGCCCCATTATGGGAAATTTCACCAATATGGTTGCATGAGTGTATATATTTAGTTTATTATGGACACTATCCACATAAAGTGGTTTCTCTAAAGAAGGCCAGTGAAATTGTGATCATATGGTTTGTGGGTATATATCCATGTGTGCCTTCCTATAATGGTTATAATAACCATGTATTTTCAAATGATCCATAGTCATTCTCATTATCATGATGAAATTTCCAAATTCATTCATGTAATTAGGTAGACATGTTCAAAGGACTTCATATGATCAGGATGACATGTCCATAGGGCTTCACACGATTAGGCCAACACTTAAAAGGCCATCCCATGATCAATAGTACTTATCATTATCGAACCGCATGTAAAATATACCTGGTATTTATTATAAGTGAATCACTAGAATTTTCCTGGTAGGAGGCTCTTAATATCATGTGATCTCTTCACTCAAATAATTACACTCCAGAATGTGTAATTTTTTTAACAGATATTTTGATAGGCAACACCCCATTGTACATATTTTTCATTTCTTGGGGGAAAATCCTCATTCCTCAACATATTCTAGTGAAATAAATATCCACATAAATTGGAGATTACTTAAAACATCAAGTAAATAAGCCATGTATCATCAATAACATCATCCCCTTATATTGTGATAAAAGGTGACCACATGATTAGTCAGTCATTACAATATTTCTTGAACACATGGTTTATTTGGGGTCACACATACTACAAAAAGAACATGACCAGAGGTTCTATTTTTATTTCATTAATTAGAAATAGGCTTCATAAAATGTTCAGTAGTTATATTCCCAATGGCCTTTGTGTAATTAAGTTGACATGTCCAAGGGACTTCCCGTGATTAGGAATACATTTCAAAGGGACTTCACATGATCAGGCGGAAAATGAATGGGACTTTGGGTGATTGTACTAATATATCTAGAGGCCTTCACACGATCAATCTAACACACCCTTATGTCTTCATATGATCTGTGAACTAATTATATAGACCATGTAATATAGTCATATAAAAACTACAGAACCCCCTTTATATAATGATCTCATCATTGACATCTTTTATCACATGAATACATCACCATTATAAAGCAATTTTTTTATGTTCTTTGTAGAGGCATTTCGTGATCAAGTATCTGATATTGTTAATCATGTGAATCCTTCTTTTATGATTTGGTTGACATGACATCGATGGCATCACTCTAAGAGGATATTTTGTGATCAAACTTGTATCCCATTTAGGATTGTGTACCTTGTAAAATAAAAACATTGGTAGTTGTCCTTCAATTAATCACATTATATTTCAATAATTATTCAATTATGAGTCTCAACAAGAGTCACATGGTCATATAGATCAAGAGAAAAATCCCTATGTAGTTAGGAGTATGTGTTTTTGTTTTTAATATTGTAAAACATATTCTTGATGTATATTTATTTTAACTTCAAATTTCCTAATGTTTATTTAGTAAGCATCAAGAGTCATCAAAATTTTCCCCCATAGTCTAGGGGATGTGATATTAAAATGAAATTTCATTATTTAGAAATTTTATTTTTTTAGAAAAACCTAAAAAGATAAAAATATTAAAATTATAAAAAATATAAAATATCAATAATAAATTTAAAATTTTTAATTTTCCCTAAATTAATTTAAAAAAAATATCAATAGCATTTAATATTTATTATATGTTGTTTCAAGGATTCCACCTAATTGTATTTTTTATTATTATATATTTTTATATTGTAAATGAGTTATATCATGTGTAATTTTGAACATGATAAATTTTGAATCATTTTTGATGATCCAAAACATGATTTTTGGTACTGTTATAGTCTTACATTGAGGCAAACCCACTTTGTAGAAGTTGAATGCAATTAATTTTGGTTCAGTAAGAAATTGATGATCATGGTTAGTCTTGAGATATTATTAGGGGACTAAGCAAGGAGGGGTATATTTTATATGTATTTTTATATCTAGGACATCTAATTGGTTTTATGATATTAATTTATGTATAAGATAACTATATGAGGCCATATAATGGAATTCGTATTCACCTCATTAATTTGTGTATGATAAAATGATATATACTATTTGATGTTTCTTAAAAATGTTCTTTCTGTCCTCATGCAAGTTAATTATGATGGTGTTATTGTTTTCTAGTATGTTTTTATATGAATTCCCTAGTTGTTGAATGTTGGAATGAATATACCTAATGGAAAAGTGAACCATTCCGAACATTATGTGTTTAACCATTATATCAACACCTCCTTTTTTAGAGTTAATTCCCTAATTATTTTTTATAAAGATTTGAATCGCCTATGGAACAATTATTATATATCGATTTTTTTAGACCACATATAGAATTTTGGTGCAAGCTTAGTGTATTTCCTCATTATTGGTGAAATTGTAATGACCTGGACCATTATAAATGAAAATTCCCTTTTTAAATTTGTAAATTAATTGTTAATAAATGATGTTATAGAAAAAACATGCACTACAAGGGTTATTTTTGAAAGTTGTATGGTGTGTAAATTTTAGATAACATTTAAAATAAAGAAATATTGTTAATATTACAATTTTACAATGGACATTAAGATTCTTATATAAATGATGATGATAAATTAAATTTCGTAACATCATGGATTTATCGAAAGGCGTGGAAAATTAAATTTTTTGTTTTAATCCATAAAAAGGTCATTGAAATTAATACTTTGAGGTTACTGGAGGTCTCGAGGGTAGCCAATGTAATGTCACAATTCTAGTTACCCAGATTCGGTGCATTATTACCTACCATTGGCATGATCACAAGGAAATCATGTCTCGAAAGACGGATCAGTTTAGTATTATTGGAAACAAGATCCATACATAAGTTCAACTTTACAACATGAAAGGAAATAAAACACAAATTTATTCCATTACAAACTTCCATTCCTCCTAGATTATGCATTCAAGTCACTAATAACTAACTTATTCATATCCTGGGAAAATGAAACATAAGAAAGGGTTGAGCTCAAATGCTCAGTAATGGTAATCAATACAGCAGAAGATAACATAAATATTAGGCATGGTGAATAATTGACACCACATTCCTTTACCGATAATAAACATTAATACTTATATGGATGGAATATGATATGAGTAAATAATTTCATAATAAAACATAATCACGGTTATTCTACTAGTAAAATGACCACATGAACCATCGATATTATTTTCATAATGATGGAATGTATAATGCTTGACATTCTGAAACATTTTGTTAGGGCCTTAGCCCAGAAGTCTAAAAATGAATAAGGCCACGAAAAAAACCATATATTAAATTGGGAAAGGCCTTGGCCAATTCCATGTCATGTTATCTAATGAGACCTACCGATGCATCGAGGATCTATAGTTGGCTCCATCAGTCACTTACTAATTCCAATACATTCCTCATATGAAAAGTTTTAAATATAACATAAACATTCTTATTAAAAATTCATATGAAATGTGAATACTTTAACCATAAACCATGAATGGTATAAAAATATCAAATCCCTAGACAAAAATATCACCAAACCTTCAATATAATATGGAATTTATGTATCATAATAAATCAACTTCAAATAAACTTAAAATCAATCAAAGGATGTTGACATCGATGAAATCAAAACATTTTTAGAGAAATATCTCTTTCTATTTTGAAATAATTTTTGAGTATCATAATTATAAATAAAAAATTTATTTTGAAAATATTCTTATAAGCTTGTAAGGGAAGCTTCAATGATGTTATAGTGGTGGAAAATAGCCACACCCACCGTATAAGTTTAAAAACGAAATTCTTACCTTAAATTTGTCGAAAAGGTTATAAAGGTCCTTATTTGGAAAACGACAAAAAAATTCCTATGAAAACATCTTATGAAAGTCAAACATGGGTATAAATGAATTTAACCCATAGTCTATAAAATAGTAAGAATGTTTTGAAATACATTTTTGAGAAACATGGATGTGGACGATAAAGAGGTCCTAGTAGATAATTACGTATAAACAACCTCGGATAATGAAGAGATTGTAGATTTAACCATTAACGTGTACATTTACTTGATTGAGGGTAGGTTAACCTCTTGTATAATGGTGTAGTAATTGTTATTAAAATATACAATAATCATATACATTAATATGATATCATATATGATCTTTTAACATTTCTTTGTTAATAATATCTTAGTATTATCATCGTTTAGGGTGTTGAAGGATTCATTTTCCTTTATATTCATTATTATGTGAGTCATATTTGTTATGGATGGGATGTATCTTATTGATATCCAGAATGACATCAAGTCTTTAAACATTATTTTTAATCACCAAATGAAAATTTGACTTGAATGGATACGATGGGGAATGAATCTCATCGCAATCGAGGAGACGGTAATCCGTATGTACACACGAGCAACAATATCACTCTTTTGATATTAAAATAATATATAATTGGATTTTATATCATATATATATAATAATTATCATTCTATACCCATTATTTACATCAATTACACATCATTATTATACCCATCCAAAAAATAATGTATTGAATAACAATTACACCACGGCGTGGAGACGGTAAGCCGTACGTATGCATGTATGGTGACATGACATTTAAAGGATGGATAGAATAAAGAATATGGTTATACCATATTTATAATAACATCAAAGTGTATAGATGATACTGGAGTAATTATTTTAGAATTTAAAAAACAAATAAATATGAAGTCGAAGAATAAAGGAACATGAAAGAGGTGATAAATATTTTCCTCTTCTTCGGGTTTTTAATTTTGATTTGATCAAAATGGATCAATAGGTTGTCTTTATATCAAAAGTAAGGCCTCTAGGATGAAGGTAGGAAACATTATAGGTTATTTCGCCTAGTCTTGGTAATGAAAAATTTATTTTAAGGTGTGAATTAGAGAGAAGGGGGAGTGCCCTTTTATAAGAGGGGTGAGGGGCACCTTAGGAAAAACTAGAAGTATTATTTTATAATAAAATAATTTTCTGTTTTTAATGGTTAAGAAATGGATTATTTAAAGTATAAGGTGGGGATGGATCGAAACCCACTCAAAAAATAGTTTTTATATAGGTAGGGTCACTATATTAACCATTTCTATTTGATTTAAGTCTTAGTTAAATTGTTTGACATTTACCATGTCTCTTTGTATTTTTATATTTTATGGTTAATAAACATACAATATACCTCCAAGAGAACCCCGAGTGGTTCATTAATGAAATAAATATCATTATATAAGTCTTTTGGCAGAAAAATAGATTTTTAATAATAGAATATCAATTAATTATATAATATTATTTTTAAAAACACTTTTATGTCAATTTTAAAAATATTTGGTATATTGTTTTTTCTAGATTCATAATAGCATTCTAACATCGAATATAATTCATATAGAAAACACCAATATGTCATATTAAACTACAAAATTAGTGGAATTCCTAGAAAGTCTCAAATTACATTTATTTGGATATTTATAAAATCAATTATTTAAATATTTCATTAATTAGTTAATTACTGCATCGTCATTGTGTAATAGATAAATTACATTATTTAATGTCTAAAAAACAAAAATAAAACCTGATTATGTATGAAATCTTTTTATCTTTCTCGTGAATATTTATTGTCGAATTTTTCTTATGTTTAAACCTATATTAAGTATGTTTTAGTTATTAAACATTGATTTTAACTCTTTTAACTCTTCTTTGCATTAAATAATTATAAATGTCCTAATCTAATCCAAGTTGAACAAAGAGGTTCATATTTTATTCCTAAGGTTGTTTTTGGTATAATTATACCTATAAAATAGAATTAGGACATGTTTTAGGGTAATAATAATATCATTTTTACCCTTAATTACCCAATTTACTTTTAATCGTGGTAAATAAATTTAAAACGTTACTATTCACCAAAAAATATTTTCATCTTATTGAACCAAATTTTACTTTATAATATCATCTGTGTCTCTCGTATTTTTTAAATTCAACTCAAAAAATCGGTAAAATTATGTTTTATGTAAATTTGCAAATGCTCGTAAGAGGTGGGTAAAAGACGGTAAAGAGTTTAATAATGTTTTTATATAACTAAAATTATTATAAACTAACTCCAATTAATTACATTGAACATATATAGGTATTATGTATATATTTTGACCTAAAATAAATTTAAATAAAATAAAAAATAATTTAAATAATTATTTGGTTTTAAACTATAACTTAGTGTTTTCACTATTCATTAAAAATTGAATGTTTTCAGAAAAATAAAAAAAATTCACCCTAATCTAATATTGATATTCCGAATCCAAAAAAGAAGTCCATTTTGAAAGTTAAAATTTATAAAATTTCAAAAAGTGGGTATTACTATTCATAACTGCTAGTTTGATTGGTTGTGGTGTGTTAGAACTCAAAGTTGCGTACAACACATGCTATTGTATTATTTAAAGAGAAGCATACAGTGGAAGCTTGGGGTGTTAAATTCTCCCCTCCTTAAAATAATCTCATCCTCTAAATTTCTAGAGTATTACTGTGTAAAAAGACTCGGGTGATTCTTCATCAAAAGGTCCTCGGGTTCCCACGTTGCCTCTTCAATCTTATGGTTTCTCCATAGAACTTTTACCAGACGAGTTGTCTAGTTTCTCAGCACTTGTTCTCTTGTATCAAGAACCTAGATAGGCTCTTAGCAATAAGGCAGATCAGGTTCCAGCTCTAATTACTCATAGGTGAGTACATGTGTTGGTTCAGGCTTGTATTTTCTCAATAGTGATACGTGGAACACATCGTGAAACTTAGAGAGACTTGATGGCATTACCAATAGGTAATCTACAACCCCAATTCGTTCTAGAATTTCAAAAGGTCTGATGTACCTGGGACTTAGTTTTCCCTTCCTACCAAAACGTATGACAACCTTCAATGGAGATACCTTCAAGAATACATGGTCTTGTACCTAAAATTCCAAATCCTTCCTTCGGTTATCAACATAGCTCTACTACCTATTTTGATCTTCTTTGATGTGGGTTTGGGTTTCCTTCACGTTTTCCATCGTTTCCTCCACAAGTTCTGGGCCTATGAGTTTTATTTCACCAACATCATCCCAACAGGTTGGTGTGCGATATCTCTTTCTTTATAACACTTCAAATGGTACCATCTGAATACTTGAATAGAAGCTATTGTTATTGGGAAATTCTAACAGAGGTAAATATTGACCCCACATTCCCAGAAAGTCAAGTGAGCATGATCTCAACATGTCTTCTAATGTTTGAATAGTCTGTTTTGATTGTCCATCAGTTTGGGGGTGGTAGGCAGTGCTCAAACAAAGTTTAGTATCTAGGAATTTCTAAAGAATTTTCCAAAATATTGATGTAAAACGTGGATCACGATTAGAAAAAATCAATAGGGGTACTCCATGAAGTCTCACAACATCATTAATATATAGTCCTTCTAGACATTCAAGTGGTAAATCGTCTCTTATAGCAGGAAAATGTGCTTACATGGTAAGACGATCAACAATGACCCATATTGTATCATTCCTTCTAGGAGTCTCTAGTAGTCCCATGACAATGCCCATCGTAATATTATCCCATTTCCACTCAGGTATGGGTAGAGGTTTCATGACTTCTCCAGGCTATTTCCTTCCAGATTTCACTTGTTGAAAAACCATACACCTTGACACAAAATCAGAAATCTACCACTTCATGTTATCCCACCAAAAACGTTCCTTCAAAACCCTATACATATTAGTGCTACTAGGGTGTATAGAGAATCTGGAACTATAAGCATCATCCAACAATTCCACTTTTTGATCAGGTGTATCGGGAACAGAAAGTCTTTTCCCAAATTTCAAATTTCCATCTTCATATACGATCAATCACAGCTTTAATCTTCTCTTCAAATTCCTCATCTCCAGCCTGAGAGCTTTTTATCCTTTATAGTAAAGATGGTTTGTCAAGCATTTGAAAAAGCATTAATGTTTCACCTTCTATGGTTATTCCCATATCCATTTTTACTAGATCCATGAAAATATGATCCATTTAAACCCTCATCGTGTTCAAAACTCCCTGATATTTTCTGATAAAAGCATATTCCACCTTATTTTTCATCCCGGGGTGGTAGTGTATTATGAAATCATAATCCTTGAGTAGTTCTAGCCATCGTTTTTGCTTCATGTTGAGTTCTTTCTGTGAGAAAATATACTTAAAACTCCTGTGATCGGTATAAATCTCACATTTTTCACCATATAGATAGTGTCTCCAAATATTAAATGAAAGTATTTTAAATAATAACTCAAGATCATGAGTAGGATAGTCTTTCTCATGAATTTTTAGCTGTTTTGATCCATAGGAAATAACCCCATCACTCTGTATAAGGACACGACCAAGTCCTTTCTTTGATGCATCACTAATAATGACAAACCCGTCATTCCCTGATGGTAGAGTCAAGATAGAATCATTGACTAATGTTATATTCAAATCTTCAAAAAATTCATTACACTCTTTTTTCCAAAAAAAATTAACCCATTTTCATGCGAGCTTTGTTAATTGGTGAGCCAATCTGGCAAAATTATGGAAGAAACTTTGATAATAACCTGCTAAACCAATAAAACTGCATACCTCAGTTATAGTCGTCGGTGCTGGCCATTCATGGATAGCCTTGGTCTTAGAAGGATCAACAAATATTCCATCCTTGGAGACAATATAGACATGAAATAAAATATCCTGAATCTAGAATTCACACGTGCTAAACTTCACATATAATTCAAGTCTTTTCAGAGTCTTCAAGATAATGCACAAGTGATTTTCATGAACTTCGTAGCTTTTGGAGTATTCCAAGATATCCTCAACAGATACCACTACAAATTCATCAAGATATTCCTTGAAAACACTATTCATTTGATTCATGAATATAGAGGGTGAATTATTAAATCGAAAAGGCATTATTGTAAACTCGTAATGCCTATACCTAGTTTGAAATGCTGTTTTTGGAATGTATACCTTCTTCACACACAACTGATGATATCCAGATCGAAGTTCAGTATTTGAAATGTATTGATCTCCATGAAGTTGGTCGAATAAATCATCAATGCGAGGGATGGGATACTTATTCATTATTGTTATAGCATTGATCTCCCTGTAGTCAATGCACAACCTCAGAGATCAATCTTTCTTCTTTACAAATAGGAAAAGGGATCCCCATGGAGAAACAATAGGGAAAATAAATCCCTTATTACTCAATTCCTCTAGTATTTTCTTTAGTTCCACTAATTCCACACTGGCCATTCTATAAGGGGTCTTCGATATCAGCCTTGAACATGGAATTAAATCAATGGAAAACTGAATTTCTTGTTCTGGAGGATGTCCCGATAAATACTATGTAAATAAATCAACATAATCTTGCACAATAGGTACATCCTCTATTTAAAAATTATTTTCCTCACCCAAAGATATTTCATTCTCTTCGTCCCCAATAATTGAATTTAGTTGAGCTACTAGGGGTGGATCTGGATAAGATTTAGATGGTGACAATTCTTCTCCAAAGATAAGTTGTTCTTTATCATCTTCATCATAAATAGTAACCTCCTTCTTACAATAATGTTTTTCATCATGGTCTGAAATCCAATCCACAATGAGGATTATATCAAATTCAATCATGGGTATGAAGATGAGATCAACATAGAAATAACATTTATATGCCCTAATGGGAACCGATTCACAAAACTTTATAGCAATGATACTTCCCATAGGTTCTTTTCCTGATTAATTCATTTTTAAATAAAATTTTAAATATCTAATGTTTTTAGAAAACTGGGAAGATATGAACTAATGCGATGATCCAGAATCAAATAAAGCATTGGCTAAACATGGGGAAACCATTAAATTACCTGCCACCACATCTATTGGGCTTCAACCTCAACAGTAGTGATCGCATAAGATTGGCGTTGATCCCTTGGAATTTTCTAAGGTATGTTTCCCTAAAAATTATGACAATCATTTCCATAATTTCTCATCTCTATGAAATGGTAGCATTGAACATTGTTAGCATCTTTCTTTCCCTTAAAATCACCAGTAAGATGGCCTTTCTGTCCGCATTTGTAGAATACTCCACTTCCTTTTAGACAGGCACCAGGGTGATTCCTTCCACAATTTTCATGGGTTGGAAATTCAATTCTTCCCTTCTTCCCTATTTCCTTATTTCCTTTCCCAGAGTGTTCAGCAGATCTCTTCTTCTCTTGCATTAATTTAAAGTCATAAGACTTCGAGAATTCATTTTCTGTCTTGATAGGACATGAGAGAATATCATCATATGATGAGAAGGATTTTGATACTATTGCTCGATGGAGAAATTGTTTTAACCCATTTAAAAAACAGTCAATCTTACTTCTTGGGTTATGGATATAATCTGTAGCATGCCTCGCTATCCTTGTAAAGTTAGCTTCATAAATTGAGACATTCTCATCCTCCTTTTTCCTTATACACAAAAATTGTCTTTCCATATCTGCTCGATGGTCATAAGGAAAGTATTTTTCTAAGAAAATTTCTTTTAAACTCACTCTATTACATATTAGATACTTCATCATCTTCCTTTGTGTTTTGAATCAATGAAAACCATTTATTTTCACCTCCAGTGAGGCGGTAAACTACCATGAAAACTTTCCCCTTTCGCTACTCCCCATGGCATGAAATATTTTCTCTAAAGAACTTATCCATTGCTCAACTACTAATGTATTTTTACCCTCAATTAATCATGGTGGTTGTTTCATTATGAAGCTGTCTAACATTTTTCCTCCATGTAGTGTATCAGGGTCCTCCATAGGGGTAAGGTTATTATTCATAACCTGTGTGTGTTGTCTCGGTATGGTGATAAGCTGATAAGCACCAGTTATATCACCAGCTCCACTATAATTATCTTGAGTAGGAGAAAAATAACTACATGGAGTGTGTGCATTGATACCGTTTCTATTCCTTTCACTAGGAATCATTTCTAAACAATTCCATATACTAGATTAGTTTATGAATCACCATACATAAATACAAACTTGTAAAAACACTTAACATAAACTAAATATTTTATGGATATTATCCATAATCATAAAAATGTGTTCTTTGAGGATGTATATACTCATAAGCCCTTTATAATGGTTTGTAAAATTAATGAGAATTATCCTAATCATATCACTCGGGAGTGTTGTAACCAAGAGTGCAGCAAGGCCCGTTGTCGTGCATCAATTCTCGTTCGATTCTACCTCAAAGCGGTGTTTTCGGGTTTTAACCCTAGGTACATTTATGCCAGAGCCACCTCATCCTGCTCATATCTAGATAGGGATGTATTTCTTGGAAAAATCACAAAATATCTACAATACCAAAATTGTAGGAAGTTCTACTGTACTAGTCCACAGAGTCTATCTTAGGTATATGTACTCTAATTAGAGTTTATCTACATCTAGTTTCCAAGGTTTGTACTAAACTTACTCTGATACCAAATGTAACACCCCGATCCTAGTTACCCAAAGCTTGTGCATTATTACATAAAATTGACATGATCTCAAGGAAATCATGTCTCAAAAGACCGATTAGTTTAGTATTATTGGAAAAAAGATACATAAATAAGTTCAACATTACAATTTGAAAAGAATACAACACAAATTTATTCCATTAGAAACATCCAATCCTCTTAGATTATGCATATAATTAACTCATAACTAACTTCTTCATATCCTAGTAAAATGAAGCATAATAAAGGGGTGAGATCAAATGCCCAATAAGGGTAACCAATACAGTGGAAGATAAAATCCATATTAAGCATAGTGAATAATTGAAACCACATTCCTTTATCAATAATAAACATGAATAATTTTCTGGAAGGAATATGATATGTGTAAATAATGCCATAATAAAACATAATCATGAGAATTTTACTAGTCGAATGACTACATGAACCATCAATATTATTTTCATAATGAGGGAATGTATAATGCTTGACATTCTGAAACATTCTTTCAAGGCCTCGGCCCAGACGTCTAAAAATGATTAAGGCCCAAGCCAAAACCATATATCAAATTGGGAAAGGTCTTGTCCAATTCTATGCCTAGTTGTCTCATGAGACCTACCGATGCCTTGAGGAGATATAGCGAGCTCCCCCTATCACTTACTAAGTCCAATGCATTACTCAAATGAAAAAGTTGAAATATTACATAAACATTCGTATTAAAACTAGCATATGAAATTTCAATACTTTAACCATAAAACATGAATGGTATAAAAATATCACATCCAAATTAAAACATATCACAAAACCTTTAATAAAATATGGATGTTTTGTATCATAATAAATAAACATCAAATAATCTTAAAACCCATCAATGGATGTTGACATAGATGAAATCAAAACCATTTTTAGAGAAATATCTATTTGTCTTTTGAAATAATTTAAGAGTCACATAATTATAAAGAAAACATTAATTCTGAAAATATTATTATAAACTAGTAAGAGAAGATTCAACAATGTTATAATGGTGGAAAATATCCACACCCTCCGTATATGTTTAAAAGAATACATTCTAACCTTAATTTTGTCGAAAAGGTTATAATGGACCTTGATTGGAAAACGGCGGAATGATTCCTTTATAAAAATATTATAAATGTAAAACAAGGGTATAAATGAATTTATCCAATAGTCTATAAAAGATTAATAATTTTATGAAATACATTTTTAAGAAACATGGTTGTGGATGATAAAGAGGTCCCAATAGATAACTACGTATCAACAACCTCAAATAATGAAGAGATTGTAGAATTAACAATTACATTGTACTTTTCCTTGGTCATTGGTAGGTTAACCTACTTTATAATGGTGAAATAATTGTTATTAAATGAAAGAAGAATCATATACATTAATCTGATATCATATATGATCTTTTAATATCACTTTTTTAATAATATCTTAGTATTATCGTCATTTAGGGTGTTAACTGATTCATTTTTCTTTATATTTTTTGTTATGTGAGTCATATTTGTTATGTATGGGATATATATTATTAATATCTAGAATTAAAACAAGTCTTTAAACATTATGTTTTACCATCAAATAAAAATTATTCTTGAATGGATTTGATGGGGAATGAATCTAATCGCGTTTGTGGAGACGGTAATTCGTACGTACGCATGAGCGACAATATTATTCTTTTGATATTAAAATAATATATAACTGGATGTTATATCATATATAAATAATCATGATAATGTTATATTTATTATTCGAATCAATTACACATCATTATTATATCCATCCAAAAAATAATGTATTGAATAACATTTACACGACGACGTGGAGACGGTAAGCTGTACGTACACACGTATGGTGACATGTCATTAAAAGGATGGATATAATAATTAATATGGTTTTAAAATATTTATAATAACATCATAGTATATAAAATATACTGTTGGTATTATTTTATATTGTAAACAACCAAGAAAGAGGAAGTGGAAGAAGAAAAGAACTTGAAAGAGGTGATGAAATATTTACCTCTTCTTAGGGTTCTTCTTTTTGATTTGATCAAAAGGGCTCCTTAGGTTGGCTTTCTGACTAAAGTAATTATTCTAGGTTGAAGGGAGGATAGTTGAGAGGATATTTGATTTGGGGTTGATAGAGCCAAATTTCTTTGAATGTGTGAATTAGGGGGAAGGGTGATTGCCTTTTTATAAGAGGGGTGAGGAGCACCTTAGGAAAAGCTAGAAATATTATTTTATAATAAAATCATTTTTGTTTTCTAATGGCTCCAAAATATATTATTTAATGTCTAAGTTGGTTATGTGTTGAAAAACACTTAACAAATAGGTTTTAGACAACATTGGGTTACTATATTAACCTTATCATTTATATTTAACTCTAGGTTAAATAGTTTCAGATTTACCATGTCTCTTTTTATTTTTATATTATATGGTTAATAAACATACTATATAACTCCAATAGATCCCCAAATAGTTCATTAATGACACAAATATCATTATATAAGTCTTTTGGCCGAACATTAGATTTTTAGGAATAGAATATAAATTAATAATATAATATTTGTTTTAAAAAATCTTTTATGTCAATTTTGACACTATTTGTTATATAGTTTTCGCTAAATTCGTTACAAGATTATTATTTAAAAAAAATCATCTAACCAACCCTAATATGTCATATTAACCTATAAAATTAGTTCAATTCATATAGTGTCTGAAATTACCTTTATTTGGATATTTATAATATCAATTATTTTAATATTTCATTATTTAGGTAATTACTGCATCATCATTGTGTTATAAATAAATTAAATTATTTAATTTTTAAAAACTATGAATAAAATACCATTATGTAGGAAATATGTTTATATTCATAATTAATATTTATATTCAAACTTACTTTATGTATAACTCTATATTAAAAATTTTTTAGTTATTAAACTTTGATTTCAACTCTTTTAACTCTTCTTTGAATTAAATAATAATAAATGTCCTAATCTAATCATAGGGTTACGAAAAGGTTCATATTTTATTTCTAGGTTTTTTTGGTCGAATTATATTTATTCAATAGAATTAGTTCATGTGTAAGGGTAATAATAATATCATTTTTACCCTTAATTACCCTATTTAATTTTAAACGTTTTAAATAAAAGAAAAAAAGTTACTATTCACCAAAAATTGTTTTCATCTTATTAAACCAAATTTTACTTACTGTTATCAACCGTGTCTCTCAGATTTTTGAAATTCAACTCACAGAAGCGGTAAAATTATGTCTTATGTAAATCTGAAAATGCTCATAAGAGTTGGGTAAAAGACGGTAAAAAGTTCCATAAATTTTTTATATATCTAAAATTATTATAAACTGAATCCAATTAATTAAATTGAACTTATATTTTATTATGTATCTATTTTGACATAAAATAAATTTATTAAAATAAATAATTATTTAAAAAAAATCGTTTTTAATGTACAACTCAATGGTTTTTACTATTCATCAAAAATGTAATGTTTTTAGAAAAATACAAAAACTTCACACTAAGCTAATTTCGATATTCTGAATCCAAAAATGTAGTCCATTTTAAAAGTTAAAATTTATAAAATTTCAGAAACATGGTATTACAATTCATAACGGCTAGTTTAATTGGTTGTGGTGTATTTTAACTCGAAGATGCATACAACACACGCTATTATATTGTTCAAAGAGAAGCGTACGATGGAAAATTAGGGTGTTACATCCAGTGCTCGTTTAAAGCCGGTAGCACAGAAAAAGAGGAAAACAGGCTGGGCCTTATGGATTGTCTACAAATGTGCGACCCAAAACACATGTCCATGAGCCATGTTGTATGTCATGGATTGTGGAAAAAACACAGATTGTGCATTTTTAGTCATCCATGGTCTATTCCAATGTAGTATAACCTATGATGCAGGACCTTTCACATGGTTGGCACACCATTTGGCCAAACTATGTATCCAAATCATGTGTAGTTGAAAAATGCAATTGAAATGAAATTTTTTCTCATAATGATATGTTTAAACCTATTTTCTTCTTCCTCTTCCCCAACCTATTCCCCCCCCCCTCTACGAGCATGAACTCACCCCACTCCTATATTGGGGATTTGTGATTGCTCCATGATATTTTATTTGATTTCATCACTACCAAAAGAAACATGTTCATCTTGATAAAATCAATGTACTATAACATTATATTTCATAATTCCAACATCATCCATTATTTTATACTCATGCAACATAAATATTTTTCTCAATTTTGGTAATTTTGTTAAATCTCATGTTTTCCTCCTTCTAAAGTTGATTCTAGGCTTATTACCGAACATGTGGAGTACTACTGTAATGACCCAAACTTTCATTAATCGAAATTCCCCATGATCTAATTAAATTTCTTATAATGGTTATATAAACATTGAACTTCATTTGTACTATGTTTCTGGATTTTGAAATACCGTTATGAATTGTGACCATTTCTAATATAGTCTTTGAACAGAGATCACATGATTAGTATAAAATATAGGGCTCTAACAAATCTAATTTATTCAGAAAAAGGAAGTGATGGCCTCATCCAATAGACTCTCCCTGTATAAATCCCATTTGTTGGAGCTCGAATAGTAGGTGGAGTCATTAGGCTTCACTCATGACAAAGCCCAAGCTAAGCTTGAGCACAATAAGCTTGAGTGGAACCGACTATGGGAGAAGTGAATGTAAATAGAGATTACCACCCGAGCGATGTTATCCAAGCCACCCCAAGAGTCTATCACCATCACACTCCTTACCCTTTAGTTTTATGAAAGTGTTATAAGGGGTTATGTAACAAGACCCTATCATTATGATTATGCACATTATTTTTGTATAAATAATGTGCATTCATTTTATTATTGATACATTGCAAATAGTTTTTAAAGAACAAATAGTATTTTTAGTAAATATTCAACTAAGAAATATTATTTTATTAATTAATGGATTTTTTAATTAAATAATATTTTAATAAAATATTAATATTATTATCAAATTAATTTTTATTAAATATAAGTTATCATATAATTTCATTAATGCAATTTTAATTTTTATGATGGTTTGAAAGCTATTTTTGTCAAACCCCATGAATTTTTGATAAATGTCAGATATTATTTTATAAGTAAAAATTCACATATTTAGAAAAATATTTAGATAAAATGAATATTATTTTTGGAATCTAGACATCTAAATTATCCAACAGTGTGTTTTTCTTAATTTTCTAATACAGTCGATTTTTTGGGTAAAAATTAAATACCGTTTAAATATATAATGTGTTTTATGACATCATAATGTCCCAATAGTGATGTAATAAATTAATATAAACATTTTTTGGCCAATAAATATTTTACCATGAAAATAATGCGATTTTGGGTTTTTTTGATTTATTTTACGTAGCTTTAGTGGACCCTCCTAGACTTATAAAACATTTGACCTTTTTTAAATTGTATTCTTTAAGAGTGTTACTCACCTCCACATAAGAAACCATATTATTTTAAGAATTTCGGCCATTGGAATTATAAAATATTGATTTCCACTCCACTATGGAAAAACCCATGGGAAAAAACCATGGGCTGGTTTGTGGTATTGATTAGTTTAATGTCAGGTTTCCCAAACCTAAATAATAAAGAATTCCCTTTCCTTTCCTATATAAACCCACCCCAGATCCCACATACTCTTCATTCAATGCCTTGTGAGTTCAACCAACCCCTATATCCTCTCTCTAGAATCCTACCAAGGTTCTCCAAGATCCCACGAAGCCTCTATCAAGTCTCTCCCATGCCTTTGGGATGACACTTCCAAGTAAGGGATTTCTTCGTTTCTCATTTTATCCAATTTTCATTAAGTTTTTATTCCCTTTTTTCAATTAAAAATATAGGGGTATAATTTCTCACCTTCCCCAAACATCCCTATTTATTTTTCGATAATGGGAGACCCCTTTCTCTCTCATTAATTCCTCTCATGTACACCTATTTCCATGATGAAATTTAGTGAGGGATTTTTATCTTCCCTTTTACATCCAACTAATTATTTTGTATGATGCATATAAATTCCATTAAGTTTGTTGGGAAATGGATCTATTTGACCCCCTTACTTGAAATTTCAATTACATATGATGGGACACCATTTTATTTATCATCAACCATTTTCATGAATCCTTATGTCACATTGTTATGCTTCTAAAATCGTACAATGTTTTTCTACGCCAAGATAATTGTGTCGTGAATAACATACCCATGTCTCTATCAAGGGTATTCATATTTATGAACAAATACATATTTAATGGTACATTTATGTATTTATTACACATTAATTAATAATGGAATAACTTATTGTTTTGATTGATTCTATGTTATATGATCCACGTGGCACACTTAAGCATGAAATGAAATGTTTAAGAAGGGTTAGCCCTGATAGCGGTCCAATGCTTTGGGAAAAGTATAGTATCATAACAAGTCATGTGCAATGGGTGTTGAATTATTCTAATTAATGAGAGATTAGGGTTTACTCATGCTTCATGTTCCATTATGGTTTACTCAAGCTCCATGTGAAATGGGTCATAACTCATGCTAATTCCATGTTAACTTTTGTTGCCACATTTCCATGTTATGATTATCAAGCTTAATCGTGCCTTTATTTTAATTTTTCTCTGGTGCTCCATTGATATTATAATTTCTAACATTTATTTTATTCCTCATGTTATTCTATGTTTATTCCCTTAATGGTCATTATAGATCACCTTGTTCTTATGCATTTTCTCAGGTTACCCCATGCAATGTTAAGTAAGAGGGAATGTAGTGGTCATGTAAATGATGTTTTCAATAAAGATGTTGTGTGTTTCATGTTTTATGTTGTTATGTAATGATAATAATAACCAAATAAACTAGACCTATTGATATTACATTTTGTATCAAGTGAAGAGTTTATGTAATAAATCATTTTTATGTGTGTAATAAAGAGAAGGGTTGTTATAGTTGGTATCAGATGGAGGTTTGATTACTTTTTGGATTAGGATTAGAAATCCCTAGTGAAGATTTGGAGACCTAAATATGTATAATAAAAACATCCCAAAATATTGGTGAGTATTGAGTAAGTGTTTTATCAAGAAAATACATCCCTTTCTAAATACGAGCAAGTAGAGGCGACTCTTGTATAGATGTATCTTAGGGGTAAAAACTAAAAGCACCGATTTGTGCTAGACTCGAATGAGAACTGGTGAAAAACAATGGGCCTTTCTGAACTCTTGGTTACAACATTCTCTAGGGATATTATTTGGTAAATTCACAAGTTTAGTATTAACCCTTATTAAGGGAACTAAAAAAACACCCGTAATAATATATGTTAGAAAGTAGATCATGAATATCATAGATTGAATCATATGGATTGATAAGTTATGGAAATAAAATTTTTTTCTAAGTCATTAGTTTTTTCCTTGGATTACCCATTATGTGTTACCTCTATCTTTCCTTTTCTTCCAACCAATGGACAGTAATAGCAAGACTAAGGCTAACAACCGATTTGAAGATCAATGTGATGACTGTGCTAATTAGATGCCCAATCCGATGGGATAGGGAATCAAAACCTTTGTCACACTTCTCTCTCAGTTAAATTGAAATTTGAATTGAAACATGGTTCAAAAGGAACTATAACCCCCCCCCCCCATGAAAGAAAAATTCACTATCGACAGCTTCATGAGACAATGGCCTCCTACTTTTAATGGATCATCGGATACCTCAATCACTAAACAATGGATCAACTCCATTGAAAGGATGTTCTCCATCCATTAATGTTCTGAACAAGATATGGTTCTACTACATGCTTATTGTATGGAGGGTGAAGCTGATCAATGGTGGACATTGATCAAAAATATGATGCCTGAGGAGGAGATTGAGGCATTGGAATGGAAGTATTTCTAGAAGATGTTTTTCAATAAAGATTTTCCGCACACCCTCGGACTCAGGATGGAAAGGTACTTCCATTCCCTCAATGAAAAAGATGATGAATCTGTCCGGGTGTAAGAGGAAAAATTCGCAAGGCTTGCATGATACGCCTACAGCTTTGTCGTTACCCCCGAATGTATGGTTGACTGCTTCTTTGGTGGGATAAAACCTAGCCTACAGAATGTGTTAGTGATCTGTGACTTTTACATCTATGAGAAAATTATCTGATGTTCCCTCAAGATCGAAATAATGATCATAGAAACTTAGGGGTATCATGGGGTTATGAAGCATAAGGCGGACATCAATGATGGCGGTCTGATGGATAAATCCAATGGTTCTAATAATATCAAGCACCCCACTTGCCAAAGGTGCGGAAAAACGCACCGCATAAATTTCTTGAAGGGGATGAGTAAATGTTTTATGTGTGGAAGGAAAGGGCACCTAAATGTTAACCACCGACATGAAAAACCTGCCACTGCAACAGAAAAAAAAGAACACTCTATTCTAACTTCAACACGTTTTTCATTGCTACAACTGAAAGAACTAGGGCATCTTTCAAATTAGTGCCATAAGCTATGGGTTTTCAAGGTAAACCAACAACCTCATAGGTACCATGGGAGATATTTTTCCATCACTACTGCTGAAGTGATACCCAACAATGAAGTTGTCACAGGTACACTAGTTATTCATTCATGAATAGTGAACAAAATTTTTTATTCAGGTTATACGAATTCTTTTATTTCCAAAAATTTTAGTAGAACAATCCCAGCACCACCATAAATTATGGAAGTAAAGAAGTCCGTGAGTACGAAAAATGGGGAAATCATTTCATCCCATGAATATAACTCCTCTCCTATCATAATTGGGGGATTTAACTTCCTAGTGAACCTCGTCATTCTTTCTATGGTGAAATTTTATGCAATTCTTGGAATGGATTTTATTTCCTTATATAGAGCCTACATAAATTACCATGAGAGTGAAATCAGTGTCCATATGGAGAATTGACCCCCGATTATATACAAGTGAAAGGAGGAATATGTATCTTCTTTAGCTCTATCATCTCAAGCGTGGATATTACTACCCTATGAGCATGAGTATCTGGCTTAGATGATTGAGTCGAAATAGGTAACCACCCTTGGAGACATTCCAATTGTGAGGGAATTCGCAAAACTATTTCTCCAGGAATTTCCTGATCTTTCTCCTAGAAGAGATGTTAAATTCTCAATTGATTTTATACCTGTGGAATTTTCAATATCAAAGACTCTATATAGAATGGCTGTTGTGAATCTTGAGGAACTGAAGAAACAACTACATGAGGATTTTGATAAAGGGTTTATACAACAATGTGCTTCACCACGGGGTGCACCAATCCTCTTCGTCATGAAGAATGATGGGTCAATGAACCTTTGAATCGATTATCGTGAGATTAACAAGACCACGACAAAGAACAAGTATCCTCTCCCATGAATCAGTGACTTTTTTGATCAGATGTGTGGAGCACAATACTTATCCAATGTGGATTTGCGTTCGAAATGTTATAAAGTAAGGGGGAAGAAGGAATATATCCCCAAGACTATGTTTCATACAAGATACAGGCACTATGAATTCCTAGTAATGCCCTTTAGACTCACTAATGCTCCAACAATCTTCATGGACTTCATGAATAGAGTCTTTAGGGATTACCTTGACAAATTTATGGTAGTATTTATAGATGAAATTCTAATATACTCCTAAACCAAGGAGGATCATGAGGAGAATCTATGAACTGTACAAGAGTCTGTGCAGAAGGATAATTCATATGAAAAGTACAACAAGCATGATTTCTAGTTGAAGGAGGTCTCATTCTTGGGCCATATCATCACAAGCAATAGGATATCTAGGGATCCCACTAAAACAGATGCAATTGAGGGATGGCTGAGGCCAACATCAGTAACAGATATCTGTAGCTTCTATGTTTAGCTGGATGTTATCGACGTTTTGTGCAAAATTTCTCACGATTTTCCAACTCTATTACCAAGCTATCTCAGAAGGGAGTAATGTTTTCTTGGGGTGATGAATGCAAAGAATGATTTTAGGAGTTAAAAACGAGGCTTATCACTGTTCCAATGCTAATTTACTGAAAAGTGGATAAAAATTTGTGTTATTAAGTTATGCTACGAAGAGGGGCTTGGGCTGTGTGTTGATGAAAAATGACAATGTCATTGCTTATGGATCAAGGAAATTGAAAGTTCATGAGAAGAATTATCCAACACGTGATTTGGAGTTGGCTATGGTGATCTTCTACTTTAAATATTTTTCGTAATTATCTCTTTGGGGAGAAGTGTGAAATACATATAGACCAAAAAATCCTCAAGTATATATTCACATAGAAATATTTGAACATGTGCCAATGAAGATTGATAGATTTGTTCAAAGACTATGAATTCTTAATCCATTACCACTCTAGGAAATTGAACAAGGATGCAGATGTTCTATGTAGAAAGGACCCAACAATTATATCATTGATGAGAATTGAGACGGACCCAAACTTCCTATATTTGATGAAGATGGACATGTGAATCATAAATAATGGAATATTATCAAACCTGTCAAAAATGAATGCTCAACCGTCTCTTTTGGAAAGGTTAAAGGATGCTCAAAAATGATGTGGAAATTCAGAAGAGAGTGGAAGCTATCATAGAAGGGAAATCCTTATAGTTCAATGCTAATAATGAAGTAATTATGATATTTGGGAAAGGAATATGCATTCCATCTAGTCCATATCTGAAGAAGGAACATCTGGATGATGCACATAGTTCAAATTTCCCTATTCACCCAGGGAACAGAATGATGTATCGAGATCTCCCTGAGCATTATTAGTGGGATAATATAAAGAAGGAGGTCACTAAGTTTACATCAATGCGGCTTGTTGATTAGCAATTGAAGTATGAGAGACAGAAGTCTAAGGGGATGATGCAACCATTCCCATACCAACATGGAAATGGGGGAACATCACTACAGACTTTTTCACCTGACATCCGAAGACATCAAAAGGAAAAAATGCAATATGGGTTGTTGTGGATCTCCTTACAAAGTCTGCACACTTCATTGAAATTTGGGAGGAATTATCATTGGATTAACTGGTACAGATACATATCAGGGAAGTGGTAAAGATGGATGGAGTACCACTATCTATAGTATCCAATCGAGATCCAAGATTCACCTCTCTGTTTTGGTTGATTCTTCAACATGCTATGGATACTGAACTAAACTTCAGTACGGCCTATCGTCCTCAAACTGATGTCCAATCTGAGAAAACTATTCAGACACTGGAAGATATGATAAGATCATGTTCAATGGAATTTAAAGGAGGCTGAGATCAACATCATCCTCTGGTTGAATTCTCCTACAATAATAGCTTCCACTCGAGCATCCGAATGGAACCTTATAAAGCCCTATAGGGGAAGAGGTGTAGAACACTGGCATGCTGGGATGAAGACGAAGAAATAGTGGATAAGGTGAAAACCATCCAGCAACATATCAAGGCAGTATAGAGATGATAGAAGAGTTATGTAGATAACTATCAATGAGACCTTGAATTTAGAGTTTGAGACATGGTATTTCTACACATATCTCCATGGATGAAGGTTATGAGGTTTGTAAAGAAAGGTAAGTTAAGTCCTAGGTACATCAAACCCTTTGAGATTCTTGATCAGGTTGTGGCTGTGGTCTATTGTCTAACACTTCCACCTACCATGGCCAAAGTACATGATTTCTTTCATGTATCCCTCTTAAGGAAGTATATACCATACCCTTCACATGTACTCTCTTAAGAGGTAATATAGCTAGAGGATAATATTTTTTATGAGGAGAAACCAGTGAAGATCTTAGATTGTAGAGAAAACGTTCTACGAAATAAGTCAATGCCCCTCATCAAGGTTTTGTGGAGAAACCACAAGTTTGAAGAAGCGACGTGGGAATCAGAGGAAGTGATGAAGCAGAGTTACCAGAATCTATTTTAGTGTCTTGAAATGAAATTTCGATGGAGAAATTTCTTAAGGGGGGTATATTTTAACGACCCAAACCTTCATTCATGTATATTCCTCTTGATCTAAGTAAATGTCTTATTATGATTATATAAAATGTGATCATCATTGGTTTTATGTTTTTGGATTTTAAAATACCGTTATGAATTGTGACCATTTCTAATATATCCATTGAAAAATGATCAGATGATTGATATACATACATGGCTCTAACAAATCCAATTTACTCAGACAAAGGAAGCAATGGCCTCATATAGTAGACTTTACCGATGTGAAGCCCATCTGTCGGAGCTCAGAATGGAGGTGCGTCATTTGGCTTCGCTCATGACCAATACCAAGCTGATCTTGAACACATTAAGGTTGAGCGGAACTGACTACAGGAGAAGTTGAATATAATACAGATTACCACCCGAGCGATGTTATCTGAGCCACCCCAAGAGTCTGTCACCATCGAACACCTTACCCTTCAGTCTTATGCAGGTGTTAGAAGGGGTTATGTAACAAGACCATAGTACTATGACTATGTACATTATTTTTTTACAATTAATGTGCGTTCATTTTATTATTTTTACTTTGTAAGTAGTTTTTAAAGCACAAATAATATTTTTAGTAAATATTAAACTAAGAAATCTATTTTAATTAATTAATGGATTTTTTAATTAAATAATATTTTCATAAAATATTATTATTATAATTATCAAATTATATTTTATTAAATTTAAATTATCATATACTTTTATGAAAGAAATTGTAATTTCTGCGAAAGGTTTGTAAGCTATTTTCGTCAAAACCCATGAATTTTAGATAAATGTATGTTTTTATTTTAAACGAAAAAATTCACATATTTAAAAAATTATTTCGATAAAATGAATATTATTTTTTGGAATGAGGATATCGAAATTCTCCAATGGTGAGTTTTTCATAATTTTCATAGATAATAGAATTTTTGGGTAAAAATTAAATACTGTTTAAATGTATAATGTGTTTTATGACATCATAATGACCAAATATTGATGTAATAAAGTAATACAAACATTATGATCTGCCAATATATGTTTTAAGATTAAAAAAAATGTGATTTTAGGTTTTTTAATTTTTTTTAAAATGCTTTAATGAACCCTCCAATACTTATAAAACAGTTTTTATTTTTAAACTATTTTCCTAAAGAGTCTGACTCACCTCCACATAAGCAACCATATTATTTTAAAAAAAATTGGACATTGGCCATATAAAATATATTATTCTACTCCCTAATGGAAAACACCATGGGAAAATACCATAGGTTGGATTGTGGTATTAATTAGTTTAATGTGAGGAGTCCCAAACATAAATAATAAATAATTCACTCTCCATTCCTATATAAACCCACCCTAGCTCCCACATCCTCTTCACTCAAAGCCTCTTTAGTTCTAAAAATCCATTCAATTCTTTTTTCAGAATCTTCCAAAGGTGTCCCAAGCTCCCAAGAATGCTCTCTCAAGCCTCTCCCAAGCCTTTGGGATCACACTTCCAAGTAATGGATTTCTTCATTTTTTTATTTTGTCCAATTTTATTTAAGTTGTTATACCCTTTTGTTTTCAATTACAAATGTAGGGGTATGATTTTTCACCTTCCCCATACTTCCCTCTTTATGTTTGGATAATGGGAGACCCATTTCTCTCTCATTAATTCCTCCCATGTACACCTATTACCATGCTAAAATTACGCGAGATATTTCTCTCCCCACTTTTACATCCAAGTAATTCTTTGGTATTATGCATCTAAATTCAATTACATTTGCTGGGACATTAATCTATATAAACCAATTACTGTACTTTTCATGTAAATATGATGATACACCATTTTCTATCTCATCCACCATTTTCATAAATCCTAATGTCAAGTCGTTATGCTTCTAAAATTGCACCGTGTTTTTTCAAGACATGATCATTGTGTAGTGAATACCATACCCATGTCTCTATCAAGGGTACTCACCTTTATTCACATATACATATTGATGGTTACTTTCATGTATTCTTTCCATATTACTTAATATTGTAATAACTTATGATGTTGATTGATTCCGTGTTAAATGATCCATGTGGCACACTTATGCATTAAATGAAATGGTTAAGAAGGGTGTGCCCTACTAGTGCTCAAATGCATTGGATAAAGTATAGTGTCATGATACATCCTGTGCAATGGGTGTTGGATCATGATAATTCATGTGCAATGAACTTCTACTCGTGCTTCATGTGCAATGAGGTTTTAATCATGCTCCATGTGTAATGAGCCTTGGCTCATGCTAATAACATGTAAAGTGTTGTTGCCACATTTCCATGTTTTGATTATCATGATTTATCATGCCTTTATGTTCATGTTTCTCTTGTGATCCATTGATATACCTATTGTCTAACATGTATTATGTTCCTCATGTTATTCCATGTTTATTCCCTTACCGGGCTTTATATCTCACCCTTTTATTATGCATGTCCTCAGGTTATCCCATGCAATGCTAAGTATGAGGGGATGTATTGGTCAAGTAAAGGAAGTTTTCAATAAATATGTTGTGTGTTTCATGTATTTATTTCTTATGTAATGATTCTAAGACCCAAAGCCACTAGAACTCTCGATCTTCTATGTTGTATCAAGTGAATATTTTATGTAATTAATCATGTTTAAGTGTGTAATAAAGAGTAGGGATATTATAACTAGAATCATGAAGAATGGTGTATACTCTTTCTCCCATCATTTTCATCACTTTTGGATATCCCACAGTTTTTTAGCTAGGAAGATCCTTCTATCTATTCCTTTTTATAGAATATTAAATTGATCTTAATGTTTTACTATGTCTGTAGTGATCTATCCTATGGGTGAAACCAAACTAAGGGTGCTCACTTTTCATTTTCAACCCTTTCAGGTGTACCCAACCTATATAGAATATTTTCCCCATGTTATATAAATTCAAATCACCTAGTGTGTGTGTTTTTCCTATGGATGATGACATAATTGAAGTATCGAGGAGATTTAAATAGTGAAACATGCGAATATGACATCAACAACATTCCTAAAACCTTATATTCAAATGCAGATGATGAGTTCTTTATAAAAAAACCCTTAATCACTATTTTAAAAGAATATACAAGTAGGTTAATGATTATTCTTCAAGTCAAATAAAAGATATTTTAAATTTTAATTTCTTGTTGGATGAATATTTTTCTTCATGACACATGCTTTCCCTTTTATGTTATTCTATGTGCATTGCTTTGTTAAATGCTTATTGATCAAACCCATGTTTTTTTATTCAATGGAATGTGGTGCTTTGTTAATATTGATATCGTTAGGTACGAAGATGTAATTGATGACATATGGTAAGAGGCATGATAAATACATTTTTAATTAGTTTTATTACATTGTCTACACATTTTACATTGTTTATGCCACATCTTATTTAATTCTTATGACCTTCCCATATGAATTGTTCCATTGTTTTTTCTTAAAATTAAATTGTATTATTTAATGGTAAACATGTTTTATTGTAATTAATATAGTTGGAATGTGATTATATATATTCCTTTCATTGTGATATTTTTAATTTCTTGTGATGTTGTTGGCCACATGGTTCACTCGATGTAGACTGAGAGTGAACATGGGATCTATATTGAGGACTCATGGATGGACATGTCATGTTCGTATGGGTTTCAACCCAACATTCCATGGGAGTTGCTTTATATTTCGAGGAAAGGGCTTCTCGAGTAGTTACTTATACTCTGGAGTGATACAAGTTCAATATGGGATCAACCATGGATGGACAGATTAGCAAGATAGATACGTCGTGCATTGGGTGATACTCGGTCCCAAGTAAGAGATACCTAGGATGAACTCAGATTTACCATTCCTTGAGTGATATAGGAAATTTCGTATGGAAAACATTGGGCCAACTCGGTGGTATTGGATTATATGATATTTTCCCATTGTGATACTTTGGATTCTTTCTAGATCCCCTTGTATAGTCATGGTACTTTGCACTAGATTTTATGGATTTATTTAATTAAATTGATTGATTTCATTTGTTTACTCCTTTTTCTATACTTGATACTTATTCTATACATTATTGTATGAATTAGTGATTATTCAGCATCCCTTAATAGCATACATAAATGATTAAATGATAATGAGCCCCAAGCAAAATCAAAAGATTGGGAGTTTACCTACGTAGACTCCTTGATTTCTGTTGTCCCTTGTATATATTAGTATATATTCTGATTACAAAATTTATCTTTATATACATCCAATATAGGTTTATGTAAGAGATATGGGATTCATATAATCTTGGGAACCCATAATATGGTTTTAATGTTTTATTTTTTCATTGGTCTACACTTATTATCACCAGAAATCTGTTATCTATTTACAACATGAAAAGGAAAGGTCTGACCACTGTGGGAGATAACCTACTAAGATTTATAAATCACACACTGACCAGGAGCTATTTGGTACCTTAGTATACTTTATTATTACATGTATGGGTAAAGGGAATCATTATGTTCAGATGTATGATTACTTCACAGTTTGGGATGGAGCTTTGGGGGAAGATGACTGAGCCTATGTTTGATATTTTCAATAGCATTTTTTGGTATTTTGTTGTTTTTTATATCATGTAGTATATTATTTTTACCATATTCTCAAATACTCAATTTTTATAAAATAATTATATTATTGGATTATTATTGAATCTATTTTTGATTATCTACATCCTCCAACAATTTATTTATACATTTATATTTATTCTTAACTTCTCTCATTGTCTGTTATTTCTTATTCTTCCACTATTTAATATATTTTTATAATAATGTTTCATACTAGATATATTAGGGTATAGTCTCCCCAAAAACACATGTTAGGACCTCACTACTTTTTGGAAGCCTCAAGAAGTTGTTGAGATTCTATAGTGTTCTTGATTCCTACAAAGATTGGGGCACAGTTCAGTGGCACCCTAGTCCAGGAAGAAACACTTTTGGGATATTTAAAGGGAGTGATGAAAATTACTATCAGGATCATACCCTATAAAACCCATATATCATAGATTCCAAGGGTGGTAACATCACTGGGAATTAACCTATAACCTGATAAGGTTTCGATTTAGAAACCTAATCATGAACAAAAATATTTTCGCGTGAATTTCAAGCTCATCAAGATCATAACCCAAACCTAGTACACCAAACCACCCCATGATAATCTCAAAATTGCACACATTATCCTTAGAGAATTCAATTGTGAAAACAAATTAAATTTATCTAGGCCCTAAAATATTGATTATTATATTTTATTTTTCATAAAATAATTATTATATTTATCTCATTTATATATAACCTTTAACATTATTAAATAATGAGTTGGGTAAAAATTAGATTCTTATACAATGAAACACAAATTATATTTTAAGAAATGTATAGTTTCAATCAAGACTATATTTTTAATGAATTTTAGACTTTTTTAAATAAATTATATTTTAATAACATATTTATATTTCATAATATTAATTAAATATAAATGATATTATAATTTTATAATGTCAAATGTATTTATAAAGGGAATAGAAAACTATTAATGTCAAAAACCATTATTTTTCAAAAAAATGGAAACATTTTTTAAAATTTTTAAATTATAATATTTTTAGAATTGTATTTATAACATTAAGATTATTTTTTAAAATTATAATTTCAATATGATCCCACTGTTATTTTATAATATTCTTCTGAGAGATTAGAATTTTTAGGCAAAGATTCAATATGGAATAAATATATGGAATGTATTATGAAATCATAATGACCAAAATGTGAAGTAATATTTTTAGCAAGAGGTATCCACTAGAAAATATATATTTCGTCTTTAATATAATGATTTTGTAATGTTATTTGTTTAATTTTATAAATATTTATTTAATTTCGAAAACCTATATTAAGTTTAATGCTTTTAAAATTATTTTTATAAACACGAGTCATGTAGAAATCACCAATGGAATTATATTAATGTGATAATTTATTATCTTTACAAAATAATGACAAACAATCCTTTTTGGATGAAACATTGGAAAAAACCTTTGATTTTTTATGTTTTTGGTTACATTATCATATAGAGTTGAAAAATTATACTGGGAAATAAATAATGAATTCTATACTTATTTTCTATATAAACCCAACAAAACACCCATTAATCATATCTAAAACCCCTTGTTGCATGTCGTTACTATACCTTTTCCTCCCTATAATCTTATCAATGTTCCCAAAATATCTTAATAGGATCCTCCCAAGCTTTTAGAAGTTCCCTCTCAAGGTAAGAGATCTTATCCTTCTCTTTATTCAAGGACTTTCTTTATATTATGTGTTTTGATTTACAATTTTTCATGATGGGATCTAGTCTTACCCATGACTCATATATTTTCCTCAGAATTTTTCAAATTATGAGACACCCTTTCTCTCTCATTATACCCTTCTATAAATTATTAGGTACCCCCATTATGTTATAAAAATTATCATATGATTTTCCCATGCTAATCATTTTTTTTGTGAATACCTATCCCATTTCCACTCAGTTGAATTAACCTAGATTAAACTATGAAACATTGATTAGGTAATTATAGGTATGTATCCAAGACTCCTTAATTAGTGTATTAAATGTGATCAAATATGATTCTATATTGAATTATCTATCTATGAAAGATTATGGATGTTAATAACATAAATTTTACTAGTGGGCTTAGAATTTTATAACCTTGTAATGAATTGGGATATGTTTTAATCCCATAATGTTCCATTTATGATGCACAATGTGATATCCTAAGGAAACCATGTTATTTTTTCTTAGATTTTAGACTTGACTAATTTTTATGATGTTTTTTTTATGTTGTTTCCGAATTCCAAATTTTCCACTATGCAATCACATTATATAATACTAAATTTTTCAAGATTATGATTCCTGATTCTTTTATAATACCTGGATAAGACTCATTGATAACATTTACTACCTTAAATAATTCAAGTATTTCTTTATTACATTAATATGCTCTATATCTCACCCTTTTCTTATATACATCCCCATTTTATCCCATGTAGTTTCAGAATAACAATTGAATTTTATGAGCTTTTTAAGGAAGATTTCAATAAATTCATCGTAAATATATTGATTTTTATAATCAATGTAACTGATTTCAGAAATAAACTTTTACACAGGATAATAATGGTATTGTTAACTATAATTTTAGATAATAAATCATGATATAAAGTGTATTAATGATATGGGTGTCATAGTTTTTATCAGAGGAAAGTCTAGTTATTTTTTGGATTAAGATTATCAACCCATATTTAAATCCATGTTTATAAGACTAAATATTGGAAAAATATGATGATTAGGATAAATTATAGTGTAAGTGGTTTCCAAAAAATAAATCCCTGTTGGGAAACTATATGTTTATGTGGATCAGGCATAGTGGTACCTAGGGTTAATAACCAAAAAATGGTGCATTAATCTAGACTCATCCATCACTTAGTTCAAGAAAATGGTCCTCTCTAGATACCGAGTTTGATACTCTCAGGGTGTATATATTAGTACATTCCCAAGATCATTATTAAATATTATAATGTAAATTAGAATGACCATAATAATTTTATTTATCAAATAGATAACTAATTACATAGATTTAATCCAAGGCTAAGGAATATATATCATTTTTGAGTTCTCCTGTTAATGTTAATGAATTCTCATTTATGTGTGTAAAAGTTTAAAAATTTTCATCTTTTAGTCAATTTGGATGAAGTAAATGTTTTTAAATAGAATGAAATTATGAATTGTAGGCATATTTTCCATTCAATAACATTTAATGACTTAAATGAATATTCTTATACACATTCTTTCCTATCACAAAATTTTGGTAGAACTATTCAAACACCATCTAAAAATACATATGTTAAGTAACTGATGAAGTTGTAAAATGGTTCAATTGTTATAGAACAAGTATATAACTCATCGGCTACAAAAATGTTTGGGTAGAACTTATTTTAAAACATTGTGATACACCCATTAATATAATTTAATGTTATTCTTGGCATGGATTAGATTTCCTTATATAGAGAAATCATAAAATTTCAATAGAAGTAAATCCCCCACTTTGTCACTAATTGTCCCTCGATTTTAAATAATTTCAAAAAGGAGGATCAATCTTAATTGGTATCATCATCTCATGGAAAGTTATTATTAACTTTTGGGAAAGATTAAATTTCCCATATGATTGATAATGAAGAAAATATCATTCTTGATAACATTTCCATTATAAGAGAATTCATAGACATGTATGCCATATAATTTCACATTCTTCCTCCTAGACATGAGGTTTAGTTCCTAATCAAGATTAGTAATGAAGAGTTTCAAATATCAAAGAGTATATATAGAATAGACTTTATTAAAATTGTGGAAATGAAGAAGAAACTATAAAATAATCTAGATAAAGGGTTTATTTTCCCATGTGCATCACCACAGAGTGCATGGGTCCACTTCACCATGAATAATAATGGGTCAATAGACCAATGCCTTGATTATCATGATCTCAACAAGAACACAATATAGGAAAGGTATCATATGATATATATTGAAAAAATTATTTATCAACTATACAGACTTTAGTACCTCTATAAGATGGATCATTAGTTGGGATGATATGAAGTAAAGGTGAGGGATGAGGATATATACAAGTCAGATTTTCATACAAGTTATGGCCACTATGAGTTTATGGTAATTCCATTTGGAATCAATAATACACTATATATATTAATTGACTTATCAAAAGTCTTAATTAGGGATGCGATTCAAAAATATTTTTTAGTCTTTATGGATGATATTCTTATCTACTCAAAAAGAAAGTTGGTACCTATGGAGGATTAATATATCATATTTAAGTCATTTTGAAGGGAAATTTTATTTGAAAAGTATAGTAAATGTGACATTTGGGGTGAGAAATTACCTTTATTAGGCTATTTTATCACCAAAAAGTGTTATTTTTAGATCCATAAAAAATTTAGGAAACGAAAAGATGACTAAGCCCAACATTTTTATTGAAATAAATAGCTTTGTAAGATTATCTTGGTACTATTATCAATTTTTGAGAGACTTATCATATGTTTAGTCACACTAAATATAATTTATCAAAAGGTAGTATAGTTTTTATAGACTGATTAATGTGAACGAAGGATTAAATATATGAAGAAAAGGATAATATCTACACCTTTACTCACACTCCCACCCAATGGGTAGGGAATTGTGATACATTATGACGAATCAGAAAAAATATTTAATTATGAAATAATGAAATTGGAAAACGTGATAGACTATGCCTACATCAATTTAACAAAACATGAGAATAACTACCCAATTGATGATCTAGAATTGATATAAGTGATCTATTAATTGATTATTTGGTGTCATTTTCTATATGGGGAGAAGTGTGATATACACACAGTTTATAAAAACCACATGTATATATTCACAAAAAAAGGATATTGGTATTCACTATGAATGATTTTTGAGAAGATAAAGGATTGTTATTGTTTAATACAACAACATCCTATGAAGAAAAATAATGTGGTTGAAGTACTAATGATTTATGATCTTGTAACCCAATACATGATATATATTGAATGGGATCAAATATTGTTGTACATGAAATAGAAAGATATTATATTATTAAAATGATATGTATCTTACCCATTTCAATTAACTTATCAAGTATATATTGTTGACTGGATCGTGAAGGCCAAAAAGTGGAGTTTTTATAAATGAAGGCATTGAATATTCCAAATCTAATGTTTGTTGAATATGCAGTTATAAGGTTTGCAACTAACATATGTGTCTCATAAAAACCATAATTGATATGGGAACTTCATGCAGACATTCATAGATCATCCTTATCTATTCATCCAATAATAAATAATATATATAGATATTTGAAGGAAATATTATAGTGTGATTACATGAATAGGGAGATTTTGGAGTTTGTATCTAAATGATTGGTATACTAACAAGTCAAGGCTGAAGAAAACAATTCTAATGGTATGATGAAACAATTTCTCATACCAGTATGGACGTGATACAAAATACCCATGGATTTAGTTGTAGGTCTCCCTATGAAACAAAAAGTTAATAAATACATCTAAGGGGGTATTTTTTCCCCTTACTATGTCATCACAGTTCATTTCTATAAAGTTCGATCTCTCTCTCTCTTCTAACCCACAAATATATAAAAAATAGAAGTCATAATACTACATGGATTTACAATATATGTTTCATATAATTTTGACTTTATACATTATCTTGTGGTTTTGGGGAGGCCTTTATTAATAAGTGGATATCAAACAGAGCTTCAACATTACATATCACCCTCACACGGAGGGTTATTTTGAATGAACCATTCAAAATCTCTACGATATTATAAGGTAATTTGAAATTAATTTTCATGGATTTTGCGACGAAAACCTTCCACTAATAGATTTCTCATAAAACGAAAATTAACATTATAGTATTAAAATGGAACCTTTTTAGGACCTTTATGGGAATATGTGTTATCCTCCAATATGATGGGATGATGTTGGAGGGAAAAATCTGATGGAACAAAGTAAGTGATTTTCTTGACCAATGGGATTATACCCTATAAAACTAATTTATCAAATATTCTATGAAAATTTCAATCACAAGGATTGTCTCTTGACCAAGACCATGTTAATATTCAACAAATAATTATTTAATGAAAACATTTATGGCATAGACTCTAATCTAGTTTAGATCATAGATAAAACTATATTCATCGAACAGCCCCATGGATATCTCAACATTGCACGCCATACCCTTTGGACATTATTTGGTGTAACGAATGGCTATGTATCTAGACCATAAAAGTATGAAATCAATTTTTTTATAAAATAATTATTATATTTATATCTTTTAATATTACTATTTAAAATTATTAATAAATGTGTTTGAATGTAATTAGATTTTGATACGATGAAACAAAAATTATATATTTTGGAAATATACACTTTCAATCAAGAAACCATTCTGATAAATTTAATAATTTTGAATGAAGTTATATTCTAATAAAATAATATTTATTATATATAAATCCTAATATCATTTTATGAAGTCTAATGTAATTTTTAAATGGTTCAAAAAATTTTATTGTAAAAAACTATATATTTTCGTAATTATTGGTTATTTTATTTAAAAGTAAAAATTCAAACATTTATAGAAATAAATTTTTAAAATAAATTTTATTTTGAAAATTAGTTTTTCAAAATTATCCAATAGTTATTTTTCCATAATTTTTTGAGTAAAAAAATACTCTAAAAAAATACTGTTTGTATTATGAAATCATAATGATCTAAATGTTATATAATATATTCTGTAAAAGGTATCCAAAACCAAATAAATATTTCACCTTTAATATAATTTTTTGAGGTCATTTGATTAATTTAATACAGACATACTGGATTCTCCAAAAACCTATATTTTTTTAATATTTTAAATTAAATTAATTATAAACATGACTCTCTTCCACGTCACTAGGGGAATTATTATTTATGTTTTAAGAACTTAACATTATATAATAATGAAATTTTTTTATTAACCAAGGTTAAAAACCATTGTACTGGTTTTTTTAATTAATTTATCATATAGAGTCCACAACAAATGTTAAAAATTAATAAATAATTCTCCTCTCATTTACAATTTTAAATCACCCAAATGCCTATTAATCATCATTAAATATACATGGATCATGAATTAACTATGAATTTACCACTATATATTCTTCATAGTGTTCTTTTATCTCTTAATAATCTCTTTTGAAGCTTTGAGAATGGTCCTCTCAAGGTAAGGAATCCTCTCATTTACATGTTTATTCAAGAACCTTCTTTATATTATGCAAATTAATTTCCATTTTTTCTGACAATTATATGTTATTACACATCCCACACACATTTTTTAGAATAAAAAATTGTTTAGATACCACATTCACTTTCATTAATCCCTTATATGAATCCTTATGTATCGACATTATGATTCCAAAATTATATTATGATTTTTCCATGGAAATCATTTTCTAGTGAATACCCACCCCATTTACACCAAAAATTAATAACCTAGATGTAACTATACTTCATGTATTGGGAAATTATATTTATTTATTACAAACTCCTTAATAATGGGATTAAATTTTAGTATATGTTATCACATGTTTAATGATACATGCGACACACATTTTCATGTCTATAATATGAATACGACCAGTGTGCCTGAGATTATGTTTCCCTCCAATTCATTAGGTAATGTTTTAATCTAACAATATTCGATTTATGGTGTATAAGGGGATATCCTAAGAACCATATTTTATGTTTTCTTGGTGGTTAGCCTTGACATTTGTTTATGACGTCATTTATTATTTTTATTCCACACTACCATGGTTCCATTATGTTATAACGTTATATAAAGTATAATTTTACATGATTATCATTCTTGACCATTTTATGATACCATGATATACCTATTTTCTAACATGTATGGATTTTACTTAGTCTATGTTTTTTTATTCCCTTACTGGGATTTATAGCTCACCCATTTCAGATGTAAGTAACTAGGTTTTCCTGTGTAGTTTGATAAGAATGATAGAATTTTAAGAGCATGTTAAGGAAGTTCTCAATAATGCCATTATAGTATTATTAAACTTTGTTATGATATGTACCTAATTTCCAAAATGCGGTGGTCCTAAAAATATTATATATTTTACCATGTGTTGTTTTTTGTAGTAAATCATGAAATAAATTTTATTAAAGATACATGTCATCACAGAAACACTATATAAGGAGGAATGTGTATGATTTTTTTTGTATGAATGATTAATATAACACCAAATCCAAACTAGTTGAATGATAGGTCATTCATTCCCTTATATTATAGTAATAAAATACACCATAAAAGTATATCTACTATGTTTATCTAGTTTTAGGGATAAAACAAATTGTCCTATTTTAAGGACATCTATATCAATGTTTCCGTGTTTTTGGGATGAGTATGTTTCTAAATTTTTTTATCTCATATTTTAGATTTATTTTTAGAGATATATTAGATTTCAAAAAACACATGGATCACATCCTATAATAATATAATATTAGTTCAACATTGGGAGACAAGTTTGTATTCCTAAATAATAAATTGAGAGATTGGATATAGGTTAGGAGTCTATAGATAATGAATGACATTTTAAACCAAAAACACATGGGAAAAAAATTATTCTTAATAAGGGTATAATTTATGCCCTCCTATATCATAATTTGACTTATATAAATTTAACTATTCTCCCTACATCTCAAACTCTTTTAGTTATGGAGAGTATATACGGATCTTTATAAGGAAGCTATATTGTAGATTGGTGGTTTTTATTATATAGGTAGTGTTGGAACTAGTTTATGGAAAATTACGGATTAAATCATTCAATTTCACATTGGAAATTATTTTACCAATTATATGTTATAATAATTTTTATTGACATCATAAATTTTAGAAATATACATATAATGGTTTCAATGAAATTACCAATATAAGTGAAGAATAATTAGTATCAGATTAATTTTCAAAGGATTTAAGAAGGGGGAATCTCAAAAAGTTCCAAATTCTTTTCAGAGACAACCATTATTCAACTATATTTGAAAACATATGTTTCAATCACGGTACATGTTATCAAAAATTACATTTAAATTGGATAAATAACTTTTTTTATAAAAATTTTAGATAACATTAGTTTAATCCATGAGGTGGTGTAGAAACTTGTGTGAAAAAACTAAATAATCATCAACATAACACTCCATGATCTAACCTAAGCGGTTATTAAGTATGTTTTGTATCACTCGTTGAGAAATGAAACCTTCATTATTCAATCTAAATGGATTGTCATGGTGAGATTTAGATCACTAGGGTGTACAAAAGGATATGGATTATACATCTTTAAAGACCATTCATTATTGATTATGTCTAAAATATTTATCTAGGAAGGATAGGTCCTGAGATAAAGATATTTTATTAATATAACATTTAATGATCTGAATAAGAAATAAAACTTTGTATAGTGAACATTGATGTCCCAAATTAATATATATAATTTTGTTAGCAATTCTATTTATTTATGGGGATAATATTTTACATCCAATTAGTGTATTGGACTTCAAAATTAAATCAATACATTCTTCTTTTATTGAAAATGGAATCCACCTTCATATAGTGGGATTACAATACCCTACATCAATAATTTTTATATTCATGGATGATATATGGTTGTCAATGGTGATCGATGATGACATTAGGTTCCAGTATTGGCATCTTTTGTTTCTACGAGAAAACATACAGCTACTATTTGATAAATCGTATTTATTGTTTTTTGACCTCCAGAGACTTGGTCACACTAATTATCAGGGATTATGGGAATCCATGAATGAAATATTTTTCCTTAAATGATCTCATAATTTTTTTTGACATGTACTATTCAATGGTTGGGGGTGAATAAATAAGATAATCTTCTTCCTAATTAAAAGAGGATGCTGATAGATTTCCCTCTTTAGCTTAATCATGTTTAATAGTATTGTAATATTCCTCATTGAATACATAATTATATATTATTTATAAGAGGTATTTGGGATCTAATAAGATTATATGGGTGGTTGTAAATGGCACAAACCAACCCAGATCTCTAGCCACTAATCGACATGACCAGCAACAAGGCATGAGGTATATTCCCAATTACCCTAGGATAATAACTAGTTCCTTGGATATCAATCGGAATTATTAGAATGATTTACCCTTTAATAAATAAAAATGAATATATTTAATAAAAATGAAACAATTTAATTACATGAATAAGTAAATTTGTTATTATAACATATATCATAGTGAAAAAGCTAACATAGTTAGAACATGGTACTCACAAATAATTTAATACACTAATATCCTCAAATTTTATATAATCACCCACAAGACACATCCTCCATAGAAATAAGAAAATTCATTTTCCACAATAATAGTTGGAAGAAAACATTGATACCTGTTAAAGAGACATATAGAGAGAAAAATCTATATACATACTAGATAGTAGATCAATGGAAAGATCTAATAATTAGTTGGATCCAACCAAGTATTTCATAAACTATGATTCTTTAAAAAAAATATACCATCAAGTCTAAAATATATATATAAAAGGATAATTATTTTTACCTTTGTCAAAAACTAGTAATATGGTGTTTGTACAAATTAAATATATATTTCTAATAGAAGACATTTATACATATGAGTGAAAAAAGTGTACGTATATTTTAGCATAATATATATAATGAAAAAATTTATTAAAATAATTTTAAACATGTATGATAAAGATATTACCAATGAAACTAATGTTGGGACACCAAGAATCCTCAAACATAACATAACTATCATTATTGTCTCATTCATATCCATATCAATATATTTAACAATGTCAAATTGTTCACATGCCAAAAGCGTGAGCGTGATTATAAACTAGTGATGGAATCCATGATGAACCTATTAGAGTCTAATCATAAATAGAAACTCTAGGTAATGTATAATGATTATAAGAGGGAAAATATAGTGACAGTCAACTCAAATACAAATTTGTTTCGATATAAACAAAGAGTCATACTAATTTGAAACCATTTTTACCAATTGAACTCAATCATAAAAAAACATCCACAAATTATTTTAGATTCTAACTGACACTTCCGTAGCATATAAATTTTAATTATAAAAAATATTAATGGAATATTCATGTTTAGTAAATTTTTTATATTTATCAAATCCATTATTTATGATATTCATTAACCCCATGGAAATCATCAATAATGGTAGAAATGGGAAAAATATAGTCTTATAAAAAATTAAATTAATTGTTACCTAACTCACCCACATTCATTATAAACATTGTTGAAATAATTATACTAATTAATTATAATTAACAATAAATTATTTTATAAAATATCATTCAATTTATTAAATTGAACACAAGTATGTAATTTATTATATCACATTATATGCATGGAAATACACGTGAATAACTTAACATGGATTTTTTATAAGAACCCACATGAATTCATTAATAAATAATTGAAAACTTTTATAAATTAACCATAAAGTGTTTAAAAATTCATTTTATAGGTATAAAATTAATTTATAATGCACACGAAAAAATGGTCTTAGCAATGAAAGGGAAATGAATAGAATAAAATAATTGAATATGGTGATGTCCCCTATCCTTGAAGACCTGAACATGAATCTGGAAAAGAAAAATTCTTTCATTCCATTTAGTTCTAAAATACCCATGAGAAATGTGGGTTTTATTTGATATAGAATAATTCCTTGTTGTTAGGATATAAACCATAGATATCTATAATAACATGATAATTGGGATGAGAGGAAGAGAACGAGACATGGAAAAAGAGAGGAAATAGGAAACAAACCATTGATCTTAAAGAAGTAATTTTTTTATTGCGAGAGATGGGGGGAAGGGGCCAAGAGCTGTGTTTTCCAACTTCATATGGGAATTTTTCATAAATTGAGAGAAAGTGGGGTTGTCCTCTTATTTTATCTAATTATAAGTTGAATAATAAAATTATTTCTAGAAATATTTAAATAGACTGGTAATATCCAATCTACACCTTAATGAAAATTATACACATCCACACACCATTTTAATTAATTATATATTTATTATAATTCAAATAACAACAATAATTTTAATAAAAAACAGAAATGCCACCATTTATAATAATAACAACAACAACAATTAATAATAAAAATGTTTCTTTATGAATTAAGTCATGTAATGGGTTTCTCTCATCAGGATACCATATTAAATTTTCGTAGAAACTCTTAATGGTTCCCCCATCTGTACCTAGGTACATTTATAATTTCCCAAGGCTGGTGGTCATTCAGGTTTTCAAGCCTAGTGTCTCTAAGGGACTCGTATTGGTAGATATGACAAGATTTTGGGCACATCATAAATTTTTTTGGGGGGATTTTTTTCCTACTCTGGGACACCCTTATAGATTGAAGATATATTTAGGAATCTCTTCCCGATCCCGACATGGGACCGGTTACCCAGACAATATGAATCATTAGTTAATTCTATAAATCTAAAAACAGAGGGGGTCTCATTAATGAATTGGGGGAGTGCATTCTCATAAGTTAATCCATCTATCTGTATCTGAGGTTCTTCTTCCATTTTCCAAACAATTAATAGTTACTCTATGTGATGAAGTTGTATGGAAAGTTCTTCACAATACATTTCCTTTCATGGAGGTTGTAAATATACTATGTAATGGATTGAACCATTTTGAGGTATCCTACACACCATTATTATGGCTGGAATAAAAACCCATGTAGTTTGTTTATCTCTTGCAGTTTAACGTCATGTATAGAGGACATATGTGTGGGTACTAAGACACCAAATGTTTGAGCTCAAGAACTAGAAATACATCCTAGGTATCCTACTTATAGTATAAATTAGTGTCATAGAAGTTCAATCACTCCATTGGGATTTTCCCCAATGTATATTCCCTCACATGAGGGGTGTTCGTACCATGACCCTCATGGGGAATTACATACTATGATCACCCTTATTAGTGGGAGTTCATGATTACAAATGAGGTGTCCATTGTATCTCCCATAGTCCACTTGAGCTATGCTTCGTGTGAGAAACAAGGGGAAATAGGTGATAAAAACCATGTTGTGTATATATGGGATTTATGTATTAGGACAGTCCTTCGGGTTTTGGGTATAGAGCGTGGGCCTTGAAAATCCATCCTACATATCCCGAGTCTAACAAGAATCAAATTAATTATAGTTTAGTTATATATTTACTTTCCGAAAGGATAGGGTGAATGGTCATGCTTGGGAAAATTATGACCCTCTTTGAGGTTTCATTATTTATAGGGGCTTGATCCAAGATGGATTCCCTATTGATTGAGGACACGTTGTACGATTTTGGTAGTTGTGGTGTATGCACATAGGCTACCATTATAACCCTAGAGTGTATAGTGAGGATGACCGAATTAGAACAACTCACTAAACCCATATTATCCATTCTCTTTGTGAGAAACAAGGGCTATCAAGTGATTAGTTCCATTTCCTTTGGTATGGGGCTTAGATACTTGGATCTCCCAAGATGTTCAATAGAGAAAAAGAACCACCAAGTGGTGGCCTATATATCCTAAATTTTATAGAAATCAAAGTTGTGTTATTTCCCTTGATCTGGGTATACTATATTTGGTTTCCCTTGTATTGGGGGATTACATGATGAGGATGGATGAGGCTATCAAATTCCAGGATGCCCTTGTGACATGGATTTCTTGTCTAGAGGGTGTCTTATGACCCAGTTGACACGTTTGGAGAACATATCATGACACTGTTTTCTTGCCTGGAAATCCATCACATGACCTTTCCAAAAACATATGGGTGGTTTCTCAAGATTTAGTACAATATGGTTGATAGTATGTCATGTATCATAAATAAGTTCCTTGAATCTCATCGTGAGACCTGACCATCATGTCTGGAGGTTATTAAGGGTCTCAGGTGGCATGTCCATAGGGTGTCATGAGATCTTGTTTGTCATGCTTCGATGTAATAATGAGACTTGACTGATATCATAGAATACTGTTATATGTGTTAGGAAATGTATTTGAAGGGCGTCCCAAGGATTAGGTTATAGAATTGTAAGGTTTTGTGAGACCGAGGTGGTGTGCGCAGGGGACCGTGTGACTTGATTTCCAATGTCTGGATGAATTTGTAGGTCCCAGGTATCATGCGAAAGGAAGGATGTGAGATCATGGAGACATGTACTAGTGCTATTGTGTATCCTTGTATGACTCTTGGAAAGTGAATGAGGTCTATTGAGCTTGAATTTTGATTAATTTTTCACCTTTTGATCTAGTTTCCAACCCTTGTATTGTAAGTGCCTAATGTTTGTTAGTTATTTGTTTATTTTCAGTCTCTCATGATCTAGAATACATGTTGTGTATTCTTCAATTGCCTTGTTAGAATCCCTTCATGCGATATATGAATGATCAATTGAGGTGCCTCATTCCTGGAGTATGACTACTCCCACTGCACACTATTATATTACATAATAGAAGGTGGGATGGTCATGTGATCAGTTTCTATAAAAAATGTTCTCTAGAGCCAACATGAGACTTCTAGATTTATTCTATTCATAGTCAAAAGGTGCTCTGAGATCAAGATATTCAGCCCCACTTTAAAGATAGTTTGGGTAATTTATATCTCTATCAACATTAATAGTACTATAATTTTCTTGGCGTATCTGGTACATGTCAAGGCTGGAGTCAGTGAAGGCAGCTGATGCCACATGTCTACATGGGTCTTTTTTGTGATCTGTTCTGAGTGTATTTCCTAATTTTCAGCAATCATGATTATCTTCCGTCAACCCATCTTTTATTGAATTATTTCTGATTAATGAAGAGTTACTTGATCACGGTGGTTTGTCAATGGATTTTTCATCTTGTCTTATGGACATGTCTGAGGTCTTTCTTGAGAGATCGATGCTTTAATTAGAATAATTCATTGCACAAGGGTGGATTTGTTTGAAATCTTTGTGAGATCTAGTTGAATTGTATGTAGGTTTAACTAGGCCACATTGTGGATATTGTAGGTTATCGCATTTCTTCTAGAAACCACATGAGATCTCGCCTCCTCCCTTTCTATCTCCATTGTTTTATTTTACAACTTTCAGTGAATATCAGAGTGTGGATTAGTAATGTCAAGTATATTTAATCAATTTTTTTGATAATTCCTCATGTGGACAATATGGGTCATATGTGGGTGAATGAGGATTTTGTGGACATATCTATCTATTTGTCCTTAGAGCACCGAAGCAAAAATATGATGTTTTATATAAATAAACAAATAATTATTCATAGAGAGGATGATAAGAAAAAGAAACTTGTTTGAGATGAGTTACACAAGTCACCGAGGTATTAAAGTGTCTTTTGGATTTACAAGGGTGAATCACGTGTCTTTATGCATTCACAAGTACCTCTCACCTCCACCCCCTTTATCTCCTTTGCAGTATTTTACAACGGTTCGAGGGTCTTTTGAGTTTTCATGAGTAATGAAATTTTTATTTACTCGATTTTTTGATGAAGCCTCGCATAAACTATTTGGGTCATATGGGGGTGTCTGAGCATGTCATGGACAAATCTTTATGTTTTTCCTTGTAATACCAAAGGGGATGAACCCGGTTTCGTGAACATACTTGAAGACTTCCACATGGCAAGGATGATAAGAAAAAATGATTTTGAGAGATGAGTATGACATGTATCATAGGTCTCAATTGGTCTTGCAAGTCCTTAGGGGTGCGTCACATGTCTTTAAGTGACCGCAAGTACCTCTCACCTCCTCCTCCTAATCTTCTTTGTTTTATTCAAAAAAGGATCGGGGGTCTTGAGAGTTTTCTTGGATATCATCAATTAATTGTAATCTTCCAAATGATGATATGATGCATGATCTGTAGGACCACTGGTGTTCTCTCCCTTTATATATTATTCATTATTCTGCTCAAAATATTGTTTTTATTGTTTTCCAAGAACATTCCAATGACAAACCATGTGTCATGGGGTGGTCATCCAGTTTTCTAGAGAGCCTTTCCACGAGAAGTATGGTTCATTGAATGGGAGATCCATAGGATTAACCATAGGTTATGTGATCCATATGAAGTATTCATGTGTCCATGAAATCATTATATGATCGCGAGTCCATTGGAATCACATACGATCCTCAAGTCTTGGCTCATTTTTGTTTTTTGGAGAAGGTAACATCCTTATTGAAGTAGCTATTCCTCTATGATTTTTGTTGATTCTTATTTGCTGGGGGTCAACAACCCCCCCCCCCCCCCCCTCCAGAGAGGCATCTTCGAGGATATGGGATCAATTTAGAAATAAACTAATTCCTGCATAAGTCATTGGTTGTGTTTCAAACCTATTATCTTAAGTGAATTTTGGTCTACAGAGTGACATTTAGTATTCTAAATGGGATCTTCCTCTTCTCATAATCTTTTTTACCTAATGGTAATTACCATTTAGGGTGTGGCAAAGCTGTTTGGATATTCATGATGATTGGTAAAGGGTCCATCTTTCTAAAGCTATGTAGATCCCCCAATTAATCATTTATCACTAGATCAACCTAAGGGATATTATTAGCCACTAGTGTCCTATAAACAACACATCCCATCATCCTCATGGCGTGGTGTGTATCACCTTTTGAGATATTCATCGACCTGGTGGTATCCCTCCTCTTGGAGATATGTACGTTGAATTTAATCCTAATACGAATGTCTGGGATAATCCCCTATAGGCCCCAATTTTTGTTAGGGGGTTCATTGTTATCATGAAAGTGAAATTTTAGAAAGAGATGATGGTTCACTCAATTATTTAAATCATATATTGGAAGAATATTTATCTATGTTGCAGTAAGGATAGAAAAAATATTATTCAACACTATAAGTTCCCTTCTCAGTGAGTCTTCAATAGTTCTAGCATGTATTGGGCCATTCTCGAATATGTGGAATATACCTCATAGGGAAATCAGGTGAACCTTGAGGTCGCTCTTAACCTCAGGTTGGCAACCTTCCTACCTATGTTCTTAAAACTAGTGGCTTTTCTGACAAGGGAAACATGCTTAAGAATCTAATTTAGAACATTGTTGATGGCGTCATGACTCATGGAATAGTGTGTCCTTAACCTCGAAGTACTATTCCATGCACGCAACTACCAAATTTTGGGCCATATCTAAACCAGAAACACTCCCTATAAGACCATAGTCCCTCTATAGTTTCTATTTTCCAGGATAGGAGAGAACTTCCATTGTTATGTGTATTAAAATGATTCTAGGACCCTAGATGCCACATTATATCCTATATTACTGATCAATTTTTGGGTTGGGACTATGCATCTAAGCCCTGATTTTGTTGATGGTGCACTGCATCATTCTGATAGATTTGACATCACTACTTTCTATGCACTGGGTGGTCTGATTATTAATGATAGAAGTAGATCTCTTGATGAAAGATCATATATGATATCCATTAGGGACAAGGCTCTCATAGATAGAGTGGATGAGATGGTAATATATGTTCCGTTCACACTATATAAATTCACTCAATAGTTTGGCTATGTTCATGGAGTTACTCCCATCCATTTTGTTAGCGTTCGAGGAGAACAACATCCTAGAGTCATTCGTCAATTCTGGAAGATACTGTTTTGTGAAGATACTAAAGTGTAGATCATATTTACACCTACTAATACTTCCAATTTCTTCACCAATGATAATGCCTTGTCTTGGGTATTAACATATATCAATGTTGTGTTTGAACAGCTGGTCCGTTATATTGAAATTCCTTTTACATCATTGAATCAATTATGTTTAGAATTTATGGAATTGATTGAAGGCCCATGAGAGAAGTCAAGGATGAAACCCCACTCCAATGAAGGTAATTTTTATAGTGTATTAGATTCTGTTAGGAATATAAATCCTCCAGTACTTGCTAAAAATGATACACCTAATGGGAGAAGAGCTTATGGGGCTTCATATCTACCTTTTTCATTGGTTTATATATTAGTCCTCCATCATCCATGCCTACTCCTTTAGTTCTAGGAGCTATAAAAATATGGTGTATTATATGGAAATAGATCATTCCTTGATCACTAAAAACCCTATATGGAATTTAATGACCAATGAGAATGATTTACCAATTATTTCACAACTTAGAAGCGCATGGTTTCCACCACCATCCTCTGTATAAAATTATGAAGTAATTTTTTTATTTAGTGAGATATCCCCAAGAGTAAATGGGATCCTTTATAATATATGGATGAGGCACCACTTTCCATGCAGCTGAGGGAGACAAGAGAGGCTTATAGTAGGGTCATCACCTAATATCTAAATTGAATGATTAAATAGACATGTGTACCATACAGAAATGGAGGTATGGGAAATATTCGTTAATTTGATGTCTAATATTTTGACATCATCATACTGATTGGATGCTTATCAAATGAGGTTTGAATAGTTGACTACTTTGGTTGAAAATCTTCATCCTAGAGTATAAGTGGAAGAAGTAGGGAGAGTGGTACTCCTATGTTCTATTGATGCTTCTCATCAGAGTCTTACTGACCTTGTCAATGTGGCTAATTGATTTTTTTTATATTTTTTACCATGTAATGCATCATGTTTTGGTTCCAGCTTCCGAGACACTCCAAAATATATAGATTCCTCCATTTTTCATATTACAAATGAATCTTCTGAGTTTTTTTCCCTCCATCTCTTATATTTCAATGATATGCCTATCATCCCATTATTTTTATATTATGTGAATCACTTGTGATACCCATTATTTTATTAGAATCAAGTTAATCTTAAGGATTTAGAGAATTTTTCCTGAAATTCTCAAAACTTCCCATGAACAAGGCATTCCATTATGATAAATTAATTATAGATATCTTTTAGAATATGTGTTCTAGAGGGAGAGTTCTTTTTTATATAATGAATCCAATATTATTGGTGAAAATATATTTATTTTCCAGGCCATATGAGGGGCCTTTAAATATTTTTTATACTAGAATACTACTATGATTTAGTTTATGGGCTTTTAGCTCAGACGTAATATTTCCCTATTTTATGGTGTTTTTTCTCAGACCTAATACTTCTCTTATTTAAGTGTTTTTAGATAGGAACAAATGTTGATATATATTAAGGTCATTTAGTTTATGGTTTTTTATCTTAGACCTAAGGTTTCTTTAGTTTAACTTCTTTAATCTTGGACCTTTTATCACTTTTGTTTAAGGTGTTTTAGTTCGAACCTAATGTTTCTTTAGTTTAGGGTCTATTTTTGGGACCTTCTATCACTTTAGTTTATGGAATTTTAGCTCATAACTAATGTTTCATTATTTTAGGGTCTTTTAGCTTGAAAATAATGTTAATTTTAGTTTATGTAATTTTATATCAGGCCTTCTATATGATCATGGGATATGGTTCGGACAATCCCAGAGTGACATAAAACACTAAAAGGCACTGGGTTCTATGGTGGTGTTGTTAAGGCTCATGAGGATCATAATTCCATTTTTGTATATTGAAGAGTTTTTTTAATGCCATAGGTTCATATTCAAGAGCCATAAGAATTCATCCATAGTGAAGAAAATGGTCTCTTGAAGCTGGGTGTCTTTTCTAATGGATATGGGAGATTTGTGGAGGTAATATTGGTTGAGGAAGAAATATCAGGGGAGCTAGGTCCACTAGGATATTTGGATTGAGGGTGATGTAAATCATAACCCATAAGTTTGAGTCCAAGAATATGACATGGTTTTGACATTCTGTGTATGTCTTATGATATTATGAAATGTGGTGCTCTTCTATAGTGTTGATAAGGCTCACAAGGATTGAGGATCCTTTTAACAAGGATAATATGCCTTTAGTTGGCTGGTCAAGGCCCTTATGTATTGGTATAATGCTTAGAAAAATATGTTATCTAACCATCTATGAGTGAGGTCATATAACATAGACCATAATTTTATAAAAACGACAAATTATATGTGGCCTATCAGAGCCGGATTTTTTCCACATATTTTAGACATGAAGGAGGGAGTTATAAACCACAATGTTGGAGGTTTTTAGATTGGGAGAGAGAATATTGGAAAAAGGTGCGATGGATGACCACAAACTGAATTTTAATAATAGGTTCCAACATAATTTCATTAAATCTTACAAGGGAATAAGTGGATTATCCCAAGGGAGAAGTTACCACAGGTTGAAAAATCCATTTTGTGGACTATTTTTTGAAAATATAATTGGGGCATGTTACAACATAGTCAAAAAGTAGAATCCTTTGGCTGAAAAACTCATTTTGTGGGATAATTTATGAAACTCCAACTAGGGAATGTTATAGTATAGTCAGGAAAAAGAGACCTTTGGTATCATAAATTCTTCCACTGTAAGCTGAAGAAAGATTATGAAGATCTGAATGTGTTCAAGATTAAAAGTATGACATTATTAAGGGATATATATGAGCATAAAGGAAGTGTTTGGGATGACATTGGCCTTGATTTTAGAGTCCCTTGAATAGATATGACTCATATGTAGAATGTGGAAATCTCTATTTCCTTATCATACCCCATGATGATGGGACCCAAATTAAAAACTCCTGCACAAATCTTTATTTTTATGGAAAAAAGAGGAAATTTTTCTTTACCCCATGGCTAGGAATAGGAATTAAGGCCTAGAAGTCACTATGTATCTCGATGGGAGGAGAATCAATCCACACATAGTTCTTTAGGTACCATGTAGTTTAACGTCATGTGAAAAAGAAATTATACATGCAGTTTAATGTCATACAGTAAGTATGAAGGTATCTTGACGTGAAGAGTAAGGGAAAAACATGATCGAGCTATAGCATGAGACCCAAGTATCCCTATTGATCTTATTGGAGAAGGAATGAATCCATACGTAGTTATAAGAATAATGGTCCCTCACACTGATTGAATTTATGTGTCGAGGACATGGGGTTTTTTGGATACGAGTTCATGGATAGGGTGAGAACTCATATTAGATCTACTCATATAGATTTGAATCTTACATGGGAGTGAGGGGTATTTCTTATGTTATGTTGTGTATGGGACTAGGATTGAAGATCTGAATGTCATTACATTTCTCATTAGAATTAGAATCAATATACATGTAGTTCTTGAGGAAATTGTGCAATTTATTATCATGCGATGAGGAAATATAGTGTGCCTTTAATAGTATTTCATCCTGGACCATGGTAAACCCAATGTGAATTTATATGCCTTAATTATGCCAAGAATATTTCTACAAATATCCTAATCCTATGTATGCTGTGCTCAACATGAGTAACAAGGACTAGTAAAAGTTTCTTCCATGGAACAAAGGTAGAACAATTAAAGGATACGGGCTTTTAGATTCTATGGTGGATGGGAAAGGAGATATGATCCAGAATTTTCTACACATCTCATATGGATGAGAATCAAGCCATACATAGTTATTGAAATACATTGTATTTTAACGTAATGCGGTGGGGATGAGGATGAACTGACCTGAAAGAACAAAAATATTGTGGCTAAACCTGAGGATTGAAATATGGTCATCATTGAATATATCATGGGAATTATAATCAAGACACACATAGTTCTTGAAAGTTTCCCTATGCAGGTCTAAATCATATTAATGGAATGGGGAATTTTTTGTTGACTATGGCTATACCTGAGATTGGAGATCCAAACATCACTACATATCTCATGGGAATGAGAATGAAGCCACATATATTTATTTACAATTGATTACCACATCAATTTGGCTTTTACATGGGGAAATGGGGCTTTAAAATTTTCTATAATAATGTTTAGCCCCAATACATGAGGTATAAGTGTCACTACACATCTCATTATAATGATAATCAAGATATATGTTATGGAAAAGTTCCCTATACATATTTGGTTCGTACATAAGGAAGAGGTGAATCTTTCTTTATGGTTGTGGCTAGACTTGATATTGAAGATCTGGGCATCACTACCTATCTCATTGGAATGAGAATGAAGCCACACATAGTTCTTGAATAACCGTGTAGTTTAACATTATGTATAAATGACATTGAACATGTACTTTAACATCATGTGGTAAGGATAAAGATCATCTAACATGAAAGAAATATTACATCTGGACCAGAGGATAAGACCTGGGTGTCACTATGTATCTTCTTAGAGTAAGAATTAATCCACACATAGTTATTGAATAGGTTCCCTATGATGGTCTGATTCATATAGAAGGAAAATATGATATATATTTTTTACATATGGACCTAGGATAAGAGATCTGAGTTTCAATACATATCCCATTGGAATAAGAATCAAGACACACATATTTCTTGGATAGGTTGTGTATTTTACCACCATACGATGAAGACGTTGTCCAGGTAATTTATCATCTTGTGGTAAGGAAATGAAAATTATGGGGATTATACCTATAAAGGGTCCCAAATTTTGTTATGAAGTTATAATGATGTGATTGGGGCTTATGAATTGAATCTTCCCATCTTTTATTACTTATTCATGTTCAAGAGGGAATCATAAACCACTGAGGGGTTAGAGGGGTATGATTGAGACTTACAATTGAGATGGAGGACCATTTTTAAGGGAATATAATGAGTGTCTCAACTTCTGGTTCTTTGGGGGGGGGGGTTTAATGTCAAAGAGAGGAACATTAACAATGAAGTTTAATTTCATACGGTGAGTAAGAATGGTGTTTTGCAGTTTTAAGTCATACGACTAAGAACTTATCGCCTGTAGTTTATCATCATGTGAAAGGATGATGATTCCAAAAAGTTTAATGTCATATAGCATAGTTGTTATGTCATTCATTTTAAGGTCGTGAAACTAAGACCCACTACGTAGTTTAATGTCTTGAAGTTGGGATGTCTTCTACATTATTAAATGAAGTATTTCTTCAGGAACCCTACATTGGTCGACATCATAATGATCTCTCTATACATTGAGATCAAGGAATACACTCTATTAGAATGGATCTTTTTATGGATTAAGTTTCTTCCCACTTCTGTTCAAGTTTCAAAGGCTTCCTTCCTAGTATCATTAGATTTATGAGGAACAATACCAGTTCTCCTAGGATGAATGAGCGGAGGCAGACCTTTTTTTGTTAAAATCTCATGCTATCCTATTTTTATAGACCTCTAAGTGATTCAAGTTATGAAATATTTTCTCTTATAGTAATTCCAATTCATCAATAATTTCTGGGATTGATCATCTATGAATAGATGATCACAAATGGAATCATAGAGAGATGGAAACTTGATCTCAATGGGTACGATGAATTCTATTCTATATACCCATGAGTACAGGGTTGCCCATGTAGGAGTATGAGATGTATTCTGGTAAGACCATAAGGCATTCTAGAGCTTATCAAGCCTATTTTTTAATCTTTAGAAACTATATTCTAGAGTATGTTTGACAGGGTATGGTTGAAGGTATCTCTCTATATCTTAGCCACTTCATGGTAGTGGGATGAATGGTTGGACTTGATATCGTATTTTGGATACAACTTTTCTACCTTAGCAGATTAAAAGTTGGTGATTTTGTCCAATATTATTATATAAGGGACACCAAGTTTGGTAATCATGTTGGATTTGAAGAAAACAACAATGATTTTGGCGCTAACTTCTTTGAGGGGGTATTGCCTTATCCTATTTTGAGAAGAAATCAGTAGAAATTAAGATACATTTGAACTTCTTGTCCATAACTAGAGGGTATGGGCCCATAATATCTATTCCCCATATGAAAAATGTCAAAGAGTTTTTGGTTGTTTGTAGAAACTTTGAGGGTTGATGGATGAATTTGTATTGTACTTGAAAAGAATGACATTTGTTGGCGAATTCATTGAAATCTTGTGTCATAGTGGGTCAGTAGTATCCAAGACTTCAGATTTGATGGGAAAGCATGATCCTTGAATAGTTTAAACCACAAATTCTAGCATGTAATTCTTCTATAATATCCAGATTCTCTTATCCATCGATACATCTAAAAAATACTCCATAAAATTATTATTTATAGGGGAATTTATAGTGATTTGGGATATCATAAAGCATAAAGTTTGCTTCTTGCTGTCAGATTTTCTTCTTATTGGCTCTATCCTATAGGAAGAATCTGTTCTAAAGGTAGTCTGTGATTGGAATCATCCACCTAGTGGTAGGGCCACATGTTTTAGAGATAGGGATGAATTTATTGAACTCTTTCATTCTAACCTGAATAAAAGGTGATATGATTCGATGATGGTAAATGATGATGACCATTTCATCCTAGTTTGGATCTTCTAGGGCTATAGCTACATTTTCCAATGCATCATCCTAGGCGTTCTGTTATTGCAGGATGCGATTCAATGTTAGTTATGAGGGGAAATCTACCATTAACCCTTGGACATAGTTAATTAGGGTGATTATATCTTGTTTTTAGAAGGTATAATCCCTATTGATATGCTTGATTACCAACTCTGAATCACCTTTAACCTCTAAATGGTCCACTAGAATTTGGAGTTCCAATTCCAGGCCTACAACTAGGGCCTGATATTCTACCTCTTTATTTATACATCCTTATGAAGACAGGAAGAAGTAAAGTAGGACTGCCTTCACTAGGGAGATAAGCACAATTCCTATCCCAGCTTTTTTAAGATTAGAGTCTTTCATTATTCTTCTTATTGGGCTCTTAGATGCACCATCAAAAACAATTTCCCACATTCAGGAGATTACTTGAATAGATAATGTATCTTCATCCAAAAAATCAGTATTTAATGGCGTTGTTTATGCATATCGTTATTCTACAAGGAAGCCTACCAAGGAATGGACTTTCACTACCTTATAAGGGAAAAAATGTATATCAAACTGTTGTAAAATAATCGGCCACTATGCCTGATGTCCTATCAACATAGGAAGAATGAAGATATATTGGAGAAAGTTATTATGAGAGAGAAATTGGACCTCGTGGAACTACAGGTAGTGCCTCAATTTCTAAACTTTGAATATTAATTTCAAGAAGCTCTTATTGATATATGAATAATGAGTCTCAGTGTCAAGCATGGTTCGAATGAGATAATAAATGTTGTTTTCACTCACAAAATCATTATTTTGTGTGAGGAAGGAGCTCATGGATCACTCCAAGTCTATCACATATAGGATAAGAGGATTTCCTAACACAGGTGGAATTTATACTGGTGGAATCAAGAGGTATTTATTAAGGTTTTTAAATTCTTCAAGACAGTATCTAGTCCATTGATATGTGACCCCTTTCTAAAATAGTTTGGTGAAGGGAAAACACTTTCTTGTAAAGTTGGCTATTAAGCGCCGAATATAGGATAAGTGTACTTGATGTCCTCTCAACTCGTTAAGTTTTCATGGAAATGAAATAGTAAGAATAGATTTCATTTTCTCAAGTGCAACTTTGATGTAGCGATGACATACAACAAAACCAATAAATTTCCCCAAGGTGACCCCGAAATCAAATTTCAAGGGCTTCATCTCCAAGCTATGTTCTTGTAAATTTTTGAAGATGGTTTCTAGGTCAGCTAAGTGGTTATAAAATTTTCTGAAATTAAAAAATAGACCATCAACATATAATTCGACCAACTTCCCTTGGAAGGGTTTGAATATGTGATGCATGAAACGTTGGTATATGGAACCGATGTTGTTCAAACCAAATGTAATTACCTGATAACATAATATTCCTTGGGGGGATGAAGGCTATGGATTCTTCAACTAATGGGTCCATATGAATTTTCTTATACCTTGAATAGACATCCGTGAAGGAGAGGTCCTAGTAACCAGTCGTTGCATCAATTATGAGTTCTGTTATTGGAACTGGGAAGTCATCTTTTGAAAAATACTAGTTGAGATCTATGAAGTTGATGAAAACTCTGATTTTTCTAATTATATTATTTACTAAAATGATACTATCTAGACATTTTGGATATTTTACCTATCATATGAAGTTGGAATTGATGAGTTTTTCAACTTTAGCTTCAATTTTGGAGGTGTGAGTTGGGTGTGTCCTTCTGGATACCTTCTTATATCCACGAAGGTATTATAGCCAACCCAAGTGATGAGTGAACACCTTAGGGTCAAGGCATGGAATTTATGTGTAATTCTAAGAGAATGTGTATCGATACTGATTTAGGAAGGAATTATACACATCCTGTTTTTTGGGAGTCATGGATGCACTAATGAAAGTGGGCCTTGGATCTTCTTCTATACCCATATTTACCTCTTTGATATTGTCAACAGTGGTGGAGACACCTTCCTTAAATGTTGGAGGGGAAAACCTAAGATCTTTATCTTCTTCCTGCTCCTCATGCTTTTCCTCTTTCACCTCATCCAAAGGAGTAGGTGATGAATTATGTTCCCTGAAGGGAGGAGAGGAGTCACCATTTAGACATCTGAAGGATGAGAAAACTTTTTAGGCTCACTTTCTTTCTTGAGGCCATTTTGGAGTTATGAAGGGGAAACAAGGGACTGAAAATGAGACTCTTCATTCTCTCCTTTTGACATGAAAATTTATTCCAACCCAATTGATTGAAGAAGGCTTTTTTTGGAGCTCAGGGGATGTAATGAATATATTTTCATCTAGGATTTCATTATTACATGGAGAGAAAAAATTATTTTCCAATTATTTTGGGATTAATTTTCATAAATTACATCAAGGAACACGTTGGAAATTTGCTCGAATGTGAACCCACCTATTCAATTTAGTTGACATGGATAAAGTAATCTACACTGGGCTATTTGAAAGGATCAGATGGGACAATCTCCAGACTTTTTAGGGCATTGATCTAAGAGAACATTTTCATCCATGGATTGTTTCCATTATTTGTGGTAGAATCCCACGTCAATATACTGTGATTAATATGATTTGAATGGAAATTTTTCACCAAGTAATTTCCCAATTTTTCTATTGATGAAATATTTGATGCATTGGTGGTATTATAGGAAATAGTTTCATGCTGATGTAGCCAAGGTCTACCAAATAGGACATTGAAGGTTGTATCCTACCTAACAACTATGAATTCTGAATCAGGCATAAGATCCCAAAAATATGTTCTGAGTTTGATATTTCCAAGAGGATTTTGCTTATTTTTTCATAAAACTGTAACATTAGAGAAGAGGGGGATAAGTTAGATTCTTTGAAACCCAATTGAAGAAGTGTTCAGATTGGAATGAGGTTGACTCCTGAGCTTTATTCAATAAAGTATCATTGGATATCAACATCATTTTCCTGCCAGATATATACAATGGTCTAAAGTGTCCCTGTATGATGGATTACTCATCCTATTTAGTTAAATATGTGATGATGTAGAATTCTGTAGGATAATTCTCTATATGATACACTTCAGCAGTATGAACCTCAACTTCAAATTCTCAAGGGATTGATAAGGACTTGATCAATGCTTCCCAAAGGCCTTTTGATAGTCTTACAACATCTAGGATTGAAAACCTGGCCAACACCAAAGATAATTTCTTCAAAACATCATATTTATGGTTCAAAGGTTTATGATTCCTAGCATGGGGGTGTTCTTTCATAGGTTCTTTGGGAGCTTATATTACTTACATAGATGGATCAGTCCTTAAAATAGAAGTTAAAGGTTCCTCTTCTCTTGGTGTATTGGGTCGTCTAGGTCTTCCTACTCACCAAGGTTGATTAAGAAGTGAAATATCCTCTAACAGATCATCTAAGATGATCATGTCTAGGAATACCCTGTCATATGTGGGAGAACTTAATTATTCCCATTTAGATTTCCAGAGCACTATCCCATGAGTTTCATCCATGTAGACGATTTGAGAAGGGACGTAGTTAGAGCAGTGACTCCTATCACGACCATGTATTCCCCTATATCCTTGATTCAGAAGGCTTCCTACCCTAGTTAACTAATAAAATGTAGGGAACTCAAGTTCATAATCATGATCATCATTTGAGAAGGTATCCATTAAGTGAATAATGTTAATAGAACCAAAGATCAACTCCTCATTTGATGGAGATTTCATCTGGTGGGTGGACACTTGTTGTAACATAATATGGAGCAGCGCCCGTGCTTTTGAGACTGTCAGGATGAAGTACACCAAGGTTAAAGACAACTTTGTATTTTTCATTAGATCAACTTCCTATGTTTTATTATTACCCTTCTGGCCATGTTTCTTTTGGTAGGATTGGATTTTAGAGGACATAATTGTCCATAAAGTTGATTGTGTTGTAGCGGAAGTGACCGGAGGCATAGTTGTATAATGAAACTATGATCAGAGGATATAATGAGCTTAGTTAATCATTTTTCTAACCATACAGTCACAAAAAATTTTCATACCCTTGTTGTTATCTTATTTCCATTCATTCTCCTCATCCAGAATAGTAGTAGAGATACATGATACTCGAGGAGGAAAATTTTCAACTTCACTTTTCTGGATTCCACCATCTTTTTTAGGATGTATTTAAAAATGAAACATTCCTGGATGTTTTTCCCAAATTCTTGATGGAAGGGGAAATAATTTTGGAGATCTGCATCACTCTCTTTGTGGGGATTCATGGGATTTGGTAACTTTGTTACATTGTTTTCCAATGTCAATATGATTTAGATAGGGACTCAGTCATTTTAGAAATAATAGACCTTTTTTAATATCCTAAAACTATTTTTGACTCTAATATTTTTGATCATCTAGATGAGGCATACATTGTTTCTAGCGTTCAAGTGGTGGAGTTGTACAATGCAGTGTAGGCTATGGAGTGTGAGAGGATACAGGGTCCAGCTTAAGTGTTACTATAGTGGTCTCAACTCTTCATGTTATATTTCCTTGGGTTGATGGAATTAATCGGTCTTTGGACTTGTTCTTCATGCTGGATTCTTACACTCATTGAGTGATTGAGATAAGTTTCCAAAACCCTCATGTGTATTTTGTAGTGATAAGAGGAATACAAAACTTGTCATGAAGATTAACTATTCAGATGGGAAACAACTATTCTTGAGGGAGTGGTAGGTTCAAGGAGTCTGTCAATACTTTCCACCTTACAATGAAATTAGAGATTCTTTCATTCTCCTAATTATTACATTTTGATAGGTTGAAGATTATTGTCTTCTGCAACATTGAGCTGAATTGGATGAGAAACTTATGATAGAGGTCTTCCCACCCCATTATTGAATGATCTTTCAAACTTATGTACCACAAAAAAGCTGTTCCTTGAATATATTACTCAAATCACAAGAGTTTCACCACCTCCTATTGTTTAGGGGTACCATCATATGATCACAATGAGAGAAAAAATGCATTAAGTGCTGCTCCGGGTCTCCCGAGCTATTAAAAATTAGAAACGTAGGATTTCCAAAGTTCATTGGGGGAAGATTCAGATCTAACCATTCAAGGTAAGGATTAATTTTGGGTTGTATCATCACACATCGTTCTTCTATGGCTTCTAATCGAGTAGTGAGATACTCAAGAGAATTCATGAGCCCTCATGTAACATCTGGCTGAGCTGGATCTCCAATGGGTGTAGTGGTTGGTAGGGCCATCTATGGTGGTACTAATGTTATCTATCATCCATGGCCCACATGGGCAGGCCTTTAAGGATGTGCCTGGCCTTATTCTAGTTGTGCACCCAATAGATGAAATTCCCAATCTGCTTCTATAGGATCTAAGTATCTTGGTGGTTGGTATCTCATGTTAAGTTGATGTTCCAAATCTACTTTAGCCGCTGTGGCAAGATCTATTTGCCGAGGTAATCTAATTGGGTGTACGAGTTGAGGATATTATTAAAGATTATCTCTAGTAGGAAGGGTAACTCAGAGTAGTTTTTCATTGAGTCTCTTCAATTCTTTCATCTCTTCCTATTGTTGAGAAAATCATTCCTCAAGTGAAAGGGGATTAACCTCTCTGTCAGGGTGGTGAGGCACAATATAAACTTTACCATTTTCCTTATTGGATGAATTTTTAGGGGGTTATTATAGATTGTTTGAGGGTATTACCAAATTCAGATAAATACTTTGGTCCCAATTATGCGCACATCCTTCAATTGTTTCAGTGTGGACCACATTAAGAACAATAATTTCCTCCCTTAACTCCTCTGAATTGGCCTCATGTTCTAGAGAATCCGCAAGGGTGGAATTGATGGAATTCACTGATTAATAATGCATTAAAGGAATTTTATCAATGCATTTTCAGGATTGTATCTTTCTACGCCCTCCACAAGCCCTTGTCCTCTCCTTTGCTGATTGTCTAAGTGATGTTTGATGAACAATGATCTGAAGGGAATCTCTAGAAAGTTCATTCATTTTCATCCTTAATGAGGATACCAAATCCTGGGATGAGGAAAACTAGGATAATTAACTCTAGTGTGTTTCCCATAATTGAAAAAATACTGATATCTATTGAGGAGGGTGTTGTTGAGGTGAAAAATCCCCCAACCGTATGAAACAAGGCTATTCTGATTTTTCTTTCACAACATCGCGGGTCTGGTTTTATGACCTCAAGGGTTGGGTTAAAAAATCCAATAGCCTTATGGGATGGGGTTTCTCCTAAACTTCTATGGATTCTACTATCATGACCAACCTTTCTATTCTATAATTTTTTGTTCAAACATGGCCTAGGTGCATCATTTAGTATACAACCAGATCAGCCATTTCTGAATATCATATCACTATTTAAAACATTTGTGCTAACTAATGGATAAATTCCACTAAGAGGGAGGTTTGATTGATATTTTTAAATGATTGAAACAAAAGTATCTCAATAGAATTATCCCTTATGGCCTGCCATCGGTGAGAGTTAGTCGGGGCCTGTTTTAGTTGAGCATATCTTTGGTCATGAACATGGGTTGTTTGTTAGATCCAGAATGAAGTTTTGACATTTCATGAATCCATGTTCAGTATGATTTATTGGTTAGGGAGAATGGTGAAATTTAATACTCCATGTGCACCCCATCCTCTGATATGAACACCAGATGGGGTACTGAGAATTATAATTTTCAATCTCATTATTATGTTGAGGCATGCACGTTTAAGGGATCCTTACTATTTATCAATCTTATGATGTCATAAATCCAGGATAGCTACCAAATAAATTTGGAATTTCAACCTTTCTGTTATCTTGATGTGACTTAAATACTAATCATAAAGCAATAATTTTTCTTTCAAGTGATGAAGAGTTTTTCATATATTAAGGTGGATGTCATGCACAAAATATTTTTGAAAATGCCTCTGGAATGTTGTATTGAGGGGTGTCTGAAGGCCTGAACATGATGGGTATGTCATCTTTAGCTAGATGCTTCGTAATGTTTAAAACGTATTCTTTGTATTTCACTAGAGGTTCCTCTACTTGGTCTGACCATAGTGGATGCTTCCCGACCACTATATCATAAGTGGTGATATTGGTTATAACTTACTCTATTATGTTGGAAGAAAGGTGATCCAAAGGAGGTTCAGAGAATGAATATTGATTTGGGCTGTATTTTGGTTAATAAATAATTTTACTTTCCATTGAAAATGCATCATACATGACTGGAAGTAGTTCCACAAGTACCTCATGGTAAAAGAGTTTTCTCGTCACTACAACGCAAAGGGGAGGAAACTCATGATGGCATAGAACAGTTTTATAGAGATAAATTCTGTAGTGAGTGCCATCATGGGGAGGACCACCATGGTGGATTACAAAAGGGGAAAAATCTCTTGATCCCTAATCTTCTGTCCACACAAAGTGCTTCCATGACTGTCATCATGAGATGGACTCTCGAGATCAATCAGATTGAGGTCATCAAGTAAGCCTTCATAGTGAAGTGTCTTAGAACAATCTTTGGAATTACTGCCCCCATAATTTGGTAATAGGATGGTAGGATCTTGAGCTACTATAGACAAATGTTTGAGGGATTCAAGAACTCTAGAATTTGTTAAAGCGATATCATATATTGGCTCTTTGTTCTCCAGTCATCTTTGGTGAGTCTTGTTATTGGATGCCTTCTTTTATGTGACTGAGGAAACTTGCTAGGAGAAATGGTTTTCATGAACTTGTTTTTGTTATTACCTTGGAGTGGCCATTGGGATAGACCGATTTCATCATATTGGAATGGG